>JAWNPR010000041.1:15995000-16595000 GCA_035047405.1 Drosophila stalkeri | reverse complement strand
AAAAATATTTTCAGTAATAAATAAAATATGTGTAATACATTCAAAGTATGGTTCAAATAAACAGAAAAAGAAATATCAGAGATAATTTAAACTAAAATAAATATATAAATTTATCATAAATAACATTTTTACTGTCTGCATTTATATGTACATGAATCATGCTTTAAATTGACATTGAAATTTTGTTGAACTACTTGGCTTTCTTTGACCTTTGACATCCAACACTCACACACACATACATACATCTCGTTTACGGCTGTGCCTCATTTAGCTGAGTCGTCGCTCTGTTTGGCCATAAACTAGAACATTAGCAAGAACCGGAAACTGTTTCGGGAAAATCTGTTGTCTATTTATAGCCGAAAACGTTGCGCTTGCAACAATGCAGCACATCTGGCAAGCAAAGCCGCAAACATAGCAAACAGACGACACATGCACTTTTTCCAGCTATTCCAAAACTGATTCGTCATAATTTTCTCGTTTGGAGCCATAGGCAAAGTTAATTAGTTGTGATTTTTCAAAGAACATTCAAATTGAAGAAAAGCGAGAAGGGGAGTAGCCAGTCGAAAATACAAACAAATAAATGCAGCTCAAGGCAGGATGAGAAAGTGAATGAGAGAGAGCGATGAAGAGAGGAAGAGAGAGTATATGGAATTGATGGAGAGGGAGCGGGGCACTGTGATTCGGGCACATGTTGAGTGTATAAAATGTTGATGAATGTTTTGTTTACGGTAGCGTACGCTGACAAGGGGTTTGCATGCCGCAGTCGTGTGCTTGCCCGCTGGCTGTCCATCAGTTTTATGCCTGTGTGGATGCAACAACAACATCAACATGTGGCGCCTCCAACCCATGGCCATTGAATGTGAATTATATTGAACATTCATAACAGATTCACAGTCAGGGCCATGCAGCATGCATCGGTGAACTTTGGTTTGGGGCAGGCACCAGATGCCATAAATTAAACAGACTGCAACTAATTAAGAAAAGAAATTCTCTCGAAAATTGAATGCAACGAATTGTTATCTCTCTCTGCTTTCTGTCTGTCTCTCTTTCACTCACTCTTTCTCTGTTCATCTCGCTCTCTCTATCAGTCAAATGCAAACCAGGTGGCATTCGCCTCCTCCTTGCGCGCTTCGACCCCTGTCAGGTGAAACGCACAAAGGCCGCACGGGGTAGACACGTGAAGTCCCTCGGGCTACATTCACTTAGTTTTTCCCCCAATCAAATTCATTCTGTCTACGCCGAATAATAATTTAAATATCTTACCCGGCGGACTTTGGCCGGGCAGAAGCTAAAGTCGAGCCACAACAACAGGAAATGCCATTTCAGCTATGGCATGCTAACAAGCTAGCAACAACAAGAGAGCGTGTAACAGTAGGGTATGATCGACTTGGAGATGATCTGGAAATCGTTGTAAATAATTGGAGCTGTATGTTTGTAGAAGACGATTTTCTTTTTAAACTCCATTCGCTTGATGAGATTTTATGTTTAAATAAACAATAAATTAGTTGTATCAGAAGTCGAAATACCCCTTTTCAATAGTAACACAGGGTATTTGAACAACTCGCAGCGAACAGCGAAATGCGTGCTATCGCAAAACTGCAGGGAAAAAAGAAGAGAGCTAAACAGCAGCAACAACTGCAACAACAGCAACAACAGCAGCAACAAGAACAACAATGGGAAAAACTTAACAGCCGCGAGCTAAACACGAAAACACAAAACAGGAGAAAACGGCAAGAAATTAGTTTCTCTGGCGAACGTTGTCCTAGTTGTTGTTGTTGCGGGTGCAAAGCTGGCGAAGGAGGACAAATGCAAACACACACAAACAAACAGAAAATAGAGGGTGAAGAGCTCTGCATTAGGCTCCGGAAAATGCCTGAAAAAAAAACACACACACAATATTTTTTTCTCTGTGTGTGTGTGGAAAAAATGGCAATGCTAAAAGTCGTATTGCACAAATATGCAGGCCACAAACACTCGCAGATAACAAGAGCTTCAAGACAGACAAAAAAAAAAATTAAATGTGGAGAAAAAAAAAATACACATAAACAAAGGAATTGGTTTGGGCATAATTGAAGAAGGCGCCAGCTCGGAGCGTGGGTCCAGATGTTGGCGGGTTAATAAGTTGTGCCACATACAAAAATTGTTTTGAAAATAAATTGTTAAGCTTTGTAAAGCAGCAGCAACAAAACGGAAACGGAACCCTACTTAAATAGCAAAACACAAAAGGAAAATAAGTCCCCTTTTTTGATAGACCTCAACTGCTATAGGGCATTGTAAGCTGCATAGCAACTTTGCTTGTTTGATAAATTTTACATTATTAATTGGCATCAATAGGCACGTTTAGCCCTGCCCAATTATTTATGAAATATATAGATAATTAATTATTAAATATTTGTATATATATATATATATATATATATATAAAAGGGAAAACTCATTTAAAGTCTTTAAGGATTGATAGTGAAAAAAAATGTTTTAAAGTTTGACAATTGTGTTTAAATATTTTGTTGACATTCTGCTTGTTTGGTGTTTTGAAATTCTCTCTGGGTGGGCATAAATCATGAAAGTTGCAGCTGCATGAAAATACAAAATACAAAATTCAACCGCCAAAAATTCCGTTTATCCATTCGCCACATTTTATGGCCATGGCCAAAACACAAACGTATATATATCAAAAACCATTTGGAAATTTTCTGCGGCGGCAGAAGCATCATAAAATGCAGATAACGGCAATCAAAATTACTGCCATGTAGCACATATATATACATATATACATACATATATCTATGTATATTTACATACATATTTAAAATGTATTTCAATATTTGCCCAAAAATATTATTCAATTAATTATGAAAATATCTTAAGCTCCTTTCCACACTTTTCTTATTTTCTCTGCAGGTGAGTGGCAAGACCTTTCCCGGAATACATACTTCAGCCTCAAGTTTGTATTTTCTCTAAATATTTTCTGTTTAGCTAATTAATTTTTTTTAGACATTTGCATGGAGCAGAAAAAAATCATGTCAAATTGTTGTAGGCGAGCGCCAGCGACTCCATAATACCCGTTCATGAGGCTAAAATTGAAAAATTATCTAGATTTGCCAAGTCACAAAAGGGAGAAACCATAGACAAACGCACAGTAGCCAAGTACTAATATACTCTTTTCGTTTTGTTAGCGAGTATGAAAGGGAGCACAGAAACTGGGATTTTTCCCTTTTTGCTTGTAGTCCTCGTGTATTTATGTTAATCAAACAGAATCCTGACCTCAGGCAAAGAAAAGAAAAAAAGAAAAAAACCATGCAAGACAAACAGCACTCGAAGACGCAAATCGACCCGCTTGCCTAACCAGCCAACCGGGGGCGGTAAACGGGTAGGTGGGCGTGGTGGCCTACTGGCCAAAAAATCGAGCCAAGTCCCTGGGGCTGGTTCAGCGAGACGTAGCTGCCGTTGTTTATAAAAATAATTAAGAAATATTTTCATGTTTTATAACTTTTGCGCAAAAAACTTTTTAAATAGACAAACTTTTTGTTGCCGCTGCTTGTTTACTTATAAAATGTTTTTTGTTTTTTTTTTTTTTTTTTTTTTTCTGCTGAGCCTCTGCAGCATATCTGATGGATACATTTGCAAAATCTCGAAACAGCTAACAACATACTTCATTATAATATTTTCACTTTTAACTTGGCAGCCGAGTGTCCTGCCGGCCTGTTTAGCTTGTTATTGTTCCTGTTATTGTTATCCTTGACGTTGGCGTCGCAGTCGCAGTCGCAGTCGCAGTCGCAGTCCACGTTGAGTGTTCCCTTGACAAAATGTCTAATTTCCGTGCAGGAAAGCAAGAAATTACTTTATGGTTTGTTAATAGCGGGCGGCCTATTCAAAGCGTTCGGCTTTTGTTGTAAACGTCGCCATTGTTTCCGCTTACATTGTTGTTGTTGTTATTGCAGAGGGTGTTTCTGTTGTTATTGTTGTGGTTGTCTAAAGCGCAGCTTAAATGTGACATATTTTGTGTGTAGCGGCTTCTTCAACTTCTGCCGGCAACCCTCAGGCCCCATTTGCCTAGGCGCGTCCTTTAATGGAAATTTAAACGGTAACAATTACACTTGGGCCAACTTATTGTGAAATATATGTATATACCCCGCACACAAACACACACACACACACACACACACCCCACCTGTCAAGTCAATGAAACTTTCGCAGCTCTATTGAAATATTTGGTGTGTATGCAACACCTGCTGCCTGCTGCCTGCTGCCGACTCTTTTGGAGTGGGGAAACGCTCATAACACGTGCCTAGCACAGCGGCTGTGGTTGGGCAAAAACTTTAAGTTAAGTTAAGCGCTGCTGAGGCAGCATTTACCTTGCAGGCATCTTAAGAATTTTTACAGTCTTCTCCCAGACTCACTCTCTCACCATCTCTCTCCATCTCTCTCCACATCTCTGTGTTGTCCAACAAAGCATTTTACCTATGTCTATGCCGCATATTCATTTGTGCCGTTGGCCTTTTTGGTTATTCGGACAGCATAATGTGTGTATGTAAGCGAGGAGAGCCTGTTGAGACTTGACAACAACATGTTCTTCTGCCATATTTGCATATGCCTGACAGCAGATTACAGTCGGCAGGCAATCGACGTGGCCAGCTTTAAAGGTGGGCAGCCTCATCTAACGGACCGCAGGTCCGTCTAATGATAAAAGTACTTGGTCTGCTGTATTTTTGTTCTTATTTTTACATAGATATACATTACTTGATCTGAGGAAGTTTAATGAACGTCGGCCATAAAACAGGTGCTAAAATGAAGCTCAATGTGAGAATGTGAGGTCAAGCAGAATTTAGGTCCATTTGGGAATATATTTGTATTTACTTTATAAACAACTTATTTGTGTACTCTATGTAGATGGAAATGTTCGCCTTCAGTTTCTATGGAAGGCACGTGTAGTTAATATTAATTTCAAAATAGAAATTTATAAGATGAGGTCTTAATTGAAGTGCACTTACGGTATAAGACCATGTAACTGCTTTTAAATTGCGCTTTTTAGAGATTTGGATGCATTACCTTATTTAATTCCCTTAACTTTAGATTAATTTTAAAGACATTGTTAAGTTTAAATTCATTTATGAGGAGTTTATATATATTTACTGTTTAAAGAATTGTTTGAATATTAAATATTTGCTTAATGAGGATTTTTTTCTGATACATCATAATAGCTCGCACATAGCAGCTGATCATCTAATTATTTACGCTCTATTCGCGAACTGAGCAAGTGCCTTCGGTTTTTTTTTGTTTTGCGAACTGAGCAAGTGCCTTCGATTTTTTTCGTTTTGGGTTTCGATTGATCGCTTTCCGTTATGACTGTTCGTTTGACGCTCTTTTCGTACAGATCGCTTAGGGAGCGATATGATTGACACTCGCATAATCTTCAGCAGCAGCAGAGAATCTTTGAAAACTGTATTCACATACACATGCCTATGCATCACTCACACTCACGCACACTGTTGATATGTTTAGCGAAGACAACCCTCGCATAATCAGCAATATATACACAAAACCAAACGTTAGAACCGAAGCCAAACAAAGTTTTCGTCCGATTGTGAGCGAAATCGTTGAAGAAACTATGTAATCGGCTGTTCTCTGAATGTTTTCACAATGTGTGAGTGAATACATATTTCCAGAGACCGAGAAATTGTCAACAGATGATGTGATTAAAAAGAATGCTAAAATACAGAAACTAAATGTCAGCCTAAAATGTCAAAAGTTATGTTGGCTGTTGCGAATATATGTAAAAACAAAGCTTTACTCAAATCAACTCAATAAACATTAAATACTAAATTAAAGTCAACATTGTGTGAGCAGAAGAACAATATCATTGAATATTACAGAGTAAGACTTCATACCAACATTATTGAGTAATTTCTTCCGTTTTCCACCTATACCATACAATTGTGCACAAATATTATATTAATTTAAAAATGCTAAAGCGCTTGGTTATGGCAAGTCAGAATGTATATAAAAAATTCATAAAATAAATAAAAAATCCACTTCCGTCGTTTCACCATGCCAGAACAATATTACAGGGTATATATAAGAGTATTAAAGCGACTTTTTTTTTCATTTTTGCCCCTGAGCCTTCCATCTATACAGACTTCAATCATTCCATTGTGCTCAGTAAATATGCTGCCATCATATTATTTTTTAAAGCTGCCAAGAATGAGGGAGGGGCATTGAATAGAAATATCAGCACGCTGAGAATGTAACATTTCAATTTGCTGCAACAAATGCTCATAATTTATAAATTTTAAATCTATTTTAGCCCAACGAGCTGCGTGTTGCGTTTTGTGGCATGCCACGCAGCAAGTGATACGAAGAATAGATGCAGGGGTTGCAAGAGTGAGAATTGGGTCGTGTTTTGTTGCTGATTTATCGACGTCGCTGTTGCTGTTGCTGCTCCTGCTCCTGCTGATGCTGTTGTTGCCATTGTCTGCGTTTTTGGCACTGTTAACCCGATTTTCCACTTTTCATGCGGCAACGTGAATGGCGCGCGCGGCATGCATGATGATCATGTTTACGTTGTGCTTCCCCCCTGACCCCCTCCAGCCAAAAAAAAAAAAAAAAAGAAACCACGTTATATGTCACTAATGGGGCACACGTTCAAGTCGAGTCACGTCACCTTTGGCTGCGTCTGCGATTGCGACGAAGAGCACACCAAAACCAGGCCACGACCAGACCACGCCACGACCATGCCAACCAAGACATTGCCAACGGGAGCAAGTCAAACTTTTGCAATTGTGCTGAAGGAATTACTTAGAAATACTCTGTACTCGAACAAGTTCAACTACTAAATATGGCAAGGCAATGTTTTCTATATATACACACAAAGCTCAGTCAGCTTGTGCTGATGTTAAGATGTCAGCTCTTTGTCTATTACATCTAAAATTATGCAGCTAATATACCCCACTTACATATTGCCTGTATTCTGAGGGTATAAAAACGCATTGGGTAACAAGATCACGTAATGTACCGCGAGATTTTTGCAATTTCATGTGCCTTGCGTATCGGAAAACTATCTTTCAATTAAATTCCATATCGCGACGTTTCAATTTCAATACGACTCGCATGAGTCGCATAAGAGGTAAAAACCTGCAATGACACTTGGCAAAAGTTGTTGATAAATTAATAAACAAAACAAAGTTTTTGTTAAGCCTAATTTGATTACAAAATTGCAGTGCAAATATTTTCATTGAAATTTGCTATCATTTTAAGCTATTTTGCATACATTTTGTCCTCCAACACGGCAGCAGCAGCAACAACGAGCAGCAGAGCAAAACAAAAGCAATAAACAAATATTTGTTGGGTCATGGGCTCAATAATGAAATTTATCGCGTTGTCAAGCTACAATTTTTGGTTTGGAGTTTTTGGTCGAGGTTTGTTGGGTCCGGTGCTTTTTCAACATCATTTAATTTAATTTATTTTTCAGTCGCCACAGTCGCCCCAGTTATTTATGTAACAACAACTTTCGCCTTTTGCCACTGTTGTCATTTAAAACTAATTTGCATAAAGTGAGTTGCTATGCATTTTTGATTACCTGTAGCCGTCAGCGCCCCAAATCTCACATATGTCCGAGCGTTTCGCAATAAATTGCCTCCTGATGACTCCCTTTTAAAAGACCAACATCCAGCCAAGAGCAACACAGCAACATCAGCAGCAGCAATTCGATTTCATTTTTATGACGCATAAATTATTCAGACTTCGTCTATAGACTATAAAATGTTGAGGGTCGTTAAGTCGCAACTGTCTATTTGTGCTTTTCGTTGTAGCTATTCGTTGTTGTTGCTGTTGTTATTCCTGTGTGGCTGGCTGACCTTGTATCCCTTTTTTTTTTTTCTAAATAGACAATTTGCCCCTGCTTTACGCACTATTGTCCTGACCAGTTGATGCTGCGCTCTCCCTCTGCCTGTCCCTTTCCTCACATAAAAATCAGTTTAAGCGCATGCCGTAGCGCCTGGATTTATGTTACAGTGTTTTTTATGCTAGGCCCTCTTTTGATATCCTATTGAAAGTTGCGTGATAGTTTTGTCCAATAGGTAACAGGAGGCACGACGAATCACATAATTTATATAGATTGGTTCTAAACAAGCTTGCTCTAAATTTCGTTCTTTCATTTCTATCTATTTTTATTAATTATTACTATTTTATTTCGTTTTTCACACCCAACTGTGGTTCACTGTGTAGGGTATTTTCTAGTCAAACATTTTTGCCTAGAGTTCACTTCCTTGTTTTTGTTTCTTTTGGGTCTGCTGTCAACAATTTTACGAGTAAATTGAGAGCCACAATCGTTACGGCAAATCACTTTCAGCTTAGAGTCTATACAACAGCGATACGATTCCGAAACGAAATTGAAACACTTTTTGTTTTTGCTGGTCTTGAAGCCAACAGAACAGAAATGACTTATTTAAGACATAAATATATATTACTCACAAGCTCTGCGGCAATAGTGTTTGCCTTATTTTTAATATCTTCTAGTGTTCATTAAAAAGTTCTTTATTTTTTCTATCATTCTTTCTTTTTTGAATTATCAATATTGAATGAGGGCAGTCTCTGGCCATCTCTTGCTGTATAGTGTTTGCTTTGAGAAAGTGCAGCGTCATTGTTGCTCAAAGCAAACAACGTTTGTTCGATGAAGTACAACAAATACGCATGAAGTTGCGCTTTTTGCTATATCGCAGACAATTTACTGTTTGCCTTTTAAGGCCAAGCAAACGGAAGGATGTGATTGTCCTGGGTCCGAGTGAGTCAGCTCCAAGCAAGTGACCCAATTAGTTTAAAAGCTCAGTCGCCACTCACACTCACACTCACACTCTGTGCATCTTTCAAGCAATCAATATTATTTGTGCAAATATTTAAACAATGCTCGTAAAGTACTCTTTTAGAAAGCCTTTGTGTTCTTTGCAAAAATTTCGTATTTATTTTCCGCTTGTTTTTTTATTTATTTATTTTTTTTTTTTTTGCTACTACGGACACGCTGGATTTGAAAATTGCCTAGCAGACGCATTAATAAAATAATATAATGTATGAATAAATAAAATTTAATTTTACGTAAAAACTGACAAAGTCGTCCCCAGTCAAAGAATTTCTTTCTGTCTCTGTGTATCTGTGTGTGTGACAACTAGAAACAACTAAAGGCAAATGCGCAAAAAATTGCTTGTTTTGTTTGCTCAAAGTTGTTGTTATTGTTGCTGTCTCTGCTGTTGTTGTTGTTGTTGTTATTGTTGTTGTTGTGGCATATTTGAGTGTATTTGCACAAAATACGTGAAATTACGCGAAAAGTTGGCTGACTGTCTGACTCTGCCTCTGTCTCTGCCTCTGTCTCTGTCTCAGTTAGTGCCCCCGATGCGTCGCCCGGGCCTTCAGTGCGCAAGAATTTGACGTCAAGGCGACGCCAAAGGCAACTCGAGCGCTGGCCAAAGCCTTTGGGAATGAAAGGGAGCCGTAGCAAATGGCATTGTGTGTGTGTGTGTCTCTGGCCTGCTCGACAGCCTGGCTGGCAGCTTGTTAGCTGCCGTTGTCCCGAAACAAATGCCATTTAATTTTGATGCCAAAACGTTTCTGAGCTCTGCTTGTTGGTATACCTAGCGTATGCGCAATATCATAGCTAAGTAGTTATTTCTTCTTTTGGGTTATATCACCTGTGCACACGTTTACAATTGAAATGAGTAAAACAAAATTATTAATAAGTTTGAGTTTGTCCAACTTCAGCTGCATCAAGAAGTAGGCTACAAAAAAAACACTTTGCAACGGAAATCTCATTTGTCATGCAGCTGGCCATTTATCAGCTGGCATTTAAAAAGCCATTAAAACCGAATCCGTCAAACGCAATAATAAAAAAAAAGAAAGAAGAAGGAAAATATTATAATAAAAAATAATAAAAAAAAACTGTATTCACACGGCACACAGGAAACAGGCCGCAAAGACTGCCATGAACCTGGCACCAAGTCCCTCTGCCAATTCAATTCATAATTTAAAAGCCAGAACCGATTGCCCAGTCTACCGCTTTACGGCCCTCCTTTCCTCAGCCCCTTGAACGTGAACAGCGTCGAGTCGCAGCAATAAATTAATATAAAAATTCCTCACGCTCAGCCAATAAGAGTGAACATTGAAGCATTTTATCGCAATTGCCAGACGATAGAGACCTTCCAAGTCCAAACCAGCCTTGAAGCAACGCCTGGACGAGATGTCTGAGATGCCAGCGCACGCGGGCAGTTTTTCTTTGGTCTCCGACCAAGTCGTCATCGCAATTTGAGGTATGCACAAATATAAGAACGTACATTTAAATCGTTTAACAATTTAAGTCCTTATAGGCTGTGAATAACAGTAGATGGCTGTAGCAATCTTGCAGCAGAACTATACTTAAGATCTTCAGATCAGAACTTTAGCAACTCTAATCTATCAGAGGTATTTGCCTTTGCAATTCATAATCATAATTCTACAACCACCTGTTACCCTATTCGAATACCTATAATATACTTCACTTTCTAAATGCTGGACATAAATACCTAGCCAACAACGCTCACGTACCTAACTAAAGCTAATTGCAGTCGACATTTAAATCGTTGCGCTCATCGATTTATTTAAAAAGTTTTGCAACAACAGCCACTGCATTCTCCGATTCCCATTCACTGATTCTGTGGAGAGTTGTCAGATCTTTTAGTTCCATAATAAAAAGGGCAAAGTTTTGCATGTGACCTCGTTGGGTGGGAGAACTCTATCAGGCTGGAAAATGGTTGACTGGCTGCCAATGTCGTCGTGGCGGCAACTTTGTTAATGGTTTTGTCATAAATTTTAATTCGATTGCATCAGTGAGCCCACACACACACACACACACACACGCAAACTGAGTGAGATGCACGGCTCGAAGAGCGTGCACCATGAAAAATGCATTAGACAGCCAAGTCAAGCCAAGCCAAGGCCCAGAACGCCAACTCCAACTTCAACACGAAGTGGAACTTCGGTCAGCCATGTGGCACACAAGTTTTTGATAGTGCGGCTTTGGGCATGGCTAGACGGCAACGCAGACAGTCTGCTGTTTGAGCGCTCAATTAATTTATGCGGCGTGAAGTCAACTTTGTCGAGCCTCACTTTTCCCAAATGAAGTGCATCAAAAATTGAGCTGAAATTTCAGTGAAATTTATATGAAATTTATCTGAAATTTCGTTGAATATTCCGTTGGCCACACTTGCCATTTTCCCTTTGATAGTCTTTGTCATGCTGAAAATGTGCTCAATTAATGAATTTTAAATGCATTGTCATTGTAGCTGGCCATCTGACGGCGTGGCGTACGTGGCGTATGCGTAACGTGATATTTGCAAGTCAACCGACAAGCCAAGCCGACAAAAGGCATTATTTATCTGTCCAGGCCGAACCAGTTACAGTGTCTCAATGCACGTTTACCAATGCTAAAAACACATGTAACGCTCAATGTAAATGCATTTCGTCACACTGTGCGTGTGCGTGCGTGCTTTACCTGTGCAAAAAGGCTTGTAAGCTGATGCGATGCGGCCAACACGCATTAACTATATGGATAATTCCGCCGCGACTGGCATAACAAAAAGTAAAAAAAAAAGAAAGAACAAAAATGAAAAGAAAAGAAAAGAAACGAAAATAACAAGAAAATGCCTGGCATCCTTCATTACCGTGCCCTGGCCCTCTGGCTCGACTCGACTCGTGTGGCAGCGACGCATCGGCCAACAAGACGAGCGACAAGACATCCGTAATGTTTTATTGTTGTAACTGTCGCCCGGCGGCCCATAATATATAGTCTGTGCCACATCCTGGCATCCATGGCTACATATCGCTTCGTTCGCTCAGCCCGGCTGACACAAATCACATGCAACCTTTTCCTCCAACCAAACATTCAGCCAGCCAGGCAGCCCGCTAGCCAGCAGAAGGAGTGAGTGAAGTCGACGTAGATGGGGTTCACATTTTTGGTGCTCGTACGTGCCCGCATTGGACAGGTGCGGGTCATGAGCTGGCCCAAGGTTGCGTAAGGTACAAAATTATGTAAGCTTTAAGGCGGAATTAGTGTGCGTCGCATACACTTAGAAGAATTGTCAGTACGTCAATGAATGAAGAGGAACTTGGGAGAATGTAACCGAAGGAAACTTAGTTGATAAATTTTCCGAGTACTATTAAATTATCTAAGGAAGCGCTTGATAGTTTAAGACAAATTCATGAAATCTAAGAATTTATTAATTTATATTTTAGATAAATATTGTCAAATATATTTTTATTTTAGAGACTTCCGACTTTTGGATCAGAGCTGTTAATATAAATATTGTAAGGGTTATTTTAGCAAGCAAATTTTAGATTTTTACTCTATTAAAAATATAAAAATGAAAGTAATAAGAACCTGGATGTCGAGCTTGATCAAATTTAATTTTTATATTTCACCATTTTGCTGAGTGTATAGAGCAAGCGCTTTATCTTTCTTCTTCTCGACCTCTTCTAGTTCGGCTTTTATTTCATTCTATCTCTTTCTTGTGCTTTTGTCTGCGTTTGTCGTCATCCGTTTTAACAAATGTTTTGTTAGCGCGACGCTCTCAAGTCTTCCGTTTGCAAAAATTATGCGGAAACGGAAGCGACAAAAGGAAAACCACAATTCTGTGCGTGTGTTTGTATGTGTGTAAAGTATACTCTTTATATATGAGACTCCACTACTTTTGTGTGTGTCTGTGTGCGTGTATGGATGACACGTGGCGCTCGCATATGTGACTGCCTATTGACTGTTCACCTGCTGCCATCGGCTCTGCCACCGTTGCGACGCGTCGCTGCCTTTGCTGCACCCTGTCAGCGCTTCGAATTAGGACTATTCAATTTTGATTATTAAATAATGCCTGGGAATTGATAAAAGCAATCCAACAACAACAACTATTGCTAGCCCTGAGTGTGTGTGGCACGTGCCACGAGTCCAAGGCGCTGACAAATAGTGCGTGTCCTTAGAAAAAATTGTAATTAAATTTAAGCAAAGGAAAAAGACATTTCTCACTCCTCTGCCAACTTCCTGCTTAGTCAGGTAAACAGACCATCAAATTTATGCGAATACCGTTTCGCTTTTGATAAATCATAACAGATTCGTATAATTTTTATCGATTTGCACAATTTGGTTTGCATATGTCGCTGCTGGCTATATATGTATGTGTATGTGTGTGTGTGAGAGAGAGAGAGTGTGGCTCTTCGACTCGGTTGGGCTTTCAAGTTAAACGTTTCAATAAAGTCGAGCACCTGTCAATAAATCGAAATTGCCTCTCGTATTATTTTTATCGTCCACATTTCGTTTGCTCCACAAGCTTGTGCCTCATGTCATGGATTTTCAAACGGCCACGCCCATGCCCCTGACGAGACGACCTTCGATATCTATCTGCATCATCGTCGTCTTCAACATGTTCGTCTTCTGCTTCTTCCAGTTGAGCGCGTCTGCGGGTTTTTCGGTCCTGCCAACGTCTGTCTGGCAATCTCACCCACTCTCCCGCTCACACTGTCTCTCTGTCTATCGGTTTTGTGGTTTCCAACATTTTCCATTTGAGCTGTGCTTTAGATTTTCGTTTTGTCTTGGCCACGTTTTAATTCAGTTTGGCAATCGAATTGCTGGCCAGTTTTCATGCCATTTCGTTGGTTCCAATTAAAGTCGCGTTTGAAGTTTCCCACCAATTGCGCCTTTAATTTTAATCCACTTCCGCAATAAGAAACGACCAAATGAGATACCCACGCGACATCCTCATGAAAATTTAATAAGCAGCACGCCATTATAGCGACTCGATGTGAAAATGGATGTGGATATGTGAGTGGGTGGCTGCTGCTGGTGCTGCCGATGATGAGAGAGAGACTCACAGACCAGGCACATGTCAAGACATTCACAGCAACAGCAACAGCAGCAGCAGCCCCATCCACAGAGCTCACATGTGTCATGTAAAAAGATTCTTAAACAAGAACCAAGAAAACGCAAAGCAAAAAAAAAAATACAAAAAAAAAACAACAAACTTAAAAATAAAATGCGTTTCATGCTTTTGACTGTCAGGTGTGGGCGGCAGGCGCACTGTGTGCTAAGTATATGAAAACTAATACCAAATTTTATAATTGGATTACAATTTTGTAACTTCTTGCGGAGTTCATGACTAAAAGTACTGAAATTTTCATGTATATATTGAGGAATGGCCAATCTGAATTTTGACCAACTGAAAATGATTTTAACTGAATTTTTTTATTTTTTACTTTCTTATTTTTTCTATCTTCAACAGTTGAGCATAGCCAACTTACCAATTACTAAACTCTGAATAAAAAAAATCAAATCGAAATCATGATTAGAAAATAATTGATTGACTGATAAAATATATGTGTATAGAGTCTATAATGACAAATTTTGTCTCTACTATAAATTCATATGCTTGCCAAAAGACTCTATTGAAAAAGAGTCAATATGAGTGAATTATTGCATATAAAGATATTTAAATAAAACTCAATATAAGCTAGGTTTTTGGTACCACTGTTCGCAGCTGTCCTTGTGCAAGTCGTTGCTCTCACAGAGCAGCGCAACAAACAAGCGAAATATTATTTACGAGCTGTCAAATCCCTGTTAACATGCTTTATGCAAACGACGAGCAGGAGGCACACATAGGATATGCAAGTATGTGTGTGTGTGTGTGGCTGTGTGTTCGTAGCTGCGGTCGCATAGTTGGCTAAGAGACAGCCGCAGATATACAGTTACAGCTAAAAGATACAGATACAACTGAAGATACATCTACAGATACATTTAGCTTGCTGCAGATGCGGGCGTTCGTCTTTGGCCTGGCCTCGAGACGCGTTGAATTGCATGCATGAGGCGAAGCATGGTGAACAGCAAGGATCAGAGGCTGGGCAACAGGCATAATAAAATAAGAAGCATAAATAAAAGACGCAGGCGGACCAACAAATGAAACCACGAAAAAATAATTTAAATTTATGTACTTCTGTATATTTATTTGTGCGTCGCACATTTCTCGACGTTTTCTTCATTTCATTTCATTCTTTCTTTTTTTTTTTTTTTTGGCACACGACATTAAATTCAATTTACATGTGTGTACGTGTGTGTGTATGCGTGTGCCTGAGTGCCACTCAGCGTCAGTTACAGCAACAGGCACAGGATAATGCAAGGACTTCGCTGGCAATGGCGACCTGTTGTTTAAGGAATTACTTAAAATGTTAAATGTGCGTGTGTGTATATATATATATATATATATATATATATATATATATCGAACTCGGGCATAATAATACACTCAGAGAAACACAAAATCAAGTTTATTGTACATAAATCAAGTGCAAAAAGTTGTCAAAATATTATATTAAAAATGTTTTAAGAGCAGAAAAAGTTTTCTACAAATTTAATAAAATTTGCTTTTAGTTCTTAGAGAAATTTGTAGTTTTAATTATTAATTTCATTTAATTTGTGGTCATAAAAATGTATGAAAAAACTAATTACTGAATATATTTACAAAAATGTTGCAAAATAGTTTTCAAGTGCTGCATATGTGGATATAGTATATACTTTATATGAACAAGTATATATTCATGCATGCCTGCTCATGTGCTACTCCTTCTCTCCCTTCTCACAGGGAGAGTGCGTCAGTGTGTGTGTGAGTGTGCTTGACAATGCGTACGTCAGCATGACAAGTTGCCTCAAAAAGCGAGACAAGTGGAAATTCGTTAAAGAAATACGTAAAACAGATAAAGGAGCGAGTTGATGCTGCCATGCAACAGCAAGAAGAGAGGCTCAGCAGAATGTGTGTGAGTGTATTAGTGTGTGTGTGTGTGTGTGTGTGCGCAGCAAGATATGTCGTCAGCAGCAAATAAAAATTAATTGAAAAATGTTTATCAAGGACTTTATGATTAAAATGCAGAATGCACAGCGCAGCCAGCAACATGCACTGAACAATTGAGAGAGCGACAGAAAGAACGAAAGCAAGCGCGCCAAGAGGAGAGAGCGGGAGAGCAATGGAAAGAGAGAAGAAAAAGCAGAGTGTAGAAGATACTCTGTAATAAATGGGAAAGATCAGGAAGAATTCATTGAGGCTTTTAGCTATAAAGAAATATAGGGAGAGAGTGAGATTGACTGAAAGAGAGAGAGAGAGAAAGGCAGTCATAGATAGAGAGAGATAGAGAGCGATAAATTGATGTGAGGGTGCACAGGAGAGAGCGAGGGCGAAACGAAACAGTGGGCAAGAGAGAAATAGAAAGATAGTATAGATTTTAAAATTCATTTATTAATATCAATTCTATAGATAAAAAAGCTGAAAATGCTACTCATTAAAAATAAATGAGCAAAATTACACATTCATATAATATACCCTTTCTGTAGCCCAACTGCTCAATACGGTATACAAATTAAATGCATATAAATACTGTTTCTTATTTCAATGCTGCAGATCGAACTTTCCAGCTTTACTCTTCCACTTCATTCACAACAGCAACTACAACAATATAAATTTCATTTCCACCCACTTGGCAATGCGGGCTTCAAATTAAATAAATATAAATTCAGTTTCTTATTTGATTTCTGGCCATCAGCAAATAAATGCATCATTGACGCATTAACCGAAGTGAGGCAAAGCTTAGCATGGCAGGCGATGTGGCATGCGGCATGCATAAAGCTTATTTCCGAAAGCAGCTGCACTTTGCATATGCCACACACACAGACAGCAACAATTTGTATTAAAATATTTTATGGCAAATATGCGCGTAAAACAGTTTCAAGTTTTACGCATTAAAAATTTAACAAGCGCTTATCCGCTTAGTGCAACGCCTGGCATGCCACAGAGCACAGCGCGGCGAGGCAACAAAGGCGCTTGCAGGTTGGAGTTAATTTCGTTGCTTGTTGCCTGTTGCCTGTTGCCTGCCATTTCTAATATTTTAATTTTGACATTTACGCAGCATTACAACAGACGAAAAAGGGGGAAACGTAGGGAAATACATATATATATATATATATTTATATATATATATATATATATATATATATATATATATATATATATATATATATATATATTTTGTATAGTTCGCAGTATAATTTAGCCAAAATATTGCATCAGCATTCAATTGGGCAGAAATAATATGCCAGCATTAACAGTAAAAATGTGAATGCGTACTAATTGGCAGCAGTCACAGTTGAAATTATAATATTTTTGTATGCATATTTATAATATACGTGTCCAGTACAAATGGCTGCACCCGTCGCGGTGCAGTGTCACTAAAGCTGAATACAAATTTTGATTAGAGCAGCGTGACATTTGGATCAAATTGAAAGCTTAGCTTAAAGGTCATTTTAAATTAGGTAATAATTGCGAAATGTGAGCTTTCCAGCTGGTTTCACATAGACTGTATGTGAATCGTTAATTAGTTAATTAGTCAATCAATCAGAACAATGAGCTTTCTTCAAGCGTGTTAATCTTCAAACAGTTAATCATTCAATCATGACATATGCGAAGTATATAGAAACTTATATGTTCATATAAATTTGCTCAATTGAATTAAATTTTAATTAATGAATTATATATTTTAGATCACAGCTAAATAGCTAATATAATATAGAAAATTATTATATTATATCTAACATCAATTATTAAGCCGCTAAATCCTAGCTTCACCAATCAATCATTAAATCAGTCAATCATAATGTAAAATTTTCAAATATAGAATTCAAGTACGCTGAAATTGCTTCAAGCAGAAACTCATGTAATTAATACCAATAAAATTTATCTCGTTTATGTGTTGGCAAAGCCAAGCTATTAGCAAAACAATTTGTAGCTGCTGTTAAAATTGCGAAGGCGGATCTGGCACGCCCGCGGCCACGTCTATTAGATTACGGCGTATTGTGCTTGTACCCAATGCCGGAATTAATATTTAGTTGTATTTTTCAATGCATTTAACTTTATTTGTAGTTGGCAAATGTTTTAAGCACCCAACGACAAGGCAGGTCACACAATTGCGGTTAGACCTTGTTGAGAGAGGGTGTGTGTGTCAGTGAGTGTATGTGTGTGTATTTTAAAATGCAACAGATGCGCCAAATTAATGCGACCATTAAATTGTATTAGCGTGTGCAAAATGTAAAGCGCATTTCCAGTTGAAGCTAAAGCTGAAGCAGTAGCAACCACAACAGGGGCGAAAGCCCCTGGAGTGTGGAGTGTGTATATATATATGTGTGTGTATGTGTGTGTGTGTGTGTGTGTGTGTTTGTGACTGTGCGTTTGTATCTATCTGAGTGCAAATGTATCCGCATCCGCTTACTATCGCCCGCAGTTAGTGTGCGTTGCATTTGCTGCAAATTTGTGTGTGAATAAACATGAGAGTCGTTGCATTAATGCGCATACAAAAGCCAACAGCGCAATTCCCAACCCATCTCACTCACACACTCTCTCGCTCACTCTCTCTCTGTGTTGTTGTCTATGTCTTTGTTTTCCTCTCTCTCTCTCTCTCTTGTTGTGCTCCTGTTTGGCATATCATCAAACACACCCACAACATCGACATGGATTTAAATATCGCAGTCAACAGACAAACGCAACTGCACCGTGCTTAAATATCAGACAGCAGCAACGGCAAAAGCGGCAACAACTGCAATAATAGCAGCAAGTTTATATGGCACGCCTCAAACTCTCGCCACGCGTTCACACACACACACACACACACAGAGATAAACGCCTTTTAGCTATAAATTTGGCGAGTGTTTGCTGCGTGTGTGCTCATTCTTATTAGTGCAGCTTCAACGCCAGCAACGCCACAAAAATAGCAGCAACAGCTAGAATAGCAACAACAACAACATTAGTGGATAATATAAGAGGAAAACTTAATTTAATATCGAGATATATCGAACCTAATACACACACACACAGACACGCAGAGCGCTCGTTGAAAGCATTCAAAGTTTTTGAGACGGGTATAAATGACTGACCAATGCACTGAAAAGAGTAAGCTGGAAAGAGTGTTGAGAGAATATTTAATATTATATAATAGATATGACAAAGGTACTATACCTAAGATATATCTAAATATTCATATATTTGTTAACAAATTCTCTTTATTTATCTACAGCAATTAATTTCACAACACACAATACAAACTTCTATCCCTCTGCATATATTACAGCTGTATAAATTATTTGATGCATGTATATTGATAACCCTGAATGTTTATTCAACTCATTTCAGCAACTCAATATGCCTCTCCCTCTCTCTCTCTCTGCTACCATAGCCTGCTGGCTTATAATAATAGAGTATACATTTAGATAACAGACAGTGCTTGCCGACAGAGTTTGGTTGGCTACAAAAATGCATTTAATTAGGTGCAGCTCGAAGCGAAGCTTATGTATATATATTTATTCATTAGACGGCGCAATAATTTGTTGCTTCGCTGTGGGGCAACCAGCGAAATTAGCGGCGCTTACAATTGGAGGCAACAACAGCAACGGCAACAGCTAATAAAAGGATGCCCCGTTTAATAGGCTTCTAATTGTGCCCGGGTTTTTGAAAATGCGAATTGTTGAATACATTTTCGTTTAGCTACAGCTACAGCTGCTCACATTCGCGTATTTGTATTCCAATTAAAGCCCATCAGCTACCGCAGGCAACTAATTTCACAACATAGAGTAGGCAACAACAACAGCAGCGGCAGCAACAGAAGCCAAGTTCTATTAGTGCTGCAGTTGAAGCAGGCGCATAATGCTCGTGTAACCATATCCATAACCAAAGCGCAACTCACAACTCCAACCACTTCCATGGCAGCAACAGCAGCAGCAGCAGCAGCAGCAGTTGCTATGTCTGCCAGCAATGCATTGTTAACTTGCCAAATATCTATCACTAATTGTTGGCAACGACCACAGCAACGGACACATGGTTAATTACAACATGAGTTAAAGCTAACAGCTGGAGTAATGGGGCAACTCCCAACTGCCAACAGTGAGTGAGATGTAGATGCAGTAGCAAATGCCCAAAAACCCAAAGGTAAGCAGTAAATTTGAATGCTCAAATTGCATTCAATCAGAATTCAGAACTTCACTTCAGTTCAATGCATGATATATATAAATGTAAAGTTCAGTTGAAAGTGAATTATTGTTTTGGTATAGCCAGAACATTCCAGATACCAAAATTAGCTCCATTTATTATTAACAGAAAATTTCATTATCATAAAGTGAACTCATTGAAAATGTGAACTCAATCTATATATTGTCTCTATACAAATGTTTTTAATTGGCGTGGCAGATCCCTTAAAGCATATATATTCTTATAGATCATAAAAGCAAGAGACATTAAATGTTAATTGTATACTCATGTATACCACACGCAGAAATTGATGACACCTTGAGAAAAACTCAGAGAGCAACCGTTTACGATCGGCCAGAAATTTCATTTTGCTCTGCTTTTATTCCGACCGCATACTTGGGTTTCATGAAACTAAAACTCTTTTTTATATGTATTAGTAAGTATGCGAATGTTCTGTTCGCAGAATACATAAATTGAGTGTGACTCTCTAAATTAGCTGCTCACTTAATACGTCTCACTGCGAGGGCATCAATCGTATCGCTCCCTAAGCGACGTTCGGTAAATGAGCAGCACACGAGTAGTTCAACTCAATGCGCTCAGCCGAAATCCATAACGAAAAGAACCGAAGACTCTTGTTCAAAGCGCGAGCGATTGCATATAAAAGGCGCGTAGGAAAATCAGTTCATCATTTGCTTCAGAGCTACAAGACGAGCAGTCCTTACTTTAAAAATAATTTTATTACCTATCACATTTAATCCTAAATTTTATATTGAAAGAATTCTTTGCTTATCAAAAGCAACATTGATCAAGTTTTACATATATAATCGACCACACTTCATTATATATACACTTTAAATTACGCAAAATCTTATTTGCAGCACCTAAAGCTAGAATAGAAAATAAATTTGTTTAACACTTCAACAATGGAAATTGAACTAAATTAATAAGACTTAATGAGAAGTAAGCGGCGTTTCGCAAGGCTTATAATTATATTAATGAACACAGATACTTATATGGCAGGCACTCACAAACACTCACACACAGCCAAACGCAGCCAGAGGGTTAACGTGTGTGAAGCTCGTGTTACAATGCAATGTGCATATATTTGCATTG
Source organism: Drosophila stalkeri (assembly GCA_035047405.1). NCBI lineage: Eukaryota > Metazoa > Arthropoda > Insecta > Diptera > Drosophilidae > Drosophila > Drosophila stalkeri. Next base: position 16,573,833 of record JAWNPR010000041.1, on the reverse strand, counting down.
GAATATTAATGCCATAATTATATGGCACATGGACACGATGTATGCATGTTTGCAATATTTAGCAGCTCAGTTGTTATGTTGCAGCATCTATATCTGTAACTGCCATTGTTGTGCCTGCATAACTGTAACTTTAGCCGTATCTATATCTGTAAACTCTATTGTATTAGTGCATTTTGTGCTATGAAATATTCTGTTGTTGTTATTGCTAGTTAAGGTTTTGTGTTATGTATATTAGGACGTAGCATAATACAACTCAATTAATTTGCAATGCCCAATTGTGATTACGAGCACAACTCAACAATCTGTCAGTCAGTCTGTCTGTCTGTCTATCATTTGGTTACCTTGAGGCTTATTCAATTTCAATCAGTGTCTGTATCGAAATATGTTGCATTCGGGCCAGTTTAGATGCTACTTGGCTATCTGGCCAAAAATTAATTAGTAGCTAAACTGTTTCGGATAAATACATTCATGTATGTACATATATGTATATAATGCAATAAATTATAAGTTTATTGCTGCCGTTTGTGCTGCAGTCACATATTTCACAATGTTATAGAGCCATGTGGTACTGAAATCGACTTAACGCGAACTTAGTGCCACGCATATTGAATGAATGCATTTGGTTGATTGTTGTTGTTGTTGCTGTTGATGCCATCTGTGTGTATGTGTGTGTGTGGCTGGTTGCTTGGGCTAAGTGCGGATTAAAGGTGAAATAACGCAGTACTCAGCTCACCCACAAAACCACCCGCTGTTCAGTCGTTTGGCGCACAGCAAAGCCGAAGCAATACTCAAACCGATCCGCTGCTCGAATAATGCCCTGCATTAGTGTACAATTTGCTCATTTGCTGCAGCAGTCGCCCAACCCCATGGGCAGCGGCAGCAACCACTGAGTGCCACCAAGCACACAGTCACTTACACTGAAAGAAACCATTTTATAATCTACATAATAAATTTATATAAATATTTCGAATTCTCGAATAGTATTTAAAGATCTGTATAAAAAAATATATATTAAAATAATATGAAGATTATTTTTATAATTTTCTATTACTTATTTATATAAATAACATTTATTTTGTAATGTGTGTGTGTGTGTGTGTGTTTTTTTTTAATTATTTTAAAATTTTCAATTTATTAAAATATTAATTATAGTTAATAAAAATTTATACTTCTTTATATTTTTGCCTGCATTAAATTTTATACTATATATTTAACTGATTTATTTAACAGAGATCGATTTATTCAATTAAATTTTTCATAATTTTTCGCTCAGTGTTGCATTAATCCTATGCGCGCGTTGTCTGTTCTTTCGCATTGCCGCGTTGCATTTATTTTTCAAACAATTTCAATATGCTTTTCCTGCATAATCTCTCTCGCACTCTCTCCCTCTCTCTCTCTTCTGCTGCATAATCTCTTTTTCCCACTACCCGTCTAGCACTCACTTTTTCTATCCCTCTCTCTCTTTGTCTGTTGGTATCTGTTTGGCTGTCTCATTGTTTTATTGCATAATGGCTCAAGTGTTTGGGTGCGTAGTGCGTGGGTCTGTTTATTTAGGATTAGTTGGGTTGCACGTCCACAAGTTTAACTCGTATGTTTGCCTTTTGGTTATGCCGGCAACCCCTACCCACGAAAAAAAGAAAGGAACTCGAACTCTAACTAAAAGAAATTGGTGGTTGCTCTGACTGTGCAAGCTGGCTGGCTGGCTCGCTGGCTGGTTGTCTATTCCGGCCGACCCTTGACCCTGAGCTCTAATTTGAGTTTGACATTTATGTCAATATTTGGTCAGTCATTGTTCGCACTCACACTCGGCATGGCATTGGCGCATGCAGTTGAGCCCCTTCCCATTGTCCGCATCTCCTTTATTATATTGTTACGCTTGGTGTCCTCATTTCTATACTCTTCCCCGTTGGCTTGTCTCCCAGTTGACACCCCTTGTTCTGATTCTGGTTTTTCTTTATATTCGTTTGCCTGCGGTTTGCTGCCTGCTCGATTGCCACATGCGGGTCGGTCTCGCATCTAAGCAGGAAAAGGAAAGCAGCAGGAGGGTCTGCTACTTGGCCAGTTGGTGACACCGACACTAATAGAAATTTATTGAACATACTAAAATACAATTAAATAAATTATGAGATTTACTCGGACGACGCATCTTTTATAATTCTTTTTTTTTTTTTTTCTCTCCTCTTCTTTTTGCATAAGCCCCGTCCAACTGCCCCCTCGTGTGGCATAATGGTTATACTGTGGGATAATCAGAGTGCGTGCCCCTTCATGTCCGTTCAGGTGTTTTGCACTGAAGCTGCGCAAAGGATTTCTATTAAAAGCCGCAACAAAGTACCGCAAAGTAAGACAAAGTAGTGAACGGAACTCTGGCAGCGGCACTAAAAGCGCAACATGTTGCCTCAAGTAGCATAGCGAATGGCCAAACTGGGTTCAGACATAGACATCGCCTACTTTGTCTGGCGCTCATCTACATGCCGCCCCGTAAATTATGGAGCCGTGCACGTCTGGTCATTAAGCCAAATAAAACCGGCACAAGATTTATACACGCGCCCAGACCAACAGCCATAGCCGCAGCTAAAGCCGAGAGGAAGCAGCATGGAACTCCTGCTTCTGGCCAACTTTCAAATGGACTAGAACAAAGCAGCTGAGCTGAGTTGTCTGTCTGTCTCTCAGTCAGTCTCTCTCTCTCTCTCTCCCTCTCTCTCTCTCTCTCTGTCTGTCTTTCTGTATGCGAGCACTGCAAAGGCAGTTGGGGGTGTTTCTCTTTTACCTCTCACCACGATTTTTGGGCCTTTGCTTGCGTTAACTTTTTGATATAAATTTCTAGCTACCGACCGGGCACTTAATTTTAGTCGACCCTTCGGTCCGCTCATCTACAGCTTGACGCTGACTTCTAGCATAGACACGTGGAGTTCGAAAAGGTGCAGCATTTATATATGCCGCGCAACAGTTAATCTTAGTTACGATTAGTCAGGCCAAATAAACTTATATTTAGGGAGTACAACGTGCGTGTCTATGCTTCAGCTACAGTTACAGTTACAGCCACAGCTACAGCTACAGCCGCAGCTTCAACTACAGTTAATAAGATCACGTAATTTATTCCATTTTAGCATATTCATGGCCATAATAGTGTATGTTAGAGAAGAAATAAAGGTATTAGGCAATAAAGCGTTAAGCGCTTCCATTTGTTATTATTATAGTTAAATCATTTAAGCAAAGTAAGTTGAGGTAGAAAGTTATCTGAATTGACTGAGGGACTCGCTTATTGAAAGGCAATGTAGTTGAAGTTTATACAGTTTCTTATTGAAATAAATGAGACAATTTCTTATTAATGCTGTATAAAATTTAAAAATGTTGATTGTTTGACTTTGATTAAGCCAACTGATGCTGACAGTCAAAAATATATTTCAATGTAGATTTAATAGATATAGATAGCATTTATATATACAGAATTATATTCCACTTTAAAATACTTTTAACTGTATATAAATCTTTATATGTTCTTTATTAAGTGCATTCATTGATCGACTGTACTAGAAAGTAAATTTATATAAATAATAAAACCAAATAAAATAAAATAATTTTAGCCGAACAAAACCGAGTAATATCCCACTGACACTAAAATAATTTGTAGCTGCTTTAAATGATAAATTATTTAACTTTCTGCAACTAAGTACAAAATACTATAAACAAATCTCTGCATATAGTTTTCTGCATGTTTTCCTTTGTATATGTGTGTTTCTGTGTGTGTGTGTGTAAGTGTATGGGCGACAACAGTTAAGCACACATTTTGGGCCAGCAGTGGCGAGTCAACAATGTGTGTAGCTGAAACTATACAACACTTGGCAGCTTGGCCATAGATAGACAAAAGTGTATGTAGTGCTCGGGAATTGGGTAAAGTTTTTGAAGTGCATGGCAGCTGGCAACATGCGTCACGCACAATGAAATGGCAGCAGACCGAATGGCAAATCGTTTTCAGCACTTGGCCTTTGTTTTACTCGACCCGAGCCCGCCGCACGGAAGTGCCTTAAAAATTCAAGGCAAGTGCAAACTTTGGCCGCACTTTGCGCAGTCATAAAAAAAATAAGTAAAACTATGTTCGCAGCAACAAATGTAAAATAAAGTAATATAAAAAAAAAAGAAGAAAAAAAAAACATAAAAAAATAAACCTAAACCAAACTAACTGCAAAATGGTTTACTCCGCTTCGCCCTGCTTCACTTTCCACTTTCCAGTTTCCCAAATGGGCACTAAAAATTACTAAATATTCGTACGCAACATTTGAGCCCGTCGACCCAGCCGAAACTCTTAGCCCACACTCTTGGCTAATAAATTGCCTGGCCTTGAGTTTACTTTAAGATCTTGCCAAGCTGTTCGCATTGGCTCGACTTCTGTTCGACCCACACACGCACACAAAGGAAAAAGCAACTATTGATTGCGACCCTTTTTTGGCCACATTGGGGCCATTGTATGCAGTGTTCAGCGAATATACCCTAGCAGAGAGTGATATAGGGAGAGCTAAGTTCTTTTGAGGAAGCCTTTGTAAAGTTTCAAAGTAAACCTAATTGTAGAGTATTTTATTTATATTTTAGGCTTGTGAAACAAATTGATATATGATTCTAGTTATATTGCATATAGCTGGCTAAGGGTTCTGTAAGCTAAGGCTAAGATACTTAAAGTAAGAACAGGGTATGTGGTAGCTCTTGCATATATAACTTTCATTGTTTATCTTCAGTAAGGTATACCCTACAATGAGATTTGTTATAGTTTAACAAAGCTTAGTTTTAAAAATCTATAGGGTATTTCTGTCATTAATATTCTACATAATTTAAGTTTCGTTCTCTAGGTGACTGCCATATAGATCTCTATTTTATGTTTATCAACTTAGTATAGGGTATTTTGGCAGTCTTTACATTTATGATTGCATCCTTTCTTATCCATTCTTTTTTTTTTTTTTTTTTTTTGCCTTTGCCTGCTTTGTTATAGTTTCTATTGTTTTATTTGCTTTTAATTTTGCTTTTCGCAAGTTTTTAAGTGCAGCATCGAGCGTCTGTTTAGCATCGCAGACTTTGCAACTTGCAACTTGCAACTTGCAACTGGCAATCTGCAATTTGCAATTTGCAATTTGGAATTTGCCAAGGGGCGCCATAATTATTTTGTTGCAATTAAAAGTCTTGACACTCACTCGACTGCGATCCTATTACACTTGCATTTCTTTGCCAACTAAGTCGTTAAATTTCATTGGCATTGGAGCCAAACAAACAAAAAAAAAAAGAAAATTATGTTAAGAAGAAGCAAAAGTAGCAGACATAAAACTTACGATCCGCAATTTTTGAGCGCAAACTTTTTGGGTAAACTTCATAATGATTTCCGCGCATATGTGTGTGTGTTTGCCTGCCGCAGTCCCAAAATTTTGGCAACACTGCAAATATTTGCACAAACTTTGGTAGCCAAGAGACACCTTGAGCGGGAGGGTGTATAGGTTAAATGGCCGCTTTAATAATGCGAACTGTGAACTTTGGCATTTTTGGTATTTGGCACTTGGCGTTTGATGAATGGCCTCAAAGGGCAAACGCCGGGCCATGCTTGTTGGAAAAATCAAAAATCAAACATCTATCTCCACCCCCCCCATCTGTACTTTCTCATTAAGAATGCTGGCCATAAAATTTCAATTTCTTGCCTATTAATAAGACACAATGCCAAGAACGTTTTTGTTCTGGCCCCCACAAATATATATGTAGATGTATATAGAAATAGCTACATACACATACATAGTATATATACATATAATATTTCACGGCATTTGCCATTGTTTTTGTACAGCTCGACCCCAAAAACTGAAATTAATTTTAAATTATGCATGACCAAGAGTAAGTGGAGGAGTGACGGCACGCCCAGGTAACCGCCAGGGATTTCGAAATTTTCACCTGCCAACATTAACGGCGTGTAAGCGGGTGACTGTGAGGGTAAGAAGATGAGGGTGAGGTGAACTAGCACAGTATCTTTACCGAATTAAATTCGTAGAAATTCGAGACTTAAAGATTTCGCTAAGGTCGACTGCTTTTCCTTTTGCCCTAGCAAATGCAGCAGAAGCAGCAATGGCAGCAGCAGCGGCAGGCAACACGATTTTTACGAGTGGCGAGTTTTTTGCATTTATTGAGTAATAAAATCGTAAATTTTCCGTGCCGCGTTACAAGTGAATGCGCTGCCCACGCTGCCACAATCCGCTCCTATACTCTTTACCTTTGCCTGCCTCTGGGCATTGCAATTGTTGGCCATTCAACAAGCGTTCGCAAAAAAAAAAAAAAAATGCTTCAGCTTCAGCTTTAGCCTCTGTCTTTATCTACTTCAGCTTTGGACTCGCTATCTTGCTCTATTGCCACAGGTGCCTCATTCTGTTGCAAGCTAGCCCCGTTTGCCACTTTCTAACGAGCCGTGGCCGTTGCCTTTGCCGTCGCCGTCGCCATCATCCTCGAAAAAAAAAGCTCGGCGGCGATTCCTTTGTGTGCCATTGTCGAAAATTGAATTTCAAATTATTTTCACAGCTCTCTACTTGACTTGCGACGCCCTCTCTCTCTCTCTCTCCCTCTCTCTCTTTATCTGACTATCGCTTTGGCTCTTTAGCCTGTATAGTCTATGTATAATCGCAGCTTTATTAATTTTTTATCGCCTACTTGTGCGGCTATTTTTTGCATTTTTATTGGAAATTAAAAATGCTAATGTCCCTAGCGTCGACTCTCGCTTTTCACTAACTTGTGTGCCGACTCTCTCGTCGCGCAAATCCAGTTCACTTACATTTAACGCCATTTTAATTTGTACTCAAAAATGTATAAAAGTTACTTCATAGACTATCTCCTTCTCTCTATCTCTCTCTCTCTCTCCCTATCTCTCTCATTCTGACTGTTTGACTGGCTTAATAAAGTCGCTGGCTACTTTGATCTTGAGCCCCGTCCACTGGGATTTGTCTCCCGCCAGCCCCAACGTTTCCATGTCCAATTGCCATTGCCATCGCTTTTTATGCACTGAGCTGTTAATGATGTGGCAAATTATTATGGCAACTGTCGATTGCCAAATGTCGACAAAGTTTCACAGTTTGAACAGTCGACAGGACCAAGTTCAGTATGGACTTCATAAGGTTTTGAGGGGAAATACGTTTCTTGTTGCTTATCGAAATGCATTCAACTTGAATGGGCATTGCCCACTTTGATTGGCTTCTTCGTTGTTGGCAGACTTTGCTTATTGTTATGGTTTCAGCCGTATTGGCGTTCATCGGCTCATTTCTTTACAGCCCATCAACCCATCAGCTTCATACGTTGCCGTTGTCAAGCACATAAATATCAGCAAAGCCTAACAAATTGCTTGTTGTTTTTTTTTTTTTTTTTTTTTATTCAAACAATTTACCAAATTAGCAATGAAATTGATATATATAATTAACTTATTTATGCGCTCTAATATCAAATATATTTAGATAGTAAATAATATTGCATTTGATTGATAAAATATAAATAAATGCATTTATCGATGCTTATTAGCAAAGTGAATCGATTCATTCATCTGCATAAAGCTAGTTTTCACTAAAATATATTGACTAATTTAGAAAATGTTTGCATTAGTGAATAAATTTAATGCTTAGTTGAGATGAAGCAATGCAATTCGATTTTTGTACAATTTTAATTGTATTTATGTTTGTGCAGAGAGCATGTTTCACAACTACTGGTTACTTAATCAACTGACAGCAACAATAGGCTCAATGTTTTTATTGACTAAATGCTTTTATATTAATAGAAAGCTATGATTAAGAAACTTGTTAAAATGTAGTTGCAGTTAAGATATTATCTGAAAGTTATGCCAAAAAATAGTCAAGTAATTAAATACACTGTGTGTAATAAAGGAAAATATAATATGCCAAGTGCTCTAATGAAAGTGTATAATTTTTATTTAATTTATGTTTACTTGAGTATTTTTAAAATAAAAACAAAAATATGCATTACATTATTCATTTAATTTAATTTAGTTATTTTATTATTATTTTGCAAACAGTTTTTTAATGATTTCCGTCTTAAATGTCTAATGAAATATACCTTAGTCAAAAGTTAGTGTGCGTTTGTTTCGTGCATTTTTGATTCGCGTGCCAAGCTGGCGGTGACGGGCTTATAATTTCTTGACAAAGGTGCATATAATTTTCATAGCTTTTAGCCGCTAAGCGCGGCCAGTCACGTGCCAGACAGGAGGGGCTCCAAAGCTTTGGCTTCAGCTACAGCTTTGACTCTTTCACTCTTCCTCTCTCTCTCTCTCTCTCTCTCAGTTTCCACGAACTGTCAGGCCAGCAGCTAGGCTGCAGGCAAAGCAAAAGGCGCAAAACAAAAGTCAAATGTCATGTTTATGTCATGTTACCTTCTCTCTTTTTATACCCTGAACCCATTGAAAATGGGAATTCAGGGTATAATGTTTTTGTGAAAATGTATGTAACAGGCAGAAGGAGACGTCGCAGACCCCATAAAGTATATATATTCTTGATCAGCACAAAAAAATAAGTTGATATAGCCCTGTCCGTCTGTCCGTCCGTCCGTCCGTCCGTATGAACGTCGAGATTTCGGAAACTACAAAAGCTAGAGAGCTGAAATTTTACATGAACACTCGTATCTTAGTTACGCAGTACAAGTTTATTTTGTTTTTTCGATAACTCATTCCATTCCTTAATTATCGATAAAAAATCGAAAATTCGTTTACGTTTTTTAGGTTTTTCGAGCATAACTTCTACACCGTTTTAGCTAGAGACTTCAATTTTGTATATTTAGATAGATATTATGGATACGCAGATTTTGTAATTTTCAGATTTTGGATGCCACGCCCCCTTCGCCCCCAATTTGAAAAAAACGGATTTCAAATACTAGAGACTTGTTATTTTGCAAATGGACAGATTTGATTGCTATTAATATATTCTGAAAGTTTCATGAAGATAGTCCATCTAGAAATGGAGTTATAAGCGTTCAAAGTACAGCCCATCCCACCCCCAACCGTCGGCAGCAACTGCGCGGTTTGCAGAGCGCGCTATTATACGTCCGTAAAGAAGAAGAATATACTTTTTTTTTTTTTCAGGGTTCAGGGTATCTCGTAGTCGAGCCGTCTCGAGTAGAGCCTTCTTACTTGTTTTCTTTTTTTGTTGCTGTTTTTTTTTTTCATTCTTTCTTTTTATTTGAGCTTTATTTCACTTTTCCCTTTTGTTTGCCTTCGTTTGCTTTGTGGCGCAGTTTCCTTTTTATTTGTTTGGAAATATTTCACTTACACTGACATTTCGCCTCCGCACTCCGATCAGAACTTCAGAGCAGCAAGACGAACACACAATGTCTCACTCTCTGCAATGCTGTTGTTGCTTTCATTTTGCCAACACCTGCCACACCCCATTGCTTGCATCGTATTAGACGCCCACACGTCGTTTTATGACATTTACTTTTATGGCGGATATTTGTGTTTTGGGCCCTTTTTCTTGTGCAAGCGTGAAAGCCCACTGAAATATTAATTTGCAATTTTATTGCGTATACGCCGAGTGTTGCGCTGCATGATTTATGACAGCAAAGTACAAAAATTTTAAAACAAACAAACAAATAATTTATATATTTAGTATATATATATATATGTATATGTGTGTAAATTGATTGAAGAGGTATTTATCAGCCGGTGCAATCAGGCCTTTTTTCTCCCTTCTAAACAATGAAACTGGAAGTGAAAAAAAAGGGAAAAAGTTAAGAAAAACGTGAAATAAAATTGAAAAGATTAAACGAAACGGCTCGCTGCTCTTTTGTTGCCGTAGATAAGCAGCAGCTCAGCCCAAAAGGAATTAATTTAGTTAAAAGTTTCGCATTAAAACACAGAGCACAGAAGAAAAAAAAAAGGGAAAGAAAATAAATGTGAAACAACAATGGGGGCACAAAAAAAGAGCGAGTGGCGAAGTTTGAGGGAAAACTTTTTAAATATGCTCGTTTGCTTGTTGGCTTTGCCTTTAACTCCTTTGGCGCTGCTCGTATTTCTTCAACGTTCATTTTTTATTTTATACTTTTTTGGTAACTGCAGCAAAACAAATTGCAAATTAAGAACTAATTGGCTTACAGAACCTAAAGCAGCCATTAAAAGGCGAGAGATGGGGTGTGAGAGAGCTACGTGCAACGTGTCTGATGGTGAACTCAAAAGCCGCTTTCACTTTAAACTTTGCCGCATCCTTGGCAGAGATCACACGCTAAAATGAATTGTTCCACCAAGAAATCAAAGAGGTGTGAGCTAACAACAGCGTGCATAAAAATAAGAAAAATGACTGTAGAATACATCGAAAGACTAGGAGATACCCTAGAGAGACTAGTCGATGTGAGTGAATGGATGAAATAAACTTAAGAGCATGTGTCTAGCAAAGTAATTGAGCCTAACTCTTAGCTGCTTTATAAATATTTATATGAACATTTATTAATTTTATGATAGGTAGACGGTTATTGAGGTATTCAAACTAGATGCAATGGGAGAGGAACTATGTCTGCTTCTTGCTTTGAGTTTAAAAGTCGCTGCTCTTATAGATGGGGGATGAAAAATCATATTCATACATATACTCATATATGTAGAGTATCATCCACATGATCTATCTGTAACAAATAAACAAGATATCTTCAGCTCTCATTTTCAATTTCTACAGGGTATAAGAAAATGCATAAAAGGAACACTTAAGACAACACGCAGATCCTTCACAGCTGCCGACCTGTTGTATATGTACATACATCTATACATACATATATATATATATATATATATATATATATATATATATATATATATATATATATATATATATATATATATATATATATATATATATATATATATATATATATATATATATATACATAATTAAAAAGGAAACAACAGCAGGACGACTGGCAGGGACTGACAGTCGAGTGCAAAGGACCAAAGTGCCGCATTAGCATTACGTTCAAGACGTTTTTAGCACGCTTCTTGACCTGCTCTTCGCTCTTCGCTTCGTCGCTGTCGTCGTTCGTCTGTTTGATGGCTTGTTTGCGTTCTCGCTTCGTTTGCTGCCCTTAAAGGGTATCCCTTTTCAATTATTTAGATAATTATTTGCACATTTACAAGTGGGACAAACATCAGCGACAGCAGCGACAACAGCAGCTGGAAAAGATGCTGCAGCACACAACACCTGACATTATATTCCATTATAGTACGCATACGCCGGAGTGACAATCATTTTTTTTTCGCTGCCTTTCATTTGCTTAATTTATGCAATTAATTTACACTTAACCATATCGCTGAATGGGAGGCACAGTGTGCGCTGGCTGTCAGCATATTATCAACTTAAAATAAATATACAGATATCTGTCCATAAAACCGAAAATCAAAAATTGAAAATCGAAAAATCGAGTACGAAAGGGAGCAGCCGCCGAGCCATGACAAGGCCTGTCAGAGCTGCAATCAATGCAAACAGTACCCGTAATCGCATTGACCAGAGACAACAACAACAACAATACTTGGGGGAATACTTCAATGGTCGTTGACAGCCGCAGCAACAGCAACAACAACAATAATATTAATAATAATAAGAGAAACGAGCGTGCATTAAATAAATACAATTAAATTTCTTATTGACTGTGGTGTTAACTGTTCGGCCTGGCATTTGAAGTTGGCGGCTGCGGCAATCAGCCAATAAACAAAAGATGACAGCTTCAACATACATATTTGATTACCTTTATCATTAACACAAATTTTCGTGGTGTTAAATATGCAAATGTCAAGTGCAAAAGAATTTTTACGCTGACTGCGAATTGTTTGCGTATTAAGAGTAACAAAAGAAAATTGAATGCAATAAAGGGAAAATGAGCAGCAAAATGTTTTAACTTTGAGTTAAACTTTAAGAAAAGTTAAGATGATAGATGATAAACTTAGCATGAAGCAGGAAAAAAGTGAAAAGAAGAACGAAAAGGGAAAAGGCAGAAAAATAGGTTTAGATTAGAGATTGAGTAAAAGATAAATGAAAAGAGAGAGAGAGAGAGAAAGAGGGAGAGGGAGAGAGTAGCTTAGCACGGGAACAGTTTTGTTAAGTAAGCTAGTAGTAGCCTGAACAAAATAATCAAAAGCCTTCATTCTTACTCCTAGCATATGTTATCAAACAGCGAATGCTCTTACTACGAACTTCTCTAAAACTAGAGCATAAGCTCTCTCTCCCTCTCTCTGTCTCTCTCTAACAAAAGTTCATGCATATAGTGCCTTTTCAAACTATTTCAACTTCAATTTCAACTGTTAACTTCAAACACAAGTCAACCAATTTCCTCACTTCATTACTTAAGCATTGCAGTTTTTCTATAAATTATTAAATTTGAAAACAAATTACATCATATAATACAAACATAATAACAACTGCGCGTCACTAAAAAGTTGCAAGCATTTTGAAATGTTAAACTGCTGAGCAGTTGTTATGGGGATTCAAGTGCGAGATCGAGTGCGGGCTCGAGCTCGAGTTCGAGTTGGAGTTGAAGTTGAAGTTCGAGTTCATTGCACCCACAGCATAAAAGCTAAGTAGCCGGGAAATGCATTAAAATTGCAACAGTTCATGTCCAGTTATTTTTGTAGAATCACTGCCAGCTCCAAAAATTGGGCGCTATTCAGTTCGGCAGAGCTGGGCAGAGCAAGGTTCTCAATGGCGGCTGGGAGCAGAATGTGCGGCGTAAGGAAAGTAATCACAGCAATGGCTTTTGTGTTATTTCATTTGCAGTAGAAAGTTTTTTGCAGTTTTTGGCTGTTGGGCAGTTTTTAAAAATTAACACACAACAAGAGTAACACTTACACACGCACGCACACACACACACACACACACACACACACACACACTGAAACACTCACGCTCGTGTGTATAGAAATGAAGAGCAACAACATGTTGGCAATCACAGCCAGCGCTGGAAGCACTTCCGGGCTGGACGATTTTTTGTAGCTGCATTTTGCTTCTTCGTCGTTTTATTTTATTTTATTTTTTTTTTTTTGGCTGCTGGCTGGGCAAACATTTGAAAACTTTTCACATTTACATCCAGTGCTGCTGTTAGAGCGTTTTATTAAATTATTACACACTCGCAGCTCTGAAACTTTTGTATGGCGGGCCATAAGCCGCCTCCCGTTTTGGCCAGTTGGGCAGCATAAATTTTTGTGCTATGGAGTTACGACTGTAAATGAGCTACGCGCGTCACTGGCTAGGGGTCAGCTTGCACTGAGAGAAAGAATCAAGTGCATATATGCTGAAAAAAGGAAATGAACAATATTTTTCTGAATAATTTATTGATTTATTTATTTATTTATTTATTTATTTATTATTACCAAGAATTATTTCTAAATAACAATTTTCTTTTAAGCCAGAGCGACAGAGGCCTTCAAGCAATTTTCTGTTTTGTAAGCGCTATATAATATATATTTTTGTGTATTTATTATACTGGGCTCCTTCTATACAAATTTCTACATTTAACTTATTTCAGTTATTTTTAAATAATATTCTATATTTTTGTATACTATGCTCAAACCTCTCTCTTCAACTAACTAATGCAAAATGTTCTGAAATTTACTCATAAAAAAGTGAGCATAATTTCTTTATTAATATTATTCCAAATATTGAAGATTTTAATTATTTGTTCTGTAGCTCAAATAAAAAAAATAATATATTATAAAATTAATCTTTGAGCAGATAAAATTTCTCTCAGTGCACTGACTGCGACACTGACCGTTCGTATATATTTTTGAGAAGCCGCCCGGCTAAATGTGCGACCCTTTCGCGGCACGCATAACAATGCGAACGCAAGGCTGCGGACGCTAGGACATCAGTCAGGCCGACTCGCTTAATTAATTATGTCGTCTTTGGGCTTTAAAGGCGTTTAAAGCTGGGTGGCAACGGGGTGGTTGATACTCTTGAAAAATGCCATTGCCGCATGCCGACAATGAAAAACGCGACCGCAGCGCCAGCAGCAACAGCCCTAGCCACAGCAGCAGAAGCAGCAAAAGCAGCAGCAACAGCAGCAGAAGCGACAGAAGCAGCAGCAACAATGCAGCTGACTGACTAACTGCCGCCAAGTGACCCAAATTATTCACGACGAGGCGCTTGGGCAATGGGAATAGGGTCAGGACAGGGGTAAAATAATGGCTTGATGAGTTGATGGCAGCTATGTCAGCAGCTCAGCGTTCACATTGTATAAATAATTTTTTGTGCGCTGTTTCTGACAGCTCGTCGTAAAGTAGCGTCGCGACGTAGCCAACTGTTAAGCGAATGCAAGCAAAATCTTTGCTCTTCAATTCTGCTCAGTCATAAAGAAGCGGAAAAAGTTTTGCTTCTTTTTTTTTTTTTTTGAAGAGCGGCTCATCAATGGAGTTGTTAAACCATTGTGCGGTGTGTGCAGGCTGTAACGTTTAGCATTATTAAAACGCAAATAAAACGCAGTCAAAGTGGCGTAACCTTGATATGCTCGCGCAGTTCAAAGGAGCACCAAACTAGATGTGTGAGTGTGCGTTTGTTTATTGGACTGTGTTGTATGCAACAACTTCAAACGGCACGCAAAGCATTTTTGATTAGGCGCTGACTGTGCAACACCGCACAAACAAAGCACATGCGACGTATACGCAATGTAAACTTTTGCCCTCAAGCCGAGCTTATTTAAGCGCTGCCATCAATCCTTTGCCTGACGTTTGCCGTTCCTCGCAGCCGAACAGGCTGTCTCTGTCGCACTTTAGGCTTTCTTTTACGCGCTTTGACATTTTAAAAGCATTTTTATGTTGTGTAAGCGACTTTTGCGGCTTGCAATTGTGTGTGCCTAAGTATGTATGTGTGTGTTTGTGTGTGAATATGACTCTGAATGGTTTTTGCCCATTCTCAAAGTTGAGCTGCAACAGCAAATCTTTTTTTTTTTTTCAGCATTTATAAAATTTACCTTTGCCTAAACGTTTGCCCTTTTGATACCCAGTTATATTGGGAACAACATGGTATATTTGCTAAAACGAAGTTTGAATGCATATAATTGTACACAGAATATTTCCTATTCGTTCTAACTCCACTTTATGCTGTACTTTTTTCTGGAATTTTTTTTCACCCTGTTTACTTTGAGTTTTTTTATTTTATTTTTTAATTACTCGCAGTTATTTAAACCATTTAATAGCTATTTATTTTCCTGTTAATTATGAAATCTAGTTGAAAAAATAGTATAAGAAAAAAAATAGAGAAACCCAACTACGGCACTTCGTAACTTGATGACGAGGTACATTAACAGTCAATTTTCCAGTAGCAGCAACAGAAAAAAAATCTCTGTTGTTTATTATAATATTTTTATACTGTGCATATTTCATGTGATCAGAATTAATTGTCATAAGCATAATTACACATGAGCACTTTATTTTTTAATTAATTAAACACCAGCCATCTATCCCCAGCGGTTGCTCATGGTAACCAAACGGCAATAGAAACTCAACCACAAAGTAGCGCGAGTTTTGCGTTTACGAAAGCCAACCGCAGAAATGTGAGAGATGAAAATTGTTAATACGGCTTCAATTTCAATTCACATTTTCATTATTTAGGCAAATAATTATAATTGTTGCATTTGGTAATTTCATAGTTAGGCAATTAGGTAAACGAAACACATTATCCATATTAAACGACCTCAAATATAATTGAATGCCAGCATATTATGATGGAACAAACACATATATAATATTTCTATGGGAAATGCACTGAAACTTAGACATGAATTTTGGATGGCACGCATTTTGTATGCAGTATGCAAAATAATAGATGAAAAAAATCATACTCAGTCGTAAGTCTTCAGTTCTTCTCGTTTTGGTTCTCTGTTGAACTATTCGTACTACGCTCTTTTCACGAACATCGTTTATGGAGTTTGGTATTCGGCATTCAAATAAGATCGGGGAAACACAAAAAAAAGTTTCTCTCCGATCGCGAACGAGCTCGTGGCAGAACCGACGAAATTGATTGCTCTTTGATTTTTTTCTCTAAGTTTGAGCAAAAGAAACTTATTTGGATACATTGAGAGAAGGTTAATAGGATATTTTCGAGCTATGTAATAAACTCACATAACTCTAACCTTAATGTTTTTAATACCCAAATAATGAAGATGTGACTGCAGCATTTCTACCTTAAAAATCAGAACTTTCTTTCTCTGTCCCACATTCAATGCTCCAGACCTATGCTTAAAACTCGCAAATTGGATTAAATCCATTTCTGTTGCATATTTCAATATCCTTTAAGTTGCCCAGCTGCTGAAACTGTTCGATATTGCAAGCAATTAGCAACCCAAAAATTAATTGATGAAAATGTTGCCGAGCGCAAGAGACAAGATTTCAATCCGCTGTACCCGAACCCAGACAGCTTCAATTTCTTTTCTTATTTTTCTTTTTCTTCTCTGTCTCACTCTCTCTCTCTCTTTCTCTCTCTCTCTCTCTCTCTCTCTCTCTCTCTAGCTTCATCAGAATGCAAACATCTTTCATGTGTTCCACTTTAACTAGCCTTCAATCAAACTCAAGGCAATCATCGACAGTCCACAGATTCCATTTCATTTTTCGTGTGTGTCTACCACGCCTCTCTTTTAGCTACGCGCCCTCCTCTCTATCTCTCGCTCATGGCAAAGCATCGAGTCCATTTATTAACTGGCTGCTATCAGTTTCCAGTTTTGCGCTGAAAAATACTTTTCGTAACTTTTGCTAAAACTAAACTAAAACGACGCGCTTCGCTTTTGAGGCAGGGTCGATGGGGCCTTAGGTATCAAACTGGAGGTCAGTTGGCGTCTTGCAGCTCGACTTTCGCTTGCATGCACTTTGCTCACTTTCCACTTTTCCGCCGGAGTTTCAGCGCTTGTTTGACGGTCAAAAGTCAACTCGAAGTCGAGTTCACTTCAAGTTGAATTTGTTTGCTGGGGCCAAGTGGGGCACCGCAGCGTTTGCCCCACTGGCTGACTAGCTGACTAGCTGCCGCTTGGCTAGTGGGTTGCCCGGTGATTCATTGCTTTGACGCTTTGACTTTTATGCGCTTAGTTGTAGTTACACTCTATCTCTTTCCCACTCTCTCTCTCTCTCTCTCTCTCTCTCTGTCTTTCTATCTTTTACTGCATGTCCTGTGTGTAGTGTAAAATAGCGAAGCGTGTGTCTGTCCTAGTTGCGTGCCATTTTTTGCTTTCGTTTTCAGTGCATGCAGCTGCTGTTACTGCTGCTGCTGCTGCTGCTGCTTTCGCTTCTGGCTTCAACTGCTGCTCATTAATAGGACACGTCGCACTCAATTTTGGTTTTAAAGTTGCATTTGCAACATCCTCACAGCCAAATTATGACTCAATTTCTTGGTATTTTTATGCTCGTTTCATGCTCCGAATGCGCCATTGTCAAAAGCCAGGCAAAACAACAACAACAAAGACAAAGTCCCGTCACGCACAACACAAAAATCCGTGAAATATGTTTTAATATAAGTTTGGTTTTTTTTTCTTTTGTGGTTCAGGCATGTAGCGTAAACTGCCGTCAGCCAAAAATTTGTGTTCGAAAGGAGCCACCCCCGAAAACAAAGTTTTGAGCAACTCTAATAATATTAAGCGTATAGCATAAATATTTAAATTTCATTGTCACTCGCACTACGGTTTGCCGCATTTTTATGCAAATAACGCTGCAATTTATTTGCTTTTGTCACGAATGGAGTCCCAAAGATATGAGACAGACTGAAGAACGAAAGTTTGCGAGACTGGGCTTTAGCGACTCAGAGTCAGACAGAGACTCAGACCAGTCGGAAATTATTAACAAACCTTATTATATCTGCCTAGCATACACTGGAATATTTAGAGTTGATGTGATTTTTATAGAACTTTTGAAAAAAACTGGAACAAACTTAAATATTAGTCTCTTTGCAAAAAAAAAAAAAAAAATGCTTTAAAAAAAAAATAAACTAAAGAGTCACAATCATTACGATCGAGAATATCTTAAGATAATATTATAAATGTTGAGTTTTTTTAATATATATTAATATTAAACTTAAGAAATATTAAAATTAACTATTGAAATATTAATTAAAATTATATTCACATAATTTATTTTTATAAAATTAATCGGAAATACATAACCACTTAAGAAAAAAATAATAATTAAATTAACAAAGAACGTAAATGAGTAATATTTCATTTAAATTAAAATTTTTTGCAATTGCTTATAAATATTTCTTGATGCTCAAGTAAACTGAAAAGTTTCATTAAATTTTTGTTGCCAGAGTCAAGCAATTATTTGCTTTTAAGTTAATCCGCTTAACTACCTTTAGAAATATGAAGAACTTAATAGCACAAATTTTCTATTTGTGCAAAGAGCATCTACGCTTCGGTGTGCTTGAATACACCCCCTTGTTTTTGGGCTCTTTTGGCAGCCATTTGGTAAAAACAAAAGGGTCTTTGGAAGCAATGGGGGAACGACCACAAAGTTGATGGGGCCAACCAAATGAAAACATCAAATGGCTTGTTTGGCTTTAGCTTTACGTTTCCCTTTGCCAATGCCTCTGTCGCCGCCGTTGCCTTTGGGTCCGCCATTGGTTCTGCCAGGTGGATCGTTGCCTGTCTGGCTGATAACTTGGCAAACTAGTGTTTGTCTGCGTGTTTTACTATTCTGTTGTTTTCTGTATTTTTTGTCTTTGTTTTTCAGCTATGGTATTTTCTAGTTTTGTTTTTATTTTTTTTTTTTTTCTTTGTTTTTGAAGCTGTTCAAATTATGCCGAGGACGACGACCGTCAAATGGCAGCCAAGGCAAACAAAACACACGGACATGGACACGGACACGGACACGGACAATTGTGAAACGTGAGCGTCGCGACATGCCAAAATCGAAAGTAGGCAACATCAACATCAATTGTGGGCGTTACGCTCAAAAACGGTGGCAAAAAGAAATGAACCCAAATAAATTGTACGTTTCCTGAGCAATTTCCATGCACTCGCCATGCTATGCCCATATTCCAACAACTTCCACTTCTCCACTTCTGCTTCACATTCAACTGGCAACTGGCCACAGTTGGCGCTGTATAGTTCTATGTCCTTGCTGCTACTGCTGCTGCTGTTGGCAGGGCATTAAATAAAACGTCAGCTACAACACAGTGTGCTAAAAGTGCTAGCAATCAAATAAATTCAAACGTGACCAAAAATATCCACATATTATCCACTTTTGTTGTCGGCCAACTCCCTAGCCCAGTGCCACCCCATCCAATGTCATCGCATTTTGCAATTACGAGGTATTTCTAGCAGATTTGCGGCGCGTCATAAATTGAGTGTATGCGTGTGTTTGTGTATGTGAATGGTAACTGCTCAGACAACATCATCAATGGGTCTAGACGTAGGCGAACAATTCATTGTGCACATAATACGCTGTGCGGACAGCTGGCAAGCGATTAGGCTCTGAGCAAGTCGAAATTCCAGCTAAGAGTTAATTAATGCAATCATAAATATTGATATAATATATTCCATTAACAATAGTGCAGAGTGTTTACACTTCGCATCAAGTATTAAATTTATTTTTTGGCACATACCACTACTATTATTTCCATTTTGTTTATTATTTATATATATATTTATATATATATATATATATTTTTTTTTGGCAGTCTGTCACAATTGCATTAAATTAAGCGCATAAAAACGAAGCAGCGTGACACATTTAATGTATGCATAAGCAAATTGCTCTATTAACAGGCCAAAGAGCAGTTCGGCTCTGCCCCTGAAAATATGCAACAGATTTTTGGCAAGCAACAACAACAACAACGACTACGACTACGTGACGCACCGCAAACTTTTGCATTTTAATTTTGATAAAATAATATTTGCCATGCTAATGGCTTCATTTCACTAGCACCAGCAACCAGCAACCAACTGCAGCCACCTCCAGCCAGCTGCCGCGGCGGTTGAGGCAATGACAATGCACGTTTTAGTGTAAAACGCGAACACTGGTAAATCGGATTTACTTATTCGTCGTGCTTGCATGCGCTTCATGCGGCTTTAGCTATGCCAGCCATTGCAACTAAAACAGAGCGCCAAGAGAATTGAGTCTAGAACTAGTTGGACTTGTAGATACCTTGTGTGTATTTTTGAAATGGGAAGACAATTTATAGATATTAATTAATTAATTAATAATTTATTACTTAAAGATCTTGTATATAGTATTTTACTTCCTTTATTTTCAGTACCTAGACAGGTTTTATATTTAGATCATGCAAATAGGCAAATGAAACTTTGTTAATGCAGATTTTTCAACTAATCCATGTTCTTCTTTTATATTTAAATTCACCAAATAAACTATGTACTTCAAATTATTTACAGGGTATCAAAAGAACAACAATGCAGGCAGCAGTTAGACCCATTTTTCATGCCAGTCGCCCATTTTGTTGACCAGTGTTTAAAGGCTTAAGCGCTAAAAGCATGCATTTAATCGCCACAAATGTCATTTTGTCTTAGTTTAAGTCGAAAAAATAGCAACTTTTGCAACATGACGGTCAAAAACTGATAAACTGAGATGGACTTTCACGTCTAGGCCAGTGAAAGGGACAGGTTGTCATCGTGAAATTAGTAGCTAGACAATGGCGACGATGACGACCCACACAAAAGAAAATCATATTTTGTGGCGCTGATAAAAATCACTTAATGACAAGACGCGCACCACACAATTAAGCCATTTAATTTAAATGAGATTAATCATAATTACCAAGCCAGCAAGCAGCAAGGAAACATCAAGCAGTTGGGGTCTACTTCTCTTTTATGTCATGCATTTTTGTGACAGTTTAGCTTGGGCATGGGTTTGGACTTGTCAGCATATGGGGTTTTTCGTGGCCCTGATTAACACTCGGTTACACACACATATATACAAACAGCCACATATATACATGCACATGAGTATTTTTGCGGCTCTGACCTCAGTTTGACTGCAAGTGAGAGTTAATTTAAACGCAAGCCACAGCAAATTAAACTAATGTTTGTGCTGAGACCCAACAGCTGAATTAAAATGAGGCGAACAAACACAGCGAGTGTCAGCACTCAACTTGACATGGCTTAATGTACCCTTCATCTAGAGCGAGCATACGTGCTTAAACATGCCTCAGTTACAAATGTAGTTAAAGTAAAGTGAAATATGTTGGGCAAAGGACTGTTTCGGGTATAGTTTTTCTAAATATTACATAGATGTTACGCAAAGAATGAAGAGGCGTGGGAGAAGATGGTAGATGTAGAAATGTGGCCTTGCTTCAAGTTCAAATGAAAAACTTAAAGAGTTGAGCAAAATTATGAAGACTTTTAATAAGTGTGGAAATGAGACTTATGTTAATTAAATATCTATAGAATGTGAAAAATTATAGTTGAGCTATAAAGCCAACGTCACTGCTGCAAGCTGCAAACATAAGCCCAAAAAGTTTTCCAACATAAAGCAAAGTCTTTCTGTTTAAAGAAAGTGAGTTAGAAAGGATAAGGAAAGGAGAATAGAATGCAAATTCTCGAAAATGCTTGACATAAAAAAGTATCTGAAGTGTGTAGAAATGTATCTTTAAATAAAATTACAATAGTATCCGCCTGGCAATGAAATATATCTATAAATTGTTATCTTAAAATTAACAAGGATCAGTAAAAATTACTTCCTATTATGTCCTGAACTCATTCAGCACAAAGTAAACAAAACACAACGAAGTCCACGTCAGTTTTTGTATCTTAATATAACTTGTTGAATAAATATTCTGCAATTAAAATTATCTCTGACTTGAGTTAGTGTACATAACATTCGATCTTGTTGGAGACTTTCATGTTGCTTGCGCTGTCGCTTGTTGCTTGTTGTCTTAGCTGTTGCAATGCAATTTATGAAAAATAATTTAAATATCAAAAGGCTTTTGTTTTAATTACGCGCAACACACTTACACACACATACACACAAAAGCACAAAACACCAAATGAAAAAGGCAACAGCAAAAGGCTGCGGCTACCAAGTAGAGCCAAGAACCGAATTCAGAGTCAGAGCGAAGAGTCGAGAGTCGTGAGCCAAGAGTTGGCCGTAGACACTACTTTAATGCCGTGGCAGCCATTTCCATGCCCGCTGCGTTTAAATAATTAATTAAGATTGATGCAGACTCATTTGTCTTGTTGCGCCAAGGACGTGCGCGGGTGTGTTGCTAGCGAACAGGATGCCAGCAGAGGCGAGCGTCGCAGAGGCGTGGCCAGGAGGCGTGGAGCGCGCACTTTGCATTTTGCTTTTCAATTTATTTTGTTGATGCCCCCGCTTGTCGGCCTGCCGCCTGCCTGCCTCTGGCTGTTGTGCTGTTGCTGTTGCTGTTGCTGCTGCTGTTGCTTTTTGTATTTTATATCGAAAGATTTTGCATTAGTTTGCATTAAAATTTCACTTTGTTGTTTGGGCCAATGCTTTAAAAATCAACGCTCCGCGCACATTTTCGCCTACGCAGCAGCAACCCTTCATAGTCATCTCTCTCTCTCTCTCACACACTTTGCTCCTCTCTCTCGCTCGCTCTGTGCAACTTGGCGCATTTTTGGTTGCAATTTTCCATGCAGTGTGCCACGCAGACAAAGTTGCATTTACTGTAATTACATTGTAATGCTAGCAAGCAGGCAAGTTAAGGGGCACGAGTTGCCGGGGCAAAGGGTCTTTTGCCAATTGGGCGGATTACAATGCGAAATGAGTTTATAAACAATGCCCAGGCTGACAACGCCAATTGGAAAAGAGATAAAAAATAATTGCAATTGACTGGGCACAGCGGAAAAAAAATCCACATTTTTTGTGCGATTATTGTGTAAAGCCGAAGCGAAAATACACTAAATTAACTTAAAAAGAAATTAAATTAATTAAAATAAATTATTGAAAATTAACAGAGAAAGAGAATATTTGAGCGCTATATACAATAAATTCAATATTTAAAATAATAATGATAATTCATATTTTAAATAAGCTGAAAATATTATTTATTGATAAATTCACAAAACAAAAATTAATAATAATGGCTTAAAGATACTCGCTGCTTATTATATATATATTTAAATATATACATATATCTAAATATATTTCCAAATCTATCATTTCGTTACCAATTGCCTGAACTATGTCAGCGACACTGTTCGCTATGTTACAGAAATATTGGGCATCATTGTAAGCTGTTAATTGGGCGCAATGTTTTTTATGCGCGCATTGCTAACTTCTTGATTTTCCTGCATGCATTTATTTATTAAAATAATCCCATTTGTCGGTCCGTTGCATATCAAAAATTTAAATAATAATTAGCGGCGCGAAAATCGCTTTAAATGGAACAACGCCGCCAAATTGCCAAATAGCGTAAAAATAATGGTAAATGAAAATATAAAATTAAAAACAAAAGCTTTTTACTTTTATTATTATTATTATTTGTGCGGCTGCTGTTGTTTTCCTATTGTTGTTGTCTTTCCCTGTTGCTGCTAATGAAAACGAAATTAATTAATTTAAAACAACAATTGGCTGGCTTCAGCGCCCTTCCGCCTTTCACGCGAGCAGACAGTAAACGCTTTAGGGAGATGACAGCAGACAGGATGTATACGCAATATTCAATATTGATCCCAATATATATATGCATATATATAAATGTGTGTATATATAAATATATATATATATATATATATATATATAGATATGTATTTATATATATATGTGTATATCGAGTTATTCACTGGATATTGGCAACGCCCACAGTTTGGCTTTGACTGTCTGTCATGTCATGCATATGTAATTATTCCATGGCTAGCAAAGCGATTCGCTGAGCATATGTCGGCCAAAATGTTTGCGCCATGCAAACAAGCTTTGACTGCGATTCACCTGCTGCTGCCACTGCCGTTGCTGCCACTGTTGCTGCTGCTCGCTTGCCAAGGCACATATTAAAAACCCGTTTGCAAAGTTGGGCAAACACTCTCGGTGCGAAGGTAAAAATTGTTGCATATATTTTTTGTTTTTTTGTTTTGGTTTTGGCTTTGGCTTCAGGTTGGGTCACAAGGACGCAACTACTACTATAAAGCACTGCAGAGTGGCAGCTAAAAGACCAAAAAGGCCACGTACTTAGCCTGATTTACACGTTGCCATAGAAAACCAACCAATGGGCGCCAACCAGATATGTCGCTCTCTCTCTCTCTCATTCTCTCTCATTCCTTCTTACTCACTACCACACACCCTTTAGAGCGTCTCTTACAAATTTGCATCACAAATGTGTCTTTTTCAGGTTGCTTGACTTTGCATAACCCCTTGCGTTGCATGCGTATCAGCTCTCAAAGTAAGTCTGAGTGGATGTTCGAGTCTCTTAGACTGGGGATGACTTTATTTCATATTTTCTTTGGCCAACATTTGCGTACGATTTGCATCTCAAAGCAAAAGCAATGTGAATTTTGCCCTTTTTTTTTTTTTTGTTTTATTTTATTTTTGTTATTGGTATACAAAATCTAGTGTCATCCCCATACGAATATTGGACATCTTGTAAGCTGGCTAATTAACAAAAAAAAAAAGAGGAAAATTGCTTGTTGAAAAAGCATTCTTAATAAGCTACGAAATATCTGACAAAGCTGGCAATTTGGGTAAATCTTTTTGGGATACGACTTGAAACGACGCGAAATTTGGAATTTTGAATTTCAATTAATTTGAATATGGCCTTTGCTCAAACACACACTCCTCATATATACATATGTATATATCAAAAATATTTATTAGAAATCTTTTTGATGCCATGCTTGGAATGATAGACAGCAATTTAGTGCTCTATTTGCTTCGTTCGGCAAATGTATTTGCAATTTGTAAAATCAATTGCAACTGCAGGCGGCAAAAGGCAAACACAGCAGCAAGTAGCTTTTCATCTGGTACAGCCTAGCAAATATTTCACTAAGCAAATATGTAAAAACAAAAAGGCTTCATTTCGAGTGTGATTTATTGAATATGAAATGCATATTTGAAACTGCTCTTGTCAAATTGCAAACACAGCAGAGGTCTCTGCAGACACACACTGCGGGCACTGCAAAGGACTTTCTCAAAATACTAGTAGACGGCCGTCCACAAAATCAAAGAAATTTGTTTTTATAAACATAAATAAATCGAGTAGCTAGTGCTCGACTATTAGGTTGCCTGTAGTCTATTGAAAAGAAGTTATGCTTGAGAGATATACGATGTAATGAAAATTTTCGTTTAGTTATTGAACACTTGAATATGTGTTTCATCTCTCTCTCTCTCTCTCTGCAATTAGAGACTCTAATAATATTTAACATGTAAATGTAGACAACAAAAAGTTCTTTTTGAATTATATTACATAGCATATTAAAAAATACAATATAGTATTCAATATATTAGTTTCATATACCCTACATTTTTAACACATTTTCATGAGTATTAAATATAATTTCAATCATTTTACATATATTATCAGATGAGCTAAAATCAAAACATATTTACCTGTTCTTTTATGGATTGTTCACTCTTCTTCCCGCTCGTGCAAGCCTGCAATAGAAATAAATTGATAAATAAAATATTAAAGAATTCCAACAGCGTAAATGAGACATATAAAAGTATAATAAATTACAATAAATATTTCTCTTTTCTATTTTCGATTCGATTTTTAGCTTTTGCAGCAAATATTTGCTCAACGCTTTAATGAGCTATCAAATTACTAAATGGAAAATTTTAGTTTGCTTTGAAGCTGGCGCTCGAAAATGGGCAACAGAAATTAACAAAGTTGCAGTGCTTCATTAACTCACAGCGCTGCAATGTCGCCTATTTGCATGTGTCTGCATGTGTGTGTGTATTTGTAGTCTGTCTGTATGCTTTGTACGTGCCTGGGGGAGTATGTGTGAGTGTGCACTTGAGCTTAATTGTTAGTCAAATTATGTAAAGTATTTCACATACAATTGCTGCCGTGTTTGCAGCTGTCAAGTAGCTCGTTTACCCCTGCATACACCTGGCTACTGTCCACATTATTGGCATTGAAGCGCATTTCTGTTTATTCAATACACACACACACACACACACACACACACACACACACACACACAAAGGGCATAGTAAGTCTCCTTCGCACATTGCCAACTGTCGCTTCATTTGTTTAGACTCTGTCCAATGGTCTATGAAAATGTACCAAAATGGCGTCGCGCGACAAACTGAAAGTTTACCCAAATCTCTAGAGTGGGCGCTTCGTGTGGTGGAGAAAATAGCAAGTACAGACTACATTACCGCAACCACTCAACCACTCAGCCACCCAAAGTGCGAGTGGATCAATACATGAGCTTATCGTTGGCATTACACAAATACTTTTGCATATGTAAGTACATGGAATATTTACGGCATTTAAATGTCGTCTAGCGAATATACCATATACATATATAATCATATACCCCACCCTATACCTCTTCCAAAAATTCTATATATGTGTGTGGGTGTGTGTGTGTGTCTGTTTGACATTTAATTCCAATTGCCTTTACCTACAAATTGACATTTTGTGCTACACACACAAAATGGCAGAAAATCCACATTCCATAAACTGTTTTCCGCTCAATTTCGAGAGGAAAGTTTTTAGTTTGCCTGAGATTTGTAGTAAATGGTGAAATCGATTTATGGAATACAACTTGTTTTGCCATCATGTCATTTGCAATTTCAAACTAGTTTTTGTCTCTTTGTACAGAGAGGCAAAAGAAAAAATAAAAATATAAAAATTTGAAAAACATTATTTTTGCCTGTTGTTGTTGTTGATTATTTTGAACTATGTTTGTATTCGTATTTGTGTCTCTTTTATTGTTTTCCATGTGTGTGTGTGTGTGTGTGTGTGTTCATATGGCAGAGATTACAATTTATGTTTTGTCGTTTTTAATAGCTATAAAGCATTTTCATGTTGCTGAAAGCACGTCGCACATTCGCACACACAGTGAACAGCAACTACAACAAATACGATATTTGCTTGTTCACATATGTATATTTATGTTATGTTCCATAGACAATTTTATGCATTTTGAACATGCAAACTTATGAAGCAGGCCGAGGCCTCGCTATAGTTGCCGAGTAATTAAATGTGCCTCTTGAGTGTCATTAGGCTACAGTTGCCGGCTCCCGGTCTCTATCCCTCTCGCATGCGTCAACTCTCTCTCTCTCTCACTCTCTCGCTTTGTGCTGCTAATGTAATTAGCATAATTCAGGGCGCCATAAACACATGAATTAAGTAACGTATTGATTGACTATGGCGACTATGATACAATTTGCCGGCTGACCAAAACTTTAACATGCGTTACAATTGCATAAGAGCTTTGTAGCTGTCTGTGTAAATGGATAACAATAGGTATAAATGTTTACAAGCAATAAAACTAGCAAAACAAACGACATACGCACACAATCGTACTCTCACACTCACTCTCATAATGATATATAGACCGCAAATGCTGCACACATTTACAAGGCACAATAACAAAAGCTTTAATTGTTATTTTAATGATAAAAATGGAGACAAATTACATGGAACCATAAAAACTAATAACAAACAATGGCAACAGTTCATTGCTATCATCGGCCCCAAAATTAGGCCCAAATTGTTGGTACTCCTACAAATCGACTCATTCGGTAGATTTATTGGCCTGCATTAGCGCAGCGGAAATCAATAAAATGCTTTCGCTGTATACGGATTGGATGTGTGTATCTTAAAGATAGAAATGTATCTGAGTGCTGTAGTTTTGTTTCAAGCGTATACGAAATATATATTAGTTATTTGTGTATAACTTGAAACTAATGCAAATGGGAATTCAAAGTTTAATGTTTATGAGAAAATATATGTGAGATGCAGCAGAAGGCGTGGCATAGCCAATAAAGTATAAATAATCTCGTCCACTACAAAAACTGGAAAGTTAGCCTAACTTAAAGCAAAAAAACACCTGTTTGTTAATTTTTTATAAAAATCTGTATTTTTTTTTAAGGATTTTAAAGCACAGTACATAATTATTTGCATTTAACATGAATCAACATGTTCTATTAAATTTTCAAAAATAATTTAATGACTTTGACAACTAAAAGTAAACTAATTATGATTATCTCTCAAACCAATTCAGGGTATCTTCTAGCTGTGCACACCATCCTTGCTTAATACATTAAGCATACGCAGCGTGCAACATGAAAAATGTTCACATAGCTGCTTGTTGCTGTTTCCGCTACCTGGCGCTAGGGGGCGCGCGCGTGCACTTTGCATGTCAAGCAGCCATTTGACAAAATCAAAATACTTAGAATAATTTAACTTTTAATTGGCGTTGAGCTGCAAGTTGACGCTTTTGTTGCCAAACAGGGCAAAATGTTTTTGCAAAATAAATACCTCAAACCATTGCTGTGCGCACAGCTCGTTCGTCAACTAAAATGTGTCAACAAACTGCAGTTATTAACAAATTTCATATAGAATATACAACAAAAAAAAGTTGTTAATTAAACTTGTTGCGGCTGCACACAAACTTTCAATTGACTATTTATGCTGCAAAATATATGCATAGTACAACGAGCACCCACAGCTCCCCCATTTGCACCTGCTTCAATTTGGCTTAGCTGAAATATATCTATCTTTGGCCTTAGTTAAATCCCTTTAAATATCGCTGACACTAAATTCGTTGACGCAACTGGGCCACATTCCAAGTTTTCTGACACTTACGAATTCATTTCACTGCCATACTTTATCACCAGGGAATGGGCGCTACGAAAGAGGAGACAACCAAAAGGGTTGAACTGAAAAGAGTGTAAAAAAAAAATGCACTCAGCGTGCAATGTGCTGGTCGCCATGTTGTGCTGCTAGCTACGTGTATTTCAAGTGCATATTTTGTTTGATAAATTGTTTGCCGCGTTCCAAGTCGAGTTGAGTAGAAGTGCAGCCATAGATTACCAAGAGATACCCTATAGTTAGCAGTCAAATTTTCTGACATATATAAACTTCTATGAATTGTGTTGCTTTATTATTACTTAATCAATAATTGACTTGGAGATCTAGTGGCTCAAATAAACTAAGCTCTCTGTATGTCCTCTTTACATCGACTTGCTCAGCTGAAATATATACCCTAGCCGTTTCCATTTATGTTTTTTATGCCTACAAAAATTACTGCTCATTGTCAGACGAGATATTCTTCAACTGTTGTTGGCTACATTCATATAAAGTTCTTCTATACTTAACTCTTTTTGCCTGTTGCCAACATCAGCTCTATCAAATTACTACAGGGTATCTTTCTGCTTTTGCCGCTGTGACTGCTTTGCCCATTCCCTATAGCAAAAACCCTAACTGTGCCGTTGTCATTCCCCAAAATGGCCGCCCAGGGAGTCACAAATATGGCAGCGGCTTTGCCAGACGCCGTCAGACAAAATTTATAAACGCGCGCAGGTAACTATATATACATATATACATAAATATACTTATGTACATGTGTATGTATACTATTTAGGTATAGTAAAGTTAAAGTCTAACCCAAGGCAGCGACGAAATATGAAAGTGTTAAATATCCAAGGGAGTGAGCGAGTGGCCCTTGGCCCTGTCATGGAGTACCTTGGTCCTATGCCTATGCCTGCTTTGCTCTGATATTTGGCAGACAGATTTGGGTCAGCTGTATTGAACTGCAAAATATGTCGATACTTGAATCTGGAACAATAGAAATTCCTAAATATCAAATCTCTCCATATATATATGCATATATAATTCATTCATATGCAATTCTTTGCTCAACCCAATTATGATTTGCGCTCTAGGTCCAAATTAGTTGATAGCGCACGGGCTGCCAATTATGTGGGCCAGCCAAATATTTGGAGTCTCGGACGCAGCTGTAAAAATATTGTGGCAAAAATGTTGTGCTGCCAATTTGTGTGTGTTTTTTGGGTTTGCTAGAGCAGGCAGAGAGAGAGAGAGAAAGAGAGAAGAAGAGAAAGATAGCAGTAGCTGCATATCAAAATATTTGTGAGGCGTGTGACAGACGCCCACTTGGAGATTGGGACAAATTGCGAGTGTTGATGATGTTTTTACCGCAGCCTGAATAACATGCGACAAAGTTTTTTTTTTTTTTTTGAGGTGCCGCAACGAATTAGGTCAGAGTGTGGCATCGACGACACCAGTGGCACCAGCTGCAGGGCCCTCCAGCTGTGTATGTTGTTTATTTTTTTTTCCTTTGCTTTTTTTTTAATGAGGCGCATTTCATAATCAGCGCATGCATTGCCTGCTGCCATTGAAGGCATCGTTGGCAGACGACTCGCATATCCGTATTTGCTATAAATTCAGACTTGAAGGCTGAACTGGAGCCAGGTCGGACAACGATTCCGTACATATGGCGTGTGGGCGTATAGTGAAAACCGATGCCATAGTAGCTAAAGCTAAGCTAAGTGGCAAAATGTGATAGCTTTCAGTAGTAGATGAGTTGAATACCGTGTAGGCTATAAGGCTCTAGATATTAGATGACAGTTAGCTTATAGTTGTATATATAAAAAGTTCTCTTATTGATATTTATTATAAAAGACAGGAATAAATTTGATTGGCTGTTTAAGAAAACCTCTATTCACGCTTCATAAAAGCAGCTTCGACATTATAAAACCTGCTAAAAAGATACAGATGATATTAAACAAACAGAGACCAAGACTTGAAGTGGGTGGCACAAAGACTTGCATAAAATGGACAGCAACAAACAGAAAACCCAAAGGGAGGCAAATCGAGTAAATGTGAGGCCAAAGGACAATGATGGCATAGATATCGACATTGATGTCGTTGCCGTTGTCGTTGTCGTTGTTGCCGTTGACTTCATTTGTTACGATTGCTTTGACAATGTTGCTGCATCATTTGCCAAGCTGCCTCGAAAGCCAAACGACTAGAAAGTGTAGGGGTTAAGGATTTAAAGCGATAGCAAAGAAAGTTGTGTCAAGTCTTTTATAACGATATCACATGATAATTCAAACTAAGTTTTCTAGCTAACTGTGCTAGGCAATGCCTATTTGCCGTTTGCTTATAACTCAATTATCCAAAGGCTGTTATTAAATTTTCTACGAGTTGTTTGCTTCACTGACCCAGTTTGGGTGAAACCAATCGATAACAATCAATTGTGTTAATCGCCTGCAATTACCTTTCAACGCAGCTGAGTAGAGCAAAAAAAAAACGAAATAAAATAAGAAAATGGAATTGAAATGGTTTTGTGTGCCCTGTAATTTGTATAAATTGAATATTATGCATACGCCGTGTTAACATCTGGACAAGGGACACTTAAAGCTGTTACGCCTCTTTACTAATCAGATACTTGACTCTACTCACTCACAAACACTCACACTCAGGCTATCAGACACTTGCAATGGACTTTGGCATGGTTTATGCTTTGCCAACGGCATTTGAATAGTCAACGGCGACTCTCGCATACCTGAGGCGTATTATCCACTCTATTAACACGATTAGTTACACAAATTCAAAGGCACAAAGCAGCACACAAACGCACACACACACACACACACACACACACACACACACACACACACACACACACACACACACACACACACACCATTTGCACACACGCACACAAACCGGAACTAGGAAATGGCAAAAGGAAACAAAACATTAGCCCCGACGCGCCGCGCTGTCTGGCTTTGCTGTCTGTCCGTCTCTCGCTCGTAGGATAGATGCCAGCCTTGAGGGCAAACTTACTTAGCAAATAAACATTGATTAATTTGTTGACAATACACACAGGCAAACGCCAACACACACACACACATTCATGTTTATCTCTTTGACTATTGAATAATGGCGACCAGGATCTGCAGTTGCGGTCGCCTGTGCCTGCTTTGCCTCAATAAACTTCAATAAAATGTTAAAAGGTTATGCACGCATCGTCCAGCAGCCTTTTGACTTAATGGAATTCGCTTTGACGCCCATAAATCTTATTGGTCAAAGCTAACTTCTTACACCTTGACAGGTGTCCCTTCATGCTCATGCTTAGTCTCAGGCTCAGGCTCAGCCTTATCAACAGTTTGCCATTGACAATTATAGTTAGTTGATTGTTAAGTAAGAAATAAAATGGGTCTTTTGCTTGATTCGTGTCAAAGATTTCGACTTCAGCTCATTTGTCAGCAGATTGGGGTGGACTAATTGAGACTAAGCTGTTGCAGGTGTAAATGTGGGCCTAAAATATAACATGAGACTGAACCAAATGTGAATTTAAGAGTTATCAAAATTAAATCAATGTATTTCAGTAAACATATAAATAGTTTTAATTGATTAAAATATGATTAATTATATTTATGCCTAAACAGTTGCTGAAGTTGCTGTTCTATAAACTTCCATCTCTCTTAACACTCAACTTGATTATATTTCATGATAACTTGTAGCTGATTTGCAAATAGCATTCAATATATTTAAACTTTGCCTGCTAAAGATCTGAACAGCCTTTCGGTATGTGAAATACGCCTTTTGTTCAATTGTCGATACCGCAAAAGACCCATTCAAAAGCAATTTAAATGCTCATTACGGCTTTAAACAGCAACGGAAATTAATTGAATTGCTGTTGCTTATTTTTTTTTTCTTTTGTTAACCACAGCGCACTCACACACACACAGCTACTGAGGCTAAGCCACAGCCGCAACCAATACGACACTTGAACAAATACTACAAAGTAGCTGAATGAAGGGCGGAGGTTAGTTGATTAAGAGCAAGCGTAACACAAAGTTAAAGAAAGGTGATTAACTTTAACTAAGTAAGAGCAACAATTGCACAACTTTTGTTTAATGTAAAATAAAGACAAGTAACACTACAGAGGTGTTCATGAATATTCACTCGATATTCGATACACTCATTTACGCCTTGATCCGCTTAGTGTTCTTTGATTGAAGCAATAATGAAACAAGTTTATTTTACTTTGTTGTTGTTGTTGTTGTTTTTGTATTGTCGGCCTTATTGTTTGATGTGTGAAACATTTTGAGTTGCTAAAAGGTATTGAATTAAACAGAAGAAGTTTCAGCTAGCTAGCATTGTATTTAAATGGCATGTTATTTGTTTTGAAAACATTTCAATACGAAGTAAATTTATAGTTTGCAAGAATAAATAACTAAATTGTAAACACTTTGATTGATTTTCTGTAAGAAGTTGTAAGCTTTGTGTTGAGGCTGTATTTAATAATTCAACCTGAGTTCAAACAGACAATGCAAAACAATATATATATATATATAATATAATATATAATCTCATTGTTTATTTAATATATAAATATAATATTCAAATTACTTAATAGTAATTACATTTTAGGATAAGCAGTTCGATTACTTAGCCAACACGAATTTTCTCTACTCCATCAGAAAATGTTCTAAATAAATTGCAAATTTTTAAAAAAATATATTTGACAATGAAAATTGAATGAATTATAAATCTTTAAAATATTATTACATTTGACAAGCAAAAATATTATAAATAATTCATAAATATTTAAATGATTATTGTAATTGACAAGCTTTGCTTTCCCTTTAGCTGACTAAAAAATTTGTCCATGATTGAATAACTTTGCTAATCAAAAATATCAATTATAAAACTATCAAACAACATACAAAATGTATGTATTTGACAGCTTTTTATATTTCTTAGGCTTTAGCCTCTTTACATATAACAACCGCAGTTGCAGTTATAATTGAAATTTACTGTGGTTACCAATCAAACTGCCTTCTTTACCCGCCTCTCCCTCCGCACAACCAATCGACTCAGTTGGCGACACCACAAACGTAGCACTCAATTATTTGGTTTGCTTTGACGCGCTGAATCGCACTGGTTAATTTATGTATACATCGAAGTGCGACGCTTGCGACAACTACGATAAATTTGAATGCTCATATCCTGGCGCACAGCAGGCGTCGAAGTCAAGGCAAGTGCAATGCATACGCTTCTGCTCCATGCATGACTAAAGATACAACCGCTGCCATTTCGTCGTTGGCTCAAAGTGGAAATTACTTTCCAAACCACTTGAAACGCTACGGCGCGCCGTTGCGTTTATTTAATGGCCTCAGCCAGCGTCGTTGACTTTGGCTGGTCAACTAAACTCAGCTCAAAGTCACTGTCGATGGGCAAATATTTGCTTTGGCAAGTGGGCGAAGAGTGGGCGAAGAGAGGGCTGGGCAGGGCTGGGCTGATCTGAGCTGTTCTGGTAACTGCGAAATGGCCAGGTTTATTTACACGCCTTTGGTAGCCAATTAAAAGCGTTAGAGCCGAAACGCGCAGCAGCATTCAACACCCTTTGACACCGGCAAAAGCAGAGATTTATGTTGAAAGCCATGACACTAAACAGCTTCCGCCATTAAACATGGCACACGCATATTTTTCGTTGGCTCATAACTCAGGCGCATATATAAACAAGCCACAGTTGTTGTAGTTGTTGTTGTTGTTGTTGCTCGCATGGCGACATACTAAACTTAACTTAAATATAAATTATGAGCATCTTAAAAAGCCACAGCGAAAGGATAATTTTCATAAATATTAGAGTTGCAACGTGGCAGGGGGGGCAAGCAAAAACCAAATGCTGCCAACTCTCTATCTGTGTGTGTGTGTGTGTGTGTGTGTGCCCGGATATCTGCTTGTATATCTGAGCCATGTTTGCTGCCAGAAGCAGCAGCAACAGCAAAAGCACCAACAACACGAACAGCAGCTGAGCTCAGGCTGGGCTTTTGGTAAGTACTCTGGCTCCTGTTTGCTTGCTGGCTTGGTTGGCTGGCTGGCTGGCTGGATGGCTGGCAATTTTCTTCTGCCGCTAGCCCCGACCATAAACACACAATTAAAAATAATATTTTCAACGTGGCGGCAATTAATTAGTCGCCCACACACACACACACACACACAAGCTGTGAGACATGAATGCCAGGCACACATGTGGCCACTGAAATAGCAGAAGATTAAAGCCAAAAGCCGAATGCTGGGCATATGGCTGGCCTGTAGGCCAACCCTCATGCGATTATTGTAGATAGCTAGAGAAACAGAGAAAACAAACTTCTAGGGTAGCAATTATATTGTCGCACTAACCGACTGTTGCTCACGTATTAAAGCTGCAAATATCATGCTTAAATTGCTTCGAAAAGAAACACGAAACTTTCAACCAGAACTCTACTTTTTTATTGTTGTTGTTGTCCATTTCGTTGAGATACATTAAATTGTAATGCACGTGCGTGTAGGGAAATATTTATGTATGCATACAGAGAAAGAATAAATACTGTATTTTTGGAGTTTGGCATATCAATTTGCATATCAATTTTTGTATAGTAATTATTGTGTTAAATGTGAGATAATTACAATTTGATTTTAATTGGAATGAAATAGAAGTGCAATGGACTCGGCGAGATTTTTCGTTAATTCCAAGAAAAATGTTCAATTTTAAGCTCAAAAATACAATACGTGCTACATACTATTAGAAACAAATAATAGTGTCGTCTCCTTAGATAAGTTTGCAGAGGAGTCGATCGGACTATGAAAACCGATCAATCGTGATCGAGCCGAGGCCGAGACAAATTCTAACGAATAAGTGAAATGTCTGTAAGTATCAAAATTAGAGCTCTGACTTAGCAGTAGGTGTTCAGCTTAATTATGCTACTGAAATATAAGCTACTATAAATAAACTATAAACAATATATGCAACATCACAAAATTCTATTCAGTATTGACTAAAATAGAGTAAAACTAAAAATCATAAACAAAATACACTTAAAACTATTTTATTTCATATTCATATAATTTAGTAGATCTGTTTTTGTAGTGTAACTGCTGCTGCTTTTACCTACTACTTTGCTCCATAAATCCAATGCGCGAATTGTAACAAAAAAAAAAAAAACTTACGAACAAGTGAGTTTATGTAATTGTCTTTCTCTCCCTCCCGCTCATCTCGACCGACTCTCTCACTCGCTTCGTCTATATTTCTGCTTGTGTTTAAATGTGGGCGTGTGGCTCTTATCGCTCTGTCTGCCTGCCTGCCTGTGTGTGTGTGTATTTGTGAGCTTCTGAGTGCTTAGCTGTGATATATCGTCCACTTTTAGTTGCTGTGTTGTTGTGTGTATTAAAAGTTCATTGCTTGCGCATAAAGCACATGAAATGCTCCGCATTCGCGCAGTTTTCTAAACAACCGCAGTTTGAGTTTTGTCGTTTGTCGTTGCAGCTATTAAATTCACATGGAATAGCCCTCAACTGCCTCACTCCAGAGCAACTCTGTATGTGTGTGTGTGTTTGTGTGTATTATGCAAATTTAAATTTTGGTTGCTTTGTACTCGACTCGTTAAAACTTTGCGCCGTCCGCACATTTTTCGGTTGGCTGCTGCTTTTTGTGGGTCAAATCGAAAATTTCTGGAATTTCGCTATTTTGTGGCAATGCATTAAACAGTCGAAATGCTATCGCAAAAGATTCACTTAAACTAGCTGCCACTGTACATTAAAATTCATGGCAATATATTCCCAATTTTAATAAGCTCTTAAAGCTTTATCATGCAGCTATTTAAATCTTGTGCCCATACCCCTGCGAACGCCCACAGGGCCTTAATATAATTAGCAAACTTCATTAGGCTAGCTAATAGCAACGGCAACAGCAACGACAGCAGTTGCTATTATGTTGCCAACAAGCCTGAGAAGAAATACGCAAATGTGTAAGCCATAAATGATAACAAGCAACCACATAAACCGCTTTACCTGGCATTGGGCACCGACAATTCCCGTCGAAAGGTGAAAGCCACCACGCAGCAGGCAGCAAGCCGAAGCAGCCGCAACCCACAACCACGTGGGCACGCACACCCGCACCCACACCCACACCCACACACACATACACTGGCATACACACGTCATGAAGCCCCTGCCGCTCGCCCTGCGGCCACAAATTGTCCAAAGCCGCTTATAAAGGTAAACGCTGGCCAAAACACTTTTTGGGGCCAAAACTAACACAGAAAGTGGCGCAGCGTAAAGCAAAAAAAAATAACGAAAATTTAACCCAACAAGTGAAAAAGTAGCACACGAAATTCATAAATACGAAAGAAAAAACCCACACACAAAACAGGTTAAAAAACAGTTGGGTCACGCCTAAAGCTTGGCTAAAGGATATAGTCAAAGTAGCTACTGCTGCTTCATTTCAATTATTATGATGATGACAATATTAAAACAAGCGTCCACAAAACTTTGCCACACGCACACATACACACACATACCCCAACAACAGCTAATTAAAAGACCCAAAACTTTCTCTCTATGAATACATACATATATATGTATGTGTACATATATCTGAAAGCCAAATGTGGCAAGTCATGGCCAGGTCCAAGAGTGGAGCCTGCCGTGTTGTTGATAACCCAAACGGGTCCTCGAGCACACAAATCACATAAATTCCAATTGAGTGCATATTCTACGAGCTAGCAATGCCAAATAAATGTAAATTTAACTATGCAGCCAGCTGACTGGCTTCACTACAGCCACGCCCACAACCGACTTCCTACACAGTGCGTATGATTAATTTTAGGTAATTTTATATGCCAAGCGGTTTAACAAATTTGAGCTGTCATATAGCTTATTGGCCGAGACGAATGTCGATTTAAACATCTCTCTCAATAAAATACACATATATATAAGATATATAGTATATTTATTTATAAATTTGACTAAGCTGCATAATACATCAATTGTGCACAGATCAGAAGCAACCAAAGCAAATGTTTTTGTAGTGCTTAGGCCAGAAATTGAAATATTGTTGAATTAAATTTTAAGAATATATAGATAACGAATTATTAAACATTAATTAATTTAGTTTATATTATATTCAGGGCATATGCTCAGCATTTGATATGATTCTTTGATTTGTAAAAGAAACAATGTATAAATATATATCCCATATACAAAATCCAATAAATCCTATATACTTAACGAAAGTGTATATCTATAATAAAGATCTGTATATATATAAAACACATTGCAGTTCAATGTCACAGTTTTTAAGCTTAATAAAACTCTACAGCTCTTCATTCACTTCTGGCTAGAGCTTATTTAATTCCAGGCAGACTTTTGCCTTCTGTGCATTATTTACTTTTATTATGCCTTCGCATAAGCGTAATCCAAAAGTTTATAGACCAGCATTTTGGCCATAACTAGTCGAATCACATTGACTACAGAATAGCTAGCAACAATGGAGTCGATTCTATTAGTTTTGCAGTGCAGTGCCAAACGCGCTCAGTGGGTACTTTGAGTGTATCCTTTTGTTTTTAAGTGGCATTTAACTTCAAGTGCCTCACAGCTGGCAAACTTTTGTGCCAGTCAAATTTTTGAAATTAATGCGATTTGCCATCCATTGGCATGGCTCCGGCTATTGTCCCATGTCCCACATCCCCACGTCCCACGTCTCATGTCTCATGTCCTTCGACCAAATGAACTTCTCGTAGACATCTATTGACTGTTGGCGGTGTTGCGGTTGCCCTTTCAAGTTGCATGGAAAAACTTTGCCCAGATTTTACAGTTGAACAGCTTCAGCAACTGAATTGCTATGGGCGCCTGGCCAGCTACACACACTTACACACACAGAGAGAGAGAGAGAGAGAGAGAGAGAGAGAGAGAGAGAGAGAGAGATAGAGGGAGATGGCTTGCATGTCGCAAAAGCGCAGCTCATCCATTTTGGGATGCTTATGCAGAACAAACGTATGTCATGCATGCATAAATATACAAGTATTTATAGTTAGATATTTATGCCAAAGCAGAAAAATGTGCCAGCAGACAGCGTATAGAGTGAAGTTTACCCAGCTCTCGCAACTGCGACCCCAAAGATTTATTGTGGTGATTTATTTTCCCTGTCTATTACTTATTTCCCCTGTAGTTATATAGATATATATATATATATATATATATATATATATATATATATACTATACTATATATGTATATGGGTGTCTGTGCTTGTGCGTGTCCGTCTGCCATGCTCACAGCTTATTTATTTATTCATTTTCTAATTTATTGATGTTTGTCTGACCCAGACAGACAGCTGAACAGAAGCTGAAAGCGCTTTGCCAATAGCCAGATGCTACGCTGATTAGCCCCCTAAAGTACGAGGCTCATAAACAGCAGCTCAATCGAAGGTGTTCTCCAAAAGACTTTCTTTGCCAAATTCTCCTCTAGTTGATGAGTTTCGTTTAGCTCAGCGTCTTTATTTTCTTTTGCTTTTCTCCATCTAGTTGATTCTCAATCAACGCATGTCAAAGTCCCCGCATCGAAACATAGGAGATTGCGTTCATGGAACTTTGCCTTTGCTATTTCCTATGCCTTTTGCTTTGCTTTCTTGTTTGTGTGGCATTTGGCGCTCAAGCGCGAAATTTGAAAAAAAGAAGAAAAATTGAAAGAAGCAAAAGAAAAAAAGCACGCAAAGCGCTAAAATTGCCATTGCTTTGGGCGCTCTGAGCCTAGATCTCGGCGGCTTTCTGGTTTGAAAGAAATTGACGCAAAACAAAAGCTAATTACTGGCTCACACCTCGCTATAGAAACTGGTTGTCAAAGCTGCCAGTGCCAGCAACAAGCAGTAGGAGCAGTAGGAGCCATTAGAACCACGGAAGCCGTAGAACCAGGAGCTGCTTTTTCGATAATTAACAAACACGGCGTACGCACAATATTTTCTTCTTTTTTTTGGGGGGGATTTTGTGGTAGACCTAAGGCGTTGGCATTAAAGCTCTACACCAAAATTTATCTGTTTCAGAAAATTTTAAGTGATTTTCATAAACATTTTTTGTGCTTTAAAGTGAAGAATATATACTGGAATATACCCTGTTTTTAAATAAACGTTGTTATTTATTTGTTATATATGTCTTCAATCATTATTGATATTTCAATGTTATTTTCAATGTTGGTATGTAATATATCACTAGCAAGCAATCAACATTTAGCTATTTCAATCTAAAATTCCCCTTCATCAACTGTGAGCAGGCATCGATACTTTTTAATGGAAATATATCTAAATCAATATATCCGTTTGGCATATGCTTTCTCTTTTGCTGCTTAATGTCATAGCTTAATGTCAATCATAAAGATTTTCACATTTTCTTTAAGTGTTTTT
The DNA here is from genome assembly GCA_035047405.1 of Drosophila stalkeri. NCBI lineage: Eukaryota > Metazoa > Arthropoda > Insecta > Diptera > Drosophilidae > Drosophila > Drosophila stalkeri. Next base: position 16,533,762 of record JAWNPR010000041.1, on the reverse strand, counting down.
TTTTGCAAATATTTGTATGTAGTTAAAAGGCACAATTCAAATATACCCTGTTAATGTAAGCTAATAATTATAAAAAAATATTCCAAGAATGTTTTAATTCACTTATAATAGTTTTTTGCTTATTTTATTTAACAGAAACAACGAACAGGGCATATACCCTATCTTTAGTCTAGAATATACATTGTATATATTATAAATATTTTATATTCAATTTAACCGATTTTATACACAACTAACTTTATTTGCTTAAGTCTTCTACCTTTGCCCATTACTTTTACATTTCTAGCATCTACTACAATATACCCACGCTACATTTTCAATGTGAACAGGGTATAGCAACACGCGCAGACCCCATCTAACCCACCTCCGCAATGCCACAGCTCACTTAGAAGCTGACAGACAGATAGCCCGGAAGATTTTTACCAGAAGTCCCTTCTACTTCTTTTTCTTCTTCTTCTTTCATCTCTCAGAGCTGCTCCAATTGTTGTTGCTGCTAGAGTTTTTGTTTTTTGCCGCCGCGTTTATTTGCCTTGTTTGTTTCTTTTTCTCCCTTTTTCTTCATTTTTGTGGTATTTTTTATGCATTTGCATAAAGCGAAATATATTTCCAGGCTGCTGACGCTGACGTAGCTGGTTTTTATTGCACACACAGTTGCATTTTAATGAGCGGACGCACAAGCAAGCAAAAGGATACAGGACTAACGTACAAGCACTCTGACACGTGAGTGTGTGTGTGCGTGTGTGTGTGTGTGTGTGCAGACTTCTTTCAATCAGTGTGCCTGCCCCATGCACTGGCTGTTTGTCTGTTTGTTGTAACAGCGATTTGTTTGTTTATTTGTTGACTCTCTACGCCCGATTTGCCATCATTATAATGTGAACCTGGTGAACGCCCACTAGCTACCCAGGCACTTGTTGCCCTACCCTGTCTTGCACTGCACTCGTTCTGACTCTATCCCTCTGGCTCCGGCTCTGGCTCCGGCTCTGGCTCTCTGGCTCTGGCTGTCATTTAATTAAAACGTTGGCAGAATCAACACGATGCAGCTGTAGAGCAGCGTTGAAATAGAACTTCAAGTTGAAGCGCCTCTTTATGGCTTCGACCAAAGTTTTTGGGCATGGGAGAGGCGAGTCAAGCGGTGTGAGGGGCGTGGTATGGAGGGCGATTGCGATAAATAAATGGGAAAACGCGAAGTAGTCTGAAGTGGCATCGCATTTTTAGGGCTTCGGTGCAAACTGTGAGCGCGTCTCGAGATTTTATCGCAACGGCCTTTGGCTGATTGTGCCAATTATGGAAGAGAAATGCACGAGTCGCCCTCAAGTGGTTTCTGCACTCTCAAATCATAATAATAAATCCTAAAAAGCGCTCCCAGCCATCGCCTGCCAAACTATCCGTGCAACAACAACAACATCGACTACAGCTTCGACAATAACAACAATGGGGCAAAGCGCAAAGCGCGAGTGCCATTTGGTTTTGCATGAGCGAAATCGTTTAAATTTATTGTGCACTGCATTTCACGCCCTGCACTTTTAATCAGCCGGCACAATTTTTGGGCAAAAGCATTTGAAAGTTTTTTTTTTTTTTTTTTGTTCGCCATGCCATATTGAATTTCAATTTGCCGAACCAAAAACTTTCTATGCGCCATTACTAAAGCGCAGAGAAAATGAGAAGCGGAGTGGATCAGGAAAATAAAATGATTTATTCGTAATGAAATAAAAAAATAAATGAATGAATGAAATAGTAGAATAGTTCCGAAACTTATTTAGGCTAAAATACAAAGAGTTTTTCAAGAGTTTTATCTAGCTAATATTATTTTTATATTTTTTGCATGCCCAACGAAAACAATTTGCAGGATTGAAGTAGTTTTAGACATAGTTAAATGTATTTGTTACCTTATTTATTTTATGATTTATTAAAGAATAGAACTATACAAAAATATTTTTTTAAGAATCTATTCCACTTAACATATTCAGACTAAAAATACTTTATGTTGGTGGACAAACTTTTTGAGCACCTACACTATTTGATTTTAGCAAATCAATATAATTTTTTCCTCACGTTTAATAAATTATGTCAACAAAAACATAACTATATTTTTATACAAATTTTTGCATATTGTACTCTAGAAAAAGTTGATCGATTTGCATGATTGATGACATTTCATGGTTTGTTCTCTAAATTGATTCGGCATTAAAGTTTTATCATGTGTGAAATAACAAATTTGTATTTTTTTTATAAAGTTTGCAATTTTCTGATCAAATCTTATTTTTTATTTTTGTTGTATTTACATTTTTAAACGTAAGCTTTTAACTTTTTTGTCATTCAATGGTGATTAAGTAGACAATTGCTTTATTTATTCAGGCGTTTCTAGGCACATGTTTTACCTTAATTAAAGCAGATTAAAAATGTTTTATTTATTAATGTTGTTTGCTCTCGTAAATTTATAGATTTATATACTTTTTTCTATCGAATCTCACGTTTAATGGCTGCAATATTGTATTATGTTTCTTTTCGATGCAGTTTGTGTTGACGTGATTGATTGGTTGATTGATGATGTCACTTAATTCGAAGCCGTATAAAACGCTCGAAATAATAACATTAAGTTGCAAGCTGCGAACTTTGTACATAAATAAATAAATCAAACAAAAAAACAAATTGATATACAACAAATATTTAAAAAAATATATAAAAAAACTTGCCTGCATCAACAACATAAAATAATTAAATCAACATGAATGATTTAACGCTCCAAATGCAGTTCACATAACTTTTCACACAACGCCCCGACTCAAAAAAGATATAGATAGAGATCAGAGCAGCATTCGGTGCTGACAACTGCTGACAGGCGGCTCCAAAACAAAAAGTGTATGAAAATGTGGCACAAGTTATGCAAAAAACAACTCAGAGCAGAGAATTACGATAGACGCGTGTGGCTGACTACGAAATACGCTAATTTAGAGAACCAAAAGCATTGATTGATTTTGATAACATAACAAAACAGATGAAAACATTATTATATATTTAAATACAGTTAAGTTTTAAACTTTTATAGACTATTAGAATGAGGGATGGCCAAATCAACTCAGTTAGTGCTGCACATAAAATTTTAATAGAGATATATACATGTACTCTGCTAAGCCTCCTGCTGTGTCACATATGAATAAGCCCAAATTCTCGTAACCAATGCGTAAAATAAATATCTATAAAAAATACAAATAATTTGACATTTAAATTTATCTTTCTCACCCTCCCTCTCTTCGTCACTTTCTCCCTCATTCTCAAAATACTTTTCACTTGAAGCTATCATGCCGTTACACAAAGTCTGCTTATTGTTGCCATGGTCAACTTGTATATATTGTGAGTTAGCCAATTGGGTCATCATATCAATGATATACAAATTGGATAGTTGTTTTTAACACAGTTATTTGCAAATGTTTTTATTATTATTTTTTCTAAACGCAAAAACAAATATGAAAAATTTTTTTTTTGCTGTCTGAAAATATTTTGCTGCTTTTAGTTGTCAATAAATAACTGGGGATATTGTCAAAAACAATGCAACGGATATTTGGTAGACCAACAAAAATGCATTTAAATGCTCAGCGGAGCGACAATAAAGGCCAATGCAAAAAAAAATGGCCAGCAAAAGTGAGCAAATATTTCGCATACGCCGCGTGCTACAAAAGCAGGAAATAGCGAGCAGAAAAAAACAACGAACGAATGAGCGACAACAACAAAAAAATAGAAGGGAAACGCAGTGAAAGGCAGCAACTTTAATCAATATTGAAGCATTTTTTGAGGCCAATAAATCATTTCATAATCAATTTTGCCGCTGACATGTTTCTCGCACTCTCTGTGTATGTGAGTATATGTATGTGACTGTGTGTGTGTGTTTGCGTGTGTTACTCTCGGATGCAAAAGGTTCTAGATATAAAAAGAAGAAACGTGCGCGGCACATGGCCAAACACAAAAAAAAAGCTTTGCCCACCTTGTGCCCGGTGCACCACTTGTGTATGTGTGAGTGCAATAAACAAACCACACACACGGACACACACATACACTTGCACCCTTTCCATTGCTGTGCAGCGCAAAGTGTAGTGAGTGCAAAAAACAAGCAACGCCCAAAATAATCAACAGATGTTGCAAACAACAACAAGCGGCACAATGCACGCCGAAAAACTGCCTATCGCGTGTACATGTGTGTGTGTGTGTGTGTGTAAATGAAAAGCGGAAGTTGAAAGTTGAGCGCGACTGACAGCGGCAGCCCAGGCAGAGGTCGCCAACGTCAACAATGACAGGCAGCAGTAGCAGCAGCAGCAGCAGCAGCACTGGCAGAGGCAGCCTCAAAAAGTATGCTATGCTGAATGCAGCTACTACTCTTGTTATACACTATGCAAACTGAGTGAAAGGCAGTATATTGGCTTCATACTTCAATGTTGAGAGTATAGTGTACTAAATGTAGGCTTCAGTTGAGTCTGTTTATGTTGCAGTCGTTGTTGCTATTGTTACTGTCGCCATTATTGTTAGCAGTTCCTCTTTAGACTTACTTGCCTTTCTCATTAGCTTATATATGGCAAGCTATATGTTGCACTTGGCATTGGTGTTCCCTTTATCTATTTCAGCTGATAGCTTAACTGAATCACTGACGAACTTGTATTCAAATCTCTTTGTAATGCTAAAGTGTAATTGAACCACGTTCAGTGTTTAAAAACATGGCAAAGAGTTGAAGGATCTGTATAAAGTCCTAGGTAGTAGTAGTCAAAATTAAGTTTTAGTTCTTATTTATAGATTGATATTACATTTATCATTGCAAACAGTATATAAACTAAATATTTTCCTAAAAGTAGAAGCAAATATATTAAAATTGTAGTATTCTTGTCTAGCTAAGTAAAATGATAGCTGAAAAGTTAGCTTATAGGCTAACTTCTTTACACGTTACACGTTATACCTTTTTTGTCCTCTTTCATTACTCTCGAAGAAACTACCGCCAGCTACTTGCAGAGCAGCGTCTAGTCGCTTATACTCCACTGGCAATATTCTTAGTTGTGGTAGCTGTTGCTGTTGTCGATGTATTGTGCGAACTTGAAGCGGAAATTAAGTGTGACCTCTTCGCGTGGCTGTGAACAGTGCCAGCAAAACAACGCAAGTGTATGCAATACGACGCGCATATCAATGCCAGGACGGACATTTCCACACACATAGAGAGAGAGAGAGAGAGGAAGAGAGAATGACAGTGAGAGATGGACAATCCATTTTGCAGTTGCAGTTGCGAACGGCCAAAGGTCTGACCCTCTATATAGCGGCCCGATCCTGTTGGCCATCAGTGATTGTGTTTGCGTGTTGTGATGCGTTCAAAATTGTATTTGCCTAGCATTGTGGATGTGGGCAACGGAGTAGGGGCGTGCCAGGCAGGCAGCCAGTCAGGCAGTCAGTCAGTTGGTTAGGATGCAGCGCCAATTGGGCTTTCGGGCAAATTTTTTATTTTTTCATTGGATTTGATGAGTGCTTGGCCAGCGAAACGCGTTTTTAGTTATCAAACGTTTCGCTTGGCCGATAGCCCAAATATGTATATATTGCTAACAGACCGAACTGTAATAAAGGCGCTCGACTGTAACAAATTGCCCACAGGTCAGCCGAGTGCTTGACTCCATAAGCAACTAACTCGCATCTGGAATCTAATCCAATTTGTATGCCAGTCCAAAAATATGTTCACATTTACTCGACGAGCAAATGGAATTCTTTTAAATAGTTTTTAGTTGCAGTCAAAACATTTTTGCTTTAGTCTTACTCTAAGCAGCTTTGCAGCTTGTTTCATGCATTTTTGTTGAGCATTCTTGACCATCCATCAAAAGTTAAACGTACTAATGTTTTCCGGATTAAAACAGTCGCAGTTCACAGTACTAAAATTTTATCTCAAACAATTTTATCTAAACAGGTAAAAGCAACTTAGGATTTGCAATGCCAAAGATGGAAAAGCTTAATACGAGAAAAATTGCTATTAGAAAGAGCACAGAGTGTGCAATGATTAATCTGATTTATTTGTCAGTTTTATTTCGTGCTAAAAGTGTCAAAGAGAATATTTATAAAACTTTATTAACACTAAGTACTTACACACGCACACTCACACTCAAACTTATACAGTGGCAGTGAAACATAAACAACGTAGCACATTAGAAATGACCATAAAACACAAACAAAACAGTAGCCAAGAACAACAATAACAGAGACGAGAGGAACATGGCAAGTTGAATGTCCTGCAGTGAGCGGCTTCCTCCCAGTAAAACTTCAAGTGTTTCAACAACAACAGCAGCAGCAGCAGCAGCAGTAGTTGTTGTGGGTGCGTGGCGAGTGCGGAGGAAGTGGATGGAAAAAAAACTGGCACAAAGTGCACAAAACGTACTTAGAACATCTTTAAGTTCAACATAAAAAACTTGGCCAAACATAAATTCCAACATCACAAAAACAAACGGTAAGTAACACACATACTAACAAAGACACACACACACACACACACACATAGCGACACATTCAGCTCGAAGGCATAGCAACAGCTCACACTGGAGACCATATTAAGACTGATTTTGGCCGCTGGGCAGCTGGCCAGCATATTTAGGCGATTATTTATGGCCAATGGCGACGACGAGGAATTCGACACTCGGCGCGACTTGCTGGCAATCGCACAGACACAAATACGGATACACATTGCATGGGCATGAGTAAGGGAGTGTGTGTGGGCGGCAGCAAACAAGCGCAAACATGAGCAGATCGAGCAGTACCACTTGCCAACTGTCTGCTGTTTATTGACGGCACAGCAGCAGCTACAGCAACAGCAACAACAACAACAATAACAACAGCAGCAGCAGGAACTTTAGCAGCCAAACAACCGACAAAAATGACACTGAGCGACCCAAAACGGCAGCCAAGCCTCTAGACTGCCAAATGGGATCTACTTACAGAGCCAGCTATCGCCAAAGTCCCAAACCCCAAGCCTTGTCCACTGGCACGACAAGTGGCAAATGCTTGGAGGAACAGCAGCAGCAGCAGCAACAGCAGCACCAGCTCACATGTTACATAACACACAGTGGAGCAAAAGCAATCGAAAAAAAAAAATGTAAGAGAAAACGAAAAAAAAACCAAAATCAATTTTAGCTTATTACCAGCCAATGCCAATTGAATTGAGCTTTGAATTGCTGCTGAATGAAAAACGTTAACAGAGATTTTGAAAAGCTTTCTAATTGGAGCTAATTTGATGAACGAAAAGGCAGTCATCAGATAAAAATCTGACTATTGAGTCAAGTATATATCAAGTGTGTATATATACTTGATTGAAGATGAAGATGATGTTAAAGATGCAATGGAAATACAAATTGTAATTCGTAATGAGGCACGGCGATCAATGCTGAACTGATCGTTGCTACGAAGAGCAACAACTATATATTATATATATAATTTGAGTGTTCTGTTGTGTCTCTATACGGACCAATTCAAATGGCACATTATCTATTATCATAGCTTACAAATACAAACTGCATCAGTTGACCGCCCTAAGTCTTGCTCACTTACTCTTGCTCTGAGCAAAAGTGTGAGTGAGAGGTTCTTTTCGTTTTTCTTTTCTGTTGAGCGCATTGAGTTGAACTGATTGTGTGACGATCTTTAAACGAACATCGTTTAGGGCGCGAAACGAAGCGGTTGATGTTCGTACAATGAGCTTCAGTTATTACTTCTCTATTGAGCAGGTAACTCAGAGTCTAAACAAACGCTCTTCACTCAATTCACGAATGCTATTGAAATGTTGAGCGAAGACAACCCTCGCATATATACCAAAAGATAACCAAAGTGAAATAAAAAATATCGTTTGCCAAGCGACCGCGAATGAACTCATTTAAAAACCAATGGAATCTTTTGCTCTCTGAGTCGTTTTTCAGAGTGTGAGTAAAAGAGATTTACTTGCAGACATCGAGACATGCTCAACAGTTGTTTTTCGAACTATGCTCTCTATAGATTATGAACTTTACTAAAGCGCTCAAATGAGTTCGAGTTCAGAACTATCAGTAAAATGCCTAACATGCTTTTCTTAAACTAATTCCTTAAAGCTACAATTCCAACAATTCTTTTTACATTTCATTGGCTGCTTGGTAATACTCATTGACGATCAATTTTAATATCTAACTGCGAGGCACTGCTTATATGCTTACAAACTAGAACCAATGTGTGCACAGTGGAAGAAGAGCCTCTTCTCGTCTGCCCATTGGATATAGATATTTTTTTTTATTTGGCTCTCATATGGGTTTGTCATTTTGACAAACGAAAACAACATTTGATATGCCAAACATGTGAAGCCACCAGGGAGTACTTGGTGGCGCCCACACACATAGATAGAAAAAGAGAGAGGAGGGGGCTAGAGTCAGAGATGTCCCGCTTGTCAGTTGTTTGCGGCTGCCGTAGCAGCGTGGGCTGTTGGACGTGGCGTATGAGTAACTTAATAAATTTGACAACAATGCCGCACAAAAGCAAACAAATGGCAACAATGGCAACCAGAGTTGCCACCATTTACTGCTGGTGCTGGTGGTGCTGCTGCTCCTGCTGCAACAGCTACTGTTATTGTCGTGGGTCGTGTTGTTGTCCCGGCTGATGCTGCTGCTGCTGCTGTTGCTGCTGCGCATTTTCAATTTGTTTTCGTGGCACTGCGGCGTGGCTTGTAAACAAAATCCGGCGGAAAATGCGAACAAGCGACGCTTACGAGGAGTCAAATAGCCAAAGAGCCAAAAGGAAATGCCATTTTGTCGCACACTGGCCCACACGCCCCAACCCACTTCCCCTATGCTAACTCTCTCTCTCTCTCTCTCTCTCTCTCTAGCTCTCGGCGGGATCATTTGGCCGGCGTTGACAAGCGTGTTAAGCCGCGCTGTTGCCTCCCCTCTCAACCCTTTTAGCAGCGCTTCAGCCACTGTCAGTGTTTACAAATTGCGCCATGTTTGTTTGCGTTTGGCTGACTGTTTGCTGGGTCGGTTTGATTGTTTATTTGTATGTTTGTGTCTGTCTGTGTGTTTTTAATATCAAACATTTTTAATAAATATGCAGCGTTGACCACAAAATGCACTTTGGCTTATTGAAATTGAAACTGTAACCAAATGTAATTCAAAACCTGACCAAAAAGAAACCTTGAATTTACCAGCTAATATAAATTAGAAATGAATGTGGCACAAATGTTTGCAGACAGCAATAGGCAGCAGGTGAAAAGGATTCTATTTCAAGAAGCTGCATATCGTGCAGCTTCTTTATCCATATATAAGTAATATTGACAAGGCTAACTGATTGACTAACTGACTGCCGACTGTTAAGCAAGCTGGGAGATGTCAGAAGCTGTTGAACTTTAGACTATAGAGTAGCAGTTGAATACCTGATTAATTGACGTACTGACTAAAGAAAAAAAGCTGTCTTAGCTGTTTGAGATGGCAAGATGAATGAAGAAAGTTGAAGGTTGCACTTAAGGTAAACGCACTGAGTATTTAATAAGCCAAAAAATTACCTTATTTGATATACAATACTACATTTTATTTATATTCATATAATCAAAACAAAACTTTTTCTAATAATAAATCCAGCATAAAATATTTTTCTATATTTTTTTTTAATTAATAAAAATATTATTTTTTATATTTAGCTTTTAAGTCAACATTTTAAAATAATGAACACGTTTCCATTTTTTGTTAGATCAACTATTTTTCAAATTTCCACCTCAGTAATTGCTAAAAAAAATTAAAAGAAGCGGATATAAAAAAGTTGATTCTCATGAAAACCGTGTAATATCTGCAACATAATGACTGATGCTGCATATTTTTGGTAACTAGGTATAAAAAGAACAAATATACAAAAAAAAACTTGGGAAAATTGTGGGTTTTACATACATAAAGCGCTTGGTTCATTTCAACATTATTTTTGATGCGTTTTCGTTTTTTTTTTTCGGTCCAAGCGCTGATTTGCATTCACTGCTGAAAATTACAACTCGAGGGAAAAGCAGCTTAACATAAATTTCGACGAGCTGGCTAGCTAGCTAGCTAGCTATAGCTACTACATAGCCATAATTCGGGCTACACATTCACACACTCTCTATCACCTCTGTCCGCGCTCCGCGTGATGAGTGTGTGTGTGTGTGTATAACTAAACATTTACATTTCATTAAAACTAAAAACAACATACAAAAGCAGCGAGCACGACACGAAAACGTAAACGAATACGAAAACTAACCAAATACAGACTAACATACACACACATAGACAGACATACAGACATATACATATATACACACATTTACATTGAGAGTGAGATAGAGCAGACAGGTAGCTGCTATAGTGGCATGTTAGCAGCATACTTTTGGGCTAGGCAAAATGCCTTCGCAACCCAGTCCACAATCTCGTAGCAACTACACTTAGCGAAAAAAAAAAACAACTTGAATTTGTCGGAATATACATAAATATATATACATAAATTATAGTATGAGAACTATATTGGTTTTAGATTGATAAAAGTTAGAAAATATTTATTATAAAAAAATTTAAAAAAAAATTTTTTAATATTAAAAAATTTAACAATTTGTATATATTGATTAAACAATTTATTATTCTACTTGTATATGTTTTTAGATTTATATGTAGTTCGAATATTAAAAGCTAATTATACTTAAATTCAAGACTTTTTTTTGTTAGAGAATGCAATCCAGAAAATGATGTATTCTACCCTTCTCCTTGCTGTCCTTCTCCTGCTGTCCACTTATAAATACGTATTTCCCAAAATTTATAATTCCATTCAAAAATATATATTTTTAGCCTTTTGCAGTGAAAGAAACATAAACAGTTCACCCTAGTTTTGTACCATTAAATATTCGCTTTCATACAAACTAATTTGCCCATGTAAACTTGCAGCTTCAATTAGAAATTTATGAAGCAAACCGAAGCCAAGCAAATACAACTTGCAATGAGCTGAGTTTTTCTCCAAGTGTAGCAACTAAAAAAAAAAAAAATATTGTCCTTCTGTCGTCCGGGGCTGAGCTCTCGTACTGTGCAAGGTGAGTGCCACTCGAGAAACTGCCAGTTCTGAGCTACAAACTGCGAACTCAGTTTATGTGTATGTGTGTGTGTGTTAGTGTGGGTGTGTCTCTGCATCATATCGCTTTTTAAAACACACATACTTAACTCGACGTTTTTCACTCAACGAGCTTTTACGTAGCGGCAACAAAGTGTAGAAGTGCAACAGCAACAACAACAACAACAACAATGCCACAGCTGCCTCTCATCTCTGTCGCAGTTTTCGAGAATACAGCTGGATGTTTGTATGTGTGTGTAAAGGTGTGTCTGTGTGTGCGGGGGTTATGTTTTATTTTCATACGCAAAAAGTTGGCCAGCATCAGTCAAAATGGAATGTGGTTCATTTGGGCCACTGTGTTGGAGGAGCACGCTGAGTGTAGCGAAATAAATAGTATATTTTGCCCGAGTGCCACTCATGGAAATTGCACAAAAAACAACGCAGCAGCCAAGCGAGACCTGCGACCTGAGTTCTAGTCCTATGACTCGGGCTCGTCCTCGTCCTGTGCCTATGCCAAGTGCCAGTCAAATATATGAATTGGCCGTCGAGCCGTCGAGTTCTTTTACAGCATAATAACAAGAAGTTAACTGTGCCCGTACACATGCAACTGCAGTAACTCTGACCCAATTGCCGCTTTTGTTACTCTGAATAAACACATACATTCATACACACACATACACACACACACACACACACACACACACACACACACACACACACACACACACACACACTCACTCATACACTCACCAAAAATGCAGTCTAATTACGCCTCATGTTTAACAGCTCTATTCAATTAGAAGTAATGCATGCTCCCAGACCATGGCAAATATCGCAGCACTCAGCAAAAAATAAGGTCTGCAAGTTGAAAGTTGGTAGCTAAACGCGCAGATACCCTGTAGTTGGTAGTTTCTTTAAAGTTACAACAATTTTATTCAAGATACTTTTTTCTTATGTTGACTCTTTGTCTCTTTCTTTAATATATATGAACTCTGGTTTTCAACTTTTACAAAAGAAGTTGTGGTCTAGTATATACCCTATAAATAGTTGTCTAATCTCTAAATTTGACATTCTAATTGCTCACTGCAGAATTATCTGGTATGATATATACATAAGTCTGAAGGGCTAAAGTGATAGCTTGTGATACCAAGCTATCATTAAAAGCATTCAAACTGCACAGTTCACTCTTTTTCTGTAAAGTTCAAACCCTAGCTCATCTCAGAATCTCATCATATGGCTTTAAAGTTAAAAATGCTCGATGATCAAATAGTCTGTATAAGACTACCCTATTCACACTTTTTCTGTGACTTTTTTACAGCCTAAACCTCTTACCTACCTACCTATCTCTTTTGATACATCACTTCATGCAGCTAAACATAAAAAATACTTGATTTGCCATTACCATCCATCCTCAAAATACTTTTACGACTTTTACTATAACTATAAGGTATATAATTATATATATGATCAACCGCTAACACAATTTTTTCCCATTATTTTCACTAATCATACCCAAATTTACTTCAGTCAAGATCAACATTCTCTGTCACATCAATAATTTCTCAATACCTCTCACCAAGCTTCACACATTATGTGACACATTTATAATGCGCTTTGCCAAAGTTCGATTACAAAAAAAAAAATAAAATAAGCAAAACACAAAAAACAATAGAAAATTCTGGTCACATTTCATGGGACGTGCAACGTGCCACAGACATTTGTAAGCTGCACAAAATGTTTAATTAAAAACTAAAGCAGCTGCCGTTTGGCTGTTTACACTTTAGAGTTTGCAGTTCTCATTTTGGGACCACCGGGTTCAATTTCCAATTGTGCAGCATAAACGCAATTTGTATTTTTCACATTTTTTCACATTTTTCACAATTTCCAGCATTTTCCGTCCGTGCACTCGTTGAGGATTTTCAGTAGCTGTCAGCAGCTTTCCGCGTCGCCCACTTCAAAGCATATTGAATGCGAAATACTCTTTCTTCTACAGGTAATATAAATGTTCAGCCTTAATTATATGCTTGTGCCATAATGAGTTAATCTGGCTCTGGCTCTTGATTTGTTGCCTTGCCTGATCGGGTCGAGTCTAGTCTTGCCTGGCCTAGGCTGGCCTGTTCAAAGCTGATGACGCACTGCTAATGACCGCTCAATCGGTGTGAGGCAAGTGAAAAGCGCCAAGGCGCTGGCACTTAGCAGCCAATAAATTGTAATTCGACACGAGCTGCAAGCGACAACAGTGGCAACAGTACCAGCAGCAGGAGGAGGAGGAGAAGCAGAAGGAACACAGTAGGGACACACGCGTTCGCACTTTTCTTTTGCTTGTGAAATGGAAAATTAATTCTCAAACGATTCTATTGCAGCTGCTGTTAGTTGAAGCCTTACAGGCGCCTTTCTTACTTGACTGTGCCTCTGAGATGTCACACAAACACATACACGCACACACACACAGTCGCAGTCCACACCCTTTTCGTTCTACCATTTTTATATTAGTTTCATTTATTTTGCTTTATTCTACACACACACACACACACACACACACACACACACACACATAGGGCTCGCTGTACGTTTTTATCACACGCCCACGTTGCCAGCATACAAGTGGCAAATAAATTCATTAGTGGCACAAATTAGTTGCATGCAGCAGCAGTCAGCTAGCACGACTCGAGCCTGGGCGTCCAGGCCAAGGCGAGCGACACTAAAGTGCTTTCAATTTCAATTAAATTTGCTACACGCTGCAGTCGCAGTCGCAATCGCAGTTGCAGTTTGCTTTGGACTAGCCCGCCTCCTGGTGAAGGCAAGCTGCTGCTTCTGCTGCTGCTGGTGCTCACCCAACCCTCATCAATTGCGTGCTGACTCAGGGGCACACTTAAAGCTTGTTTAAGCGCTCGTTCTGTTTCATCTGCTGCTCCTGCTACTCCTAATGCTGCTGGCCAACCCGTTTAGCCCAGTGCGCTGATTATGTAATCAAAGTATTTGCCAGCTAATTTATAGCCGCTGGCCTTTGACCGGTCAGACGCTGCGTATGCGCAACATTAAGCTGCTTAATGTGTCGACCAAGCCAAGCCAAAACGAAGCAAAGCAACAGAGTGTAAGTGAAACCAGATACAAACAACGAGAGTGAAATTGAAATTGGTTTAAATTTAGCACTAAATTGCTCTTGATAACAAATCAATTCCCAACGAACGCAGACGTGCACTGAAAAATCTAATAAAAATAATACTGTGAAACTTGGCACGGTGACGAGCAGCCAAAGGCAAATTATTTTTAATTAATATTTTCTGCACGGGAATTATTATAGTAAGCAGAGATAGTCTGAATCTGTAATCAATCTGTTACATGATTTTTATTTACAAATTATACGACATGAGCAATTGAGTAAATATTGATTTTTAAATAAGTAGAAGAAAACAGAATGCATTTGAAACATATTTAGAAATAAATGTATATATAGATACTTATATTTTTCTTTTGATAATACGCAAATATAATCAAGTAATTCAATTGAATATATTTTTTATACGCTGCAAAAAATATTTTTTAAGTATTTTTTACTCTCTCTCTCTCTTTCTCTTTCTGGCTGGGATTAGCGCTTGCTACCGCTTAACCTGCAGATTTCCAAAGAAGACATTTCCATTTTTTCCCGCAAGGATTTTTGATGAATTGCACGAGAGCTCCAAAGGCTGTAATATTTATGTGATTTATATGGAAGACAAAGAGCACGTAAATCGCAATTCAATCATAATCTGTTGCTCATATTACAATCTCTAACTTAGCTAAACGAAATACTTTGCCTGACAAACATCAATATTTAGCTTAGCCCAGTGCAGCCGTTAATCATGCGAGCAAAAAGGGCTCGCCAAACTGAGAAAAAGGAATATATAATATATATATATATAAGCTAGCTAGAGCCCAAGGCTCTAGGTCGCACAGAGCACAGAAATTGCGGCACATTTGTCGCACATTTGTGCGGTCACAGTTGATCCCTGAAGTCATCTATCAGCAGCCAAGGGCTAGGCCACCTAGAGCCCGACAATTGGCAAAGGAAATTACAAACATGTGTACGCTCATTCATATACATATCTTCACATGTGTGTGTGTATGTGTATTTATGTATATATTTATATCTGTTTGCTGCCTACTTCCCGCTCATTTGTCAATACACACGCGCTGTTTCCTTTTCCGGTTTTTGTGTGATCCAAGTAGGGAATAAATGTAGCCCACCAAAATATATATTTACCATCAGCACAACAAAGCCAAAGTCAACGAGGAGAAGGCGGCATATACATAATGCGGATAAAGCAGACGCGGAAGGCGAGGCAGGCAGACAACTCAGGCAGTCAAGGCAGCCAAGCCGTTTGGCGGCTGTTAAATGTACTTTAAATATCACTTAACGCATTTAGCCTTGATTTCCAAGCCATGTCATTTTATCTTCATACATTGGTCTAAGCTTTTGCATACGCATATATGTACATATTTATTGGATCGTCCTACTCCCTGCGGGCAATATTTGGCACAACCTGCCTGCTGCCTGCTGCCTGCTGGCTGGGCCTATTCTCAGTCCGCTTTGAAGACGGCAGCGAGAGTGCGCTTGCAGCATGTGTGCGCCATTAGGCAACTAATATTAAATTCTATTCAATTTCGTTTTCGTTGCTTACAATTTTTTGATGGCCATATACGTAAGTACAAAAGAAATTTAATTTCGAATTTTAATGAGCCATCAAAAAGGCGCACGAAAACATAAATAAATAAGTTGAAAATGGATTTCACATGCATCTAGCACTCGCACTCGCCTCTGCTGTTACCCTCTGCGTATTAATCGTGTATACCCAACAGAGAATATGCGGCTACTAGAGGGTATTTGGTAGATTGAAAAGCAGAGCTAACAAAAGCCCAAATGCTTAAAGTTAATTTAAATTTAATTAGAACTTTTTTTATTTTCGGGTATTGTTTTTTTTTTTCTTGTTGTACTCTGAAGAGGGAAGTTGAGCTCCCAGCGGACCAACTGTAAATGAAAATTGACGTAACGCAAGTTTATTAAAATGCGATTTGCATAAGGATGTGGCACACAGGAGCCGGTGTAAGCTTGCCTCAACGTTGGCGTCACAAGAGTCAAACGTAAGGCCAAAGCGGAGCCAATGAATTTTAAATATTTTCACAGCTCGCCGACACGCCTCGACTCTGTTACACAATCGTAATCACAATCACAGTCACACACATACACACACACACACAGAGAGAAGGTAAAGCCAACCGAGCGCATTAATTTTCGCTTTTTCGCCTTTCACACGCATTTTATTTGCGTTCAAAACTCAATTAAAAGTAGCCACAGGTTCAGTTCCCACTCAGCTGACCTTTGACCTGGAGAGGCTTTAGCTTTTTGTTTGGCCCTTGACTTTTCTTCTCTGACTGCGGACAATTGTTGAATTGAAAACTGTTTAGCATATTATTAAGGCTGTTAGTATGAGTAGAGCTAATGGATAGCAAAAGTTTAGGCTAGCTGAGTTGTTGAGGGATATAAATAATTGTAGTATATATATAAATATATATAGCCTATATCTGATAGTTTTGCTGGTTAATAAAGTAACTAACGCAAGACTCAAATAATAAGACATAGCTTAAGAGGTATTTAAATAGACATTTGAGGAAATCAAACGTAGTCAAACTATTCCAACTTTAATATAAGTGTTGCACACTGCTCTTTTTCTCTCAGTGTAGATGTCCCTTAGTGGCACACTCACTCGCTAAAGGACTCTCAGCTGACAATGAGCTGCAGAACAAAGCCAGTTTTATCTTCATTTGCTTTGATTGCAGGCGTCAATTTAATTGAAATTCAACGGATTTTTGCAGTCAACCACAAAATTGAAGACAAAACAGGTGAAAATTTATGAACGAATATCGAATGCCCTAAAGGTATACAAAGTTTATATGTTCAAAATTATTATATAAAGTTTTTAAAATTTTGTAAAATTCTGTTTTTTTTTCTTTCAGTCATGAAAGTTAGCTGGCTTTTAGCTATTGTAGCTCACCTTTTGGTAGTTTAGCTGACACCTGCACAAAAGTCAAATAAAATGAATAAACTCAAATGAAAGGGCGTTCAACGTCAGCAATCAATGCGGCTCTGTGGCACTTTTAATTGCTATGCATAGTTTTATATAGATGAATAGTTGGATAGTTCCGAGCTG
The DNA here is from genome assembly GCA_035047405.1 of Drosophila stalkeri. Classification (NCBI taxonomy): domain Eukaryota; kingdom Metazoa; phylum Arthropoda; class Insecta; order Diptera; family Drosophilidae; genus Drosophila; species Drosophila stalkeri. The sequence goes on along the minus strand of JAWNPR010000041.1, from coordinate 16,516,501 downwards.
ACTTTTTCTCTTTATTTTTACGAAATATATATATATATATATATATTTTTTTTTTTTCGTTCTTTTTCTGCATTGGCATTATTGCACATGGCACGCCTCCTTTTGCACATTCACATTGGCATTGGCATTCGCATTTAGTGGGGCAGGAGCAACAATTGATGCCACTCGTTCGCCAACAGCTTCCTGCCACAACAATGATGCGGCTCAGCAGCCCTCTCTCTCTCTCTTGATCTCTCTCTCTCTCTCTCTCTCTCTCTCTCTATCTCGCTCTGTATCACTAGTTATGGTTGCCTCGAGCTTTTCAATGGCACAAACGGAAACTGTGCTTCCAATATTGCAATAAAAATCAATTCACCAGGAAGGCAGCTCAAATTGAAGTTGACCGAACGCCTGATATTAGAGCGTGCACATTCACACATATGCACACACACACACACACACAGATATGACAAGTGTTGGCAGCAACAACAAAGCGAGAGAGTGACTAAGAGAGAGAGAGTGAGAGAGAGATAGAAATAGCTGTGCAAATGCATCGAGCGCTTTTAATAAATAAAATAAAACTTAAATTGAAAATTGTTGTCATCGTAAATTGATAATAATTATTTTTAATTGCATGCAATGAGATGTTGCTGTTGTTGCTTTTGTTGTTGCTGGCCATGCAAATTGCATGTGATAGAGCCCATTGAGCCTGGCTTGAAAGTGAAGGCTCGTCCTCCAGCGGCCACATCACGCATACGCCGCATTTGCCAAGCGCACATAAAAAAGCCATTAAGCAAACAACATTAAAATTAACTTAAATATTGAATACACAGTAAATAGCTGAAATGCTTTTGACATATTTGCTTAATCGCATTTTCCAAATGCAAATGCAAATGCAAATGCTAAAAATACTTCAATTTACAATGTTGTAATTGCCAAAAAATAATATTAAAAAAAAAATAGTAATAATAATAATCAATGGAGAATTGCGAATGTTTTACATATGTGAAATGAATATAGCGAACAAATTAATTACAATTTGAATTAATTTTTGATTTCGCATTGCGACAGTTCAAAATTGATATATATTTTTACATATTTATCTTGGCGTTTGTTTGAACTGAAATGTGTGTAAATATGCGAAAATTGTATGAAATTGTTGTTGCTCATGTTCTCAATCAATTTTTGGTTAAGCAATTTCAGAAAGAGAGAGAGAGACAGAGAACGAGAGAGAGTGAGTTGAATTGAATTTAGGAATTTGTTGTTTGCCAGCACGAATTAAAATTTCAATTAAAATTTGATGAAATAAGTTGGGACGAAATCCTTGCATTGTTTGACTATGAGTTTGTATCTTTAAGATACTTTTCTATCTCTCTGTGTGTGCTTGTGATTGTGCAGATGTCACCAACTAATCATTTGCATTAATAATTCCATTTCAAGTGCTCTGTTATTTACCTGTGACCTGTAATTAACGATAAGACCGTCCACACACACATTTGGCATCTCAAGCATTTGCAAATATAATTTTTGCACGCATCAAAAGACAAAATTGTTTAAACAATTTGTCAGCTTGGAATATGCAAATATTTATTGAATTTTGGTTGCTTGCGGCAGAAATCAATTGACTTTGCCCTGGTCTAATATACAGCCAAACCAAACTTTGTTACACAGTCTTGAATATTTAATATAAATCCATCCAATTTATAATACTAATTGATTCAAAGCAACAACAGTAATAACAACAAACGCATTTTATTGAACTTGTGCCAAACAATCAATTGTAAATTATGCAGAGAAAATTATAAAATAAATAATAAATTAATTAGAAATGTAAGGCGCAATTGATTAGATGCACTGAAAGAAAATTCTGAAAATTTTGTATGGATTTATAAATTTTTAAAATTTCATTATATTTCAGATATTTAAAATTTTTATATTTAATATATTATATATCATATTCAAATTTTTATATTTTTCATAGAATATTTTTATAAAAAATTTAAATAAATAAAATGTACCCAATATTTTTTTACAATATTTTTATTTCTACCAATAATCTCTTAATCTAAGATTAATTAAATTAGATAAAATTCTTAATCCTGTGCAGGAATATTTTACGCTCACTTACCCTAGCAAAAAGTTTTTAGACCAAGCAAATGTCGCGTTAGCTGAAGTTCACTTTGAATTCGTTTTTTTTTTTTTTATTCTATCGCTTTGGCAAGTCTTTTACGAGGCTCAATAAATTAGCAGCTACGTCAGCCACAAATCCAGTGACAATGACTTTTAGTTCCAAGTTCTGTTGGCACACTCGCTCGCTCTCGCTCACACACACAAACACACACTCAGTCGCACATACACAAACAAACACACGGAAACGTGGAAGCGTATTAAAAACTCATTAAGCAGACTCTGTGTGTATGTTTTTTCAGCTTTTGGGGTTTTTTTCTATATATGCGTTCTCTTTTATTTTTAATTTATGCAAATATCGACCGAGACGCAGCGCGTGTGGAGCTGCCAAAAAGTATGCTACGCCGCTGGCCAACTTGCAGCGAAAGTAAATCGAATGTCAACCGCACACACACACTCGCACTTGATCAAAAAAGCGTCGTGTGTCGTGAGTGGCGTGAGAGTCCAGCACGTGCTATACGTGACCTATGCCAAGCGTTAAATTCATGCGAAATATCAACTAGAAGAATGCCAAAAGTCTATGCCAAATGGCTGGCTGAGTTAGCGATTCCGATTGCTGTGGCGTTAACGACGTCTTCGAACAGGTAAAACGCTTCACATCACACGCACACCAATCTACCCAAGTACACACGCACACTTACTCTCACACACACATACACGTGTCGACCAAATCCGCTTAAGACAAACTGACGACTGATTCTGTGCCACGCAGCGCAATGCTTCAAGTTGGGGCAACTTGGCCCCAAAATTCTGTGTGTCGGCGTCGGCGACGCTTCTGTTGCTCGGCAGCGGCCGTTTCGGCTTGTGGGCGACAGAGAGATAGATAGATAGAGAGAGAGAGAGAGAGAGAGTGGGTGAAAGGAAGCGGGGCATATGGCAACAGCACCCGGACCTGGGACACTGTCGAAGAGTTCGTGCGAGAATTTAAGAGCAAATGTGTTCCATTGCCATTGCGTTCCGCTGTGGCGCAACTGGTTTTGCCAATTCAGTTCCCCTCTGCCGCCATGGAAGGCACCTAAATGTGTGGCATTGGAAACAACTCTTGCTCTCTCTTTCTCTCTCTCTCTCTCTCTCTTACTCCATCGCTCTACTACTACTCCCCATCTCAGGTTCGCTCGCTGCCGGCTGGGGCCGCTGTTTTGTTTGCCCAATTAAATGCCACATATGTCATGGACTACTCAGTGCTCTACCTCCTCCCACTTACCGCATGCAGTTTTTTTAATTAATCATTAATAGGAGCCACGCTCCGCTGGCAACCAAAGCCAGAGCCAGAGCCAGAGCCAGTGCCCGAGCTGGCGCTGGAGCCTAGTGCCATAGCCAAAGCAGATAAAGACAGCCTGGCAGGCAGGCAGTCAAGCAACCCCTCTGTCCCAGCTGAATGCCAAATTGCAGCCTTTGATATGCCCGCTGGAGCTCACTGCGACCCCGACTTCGGCTCCAGCCGCAATTAGCGAGCAGGCGGAGCAGCGCAACAACAACAACAACTGTGCAACAGTTGCGTCAGTTTCAACTCCCACAAGACACGTCCCGGGCCTCAGTGAATGCCAAATGCAACAGAGTCTATTTCTACGCGTCAAATGAGACCGCACAAAAAATACAAAAGAGACGTAATTTGATTGACTGACAGATGCCCTGTATATTAGCTAACAAGAAGAGGGAAAAATATTGTGGAAGTAAAAGAAATATTTAAACACTTTACTAGATAGATTGTACTTAGAGGGAAATAGATGTGATAGGGAGATAAATAGAGACAGAGAGAGAGAGAGAGAGAGAGATAGAGATATTGAGATATAAAGACAGAGAGATATGCAAATAGAGAAGCTAAGATAATTTATATATAAATATTCAGAGATACAGCAAAAACATCAATCAAAGGCAGATATAGGCAGAAATATAAAAAAGAAGACAAAGCAGGAAAAATCGAATAACTAATCAAATATACGATATTAAAAATTTAATATATCTTTAAGCTGTAAGAGATAATAAAGAAAAAGAAAAAGAACAAATAAAATCAATTTCTAATTATGAACCAAGCAAAGTAATTATGCAGCACATGCGAAGAGCTGCATCTATTCTCAATTGATATATGTACATATGCAGTCTATATATGCTCGATCTATTGCATTATGCGAATATACTACTCGAATTTTGTATTTTACTTGCTCTCTGGCAGAAACAACACGCACATTGCATTTGGTTGGCCTACGTTACTCTGGGGTCTTGCAGGCGCTGCCAGCTCTAATGTAACAATTGACCCGCGGGTCGTGTCGCCAACACCCGCTGCCACGCCCCTTTTCTGCACTAGAACAGCCACAGCCACAGCCGTTGCTCGTTGCTGCCGCGTTGCACTGTTGCAAATACAATTTGCTGCACTCGGTCGAACACATTCCGATTTCGCATAATTTTATTGGGTCTCGCATGACTCCAGCAACGACGACGACAACGACGATGACGATGGCGGCGACAGCAAACAGAATCAACAGCTGCTCCATGCCGTACCTCCGGCTCCCATGATAAAATGCGATTCCCCAATGCATTTTTGTAGGCGCTGCGAAGGGACGCATATGTCAGCGACAGAGACAGCGACAGCAGCAGAGCCAGAGCCAGAACTGGAGGCAACTCCCTTCACAGAGGGCACTTATGCTTTGCATATGCAATCGGCCACATAATCAGGCGGGCTGCGGCAGCTGAGCGCAGGATTTGGCATAGCAAAAATGCTAATTAGGCGTAATTCGCATAAAATTCGCCCAAACATTTGCTGTCATTGGCAAGTCGAGAATTCAGTTCGGTTTCAGCGCGGATTTTGAGGCCTGGCAATGGCTTTTGATTTATGAGCAGCGACTGCTATCAACGGGCGCATCAACAGCGCCAATCGTCAGCTCATCCGTCATCACAGACCGCACCCGGAGATGAAAGCAGCCTCCACGGCTATTGCTGCTACTGCGGCAGTCAGACTAATAAATTATTAACTATGTGGCATGTAGGTGTGCATACACATGTATGTACGTGTGTGTGTATGTGTAAGCTGATGAGTCTCTGATTCGGATTTATTCTGCTAACTGTGATTTCTCTCGCATTCCCCGAATAAGAAACATGTGCTCAAATTTGCTTCAGATCTTACAGCTTTCTATTCATAATTTATTTGTTAATTTGTCTTGAAAGCAAAAGCCGAATTATTATGATTTTGCTGTATTTTATTAAAGTAAAAATGTCTTTTATAAATAAAAGACTTATGTAAGAGATGTTTGCTTCATAACTTTATGATTTTATTTGTTTTTTTTTTTTTTACTAACAATTTATCTACTTATGCTTAGCTATCACAAAAGGGACTTAAAAATATACGAGTTTATACATGAAATTTTATAAATATGTATATATGTATAAATTTTATTCAAGTAAAGACTGAATTTTTATGTAGTTTATATAAAAGACTTGCCACATGGATTCCATTTAATATATACATAATATATATAATGGAATATATATATAAATATAAAAATATCTATTAAAAAAACATATTTTATATTATATAATTAGAATAACATAATAAATATTTCAATACTAAATTAAAAATTATTAAATAAATAAAATATTTTTTTTTACAGGTAAGTCTCCTGCCATTAAGCTGAGCACAAATACAAGAGCAAAAAATATGTGAGTAATAGTATTTATACAATAAAATTCTTAGCTTATATTTGTGAACAAAATAAAATGCCAAAAATGTTAACAAAATATTCACATTTTTATGCACTACAAAAATCTATATACTATAAAATATTTTAACAATAAAATGCTTGACTAAATTTCACAGCAAAACAAAATATATACAAAAAAATTTACAATAATTAATTTATTCAAATAAACATCATTTAATTAATTGATGTAATCAAACTAAATGTATTTAATTAAATTTCCAACCCAACTCAAATCAATTAGAGCCAAAATAGAATATAAATTATAAAATTTACAGCAAATACTTTAAGTAGCCTCAAATCTTTTATATGCCAACCGCGCATCCTTGACCTTATTAAGCTGAAATCCTTCAAAACTGTGCCGCAACCGAAAACAACAATTGTGTTAAGACAAAAACCTGTTTTAATTAAATGGTTACGTTCCTCGATCAAGCTAAAAACACGGGACGAACGGGGTAAGACCAACATTATTCAATGTTGAGTTTTGCATAGTTTGGGCAGCGACAGCGGCAGCAGCTGCGGCTAACGATGCGCAGCAGAGCCGAGAGAATGGCATGCCTCAACTCAACCAAAAAAGTGGGCGTGTCGGGCTGGGGATTGGCGCGCTTGTAACTATTGTCCAAGCCAAAAAGTACTTTGTGCTTTGTGTCCATTGTCATTGTCATATCCTGTGTGCTTGGCGCTGAAAGGATTTCAATGTCACATTGAACATTGTCTGTCCGTTCGTCTGCGTGATTTTTTTTTTTTTGGCCTCGACCAACGAAATACACATTAAGCCACATTTTCGCGAGCAACGCGGCAAAGCGTCGCACTTTTGTGGTCAATTAACTGCGTCGCTTGTTGCTATCCGCGGCTGGCTCAAGTTTTTGCTGTTGGCCATTTTCATTTCTGTTTTCCAATGAATTTAAATCGGAACACTGTGGCTGCTCCACTGGGCTCGTCCAGTGGGCCCATCCCTTGGCCCCCTCTCGTGGCCGCACTATATATATATATTCGGGCCGAGAAAACCCGGCTCACACGTTGTGACAACACCTGTCGCCGTAAAAATGCCCAACAATTTAGCTAATGACTTCTATAGGGGCAAAGGGGGGTATTCAGCTTGTGCCTGTGCCTCTGCCACTGCCTCGCTTCACTGTAAATAGCAAATTAATTATATGCCATGCAGCGAAATTAATCAAGTGTTGCGGTGCTCCGAAACCAAAATCAACTACACTTTCGACCTGAACTCTATTTAACCCCGAAACAAGCCAGCAAAACCAGCGCCCCCCGACCCCCTCCTCCATACCATATAAGCTGTGCCCTCGTAGCCCCCTCTCACCCACGTCCATGGCCCATTTCATTAATCACGTTCAACACTTGGCCAGGGCTTGAAACAACGTTGCTCCAAAAGCATGTTGGCCAGAGCGTAAGAGCGCGCGGACAGGTGAATAGCTGAGCAGGTGTGGGCGTGTGGGCGTGGCGAAGCTCAGTTGTGGCCAATGTCAAATGCTTTTTGGCTGCTCGCAAAACGCTTCAACTTTTGATTATTTATTATTGTTTAAAGTGTGTGGGCGGAAGAGTAGGTGGGGAAGGGAGTAAAGACAATCGGCTAAATGCTGCGCTCAGATTTCGATTAATAAATTGTTTACTTAAATGTATTGATAAAGAAAGTGAAAAGAGTTAGTATACTATAAGCAACTAATAAGAAAAAAATCAGTATTTCAACATATATAACATATATATAACTTAGCAACTATAACTTATATATTTTAAGCTCAATTGTTATAAATTTCATAAAATAATTAAAATAACCAAAAAGAAGGGTATACCCTCAAGCAAATACACAAACCAATGCCATAAAATTTTTATTTTTGGTTCATAATTTGGTAGCATACTTTTAGGCAGCTGCCTTATTATTGCCATACACCATAAATAGCAAATACACCAACCGCTATACAAACGAAACTTGGTTTTTGTATGGCACTTATTTTATAGCAACCATTTTAGCTATAATTATATGCCGCCCAAAAGTATAGCATAAACTCTACACATTTAGTACAACTGCGCGTAGTAAAGTATGCTATAAAAAAACTGCAATAATTTGCGTTCTACGGGCAGCCGCTAGAGTGCAGTTAGAGTGTTAGCTAAGCTCAGCCGCTTTTGCTACAACTATAAATTGCAACAAACTATGCTATAAATCTAGCGAGTTAATTTAGTTCAGAGTGCAGCCGATAGGTAGCGCTGCTAAGTGCACCTGTAAAGGTTTTTTATTATCTTTTTCAGTCGCGCGATCGGTCGCAAACGCAACAGGTGAACGGAACGACGCGCAGTGCGATTAGTAACGGTAAAAAATAGAATAAATTAGTCTCAAAGGGTTAGCAAAATTATATAATATATATATAAATATGAATATAAATAAACAAATATTCTGGCTTAAAAAAAAAAAGTGAATCGCAAAATGCGCAAAAATTGAATTAAATAAACTATGTGGAGGGAGAGCACACATAGGCTCTGCATGTGTGTGTGTCCAGTGTGATAAGATAGCCCAGAAACGCGACAATTTATGATAAGAGGGAATTTGTAAAAAGACAATTCACTTTTGGCTTCTGGCTAAAGCGAATTAGTCATTATATTAAACTTAAATGTAAATAATCAAATGACATTGTCTCATGCGACAAGTAAACTGTCAATATAACAATCAGCTAGGTAATATAGCATTTACATGCACATATCATATGGTGTGTATACAAATGTGATGCGCTACAGTGAACACTCAAACTAAAGAACATCGGCCATTAAAAAGATATTAAAAACATACATATAAATAAAGAAAATTATAGAATGAAAAAATAATTAAAAATGGATTATGCTTGTTGCTTTTTGTGGCCAATTTTCATGTCTGAAGTGAAAACTTTGTTAACGAACTTAGTTTCTATTGCTAAAAATAAGCTGAAAGGGATTTTGTTCAATGTATACAGATCAAGTATATGAGTTGTAATAGCAGATATAAGTACAGTGAAAACTACTTTAATGTACACTTGACAAGAAGTAAAAGCTACCTAAGATTTTTCAATTTTTCTATTTAACTACAAATATACGAGTATTTGCTGTATATACATAAATGTATTGGTGATCGAATCATAATATATGTATACAGTAATAACTCAATTAGCAAACAGTCACCTTGTCTACTCAAGAATTCCAAAAGCTCGCTCATGAGTGTTCACTGTAAGCGCGCTTACATCACATTTAATTTACAAAAGAAAAAACCAATTCTACAATTCTTTCTTCAGCTCAATAGCTCTTTCAGTCAGGCTTTATTCACTGCCATGAGTGTTCACTGTATATAGATAAAATTGCTTAAATGTAATAGGAGATATGCTCATATGAGCAGCTTCCGCTCTGACAACCATTTAAAAAAAAAAAAAAAAGAGCAGAAATGTGGCAGTGGAAAAATTATATATAAATTAGGTTACGGCTTTCAGGCTTGCAGCGCATTAGCTAGTTGTTATTGTCATATGTGCTTGAATACAACATATATATGTATATATAGATATTTATATATAATGATCATGATATATATATACCTATAGAAATTTATAACAATCAATCAGCTTGAAGTTTTGCTGCGGCATTATAAAAACAACAAGCAAAACAAACAAACATTCGGCTTGCGGAATCGAAGCGCAGCGCCACATCAACAAAAGCTACAAACGCAACAGCAACAACAACCAAAACAACAACAACAATAACAGCTAGCAATCCCCATCAAATTACATAGAAATTATTACGAACATAAATCGGAAATAATTTCATTTTTGTGCGCGCCTCAGATTAAGCGGACAGTAAAATACAGTGGACTATCGTTAAAGTGTAAGAGATGTTTGAGAATGATATAATAAAAATATTTATATTTTATATATATTTACGTAAATATTTTTTGTATGCAATTAAGCTGAAGAATGAAAACAATATCGAAAAGTACACTAGATTTTTTTTTTATTCTATATCGAGTATTTACTGTAATTATATAATGAAAGTTTGATGAGCAAACTCTGCCCTGGAGAAGCTTTAACAAATATATGAGAAAAATACATTTATAATCAATATAAATATAAAATAAAAATAAACATGCGAAGCTTCACTGTATAGTGGTACCTTTTTTTTAATTCTTGCTGAGTAGCTAAAAATGTGCAAGCAATTACTAGCATATCTATTTATAAACAAATTAATCTAAGCCAAGCAGTTCAGCAAATACACAGGAAAGATCGTTCAAGCTGCTAATTTATTGTTTAAACATATGCATACAAAATATATATAGAAATATTAATATTAATACTACAAGAAATAATAATACTATAATAAATAATAAAACACTTCGCTTCGAGTCTTCACTGTACCTCCTTACACATATTGCAATGCTAAAAACTTTTCGACTAGCGAATAACTCTATTTATTATAGACTTCTACCTAGAGCCGCTGTTGTTGAGCCAGTTCCCAAGTTGAACAACAAAAACAACAGAAATAGAAAAATATTTAAATACCTAATAAAAGCAAAGAAAACAACTAAAATAACTCATAAATAAAGTCTTACACACTCAACAAAAAAACAAAAAAGAAATTAGATCAAAACACAGAGAACTCAGAAAACTCTGCTATGCGTATTCCCTGAGCTGCAATTAGGTTCGCACTTGTCACACCAGGTCGTTGGCCATTAACACAGACTCAAGCGCAAACTACAGCTAGGCAGTACATATATATGTGTATTATATGTATGTATATGTATATTTAAATACAAATTGTGACGTCATGTGGGGCTAGCGGGCAAATCAACTGCAAATAAAAATTCGTTCGTTACAGTTTTGCTTCTTTTTTTGTTTTTTTTTTTTTTTATCTACCTGTTCATTAACTAGCTATGTACATGCAATTGTAGTTGTCGTTGTTGTTGTTTTTATTGTTGCTTTGGCTGCTGCTGCTGCTGCTGCTACTGCCTCCTGCTATCAGCTGTTCAGCTTTCACAGCTAGCGCTCGAACTCAGCGGAAGTATTAATAATGAATTTTTAATAAATAACAATCAAACAACTACAACAACAACAACAAGTGCAAAGACAACAATAGATTGGCATTCAAGTGCAGAAGCGACAAGAAGAGATAAGCTATGCAGTATGAACGAATATTGTATGCTCTATGTTTAGACTGTCTGTTGTCATACACAGATATTATAAAAATTTTTATTTATTATAATATATATAAATAGCAATGTTGATATATATGCACTGGCATTTTATCTATATTATATGACCTTGCTGGAAGTTATCAATAAATAAATAGAAATAAAATATAACAAAATTTATTTTAAATAATTATATATATTTGTCAAATCGTAAATTTCTCGAACAACTCTTTGCCTTATCTTTATTCCTTTTTTGTCGCCCCAGAAAGCTTATCGAATTTTTAACTGTTGCAAAAGGCCAAACCTTAAAGGCCAACAGAAATGAGTGTAGAATACATATTGTTGTTGGTTCTTAATGATTGTTTTTTTTTAATGTTTTTGTTATTTTACTGTCGCTGTTGATGAAATAATTGCTGTTAGAGCATTTAAGTAACTTTTCTCTTGAATTGAGTGAGAGAGACAAAGATAGAAATCGAGAAAAAGTGAAAACATATTAAAAAAAGAGGCAGAGAGAATGGGAGAGTGTAACTGAGAGAAAGAGCGAGAATGTAAAATGGAACACAAAGGGGTGAGAAAGAGAGAAACAAATAAGCAGAAAGAAAAGGTGAGAGAGAGAGAGAGAGAAAGTAAGGGAAAGAAAATAAGGATAAATATGGAAGTGCAACTAAGAGAGCGGAATAATGTGGGAGAGAGAGAGAGAGAGATCAGTAATAGACATAGGAAAAACAGAAGGTGAACAGAAATACCTACATCGAGAGGGAGGCAACTGAGCAATATAAAATACAGAGATAAGAGAGAGAGGGACAGAGCGAGAGAGAGGAAGCAGATCATACACAATGAAAAGAGACACACAGAGAGCAGCCAATGCGCAATAGGCTTGGCAACTGGCCATCCCACCTACACCTTCACCACGATTTCCAGCACCACCACCACCACCGGCACCGCATTCACTGACAGCTCACCTCCAGCTGGGCTCAGTTGTGCACACAACAAATTTTAATGTTGCTGCTGCCAGTTGACGTCAGTCGCAGTTGACAGCTAGCAACAACAGCAACAGCAACAGAGGCAACAGAGCGACAAACAGTTAGAAAATTGGGGAATTGCTAGATCACGAGCATAGTCAACCATGAAAATATGAAGATAAGTTAGGTAATATCTAGAGATACGCCCCGTTGTAAGGCAAATAACTGTGTAGAGATAAAAGTAAAGGCCATGTTCAAGGTAGAGTCAACTACAAATAGCCATATTTATTGCAGTTTACGCTGAGCTGAACAGTTGACTCGAAAGTATGGCCACCAGCAATGGAGCTGCAAGCAGCAACAGCAACAATAACAATCATCCCAGTGATTTGGATACCCAAGTGAATGTGGAGGATTTGCCAATGAGTTTCAAGGTTAGTCTTTTGGCTCTCAAATAACAACAAGTGCCGCAAACAGAGCGCAGCATTTCACACACAACAGCAACAAAAAAAAAACGGCTCATTGCAAAATTCCCATAAATTTGAATGTAAAGTTCAACGCGCATGGATTTAGCGCTTAACTAAAGACCTACGGCCGCCGACTGACGAACACCCGCCATACGCGCCGAATCTGTAATGTACACTGCACAAAATTAAGTTGTTCAAATTGCAATTTATTTGAAATTTGAGTTAATTGAAAGTTAAACTGACTGACAGCTGGTTTACAGTAAGATTACATTAAATGTAATGATGTAAACAATTATTTAATAATTTTTTAACCCATAAACAAGCAAAATGTTTGCTTTTTCCCGCATATTTCTTTAACAATTTTTATTAAAATTTTTCAATTAAAATTCAATTTAAATGCTCTAACAGCTTTAAGAGTACTGAAATTAAAATTCTTTATTTATTCTCTAAATGCTCAGAAATAATTTTCAAAATTATTTTTTATAATAATTGGATTTTAGTTTTGTTTAGCATTTAAATTTTTTTTTTTTTTTTTTCTTTAAAGTCAGTTTTGTTTGCGAATATAAAAATGTTCCCATTTATAGTGAGTATTCTAATTTCACTTCGCGTGTAAAATTTTCCTTCTATTCGAAACCTTACTTTTTGTGCAGTGTATAAAAAAAAGAAAAGCCAGACAGATACGCACTCGTCACGCTTCGCTGAACATTGGCTAAACTCACCTGAGCATTTTGGCTGTGTGTGTGTGTGGTTGGTGGACAGCGCTGACATCCGGTCCGGGTCGGATGCAAATGAGGCGACAGTTCAGAGAGTTTGCCAACAGCTAACAGCTAACGGCGACTCAGCCCGGAAGTAGCGCCAGCTTCAGATCCAACTCCAACTCCAACTCCAGCTACAGCTGCCGTTCTACCTTGTTGATAATGTAAAGCCATTTCGCTCTTGCAGGTCAAATATATTGGCTCGGAGGCGGCGCGTGGTTTGTGGGGCATTAAATACACACGCAGGCCGGTTGATTTGATGGTGGGCGTGGCCAAGAATCTACCGCCCAACAAGGTATTGCCGAATTGCGAGTTGAAGGTGTCCACATCGGGCGTTCAGCTGGAAATCATCTCACCTAAGGCGAGCATCAATAACTGGAGCTACCCGATCGATACGATCTCATATGGAGTGCAAGATTTGGTCTATACGCGTGTCTTTGCCATGATTGTGGTCAAGGATGAGTCTAGTCCGCATCCGTTCGAGGTGCACGCCTTCGTTTGCGACAGTCGAGCCATGGCACGCAAATTGACCTTTGCCCTGTCCGCCGCCTTTCAGGACTACTCACGTGTCGTCAAAGAAGCAGCTGGAGACGAGCAGGATAGCAGTGCCAGTGCCACGCCCAGTGATACGATAACGCCTACGAGGCATAAGTTTGCCATCGATCTGCGCACACCCGAAGAGATCCAAGCTGGCGAACTGGAGCAGGAGACAGAGGCATAGCATATGTTTATATATGTATGTGAATTATCTATTGGGATTTCGGTAATCGTGTCCATTGTGATTGTCAAAGTTACTTATCGTTCAGCTGCAGCAGATACTGTTGTTACATTATGTAGTTCTCTCACCTGGTAGTTGCCTCATACAGCTAATTACCCAAAGCCTAAGCATAAGGCAATTGTAAGCAAAAAAAAAAAAAAACGAAAAACGATTTTTTACGTAAATTAATATAAATTAAATTAAATTACATGTGTATAAAAAATGTGAAAAAAAATATATACAACTTTTTAAACTGTCTATCTATGTAACTCATGATGAATGGTTGAATGAATATATGCCTAAGTTTACATATTTAGGTATGTATGTATGTACATATGGATAGATATGTTTGGGGGTATTCATCGATGTGGGTATTCATGAATATAGTTATCATATGTGTCTGTATGTAGTGCGATCGAGCTCTGACTTATTTTCGTAAAAAACATCATATTTATTTATTCAAATTTGTTTAATGTTTATTTCACTTCATTTTAAAATATTATTAAATTTAATTTTAAATTTAATTCCGTGTACGAATCCCTAAATATCTGTTATCAATTTGAGCTTACACGTTCTCTGAGATCAACTGAAAAAAATCCTACTCACTCGCTCTCTCTCTCAGCAAGACACTTTGGTTCTTTTCGCTTTGGTATTCAGCTCAGCATTTCGCGTTTAACTGTTCATGTGATGCTCAGTTAACGAACACCATTTAGTGAGCGTATGATTGACGCTCGCAAAATTAGGTTTATTAAGTGAGCATCACCCGAACAGTTCAACGCGAAGTGCTCAACCGATTACCACAGCGAACATCATTTAGGGAGCGTACGATTGACGCTCCCAAACTAAGGTTTATTTAGTGAACAGTTATCTCCTCGGTCTTTAAATTCACATACACATTGCAAGCTCTTAATGTGTTTAGCGAAGAGAGTCCTTGCTTACACCAGAGTGTATTAGAAAAGTCATTTGGCTTCGTAGGACTCAAGCAAATGGACAAACCAGTGAGAGACTAACACTTAACATACATTGACTATTACACAAGAGAAATATTTTAGAGCTTTAATATTACATTTAGGCGTTATTTGATGTAACTATTGTATACATATCTATATGATTCTCGCCTCTGCCCTTGGTTCCCTTTCAGTTAGGTCGCTTGTCAGTTGGCCATCTCTACCGTTCAAAGGCTGAATGCGACTAGGCAAACACAAACACTCAAACCTGTGCACGATGGAGCTCGCTAACCCATATACTACATACGTACGATATCTCAGATTCAAGTCAAATAATAATCGGTACATACCTGTTTCTTTTTTATTTTTAAATATTTTTTTATTGAAATTTTTGTTTTTTCAATTTTTCAATTTTTGTTTTGTTTTTATCATGTATGTGTGTGTGTTTACTCAAGGATACAACAAATGCTAAACTTAAATTTCAACTCTCTATGCAAAAAGAAATGGCCATAAAACTAGGAAAAAATTCAAAAATTAGTCATTAAAGCTGCCTAGATGCAAATGAGTGGAGGGAGGCGCTGCGAGAGGCTTGTTGTTGTGGGCGGGTGTGTTGCTCCAAGATGATGCTTGGATGATGGTGGGTAAGTCCTCTAACTGGCATCGGCACGAAAGAGAAAGCGACGTTTACGTGCATCCATTCTCGATTGAGTCTTTGGCTCTCGCACCTCTGGCACAGCAGCTGCTGCCTCTTCCGGCTGGGGTGCCGCTTCCGCCACTTCCACTTTACTCACAGTCATAGGCTGTGTTTGCGCCACGGACATGACTGGATCAGCTTCTGAAACGCGCTTATATATAGGAAGAATGACCTCTTCTTCTTCGGGGGCTGGCTCTGCAATGAGCGCAGCAGCGGGCGCTGAGTCTGCAGCGGGCTCTGCTGCGGGCTCTGCTGCTACTTCTTGTGGCTCTGCCTCTGGCTGGCTTTGTTTCAGTGTCATGGGCTCAGCGGCACCTGGTGTGAGTACCAGTTCCATGGGTGGCATGGCCTCATTCTTGGGATTCTGATCCAGACGTTCCTTAACCAGCTCCACAATATCGTCAATGCTAATGCCTGACATATAGGTCGCTGCAGGCAGGCTCTCTTGTGCATCGTCTTGAGCAAGTGGGTCCGATGGCTCAGCTATCGATTCAGTTTCCATTTCTTTAGCTGGCTGCTCAACAGCTACGGGCATTGACTCTGGTTCTGCTGACTCTGGTGCTGGCTCGGGCGCTGGCTCGGACTGTTCTCGTTCAGGTTCCGGTTCTGGTGCAGCAACCACCTGTACAGGTATTTGATAGTCGGCGGGCAAATGATTAAGCTGCATGATATTGATAATGGGTGAATCCTGTTTAAGTTTCAATTTCGGTTCCGCTGGCTGCACTTGCTCCGCCTCCAACAGTTGCTCCTCGACTGAGACGTTGTTATCAACATTTTCTGGCTCTGGCAGCTTGGCCTCCTCTATGGACACGGCCGTTGCATCTGTTTCCGCCTGCTGCAGCTGCTCAACTTCTGGCTTCGTTTCACTCTCTTGGATTTGTGGCTGCTGCTCAATGGTTTCGGCCATATCCATATCAGCATTAGCCAGCTCAGTCTCTGTCTCAGTTTCAGTTTTAGTGTTAGTTTTAGTTGCTTCCTCGTGCTTACGCAGCGTGTTCAAGAAGTCAGTGATCAGCTGCTCTGCTTCGGCAGCCATAACGGGATCGACGGGCTTGAAGCCGCCAATCGATTCTTGGGCCTCATTTTTGTTATCCAACATCTGCTCGACAAGAGGACTTGGATGCTCCATGGCTGGCGTAGCTGGCAGACTGACAGGTGCATCAGCGGGCTTAGCTGCCTCCATGGCTTCAATGTTTACAGTTTCCTCGTTGGAGGCGTTTGGCTCCACGATAGCTGGCTCCATGGGAGAGTCTTCAGATTGTTGTTCCGCTGCAGCAGCTGGCTTCATGGCTTCTACTTCTTGTGGCTTTTCTTCTAAGGTCTCCACGATCACAGCAGGTATCTCTGGAATGGCTTCAATGGGCTGCACTACATCTTCGTCTGGCTTTATGGGATTCACTTGTTCCGCTGGCTCTTCAAACTTTATCTGCTCGGCCTCCTGTTCTGGCTCTGGCTCAGGCTTCGCTATGGCTACAACTGGCTCGGATGCCAGGGCAACGGGCTCCGACACCTGCTCAACAAAAGGAGCTGCAGGTGCTGCAGCAGCTGGCTCCACAAACATCGTCTGCAGCTTTAACGTGGGCATCGGCTCACTCAATTCAGCCTGAACAATGGCCTCCGTTACAGCCGGCTCGGTCTCCAGTACAGGTCTCGCAGTGCTCGAGATGCTGTTCTTGTTGAACATTGCTGGACGCTTGCGTATGGAGTTGAACAATTCATTGCGTATGGGCGTGGTAGGTGCAGGGGCAGGTGCAACGGGCTTAACGGGCTGTGGCCTCTCCTTATTGCTTGGGCGAACGCTAAAACGATGTGGCTTCAAGGGCTTGGCTGCCTGTTGGACCACAGACAGAGCAAGGACTTCAGGTTCCTCTGGCTCTACAGCTTGAATAACGGGCGCTTCAGTGACTACCACAGGTACTTTCCTTTGAGGCTTGTTGTAGGTGACGGCTGGCTTGCGGCGATTGGGCTTTGGCTTGGGCTTTTGCACCTTCACTGGCTTGACTGGCTCCATTACAGGCTCTGGAGCAGCAGCAGGTGTCTCAGCAGGAGCGTTCATTTCACTTTCCTCAGGTTGAGGTTTCGCTGGCTCAGCTTGCTCGGGCTGAGCAGGAGCTGTTGCTGCAGCAGCAGCTGCTGCTGCTGCTGGTTGTTTTTCCTCCTCTGCAGGCATGCCAAAGTTGCTATTCAATTCGTAGTATCTGTAGCTCTCCTCGCACTCGATGGTCATGTCCTCACGACGCATGCAAGTGAAAGATTCCTGCAAGAAAACGTTTGCTTTGACTACACTCAAATAGTTAGCAACTAGCTTACCTGACTGAAGATCGTCTCCTCGGGGCAGATAAAGCTCCAGCGGAAGGTATTCTCCTTGCCATCGGCATAGGTCACTGGCAAGCACACGTGGAAGATCTGACAATCGTTCTCCACATCTGCATAGTAGCCATAGCTCTTGTTGGCGCACGAGAAGTTGTCCGTGATATCGGCTCTTATCGAAGTCGCATTGCTGGGCAGCGTCAAAGTGCCAACGAGAGGAGCTGCCTCCGCTGCTGGCATTTCCTCAGCAGCCTCCATCTGCATGTCCGACTCCTGTTCGACAGCTGCTGTTGCCGTGTCCTCGCGTGCCATAATGGGCATATTCTTGCGCTGCAAAAGAGTTGTGAGCACAAGCATTAAGACACTTAAGACCATTCAGCTAACGGACTACGTGCCACGCATGCGCAAATCCTCTATATCGTATCAAGCACGTGACATGACTCGGGCCACAAGCCCCAGCTCGATTGAGCTAGGCAATTCGTATTGAAATCAACCAAAATATAAAAAAAAAATATATATATATATAAAAAATTTCACTTGTGTTCTAGTTTTTTGGCGTTAAGTGAAAACTATGAACTAAGCCCCCCTAACGAAGCTGCTAACCAAATGCGTTTGCAGTTCGCACCTGGCGGGAAACCATTTTTGGTCAGCGCTGCAATTGAAGCTACTTTCCATACGCTCGCATGTTATCACATCATATTTTTAACCATATCGATATATTATTTATTTCGATTGGAGCTATGCATTTTAAACAGTTTTCGGCTTTCAGTCACGCAGGCGAACGACTTATGAAATCGATGAATATACATATAAATACCAGCTGTTTCGAGCTTCTGGAAGCATTGTATATAGTGAATGAATTCAATTTGATATATATATATATATATATATATATATATATATATATATATATATATATATATATATATATATATATATTAATATAATTTTTAAATAAAACATGAAATTAATATATTGAGAGATTCAATTTCTGCAAAGCTTAAATCTTTCTATGGCTTAAATTAATTTTTTTTTTCTTGCAGCTTCATTTGTATTATATTATATTTCTATTATATTTTCATGAATATATGAAATAAATCTTCATTCGATTTGATATCTGAAAATTTTAATTCTGTCTATGCTTTAACTCTTTTTTCTTCCAGCTCCATTTATATATTGCTTTACGTTTTTATGCCCCACTTTATATATACATATTTATTTAGCATATCTATTTATAAATACAACCAAAATTTATTACATATTTCATATTGTTATGGAATTCGCCTGGCTTGATTGAGTGTTGCCAATCTTAGAGCGTGTCTGCCATAAATGTAACGAACCTGCAGCTGTCTATAAATACTTTGTCACTTCTTCTACTCTTCTGCTCTGCGGCTCCTCAGCTGCATTTAGCCGTTAAAAGGCTAAACGTTTGGCATACCAACTAGGCAGCAAAAAGTCTTATGCAAATGTCAGACAACAGGCAGACAGACATCTAGAATGACTAACACAACTGGGAGTTGAAGTCGTGTTGCCATTAAAAAATTCTGACTATGCCTTGGCAAGGCGAACAACACATTTCATTAACAGTTTTCCGTTGCCCGTTTCGATTTCCGTTTGCTAACGGAAGTCGTCTGCCACTACTTGCAGCCTAATCAAAGCCAAAGCCAAAGCCAAAGCCAAATCCAAAACCAACACCAAACACCCACCTGTTGGCTAAGGGGTCCCGCGTTGCAGCCGGCAATCAGGAGTAACATTACACAAATTAGCTTCCACATGATTAACTTGCACAAATTGTTCAGATGTATATATTTCTCTCTCTATATATATATGTATATGTATAGCTATATGTATATCACTTTTATCACAACACTTAATAACAACTGGAGAGCATAGTAATCCTTGTTGGCTCTCCCGATCTCTCCCTCTCTTTCTCTCTGTACGTATGTGTGTGTGGCGTGTGTGTAATCCAAATGTTATCCAAGACGTTAGCAACTCTTTATCTCTTTTGCCTTTTTGAAGATAGTTTTGTAACGACCAAAGCTTGCACTCGCACTGTCTGCGACTGTTTGCACACACCTGTGAGGCACCGTTGGCTACCAAATACTAACTGCGAACGAGCTAACCAAGCGACGCCCAATTTATATATTCTTCACTTTGATTTATTAAGAATGCAAAAGGTAGAGAAAACCACAACGAACACGCAGGCACATAGACACACACACACACAACGACACCTATACAGGTGCGTGCGGCAAAGAAATGTAGGCGACAACAACAGCAACAACGGCAACGGCAACGGCAACGTTGACAACAACAATCACAATTACATTGGCAAGTGCCTTACATTGTTGTCGCTTCTGCTGCGCAAACGTGACATGGAATTTGGTGGAACTTAAGTTGTGGAACTTAAGTTGAGTGATGAGAGTCAGTCAGAGAGAGAGAGAGAGTGAGAGAAGGAGGGCGAGAGTTATCAGATCAGAGTATGAGTAGGTTTATGTTTAAGTGATCATCTTTGGAACTAGCCTGATTCGAAGAGATCTTATAAAGAATTAATTAAAATGCTAAAATGCTTTTTGTGAACTTTAAATAAATTTATTTTAGAATAAGATAGGTTTTCAATATATTATATTAAGACACTTTTAAACACGATTGAATTTCTAAATGGAAATCAATTTGAAGAAGATAAAAAAATAGTTGTGGTAGCGAAAATGCAAAATAAAAAATAAACTACTTTACTGTAACTCTCAGCTTAAATTTTATCTATTTTTATTAGCTTTAATCTCAAGAGTCTCCTTTTTTCTTTATATATTTACTCTTAGCTCTGAATCATCATCTCAAAGGTTGTCAACTCGCAACTCAGAGCTCTCATCTGTTAAATCTCTTCTCTCACATTCGAAAATCTTCAGCTCTCATCTCGTATCTTTCAACTTACAACTCTCATATCACAGCACTCATCTGTCAACTACCATCTCTCATATCCTAACTCTCTGCTGTAACATTCATACATTGCCAAGTCTCATCTCAACTCTCTGCTCCCACATCCCAAAGTCTCCCGGCTATCATCTCTCACATCCCAACTCTCTGTTCTCAAATCCCATACATCCCAGTTCTCTACTCTCAGCCCTAACTTAGTCCATGGCTCTCTGTTTAATCTCTGATAGCATCTCATAGGGTGTGTGTACCTGGACTTCAGATGCCGCCTCATTAATATGTCAGGCCACAATTCGTTTCTTTATTTTTTTTTTTTTTGGCCAACTCAACGAGATTTATCTCAAGAATAAGATGTAATAAAAGCACCACCAGGCCATTTTTAAAAGCCGCTAACAGCATTTACTAGCTGCCTTTGTTAGCGCCAGTTGATTCATTGGCAATTAAAATACACTTAAAAATTATTATTAACTTGATATTTGTTTATGGTTAGGCGCTATTTCCGAAGCCATTGGCCCCGCGGCAGCTTTCGCTTTTTGCGCTGTGCCTCGGCTGTACGTGATTTTGATAGAACAAGACAAAAGGGCAAAGGCGCGACTGCCACTGGGCCTAGCTCTGAGCACATACAAACGTATATATAAATCCAAATATATATATGCTCGTAAAATTAGAAATTCATAATTGACGCGTAATACTTGTACGTGTAGCCAGCCCCCCACAGGCGAAATGGTAGCAAACCATTCTAAATTATTAATGCGCCCTAATAAGCGTCGCTTGTTTTGAAAGCAACCAGCAAACCATATGATGATATTTCGTTTGTTGCATAATCCTTTGCCATCTCTTCTTCTGCCATTGAACCCCAATGAATTTTGATTATATTTTACACTGTAGTTCAATGAAAAAGCACGAAACTCTAAAGTTAAAGCCCCACTTGGTACACATAAAATTGCAATCTCACGTCGTCTTGTCGTCGTTGTTGGGTCTCTCTTTCTGTCTATCTCTCTCCTCTGCCAATCTTTCGAGTTTAATCTGCGACAAGAGGCAGCCAGTACGGAGTACTTATGGCTAAACAATTTCTTAGTAATCGCCGACTATCCACCATGCACATTAAGTTACTTAGAATTTTTCTAGAAGTCAGCAAAACTTGAGACTTGAGTCTCCAAAAGGCTAGAAGGAAATATGAAATTTATGCATAAAAAAACAACTGGTATTTTATGTGAGTCAAGTTAGGATGTGTTTTTGTATGTATTATATTCAAATTTCTTATTCTTCCCAACTTTCGCAAGCTAATACTCAATAAAAGTTGCTTAGACTCAGGTTCAGATCAGAGCAGTTCGATTTTACCTAATATCTTACGCTTATCTGAATATTAAATTAATTTTTCGTAAAACCCAAAATGAAAACAGATTTGTAAAATACAACCGAAAAATCACTTTTTGCTTCGTGCTTTTCGCCATAAGTTAATAAACAACTGAGCTGACTGCACTATCTATTCAAGAAGACTTAAAAAAAACATCAAATTTAACAAGATCTCTTTAGCTCTACATACGCTCAAAGAGCTAGTAGTATACTACCTCCTGGCAGGCACTGTGTAGCAATGTCTCTTACCGTCATTCCACAGTTGTTTGCAATTTATAAACATATCTTCATGTTTAAATTATGTATGTAAAAGTCAAATAATAATCAACTTTCATTAGCCATATTTAATGTCAACTAGCAAACTTCTAACTTTAGTCTAAGCCAAGGCAGCAATGGAACGTGTCAAGCACAACTGACTTCCATAGAAGATTTATTGCAATATATACATGTATGTATGTATATACGTCATTATATCTCTGCCTTAGATGGCATATGGGCAGCTAAATTGCTGATAAGTAGTTGTAAGCCCTGCGCGCATGTGCATTAAAATGCCTACATGCAATTTTTTTTTTGTGCACATGGCAACAAAAATCACTTTAAGAATGCATTTCGACTCGACGCGCCTCGCAGTGAAGGAAGAAAAAGACGAGCGGACAGACCCTTAAACGTGTGCAAAGATAAAGCCGTTGGCAACAGCGCAACGTGTTGAGCAAAAACAAGAGAAAAAAACAGAAAACAAACTAAAAAGAGAAAGAATTCTACATTAAGGCTGGCTGAGAAAACATGACTGGAATTATGATAATCGAATTATGAATAGAATTAGTGGAAGATAGCGGGCGGCAGGCCAGAGTCAGACTTGGTCATTATTTAAAGTCCATTGAAATTGCCAGCTTAATTTTAGACTTTGACTTTTCCTTTTTGGTTTTTTTTTTCTTTCATTTTTTTGATTATTTCACCTTAATGCAACGAGAAACACGTGTAACTTTCTAAAATGCAAATGATAGTGCATTGGAATTATCATGAGCACTTTTTAAATTTGACGACACGTGGGCCAAGCAGCCACCACGCCAACCAATCCACCAAAGTCCACTCTAAACACACGCTCAACCCACCCACCCAAGCCCTTTGGAGAACGCAACCGTCGTGCAGTGCGTATACGTGATGCAGTCGCACTTTCTAGTGCGGCACTTAAATTTAATTAAATTGTGGCGAGCACATCAAATTGTCCAACTTGATGGCCCTACTGACAGCCACACGTCGCTAGCTGTCGTTTAGTGGAGCAGTGGAGCCAACGCCAAACGCGCTTAGAAATTTTTGCACACTTGACCCGCCCAGGCAAGCTAGGAAAAGGGTTCTAGCTGCAAGAGTATATATACCTTGTATTTATTGTGTGAGAGTATAATAGGCAGAGGAAATGAGCTGAGAGGGCAAGAGCTGAGTCTAATGGAATTAATGTGAAAATAAGAGAAGGTAGAAAGTGAACAGCGTTTAAGAACTCAGACTCATATATATTTAGGTCTGATCTGAACGAAAATCTGTTTTGAATTTAGATATATTCTTTTGCATACATGCAGCCAAAAGAGAGCTACAGACTTGAAATATATAAGCTGAGATATACCCTATTCAATAGGTCTTAGGTTTTATCAGTATATAATAAAATAATTATAATAAATATACATTCAAAAATGACTACTGAAATCAGAAAGTGACAGTTGATCTTCATCCCGCTCGTTTCATGATTTTCTTAATAAATTAAAGAAAAGTCTCTTTTGAGCCAGCTCCGCGGTTGCTTCAGGGTATTTCCTAGTCAGGCACTGTCAGCTCTCTCTCACTCCTGTTCTTTTTTTCAGCATTCCCTGCCACAAAAGAGAGTGAGAGAGAGAGAGTAAACAGTTGCAGAGGGTTAACCGTTAATTCACCGACATCCATGGCAGACTCGCCAAAAAAAAAAACAGGCTGTCACAAGAATTTCAATTCCATTTTATGCTGAATTTTTGGCAAAGTAACGAGAACGCACAGATTTCTGTTTTACTGATTGGTATCAGCATGATGTATGGGCGTCGAGCCACACCCACCCAACCCAACTGTCAATACAATGTTGTGGGCGTTAAGTTTAGAAAGTGCTGAAAACTAAACTATTTCTGTCCGTCCGATTGACCGATTGTCTTCAATTGACTTTACACTGATCAACATCAATTATGTGGCACACGTTTGCAGACACCTCGAACAGCGAGACTCCCACGCATCGCAGCTGCCCCTTTGCCAAGGGGCAATCGAATTTTTATGGCCAATTTCATTGATTTTGTATTTTGCTAATGATAAGACTTTTTCTTTGTGGGGAGTTTCTGTATATATTTTGTAGATGTTTACCACTAGATAAGGCGCATGTTGCAGCATGTCAATTCAATGCTTTTCATGCCACCTCACGCTGCCCCCGCCGTCTATTGCATGTTAATGCCTAATGTCGAGCTTTTCTTTCAATTAGTGCACTGAGCGAAGTCCGAAGACTCTCGGTGCTTTAAACAAGGTCAATATCAAACGTGTCTGAATGCCTAAACCCAACCAACAGTAACAACTGGACCTTTGTTCACTTTCTTTTTTTTTCTTTTTTTTCAGAGCGTCTTTCGAATTTTCACAGGCGGTCGTTGTCAATCAATTTATTACCCATATATCCCAGTCTGTTAGCCAACAAGCCAGGCAGTCATTCATCAATTAATATGTCGACAATTTATTAACCATAAATTGTTTACACTCGTACCACAATTGACGTTTGTCAAACACAAATTTAATTGCCAACATTTTGCCACTACCCCAAAATACACAAAAAAAAATAAATAAAATAAATAAATGAAAAATATTCTATTTATTCAAAATTTAAAGCACGCTTCTCGCAAAAAAAAAAGAAACAAAAT
Source organism: Drosophila stalkeri (assembly GCA_035047405.1). Classification (NCBI taxonomy): domain Eukaryota; kingdom Metazoa; phylum Arthropoda; class Insecta; order Diptera; family Drosophilidae; genus Drosophila; species Drosophila stalkeri. Next base: position 16,491,403 of record JAWNPR010000041.1, on the reverse strand, counting down.
TGTTGAGTTGACATCCAGCTGCGCTACGCTGGCGAGACACGGGAACACCCATCGGAGCACGTCGCACCTATTTGGTATTACGGAGCAGTGCTGCGATCTAGAATTGGGCCACAAATTAGAAACAAGCGCACGGCCACATTGGTGAAATTTCGAAAACAACAACAAATTCCACATAGAATTGACCGCATTCTGCAATTAAAACAACGTGTGCCAGTTTGCAAATTTTCTATCTGTCCATTGTAAAACCAGAGGCGACAGGAAGTGAACACCCATTCATTGAATGACAAGAGTTTAGCTCTATTGATATCATATTTTAAATAAAAAATAAAAAACAAAAATAACTTTCGAATAGGAAAATATGAGACGACTTTCTGATTATTTGTTTTGTGATAGACATTTCAGACTTCAGACTTCAAGAGATATTCCCGTGAAGAAAAATATCAAATTCAAAATAAAAACATGCTTTAAAAAATATTTAATAATTAGTAAAATAATAAAAATAATAAAAATAAAGTTTTTATTGTTAATGAAAAGAAAATAAATTTAAAGTCCAACGCATCGCATCTTCGTTTCATTTTGCTTTATGAAATTAATTTTTTGATTCCTAGTTCAAAGCTTAAATTGATTCTCTCACCGTAGAGTTTCAGCTATGTCTGCTTCTTCTTATACATTTGCTATATAATTTGCTATATATCATTGCTTCTTATCAAAATAAAAACAATAGTATATACCTATATAATCCAAAAATTTATATACATAAATTTCAAACTTAATTCTGATCTTTCTGATCAAATATTTCCCATATTTTTTAACTTCATTTTAAATCACTCTTAATTACAATTCGCTTATGTTTTCCGTTTATTTTTATTATGTCTCATAACATATATAATATACGAATACAATAAATAATTCAAATAAATAACTTAATTCTAATTTGTTCAACTTAATATTCAACAAAAATTTAATAGCTAAGCACTTGGAAGTGCTGCACATTTATTGCAATTGTTTTAGTTAAGTTAAGTTAAATTTATATATATGAATTATTTTATAATAAATATAAATTACATGTAGGGCATTGCACTAAAAATCATATAAATTTCTACTAAGGCGGGGTTAGAACTAAAATTGTTTTACTGGCATTTGTGCTAAAATTAATTTCGAAACTAGGACTCAAGGGATTATTTAATAATCAGTAAGTCAAATAAGAGCATGTATATATAATTATATATATATATATATATATATATATATATATATATATTTATTGCCACTGATATTGATTGCGATAGGCCAGATAGTGTGCATCCTGTTGCTCCGGCTGCGATTGCGACTGCTGCGTCTGCTGCAGGAGCGGTCGATTTTGATAGCTATCCGTGGACGAGTCGAGATCTTCGATGGATGGATCCGTTTGTAACGAACGCTTCCAGTAGCTGCCCTGTTCGCCCCAATCCTCGCCATGGTCCTCGTAATGGTGCTGATGATGAGCATGTTCGACATAGACAACCTAGTTAGAAATGCAAATGCAAATAGGGCGTGAAGTGAGAAACACCAAAGGAAATACCAAAGAGCCCAAAAGAGTTGTTTGTAAGAGCTGTGTGGATTGGACTGTTCGATGGGATTTGAAAGGGCAAACTGTTTAGACTGTATATGTATTTGTGTGTGTATATGTATATGTGTGTGTGTGTATGTGTGTGTGTGTATTTGTGTGTCTGAGTGTAATCGCTCAGATTGTATTCGTGGCTAGGAGTTACGAGTGGGAGAGGGCGCCTGCTATCAGTGAGAGAGACACGGCCCATACTTACACATATATTGTAGGGGAACATTTTGGATATACGCTACGTATGTATTTTTGTATATGTATTTGATTTTGATTTTCGTATTGTTTTTGAGTTATGGGAAACTTTGAAAATTTTTATATACTGATTATTGGTTGTAGCTGTCCAAAATGGTTACCATATCTGAAACCAAAGAGCTCTGAATATGTTAGCATACGGTACAATTTTTTTTTAGAGGTCTGTAATTTGTTGTTTGTTTGTTGTTGTTGTTGGAACTGTTGTGGAGAAAATTTGTGAACGAAAACCCGCAGCTGGAGTGAGACAGTTAAACAAAACACATGATAAACGCCTGCATCTGTGTACGCATAGTATATCTATATACATTATATCGTTTTCAGAGAGTGGGATAGCTAAAAGGGAGAGCGTAAAACAGAGAGAGAGAGAGAGACAGAAAGATAGACAGAGACAGAGAGATTCGACAAAATGTGGCCAACAAACCTTTGCCAAAAACAAAGTAAAGAATTTGCCTTTGCTTAACACTAAAAACATTAATAACAAATTTCAATTATGATCTAAACAAAAAGGGGGTGTGCAAGAGATTAGAATTCATATATGTATATTCGTTGGGTCTCATAACCGGAACAATTTTGTTCGTGTGTTAACCAGAACAAAGAACAAAAAAAAAACGAACGAATGAACGCAACGAAATTTTGTTATGCAAAATTTGGGCCTTTTAACATACCTTGGACGGTGCGCCGCCTCGCTTAACATCGATCCAGAATCGGGCAATATTTATCAGCAATCCGATCAGGGCTATGGCAAAGAACTTAACCTGCAAATGGGCGCCCAAAATTTTGAGCAGCAATTCGATTTTGGCCTTCAGCAGTGAGCCAATCAGTAGCAGTTTAGCGGCTGCCTTCTTCTTCTTCTTCTTCTTGCCGCGCGTTACTGTGAAGCAAGTGAGATCAATCAGTTATTCACCATATAGACATATTATATGAGGCACATAACAAACACAACATAAAGAACACATAAAAACGATTTAACGACGTAATTTTCGCTTAGGAGGGTGGTATGTTTGTTAGTATGAACTGCAGTGCGCGTAAGTGCGTTAACGATAACGATAACAGAACGATAACGATAACACAACAAGCATTCGAAGCAAAACAAGCAAGCATTGGGTATGTATGTATGTACAATTAATAAAAAAAATTAAGCTAAATAATTTATGAAAATAAATTATAAAATATATAAATAATTAATTACATTATTATATATTTCATTTAAATTATACATAAATTATTCGACCGTTAAAAACCAACTTAACTGATTTAAGTTTGAGCTTAATTTGTGTTAAGCTGGCTGCTATGAAACTCATCAACCAACACCAATTGTTAACTGCTTGCCAAGCGATAGTAACTGCTTGGCTGTGCATTTAGCAAGCAGTTCAATGCAATGGTAAGCAAATTTATACACTTGCAGAAATCATATATAATTGATTTTTCTTATATAAATTATAAGTAATATTTTGTTTTTTTTGTTTTATTTTTTTAATGTTTTGTTAAAGTATACCAAAACTTAAAAAAAAATTTTTTATGATTTTATATGATTTCTGCAAGTCTACTTTTATATATGATAGAGTTGTGAATCTATGATCAATTCGATGAATAAAAATAAATTATTTATGGCTGCCGTAGGAAATAATTTGATTTAACATCTAGTTCAGTTAATTCAATTCATTTTGTAGCTCATAAAAATTATCTACGACCATGAGTTCGTATTGCTTAATGATTTCATGAATAGAGACAGCTCAAACAATCAAGAAAATCGTTTCATTCAAGAATCGATTCATTTTTTAAGTGCTCCATAGCTCACAACTCTAGTGTTTGGCAAGCCAAAGCTTTCATTTTAACCAACTAGTAATATAGATAGATATAGGCACTTTAACTGTGCTATGGAAAAGGTGCGCTTAATTGATTGAAAACCACACGCAGCAAACAACACACACCTCCGTTACTTCTACCATAATTAAACGGGTTCTTATGCTTGCGCTTTCCTCCAGCTAGCAAGGCGTCCGCATCCACATCGAGCAGGTCATCCAACAGTTCCAATCCCAGTGTATCACTGGATTCATGCTCAACCACTGCCGTCGATTGTTGGCCCTTACGCTTGCGCTTGCCACGCTTAGTCTTCCGCTTGAAGGGTCTGCCACCGCCTCCTCCATGACCACCGCCATGACCGCCTCCATGGCCACCTCCATGGCCACCTCCATGGCCGCCGCCATGGCTGACTACGGCTGGTCCACTCTCATGTCCGGCATCAACTTCATGGTGTTCTGGCGCTGCCTGCACCACTACCAAGGTGGCTGGCTGGTGGTCTTGTTGACCCTTCTTCTTCTTCTTACGCTTGTTCTTGTTCTTCTTGCGCTTGCCACCTTTGCCGCCTTTGCCTGGCTTTTTCACAGTGCCCGCCACATTGTCTGCACCATCTTCGAGCTCTATGAACTCCACACCGCTCGATGCACCACCATCGCTAAATACTGAGCTCTTCACATCATTCGCCGGCTTTGCCACAATTTGTGCACTTTCATTTTCCGTTTCAGGTTCTTCGTCTGCTTCATCTTCCTCTTCCTCATCCTCATCTTCCTCGTCGTCGTGATCGCCGCTGTTAGAGGCTGCATCTGCCTCATCTTCTACGCTATTATCGACCACCGATTCCTCCTCAGCCTCAGCATCTGCATCTGCATCTGCATCAGCATCACCCTCACCTTCAGCCTCAGCATCTCCCTCTGTTTCCGCTTCATCGTCATCGTCGTCATATTCCACGTTTTCACTATCATCCGCTTTTGATTTTGGCGCTTGCAAATACTCGTATTCGCGGCCAAGAAAACTGAACGAGACGAAAGATGCAGAGAGTTAAGAAAAAAAAACTGGATATTGTCAAACTTGTTGTCCGAATTACCCGTCCATCGTCTCCGCTAGATATTCCTTCATGTATTTCGTGCCGATTTCGATTTTCTTTAACAATGTGGATGGCTTCTCTTTGATGGGTAGCTCTGAGGCGCTGTAGCCGCGTCTCTCAATTGTCGCATTCAACTGCCGATCCGCTTCAACTGTGTCGATGTAAATGGAAAAAGTGTTTTAACTTTTATGCATATCTAAATGGATATATAGTTCATTTATGTATATATATATATGTATATATGTATATCCAAAGTATTAGGCTCCATGCCGAAATGTTTAAATATGCGCAAATACCATTTACTTTGTTGCTTTTAGATCACGGGCAATTTGCAAGTTTTCACCTGGCGCATAAATCACATGTGCTGACAGCCCGCTGTTAATTAGCAACTCTTTCACCTGACCTGCACTTGGCTTACCTTTCAGCTTTTGCCACTGCAACTGCAATTCAGCATCCCAGGCATCCAGAATTCTGGCCGATCTTTGCCGAGCACACGACCAGGGCTCTGGTCGAATTGGACAAAGAGCCAAGTCCAGATAAGGCGTGAAGGCTGCAAAATTAAAAAAAAAATGAGTAAAACAAGTTTATTATAAATATCTGTACATAATTTATATAAATGGGCAGTGTTGCCACAAATGCCCAAAACAATCAAATTGTTTGGCTTACGCACAAACGGCATTTTGATCTGGTTTGTTAAGTGTTTTGGACATGTGGCAGCTGCCACACAAGCTGCTTCTTCTTTTGCTCAACTGTAAATATTTGAGTGAAAGTGTACGCAACCACTGACCACTGGACAGCAATAGCAACAACACCAACAACAGCAGCAGCAGCATATAACAACAACAACCACATTGATAACACCTTGTGTGGCTTTGCCACCTGCAACATTGTCAGCCATGTATAAAACATAGTTTCACATCTAACTAACCAGGCAACAGCAATCGAGTGAAAATGTGCACAGCCTAACAATTAGACACAAGTTAATTGTAGCAAATCTCTTTCAAAATTCCAATTGACAAATAATTAAATTAAATTACTTAAATCATAAATGAGTCGTCAACAATTATGACCAATGGAGTATTATATTTATTATTTCTCTGTTTCTTTTTTTCTTGGAGTATAATTTATATTTATTAAAGAAAAGAAAACCATAAAAAAAATTTTTAGTGAATATTTCTTATATGTATTTTAATTTATAGGTCAAAGCTAAATTTTTTTTTATTAATTTTTTTTATCTAGTGTAAAAATAAAGCTCTGATTTATTTTTTATCAGTTTTTTAACAATATTTTTTTTTTATTTTTTATCAATTCATGTATTTATTTTAAATACAAAAACAGAAGTTTAAACAGAACTTTAAAAAAATATGTATTTTATTTTTAAAAAATATATGAATATTTATATTAAATTATAAATTTAAAAATAAATTATTTTAACTATTTCTGAACTAAACAAAATTATAAAAATATTTGAGTAATAATACAATGCAAAATATTTATTATTTTTCTGTTTTCTACCTTGTTTTCTATTTCAAATTTATTTCCTACTGTTTTTTCGTAATAAACTAGCTAATAAATAAAAATGTTAATTCAAAGATAAACATATTTCAGCTTTTTGGTAACATAATTTTTATGCTCTTTCTATTTTTCGCATTGTTTAGTATTTACTTTTATTATGTTTTGTTGTTATTCGTCTACAGTAAAATTTCTTTAAGTTAAATAAAACAAAATACGAGTTGAGTTTAACATAAATTGCGCAATTTTCTTTTGAATCAGTATCTACACTATTACAGCAGTAGCTGCTGAGGTTGCTGAGGCTACACAACTATAAGTAAATTAATTGTGAAAAATATATTTAACTCATTGTCACAGCTGTTTGAGCCGCAGGCTGCGTTTGCGCCTTGCTGGCGCAGAGCTGAGTTCGTTACAAATTGAACAATTATTTTTTTTTTTAACTTTTATTACTGATTGCAACAGCTGAGAAATTGTTAATGCCACTATCTGTCAGCCAGCTGCAGCATAATTGGCACACATCAGCGGAGGCGCTACTGTTTGCAGGTTGTTGCTGCCATATCTTCAAAGTCGTGATTTGTGAAAATTTCGCTTTCGATATTTGTCTATGTATGTGTGTGTGTGTGTGTGTACTTTGACCTCTATGCAATGGCAGCAGCCAATAATGTCAGTTCAATGCCAAGTGAAAGCTGCTGCGCACTAGGATCTTGCATTGTGAGAAATTGTTTGTTTTGTCTTGTTTTCTGCTGACATCCAAACAGATAAAAATCCTTGTTCGACTCTGTCTGCAGCCCACGCGGCTTGCTTCTTTGACATTTGCCAAAAACTTTGTTTGCTTTGCTTATAAATGCGGCACATTAAGCGAAACCCGAGTGTTGCTGCTGCTGCTGGCACACGATTACCTGTGCATCTTTCCACTTTCATGCTAGCAACCCTTTCCATTCCCCTTGAGCTACCTTACAAAACAATGCCCAAGCGCTGGGCTCGACTTAATTTCAAATATATAGTTTTTTTTTTTTTTTGTACTTTCACTACAATTGAAATTTATGCGTGGCCCATGGCTTAATATGCTTAGCTACTCATAGCGATCGCATGCATTGCTGCTGGGGCGTGGCCAATGAGCCCGAACTTGTTCAAGAGTGACGAGTTCATTTGCATCGCGGGGCTGTATGCAAAAACCAAAATAATAATAAAACTTTAAACTGTAAACTCTGCCAGGCTGCTGGGCATGTGGGCCAATTGCCAATCAACTTAACTGGCCAACAAGCTAACTGTCCAGCTGTGCTGTAAATCTCATTTGTCTACAGCCTCCAAGCTAACCATAACAGTAGCTCATAAAATTTTAGCATAATTACACGAAATTCTATACCCAAAGCAAATGAAGTTGTAAAATATATTTGCCCTGGGTGGCATTTGAAAGTGAAATATGTTTCTATTTAGCTACGCTTACCCCAGGCACCGCTGATTAGTCGACACATAGTAGTTAGATCTATTAGTTAGCCCTATGCTATGGCTACCACAACTGGCTAGAATTCTTGATCAATGTGTCAATGGAAACCAGTTGGCCCTCGCAGCTAAACAACAACATAGTTAAGCATTACCGTTAGCCAAGAAGTGTGTGAGCTTGGCACAACGGTGAATAAGCATGACCAAAAGCGCTCAATAAAATAAAAACTTTCACTGGTTTCGATCTGCTCTGTTGTATCGAAGAGGAAGAGCTAACGTGAAACACTTACGCAAATCGTCGACAGTTTTGTGGTTGGGTTAATAGTAAAAGAAGAAAAAAAAAGTGTGTTTAACAAACCATGTAGTGAATGTCACTTAATCTGCATCAAATGCATTGAAAGTGCTGGGTGCAGATGCTCCAGCTTGGTTCGGCTCTGCTCTGCATTGCTTTGCCATTGTTTTCCGGCCAAACTGGACAATTGAGATTGAAATGCCTGACGAGCAGATGCAATTAAAAAATGAAATTGCATTTCATTTCAGAAAAAAAAAAAAAAACAAGGAAAACAACAATAACAACAACAGCAGCACGCAGGCAACACTTTTAATTTTTTTGAACTTAAAAGGCATGGAAAGGCATGTAGTCAATGTCGCGGACGCAGTTTTTGTTGTTGTTCAGTTTTCCAGTGGCTTTGTTTGCCACTAGCCAAACAAGACAAGGTGTAGCCACACACACACACACACAAAAATACATAGTCTCGCACACTCTCACACACGTATGGCATATGACGGTTATAACCCAATTATGAACACTTTTCAGGTTGTTTTTGGTGTCAGCTCCCCACAACGCCTCAATTCTGCCGGTCTGTCTCAGTTTATTGTGTTTATTGTATGGAACCAAGCCGCAATGGTCAACCAAATACATATGTGGCTATATCATGACTTGGCTTAGTCTATCAGCCTTTGCTTTGCATGGCTGCTCTCACATTGGCCGGGCATAGCAACTTCTATATGTGGCCAAGCCGTATTGATTATCAGTGGCCGAGCAACGCCTATATGTGGAGCTAACAATTTGTGAGAAATTAGCTATAGTTCAAGAGAATTTCGAATTAAACTGAAAACATAACATATATGGTCAGGTTTTACCTTAAGAGTTTTCAGAAATTTATCGAAGTGATGCAGAGTAAGATATGCATGCAATGTAAGCTAAGGACTGATTAACTAAGCGAGAGATAGTTTTAGTAATAGTAATATAGGCAATAATAATGATAGTAGTAATGATTTTTAATTACCATAATGATATTTATAATGAATATTATAAAAATAATGTGAATTATTAACAATTGAAATAAATGTTAATGATATATGAAATTTTCAATCATAATAGTGTGCATGACAATGATGAAGAATGATAATTATAATAATAATAACAAGAATCACTGTGGAACATAATGCAAAGACATCATAATAAAAATGTTAATATTCTAATCAGAATGACAAAGAATTGCAACAATGCTCGATAAAGACAATGAAAGTACAAATAAAATGTAAATGATTAGAATCTTGATATCCATAATCAAAAGAATGACAATGACAATAATAATAAAATGCGTAGAATAAAATGAATTGCTAACAATGGATATTATTAGTATATTACTAAAAATAATTTCATTCAAACAAATTTTTCAAAACTAATATGAAGATTTCTAATTCTTCAAAGCCATTTAATACGGTCTGCAACGATTTACAAATTGTGCCAACATCAGCTTGCGCTCTCTCACTACAAGAGTATTTAGTATTCGGACACATTTAGTTGCTTGCATTTAATATGACTTTACATTATGTCTAGCTGCTCTTGGTTACCCACACTTTTGTGAATCTGGCACCCTTTATTTGTCTTCTTTTTTCTTTTTTTTTCGTCAGCTCAAACGAGTGAGTGCGTAAATAAGCAACGACTGTTTTTAGCGCTCAACAAGTTCTAGTTTAGTTATAAGTACTTATATGTGACCCATATTACATGGCCATGGCACTTGCAATGGGCTCTTCTTTTTTTTTTTTTTCTTTTTTTCTGTCTTCAATTTTATGGCACCTCGCACAAGTGCAGGCCATGGCTGGCAGCTAATTGCTCGACTCTTGCACAGAGAGCGTAACAGAGCTGAAATGTTGGCGCATGAAGCATGTCAACTGCTCTAAAAATCTTAGCCTTTCTTAACAATATTCCAGTTCTGCTGCACTAACCATGCCACTCAACGCTAATTAGCCATGCAGCTCTTTTTTTTTGAGCTGATAAAATTGATGGCTGTCTGACTGTCACACATATCCAGCCGGCATCTGTCTCCTGGTCAGCTGTCACTTCCTCTACTTTGACTGTGACTATGATATAATGCCTATTTAAATTCATGCGCTCTCACATTTAACTTAATGAGCAAAAATTTCACTACAATAAAAGTGTTTTTTGATTATATTTTGTATAGCTTTGCTTTGCTTTGTTTGGCGCTGTATTACATATCCGAAAAGCCCAAAATAATAAAAATAATAATAATGAGAAAGAAATTGAACAACTTAAACAGAGCTGAGTCATTGGCCTGACTAAAACTAAAAACTCTTTGTTTTTTTGGCTTGAAGTGACTTGGCATTACTTACCATTTAGTTGACGAGCAGCAGGTGTCGTTGTTACTGCCCGGGCAACTGGAATTGGAGCTGGAGCTCCCACTGGAGCTGGGCGTGCAGGCAGGCTCCAGGCATGGGTCAGTGTAAATGGCATTGGCAAACATAGCAGCAGCAGCCATAGCTCAACGCCAGCTAACGAACGCTGCCAGTCCATCACGTTCACAAATACAAATACAGTTACAACTAGATATATGTATATATATAGATATGTATGTGTGTGTTTTGGCTAGTTATCGATACAGTTGCCGTTAGATGTGAAATCGTTGACAAGAATCTGCCTTCAGCCTTCTGCGTTCTGTGTGTCTTGACCACTGCTTTATATACACTTAATGACACGCATACGAGCAACGGCTCTTTGTTCCATTTTCTTATATTTAAAAGAAGAAAACTCGTCACCGATCTATTGTCAATTAACGCACATATAAATATTCAAATTTTAAGCTGCGCCGGCGCAGCATAAATTCACCACACACTCAAGTATTCACTATTGAGATATATCTGTTAAAGCAACGATCTTAACACGACCAAGTTCAAGGTAAGATTGAGCCATGACGCGCATACGTAAGAAGTTTTATACCAAACGTTGCAGCCACGAGTTGCGGCTAACTCGACGACTCAGCGGCTCGACGACTCGGCAACTCGCACTCCTAAGAGAGCATTGTGAAAGCTGACGTGCTCTTTGTGGAAAGTGAGCAACATGTGAATAGAAGCCAAAAGAGCAGCCACGAATTGTTTGCATGTTGTTTGCATGTTTTTGTTTTTTTTTTAGCCAACGTATGGTATACAACGTAGCCAATATGTTCAATTAAGGTGTCTGCTAAAGGCATGTCGTATGTCTCATTATCTGACATTTCAGCATAATTTGCATACCTTAAAAAAAATCTCTGCACTAAGTGTGGGAGCTAAATTTGTCACTAAAGAGTTAATTCATTTAATTCAAATATATTAAAAATTTTTTTTTTAATCTTTGCCCAAAATAAATAGTAAATTAAAATTAATTGTATTGTTTTTTTTTTTTTTAATTATATATTTCCAACACTATGTGTTTCACTCTTTCGGCTAAAATTTTTCCCTATCACATTTAATCTCTTTCTTGGGCATCTTAAGAGAATTGTTATACATTTAAATAATGCTTTCAATTATCATTTGTTAAGCAAAGTGTGGGCGGTAGATCTTTAACTCAGGAATTTTTTTTTTTTTTAAGGTCAAAATTTCACTAAGCTAATTTTCTTGTTTCTAATGAGCAGCACGAGTAAAAAATCATTTAAGAATAAAATCATTTTACTTAAAATGTTTTTATGATATAATACAAATATAATTATTTATTTACACAAAAAAATTTGTATTTATATGTATACTATATTTTTAATTTTAAAAGAATTTTTTAAACATATTTAGCATTTTAATTTTTAACTTGTTATATTAACTTATTATGGAAACTAAAATTTTCTACTCAAGATCTTTCAAATTTACTTACTTTTTAGTGCCATTTTATTTTTAATTGTTCTAATTTAAAAAAAAAAGTTTAATTTTAAGAAATAATATTTACTAATATATTCAATTCTTTGCGTAGCTACACCTACCTAAAACCCCACACAAACTGTTTCAATTAACGTCTATCTCATCAAAATATGTAATTAACACATACTTTAACTGCAGACAAATTGCGTGTATGATTTGTTAATTGAATAAACATGCAAGCTTACGCAATTTGGATCATATTCGACGCATTCTGTATTACACACATCAAATTTTCACATTCCCAAAATGAAAGTTTTCTAACTGTTTGTCGAACAAACTGCAACCGAGCCTAAGGGTATTTAGTATTAATATTTTTTGTTGCTCTTCTATTGACCTTAGCAATTAGCAAGCTAATGCGATTTATATGTATGTAGGCTCTGCCCAGCCCTAACAGAGATGCTGTTGAGGGCGCTGTCGAATATAGTAGTGCTGCATAGTCAGAGACACCTGACACTTGTATGTTTAGATAAGGTGACAAAATGAAAGTTGCGAAAAATATATAAAAATTTATAATAATTATAGCGGATAGATTGTTAAAATTGGGTGTGACGACAGACCGAATTGAAAGAAAAAAAAAAACAAACAAAAAAAACACCCGCTTTGCGAATTTGGATTACGAAATTGCAAAACTCATGAAAGAAATTTGTAGGCCAAGCACGCTCGGCTGTTGCCCAAGCGACTCGTTTATCAATTTCACTTTCCAGCCAAGATGCGACTGCCAATTAAAAAGGAATAGGGCACAGCCAAGGCGATCTGTCAAAGGTAAACGCTGCGAGTGGCCTGTCAAAGAGCTGCTTATGTCCATGCACATGTCCAATTATCATGTTAGAAAAAGAGTGAGAGCAGCCACAAACGTTGTCAGCAGGTTTCCGACCCAGTCCCAGTGTCAACATAGCCCCTACTATTGGCATCGCCGTTGCTACTGCTATTGCCATTGCCATTGCTATCGTCGTCTTCGTCTCCTGTCAACTGCAATTATCCACATTTTGAGAAAACAAAAGCTGCCGCTGCTGCAGCCGGTGGCTGCATGATTTGTCGCCAAACGGCAAGAGTGGCCAAATGAAAAAAACCTTTGACGATATTTCAATAATCGCGTAGCCAATGCCAATGCCAATGCCAATTCGCCTACTGATGCGTTAGAAAGCAGTGAAATTTATGTGATCAATCGGCTGCGACTTTAAGATTTGGCTGCAACAACTTGTAATATATAGCCACGCACTTCTCCATACCAGCAAACACGAAAGAATGCAGACCCCGAGTTTGGGCTGCTATATGAATACCGTGTAAGCGCAACTAGTTGCCTTATCGATAACAAGATTATCCCAGATGATATTTTTAAATAGAAATCTTGATAAAATATCAATCAAGTTATGATAGTAAATTACTTTAAGCTGTGCTTATCGATAGCGAGACGTGTTTCTTGAGGTAGCATTTCTATTATCAATATCATTGCTATCAATTTTTACATTCTGCATACTTAAAAAAAAATTGCTATAAGTTCTATCAATACCAATTAGCCGTGGCTAATTTCGTGTCATCGAAAGCAATATCTGATAATTGAGATGTGATATCCCTTATCGATTCCATGCTTATCGAAGTCGATACTATCTGTAAATAGGGTAAAACGCAGTCTGGTTTGTCGATAGCAATTTCTCATACTTTGGGTAGGAATTTGCTGGACATTCTGCATACATTGGAAGTATATAGAAGTAGTTCGACTCAGGAGACAGTTGACCTAATTATCGACAGCCAGAAAAACGATATATCTCAGGCATATCAGATATATCTCCATGATTTAAGAGATATTCAATTAAATTGATCAATCGAAGCCAAGCTGCAAATAATGGATGTCAACTCAATGACATCTCAATGCCCAATCTAACTATCTATCTATTATTCAGCTAGATATTATTTTATATAGGGTATATGTATGGTATATATAATTTGCAACATTTTGTTTTCAACGCAGCCACTAATTAATTGGCACGTTTATCAGCAGCTCTACAAAAGGCTTTTCCACTATGTATTTAACGTTTTTAATTAGAAGAAGTCAGCGACAAAGTCATCAGACAGCAGACAGAAGACATCAGGCATAACAGCAGACAGCAGGCAGCATTCAGTGATCAAGCTTTGGTCAGAGCAAAAACGTCAGCTGCCTGCACTCGCTGACAAGGTGAAGTCAACTTTAACAGCAAGTTGCAAGCTGTCAGTCACTTGCATTGAATGCTGGTGCGGGCGGTACGGATAGGCCTGGTATCGCATATATCAGCTAAGACTCATGCCACGCCATGTTACTTGTTCGTTTGGTCTGTCTGTCCAGATTTAATTGTGCGCGTAACTGAAGTCGATAAATATTTATCGTGCAAACTCGATATACGGCAAACATTAATTTGTTACACTTGTCAGTTAAGTTTTTTTATTGTCTCTATGCTCACTTAATTTTGCTTTCTATATACGACGCATGCCACTCGCTAAACAAAAATTTTAATTACGCTTGATCAGTGTGGAATATATTTAAAATTTAAACAATTATCTATTGAGTTTATAAAAGTACATATTTATAATATTATAATTGTATATTATTTGATTGTAATCAAGCTATCAAGCACACTCAAAACAAAAGACTTAAGACACAAACTTTATTTCAAGTTCGTATATTTCTTAATTATGGCATACTTTTTAGCTGCAACTTTAAATGATTATTTAATTTGTCTTTGTGAAAGTTTGTGGCATACTTTTTGGACACTCGCATACAGTTTAAGAAGCATTGCACTATGGGTCAGAAATCTAATATTTTGAACAAAAATCAGTCATTTAAAATTGTTGTTCTGAAATTATAATCAAACCATTCGGAATCTGTATAGAAAAGATGTAGAAATTATGATGACTAAAATTATGAACTTTTTATATAAAGGTTGTTTGTTTATTATTTATTAAAATATAATTAAATTTTAATATTTGCTATTTAACACATTTGCATAAATTCCGCTTTAATATTCTTAATAAAGCCACAAACTATTTGTATGCATTCAAGTTACAATCTCATAGAGACGAAAACATAAACAGCTTTTAGCCACCCGCACAAATGTCTTTCCCGCACAAAAATAAATGATTGCCGCGAATGCTGATCATTACCCAAATTGGAAATTTTTTTTATTTCTTTATGTCTTTGCCTTCGGGGCTACTGTAAACAGAAATGTATGTCTGCAGACATGTAGCTACAGAGTGCCATGACTTTGACTTCTATTTCAATGTTTTTGGCGATAATGCCGATGATTAGGCAGCAAAACGTAAAGTCAGCGCACGCCCATTGTTGGGTTGGGTCCCAAAGAAATCGCTGCGCTGGCAACTTGTCAAATGCCCAATTAATCACATGCCTCACAGTCGAAGCGCCGCTGTGGAGCCTCGAATCGGGAGCTGACTTTCTTCACACATCAATCACAATCGCCGAAACTGTCAGGCGATGTAGCTAATTATTTCAGCTGCCCAGAAAAGAAAACACTTTAGGATTAATCTATTTTTTTTTTTTTATTAATTATATGGATTTAATAAATATGTTATCAGCAAGTAACTTAAGTCTATTTACAGCAAGTTTAAGCGAAAATAATTTAATTAAATTTAAGTCCTAATCTAAGCAACTTTTTCACTAGTTCATCTATCAACTAATTATGTAAAGCTGCTCCCCCGCAAAGTCGCTGACTAAAAATGTATTCGGTGGTCGGTTAGCCGTGAGTTCGAAACTCGCTCACCGAATCAAATTTCGCGCCGGGTACTTTGTGGGCAGCAGGGAAATGGGATCTGTGTTATTGGGCACCTCGCTTAGACGCTGATCGGTATATTGTCCGGTGGGCTGATAGGCGCCATAGGGATCGGAACGACTAGCCCAGCCGCCTTGTGTCTCATAGGTGTAACTCTGGCTAGGAGTGTGCGGCTGTGCCTGGGCATTGCCATGAATGTGCAAGTGAATCTCTTTGCTTGGCGGATGTGGTCCTGATGGTGGGCTACCGCTGAAGCCAGTGGGCGTCCACGATTCCTTAGCATGTGGATTCCAGCCGGGATAAGTAAAGCTAGGCGCTGAATTCTCATACTGGCCAAACAGACTCGTTTTCAACGTTAGGAACTTGCCCAGTATGGCAATCGCGTTCATCACCACCAAAACCTTCAGCAAGAAGAGTGACTTCATGCCAATGGCGACCAGGAATGCAACCATGGCTGAGAGCACGCCGAACTTGAAAATAATGGGCACCATAGCCATTTGTAAGCGACGTATCTTGCCAAAGGTACGGCCCTCTGCAAAAGAAAGAAATTGGTTGAATATAAAAATATGCGAAAAATGCAATACTTAAGTCAAGTTCGTTGTCTAAGTCTTAGGTTGTTTTTTGCAAAGTAAACTGAAGGTCCAACCACTAATAATGCTCATCGAATTGGCATCGCTGCCAAATTAAGCCTGGCTTTTTATTTTATCGCTCATTGCGATAATTGGAACAACAAACAGAGCTGAACGCTTAGAAATGCGAAAGTCTATAAAAAGAAGGCGACCGAAACGCCGAAAATAAATAAAAAACATAAATATTTTCTCAACACTTAAAGATGCGTGTACGCTTAACCAAAAAAAATATTTATATACATATATAATAATTCACCCGAGTCTAAAAGAAGCAAATGCTGAAAGTGAAATTACAACAAGGTGTTCGCGATGAGAGAAAAAACATTTCACAACAAAATCTCGTAGACCGAGCGAACTCTTACAGAAATTAAAAGAAGAAAAAAGTAAATAAATTGTTGTTAACACCTTTTAAGCACCTTGGGCTCTTTGCCTTGATTTTTTATATTGCCGCGTTGTTTCTAGTCAGGTTTCATTGAAAACGAAAGTGGGAATTGAAGAAGTCGCTAATCAAACGCTATCGCTCAATGTTGCGTAAATGTAATCAACGAATCACTAATTGAGAAACGGGACATATTTGGAGCAGTTGCAGCTGCTGCATATTACTCACCCACAGCAGCTGGCTTCTCTTTGTTATTGTTGTCGCCGTCGTCGTCGTCGCCAAACAGACTTTCACTGAGATCGCTGCGCAGCCAGCTCCAAAGTGTGCGCACCATGCCCCAGACACTGAGATCTGTGGGATCGACAGTGGGCTGCAACTGATTCTTGTCGGTGGTCGAGGTCGTAGCTACTGCAGCTTCCTTATCTGCTGATTGCTCTTCCTCTTCTTCCTCATCTTCATCTTCATTATCATTATCATCCTCATCCGCCTCCTCGTCTTCAGTCTCCTCATCGTCATCATCGCTGCTATTGACTGGCTTTTCAGCTGCTGCGGCGGCAGCTTCAACTGCTGTATCGGCTTTGTTTTCATTGTCATTCGTATTAGACGGCGGCTTTTCAACTTTTTTGATTATTTTGGCGCCCAGAGCGCAGTTCAGAAAGCACAGGGCCAACAGCACAGCCAGCAATGAGCGTCGCGCACTTGAACTCTTTGTGAGAAACTGAAAGTACAAAGTGTTTTAGAGAAATTATCAGATTATGTGTGTGCGTACAATTGTGTGTGTGTGTGTGTGTGTGTGTGTGTGTAACTGCATTGTTCAGCAATGACATCAAAAAAGGCGCACTTTAAGCACATTTCATCATAGGCACACACACGGAAATTGCGTAAACGAAAGACTTAGGCAGCGAACTTGCCTATTATAACAGTGCCACAGCTTACATTGTAATAGAGACAGTACTGTGTGAAATGCTTATCCAGAATGCACTCAAACTAAAACCATGTGACTTATATCTTCTTTTACAGTCATATTTAACGTGATCATAAAATATTTTATGATCCATATAACATATGTTGCTCACAGCAATTCCCATTTGGACATCGTTTGCGGACAGCGCCCTTTATGTAATGTTAGCTCTTGTAGCAACTAGTTTTATTTTTGTTCAAATTCCGTATTTGTGTCAACACATTCGTAGTTATGAGAGTTTTAGTTGCTGTTGCTCTTGTTGTTATTGTAAAATTTACATATAAATATTTGCAGTATGTAAATGATGGCAAAAACCTGACACATAAATCTCTAAGCATTACGTTATATTTACTTTTGTTTTAACCAATTTCCAAATATTTTTGAGCAAAGCAAAAGAGCAAAAGTGAAATTCGAAGCGAACAACATTTGATTGAATGATAAGAACTAAAAGCACAAAAAGAGACATCCAATTTGAGGCTCTTAAGCTTAGCTGGAGTGGCCCCTGGAGTGCCACTGGAGTTGCCCCTGCCCCAGAGGTAACTCTTAATTAATTGTTTTATTTCTTAGATTTTTCCCAAAAGAATTCAAGTACAAGCCGCTTTCCATTTTCAGAACTCAATTATATGGGCAGACAAATAGTAAATTTGTTTTCTAATTTCTAAATTTCCCTGGAGCGTAGCCAAGAAAAAAAAAATAAATAAGGTAAAAACAAAAATAATTTATATGCGTTGGCTTTAGCATCACAAAAGTTCTGGGCAAAATTATATGGAACTAACGGTTGGCCTGGATTCAAGGTAAACAAATGCCACTTGAACTGGAGGAATTAATCAAACCTGAATGATGAGACAGTTTAATTAATAAGTCGAATTCGGATGGCAAGTGGAATCCGTTGGCTTGACATAATTTGTGTTCGTCTTTTGTATATTATACAATAAAACTTATTTAAAGCATTGTATACAAATTTGTTGCTTCTTTTGTCTGACTTTGGCTTCTTTTTTTTCGCGGTCAAGTTTGTGGGCCAAATTCTTTTTGGTGTATTTTTTTTTATTTATTATTTTTTTATTTTTGTAACTGTAAAGCGAAATCTTTTGGCATTGATTAAATGTAGCCGAAACTATATGCTGTTTGATGTTGGCAGTAAATGAAATGCAACTGCATTCGCAGCGTTTTCAAACAATTAAACAATCAAAAAGAAAGAAAGGAAAGACTTTTTCAGTGATGCAATAAACGTTTTCCCAAAATTCGAAATCAATTTGCTTTTTTTATTTGAATATAAATCTATTTACGAACGATCAGTAAAACAATAAATGAAAATGTCACTTCATTTACATAATTTATGTGCAGATCAATTCATTGGACTTGAGATAGTTTTTCCAGCTTAGTTTCACTTTGTTTCCGTTTTTTGTTTGTTGTCCATCAAACTGCACTCAAATTTATAACTACACGCATAATTTAATTCACATCTGCCCACCGAATCTCGTCATTCGGGTGAAATCTTTTAAGTTATTTTAAAATAAAATATTTATACTACATAAAAATTTGCCTTTTTTCGAATTGTTGTTAAACACTTGCCGTTTATGCCAAAAGAAATTCGAGTTTTGTTTGCGCAAAAATCGCTTTTACATTTATTTAAAATTTAGCACATTCGAGTACGCAGCTGTGACTCAAATTGCCTTGTTAAAATGGAAAGTGTTGTAAGCTGAAAGGCGCTCAATTGTTAAGTAGAACTCATGAATGCAACATATATTTACCTTAGTTTAAACAACTAAATGAACCAGACTTAATTGTTATAAATGAATTTGTTATTCAAAATATTTGGCTATAGGCATTTTCTGAAAATTTCCATGAATCATCCATTGTCAATGCAGAATAACAAAATTAAAATTGAGCTAATGAAGTCTTAATCATACAAATTAAATTAATTATAAATTACGTTTTTTTGTTAGTTGGTTTATTTGGAATTTTTTTTTCTTTTTTTTTTTTTTTTATTTGGGCTTGGCTTCTCCCTTTTCTAAGCTACAATAAATTGGGCGCCCTAAACTTTCCTCTAGCAACGTATATTTGCGTAGGCTATGATTAGATGTATTTATATGTATTTCTTTCAGATTTTTATGGTTACCGCAGCTAAATGTCTCATAAAATGTTACTGTCCATCAGGCAAGAAGACATAAAACTATAAATAAAAATACTATAAACTACGAACAATAACAAAACAAAAACACATCTTAAACAATAGTGATGCTGATGCTGCTGATGCAATTGAGGCACGTGGACAGATGCATAAATGTAATTATAGCTTACCAGTGCGCATTATCTAATAGATGTACGAGTCGCATGTAATGTGGCCGTTAAAGTCACAGTTCATGACACAAAAATCGAGTGGCCAACAAACGGAAAACACTTTAAACGCATTTAATAATAGAGCAGGCGACAAACAAAAAGAGTTAAGCTGAGCTGGCTTCAATAGAAAGTTGTCGCTTGTTATTTATTTATTTATTTTTATTTTTTTGTAATTTTTTTTGGCAACAATAAGAAAAGTGTTTACACTGTAAGCAGGCCAAAATTGTTAGACAAGTGATTTATTTCTCAATTGTTTATAAAAAAATGTATAATGCATTGTACAAATGGCCAAAACTGTTTGACTCTTTTGTCAATGTCAATTCCTTTGAGCAGAAACAATTGAAGAATTGAGGTAAAACGGTCAGAGAACGCGTGCCAAGCATATGAATTGAGTGTAAGCTATGATTTAAAGCTGATTAGGGAATACCCTGTAAAGTTTGACAATGAGTATGATTTAGCGGGAAAATTTAGTGCAGTCTCTTGCTGTTTAGATAAAGCTTGCTAATATTTATTTATATATATATTTAAAGTGAAATCATTTATTTTTTCATTATATACATTTTTTTTTTTTATTTTCTGCAAGCTGAAGCATCTCTCGACATATCCTGCTTATGGAAATAGATAATTGCTGGCAAAAAAATCTTTAGCAAGTCCAATATCTAATTTAATATTTTTTTAATTATTCACACCTTTGCTTAGTTGCAGTTTACAGCTGCTTGGATCAGATTAAAGTAATTTCTACTATTCACTTCTCTCAAATTCATTTCTATCTCAAATTGTTTTTAATTTAAAATAAGCCCAGCTCTGATAAGCAAATTACCCTGTCAATGTTCAAAATGGCTACGAAGTAAGCAACAGCTGTTTAAAATCTTTAGCTGAAAGTCTAGCTGCTTGGCAGAAATATTTTAGATATTTACTTTCCCATATTCCATGCAAATTTTACCTTAATTAAAAAAAAAGCCCATCTCTCCTAAAGAAATCTGACATATTTGAGGTTAACACATTTCGAATATTCATTCTCAAATATAAATGCAAATATATTCCATTTCATAATGAAATCAAACTAAATTTGGCTTGGATTTCAAAATAAAATTAGGATTGGAAATGCATATAATTAAGCAGGCAGATTTTATGACACAATTTCGCTCTTACATATTAATCAAATCTTTTCTAATTTTTTAGTCATTTCTGGCTCAGCTAACAACATATTGCATTTTTTTCTTTCAAGTCCCACTTCCACCTGTCCAGTTGGTATTTCTATTATTATTATGTGTCACTTGCAAATCTCTATTCTATTTTCAACACAAATGCTAAACTAAAATTAATTCAGTTCTAACACACATCTTACAAGTTTTTTTATTATTTATTATTTACTTACCAGCATGATTATGGATTTTGTCTAGCAGCTAGCAGAATAATGTGTGGTTTCACTCGTTAATTGAAGGTGTTGTTATATTTCGTACGTATCCTCAATTATTTCATTGAACTCTTCTTGGCTGCAAATTAACTAAGTGCAACGGCTTCAATGCTTCAACGACTTTCACGCAACTAAACAGCACAGCAACAACAGCTGTGCCAGTAGCGCCAATTACAACAACAATAACAACAATTCTTCAGCAGACAACACACACGCCACGCAAATTGTTTTTGGCCTGATCAGCAGATGCGAATACAAAATTGTATCGAATGAATTTAGTTTTTGGTTTAACTTGTTTGGTTAGCTTCTTGACGCGACTGCAGCGCTTGAGTTGTGCCCGTTGACTGGCAGTTGGCCATGGTCTTGGCCAGCAGGTAAAGTCTGGACTGGAGACTGAGGAGTTGAACGTGCAGTTGGACCAAGCAAAAATTTTGTCTCTCCGCCAGACCAGTCTCTGTGATACGCGCTTCTTCAACGTGTTTGCTTTTGTGACTCTCCCGCTCTCAGCTACAATTTCGTTTTCAACACTTTCTTCACAATTTCCCCTAAATGGCAGCAGCGGCAGCAAATAGCAGACGATCGCACCAAAAAAAAATGCCGACTCAGTGCTGTCTCTGCAGCTCCCTTGGCACAGCTCCCGATCGGCTCGTTGTTGACTCTATTACGAATAGTCGTGCAAGGGGCGAGAGCATAAAAGTGTTTTGCGAACGTGACAACAAACAAGCTGCTGACGTCACAGTCTCATGCCTGGCTGGGAGCGACGCACCACAAGTCGTCTTTGACCCACCCAACCACTGAGCCACCCAGCAACACAACCACAACTCAACCCGTTGCCCTGCTCATGCTAAAGCTTTCACGTTGCACATATTTACTTTGACACATGTGGCATAAACATATTTTTCCTAACTTCAGGTATAACAACTATCGTTCTTTGTTTGCTTTTATTGCTCATAAAATTCTTACTAGGTTAGATTAATTATTGTGTAATAATCTTCTAATATTTTATTATGCTATCAATCATTTTGACAAGTCAAATATAACTCATTAAAAAAAAAATTTAAAAAAAATAAATAAATAGATATATATATAAATATATATATATATATATATATATATATATATATATATATATATATATATATATATATATATATATATTATTTATATTATTTAATACTATGAATATTATTTTCTTTATTTTTTATATTTCTTCGAGAATAATCGAATGAATTTGAATTCTATAAAAAATATTTACATTTCTTTGGTTTTATTCATTCACTTTTGCTTTTTAATTTTTCGAAAACTTTTTATTGATCATTAAAAAATGAATAAATTATCTTATTTTTCTATTCATAGTGATTTATTTAAGTTCCATAAATTTCTTTTGCATTTTCCATACTAAAATATTTACCTCTATCAGCTTAGGGTCTTAAAATTATCATATTATTGAATAATAATTTTTTTTTATTATTATTTTAGTTTTCATGTCTGGTTTAAAAACATTTTTAAAATATTTTTTATATTCTTTGATTTCATTGATGAGAAATACATATAATTAAATTTAATTACATAAAAAACAACATAACATAAATACTACTTCGATAAATAACTACTCCTTAACTAATTACTATAGCCAGAAGCAAGACAATATAAAAACAGAATGAAAAGTACTTAAAAAAGCATACAAAACTAGTTTTAACAGCTACCCATATAAACCTATATAAACATCGACCTATATCTTGAAATAGGAACAGAAAGCGATGAAAATACTTTATGGATTATCAAAAGCAAAATTTTACTTCGTTTTTATATATTTCGATATAGAATAACGCTATGCAAAAAAAAAAAAAAAATTCTTTCTAACTCTGAATTCTCATTCATTAACGTTTACACACTTCTTCGTTCTAACATTTTTAATACATCAAAAGAGTCAATGGTTTTAAGAGCATCAATAGTTCGTTTGGCTAAACATTTTCATTTGACTATTTCTTGTTTTTTTTTTTTTTTTTTTGTATGTAACCCTAACTCATGTTTGCCGGCTGCCTTTTACCCGCTCTTTTGTGACTGTTTTGACCCATTTCTCCACTAAACCAATCACTCTCTCACTCTCTCTGTCTCTCACTGTCTCTCCTCTCCTTATCTCTCACTCTCTCTCTCTCTTTGCCTCTCTCTCTTTCTGTCTTTTTACCTCCCATTAAGGCCCATTCACCAGGCTTTTCTCGCAGCAGCTGCTTTGCATGATAAAAGTGCACATAGTAGCGGTTGTTGATAAGCAAATCTTATTTATGCGAGAACATTTCTTGTGTGATGCAAAGTATTTCTGAATTTTGATTTTTGATATTTGATTTCTAGCACATAATGCCACATTTGACAGGCATTGACAATAGCATACAGTTAACTAGAACTTTAATTTAGCATTAGTCCAAGAGTCCCGTCAACTCTGAATGTGGGTTAAAAGTCAAGAAACTAACTAGCTATGAGCACCTTTTTGGATAACGATTAAGCTGAAGCGCAGGCATACCTGGATGTCAAGTTCAGTGCTCGTCTAAACAATTTGTTTAGCTTGCCTATTAGCCATTACATAATGGTACCCAACTGACAGCCGAGTGTGAAATCCGTTAGGCACATGTGGTAATCGCGACGGCACACTGCCAGACCTAATGTCATGGCCAGCGCTGTAGCTGAAGCCGCGATGTCAACGACTTCATGTAGCACGCGGTCTTAACTCTGCAGCACAGTCAGTCAGTGATTTGCTTGCATGGAATTGTTTGTTTTGCTTTCAAATGCTCTAAAATGTGTAAGAAAAAAAAACCGTCATAAATGCCGCACTGGGCTCAATGCGGAACATGATTTCCTAACGGTCTGCACGCCTATGACAGATCTGGTTATCAAAATGGCATCACTAATGATAATATCATTTGCATTTAAATGTTTCATTTCTAACTGTTCCCAAATCCCATTTCTGAAATGCAAGTTAAATAGAACATATTTCAATAATCATTCATGTAATGTGAAAGAGAATTTATATGCAATGTGTGTATAACGAGAGCTGTCTGTCTCTTTATAGGCAAAACAATGCATTTAACATGTGTACTTGAAATTTAGAATAAATACTCGTTTCTGCTCTTAACTTATAAGGCATGCATATTTTATAGATATGCTTAGTTGGAATATAGTAGCCGATATGCATAACTGTTTGTATGTATATAGCAGCTACGTCAAGTTGGCCAATCTCCATTCTTATTGTATGTTATTATAACTGAGCTGTACTGCTCACTTTCACAGCCCTGTGCTCTTTCTAAATCTTAAGCGATCTCAATTTCTATCGTTCTTCTACTGCTAGAAATTCATAAATTCCTGAGTTAATATTGAACTTCTTTGCTCATTATAAATTATATAAAAAATTACAATAACCATCATTTGCTCTAGTTATGATAAGCATGGCAAGACATCCGTTCAATAATTAATATATCTCATTTTAGCTCCCACTCAAAAATTTATTGGTTTTGTTTTCATTAAACCTAAACTTTATTGAACAACATGTCGACATGTAAATATACATCTATATAAATTTATAATTTCACAACAAGCAACAAACTATAATTAATTCATTGAAATTCACACCAATTACTTTTTACCATAGTTACTTCGATACGCACTCGCATAGTATGTTTGCCAATTGGGTGTATTAAGTGTGGCATAGGGATTGTAATTGTTGTTGTTGTAGTACGTAGGATATAGATATTGGCCAATCACATAGGGCCAAATGCGTATGCTAACATCATTGTAATAGCTGCTCGGTGTGTTGTAATAATAAGGCGTTGCTGTCGAATAGTAATAGCCATTCAGACTTGAGAACGTAGGACTGGGTGTATTGTAGGGATTATAGTTATAGTACTGAGCAGTGGCAAACTGGAAAATTTTAAAATTAAATATATATATTTGATAATTTATGAAATCAAATAAATAATCAGACTTACGGCGAACAGAGCTAGGAACAGTAGGCAACAGAATTTGTAAGCCATTTTATATATTTTATTTAACAATAATATATATTACAAAATTATATATGTATATATATATATATATATATATATATATTATCCAATTGGTTGTTGCTTGTTTTAGTTCACTTTTCAGACTAACTGTGTTTTAGACTGCTCAATGGCATTTTATAAGTCATGAACCGGGAAGCTGCAATTTCACGCACTGACACCTACAGTGGGTATTGTTGTTTTTTACTGAATGTTTTCTAATTTTTCCAATTTTTTTCTGTAAATTCTGAGTATTTTTATGCTGTGAACTTGTTGGGAAAAGAGTTGGCAGGGTATCAGACCTATGCGCAAATGAATGTAAGCTTGTTAATTGCATTTATATCAAAATCAGCACGATTTATATTTATATATACTAATATAAAAGACGTATTAAAAGGATATAAAAGACGCAAAAGGAAAGACAGCAATAGCGGATAAAGAATAATAAATTTATAGATATAGTAAACTCTATCCGTTTCTCAGACTACAAAACAACTTAATGATCCATTTTAGAATATACATGAATTAAGTCGATATTGTTATGCTGATCTGGCCTTCTCTACATCATCTCTAGCTCAAAAACCATTTATTCAATTTATTATTCATACTTGCTTTAATATATTTACTTTTAATCTGTTACATTTATTTCTGCTACTGATTCCCATATTGTTTTAGCTCAATAAATTATGAAAACAAAATAATAAATATATGTATTTTTTATAGAGTAGCCATTTTGGTTTCTCTTTGTCTTTATCTCTCATTCCATGATTCCACTTCAAGATAAAATGTAAAAAAAGAGCATATTCTTAGTCAGTGTTGAGCAAAATTCTCTTGTATATTTCAACACCCTTGTTGTTTCGTCATTGAACTTGACTCATCGGGGTTGTTTACCCATTAAAAATCGCCTGACGGTGACTCCCAGAGCAAAAAAAAAATAAAAACAAAAACAGCAAACAAAAAAAAAACTAAACTAAGTATAAAGTAATTTCGACATTTTGTTTTAAGTGCAAAACATTTTGTCAAATTAACGCAAATTGGTAAAAAGGAATATACAATTATTTGATTTGCGAGTATTTCATATATTTTACATTTCATGGACGCAATTTGAGCTTCATTTATTTTTGTTTTGATTTTTTTTTTTTTTTACAAACAGCTTACAAACAATTACATTATTTGTAAATTATTTATCGACGACCTTCGCATTGCTGTTAGTGTTGGCGGCCTTCTATTTACATTATTTACACGATGCTCGTTGATCGATGCCCCAAGCTCGATTCTTCAAATTAGACTACATACAAATTGTACACAAAACGTAACTCAACAAAATTGTCAACAAATCTCTTAAATTAGTTAACATATTTATTCATATGGAAACATATACATTTCCATTGCGTCAATTCATCCCTTCATCCTCTTCTTCCCCTTCATGTTGGCTCCATTTAATTTAATTAGTGTTTTGCTCTTTCTCAAAGACAATAAATATTTAATTAATTGCATTCAGTAGTCCTCATCCTCTTCGTCTGGCGGATCTGTCGCATATGTCAATTCGTTCAGATAGAACCATTTCTGAAATGAATAAATTTCATAAATAGCATTATTATTATTATAAATTGTTTAAAAGTCTTGCACTAACCGGCGATTCTGTGCAATTGAAATTATAGTCCCAATCACATATTCTGTATTCCTGATTAAAGCTGGTCTCATTGGCGCACAAATGTGGTATTCGATTGCCCTCCTCATCGCACATGTGAAATATCTGTAATAGAAAAAGATATTAAATGAAAGTCAGATTATTGGTATATTTATAAATACATTTTTTAGATTAATATAATTTTCATTTGCTGACACCACAATATTTTTCTTATATACAATTTTGTTTTTCATCATTAAAAAAAATATATAAATTTTAGATTTTTTTAAATTTTTGCATAATTTTCAATAGTTTTTAAAATGTTTTAAGATTTATATTTTTTATTTTATATTTTGTAGTTAAAGATCTTATTATATATAATTATTTAATTAATAATATTCTTGTATTTTAAAACTTCAGTATTTTCTATAATATTTTTATCCGTTAGGTTGAATTGTATTGAAATATTTTTGTTGCATTTTTTGTTGCATACTTTTTGGCATTTGCATAAATTCGTTTGAGCTTCCATGATAAGCTCTATTATCTTGCTCTCTCACTCTTTCTTTAACACTCACCTGACAATTGTACTCCATATCCGCATAGAAGCCCACCGAACGCCTTTTACAATCGAAGGAGAATGTTATATTATCTAAATTCGTCCATTCCTTCGTCTTGTGATTTTGAAATACTGGACTGGCTGGCTCCTGGGCATCAATTGCGACCAGCAATAGATGAGCTGTATTGGAAAATTGTAATTAGTTTTTTTATTTAATAATATATTGTTATATATTTATATTATCCTTCTGTAGATGGATCCATCTCACACACTTATTACTTACTTATTGAAAGCTTGTTGAATTTTACAATTACATTTTTCTTTCTAATCATAAATCATATTATTAAATATTCAAGCTACTCTTATTTCATTCAACAAATATTAGTTTTGTTCAGTGGAAGAAGACAGCTCTAAGCTTATCTATGTAACATATTATTGCATAGTATATCTCCCCTACATATTCTTCTACTGCAGGGTATTTGCTTTACACTATTCCTCTACGCTTTTAATTCTCCTTATTCTTACTGCTCTTCATACACTTATTATGTGGCTCACGCGTGCCATCGATTCGGCCTCAAAGTAATCGTCTAATCAACGCGCTTAGCATTCAATTATTCTGCCAACTGGTGTCTCGCGGACCCTGCTCATGTCTTCTCGCCGTCTCTCGTAGTTGTCTGCTCGATTATTGGGGCCATAGTACTCACCTAGTAAAACGCCGGAAAGCCATAAAATTCTATAACTGTAAACCATTTTTGTGGTGCTGCACATTTTGGCCAGTGTTTTGGTTTGGCTCGTTTTGTTGTTTGCTCTCTCAATCTCGATATTCACTGCAATGCTTGCAGTCGTTGGTCTCTCTCTCTCTCTCTCTCTCTCTCGCTCGCTCTCTCTCTCACTCACACACACACACTCAGAGACAGACACACGTGCTACGCGTCCATTTAGCTGACAGTTTTTCAATTAGGAAGCACGGCTTTGTTTATGGCAGCTGGCACATGGCTAAAATGAAAAGTAAAGAAAAAAATCAAATAAGATAAACATTGATTTGTTGTGGCAACTGGAAACGACAGTTAATTGTTAATTGGCGCCCAATTTTGGCTAAAGTCAACTCACACACACACACACACATACATATACATACAAGCGAAAATTCATTAACTGCATTACAACATCTTCAACAGAGACAGAGACAGAGACGAAGATGGAGAAGGAGATGGAGATGGAGACGGAAATGGGGACGGACGCAGTTTCCATCTCTATTTCTTTACATGGTCAAGCCAAACCCGCGATTTTTTTCTTTTTTTGGAATTGAGTCATCAAAAGTCGAGTCAAAATTTGTAGCTGCTGACATCAGCGTTGATCTGCACCCGCATTACAACAGGATATAGTTAGGTATATATATACTATATATGTCTAGACACTGACCTACTTAGACCTGTGCCAAACTGTCTGTCAATTCTATACATCAATCATTTGACAGCGACTGTCAAATTAACACACACACAATAAAGCAGGAAAAGACAAAGCCAACACATTTGAAATGCCATTAAAAATCAATAATTCAATGGCAGATCCAATCAGAAAATAGAATTTATATATGCAAATTGATTTGATTTGATTTTTATTTTGTTTGTTTTTTTTTTTTTTTCGGGCGGCGAGTAAAAGAAAGAAACGACCTTGCTCACGATTGGACGTTGTTGTTGTGGTTGTTATTGTCATTGTCGACTGGGCTAACTCCAATTAATGTGTCAAGCAGGCAGGCAAACATGCAGCACAGGTCGGCCTCCAGACGGAACAACCCGATTGAGCGATTAGCCAGCCGCTGATTGCATTTTATATATGTATATATATATATATATATATATATATATATATATATATATTTCATTTTATTGCCATACGACGATCTTTCTCTTTTACTTTTTTGTATTCTTTTTGGGCCAAAACAAATCCTTGACATTTTCTTGAAATTTATGTCTGGACATATACGACGATTAACATCTCGCTTAAGTCAACCGCAGTCGGTCGCAGACAAATAATCGTAAATTGTTTTGTGCCTCCCCCGCATTTCCAACTAATTTTGTCGGCCACGGGAACAAAGTCCCACAACTCTGACTGCAACTCCAGAGACTGACACAAAATGAATGATATGCAGATTTGTTTTTGCGCTTGCTTGCTCAACACTAAAGGTCAGGCAGACGAGTCAACTATGCCAGGCAACAGCAGCAGCAGCAGCAGCAATCGAAGCAGCTGCAGAGTTAAACAAAGAGGCGCCTGCAAGATGACACAGCAGCCCAATGTCTACGACCATTGGCTGTTTTGTCTTTCACCTTTTCCGTTGACCATGGCGCCTGGCTCCCCATTCAATTATGATCTCTGCCCCTAATCTCCCCCCTCTCACACAACTGATGTAGCGATTGTCAGAGCCAAAGCTTTTAAGCGTGCGTTAAAATTTCCGCAAAAAATGCGAGTCTTATTAAAAGAAGAGTATAGGAATAGAGCCTACTGAATATATGACTTGCTTGGGCAATATAGAAAATATGGAAACTACACTTAAAATATATATCATATATAGTTACAGCCAGTCCAATTGGTATACTCGATTGTTAGTTCAAATTCTTCATAAATTATTTTATTATTCAAGTCACTGTTAACATTAATATATAGTTGATTCTAAGTTCACAATATCTTAGATATGTCAAAGTATATTCTTAGCTAAACGAGAGAATAAAGAAGAACTTTTTTTATTTTAATATGGCAAACTTTTTTAATATAACAACATTTCCACCAAACATACGACACGCATTGCCATTTCAACATTCTATTCTGTTAGCTTTTAATAGCTCAAATGGGATTTTACGATCTAAGAATATATTACAGCTTAGCTGAAAGATCATCTGCCTAATATAGCTAATTGATAATTCCTATTGGAATTTAACATCTGATTAGTTATTCAAGTTGGTTACTGTTTAATGTGCTTAACTGAGAGTTTATATCAGTTTTCAGTTTTTTATCTAATAAAAAATTGCTTAATTTCTTTTAAATATATATTGCTAGAGCTTTTAAGTCTAGCTCGCAGAAATAGTTAAAAAAAAAAAAAAAAAAAAAAGCGGAGACATTTATATGAAGTGTAACCTTCGCTGCAATAACATGATTAATGAATATATTTAATTATAACTTTAGTTTTCGTTACTTAAATTCTTGTGCATTCAAAACTTGATGATGCGATAGTATTAGCTAAGAAATTTATCTTGATATTTAATCTAGTCAATGGCAATTAGCACTGCAATTAAAAATGAACCTAATGAGTTGCCCATGATTCTTTTAATCAACAAATTTGTTAGCTCTCTTCTTTT
Source organism: Drosophila stalkeri (assembly GCA_035047405.1). NCBI lineage: Eukaryota > Metazoa > Arthropoda > Insecta > Diptera > Drosophilidae > Drosophila > Drosophila stalkeri. The sequence goes on along the minus strand of JAWNPR010000041.1, from coordinate 16,460,467 downwards.
ATTGCAAGCAATGTAAATTAAAGTTTAACATATTTAAATTAAAAAAAAAATTGTCTATATTTAGAACCCTAAAATTTATACATATATGTATATATATCCGCCCTATCAACCTAGACGCTTCAGATATTATTAAAAGATAATCTAGGCCATAAGTATAAGCTTTTTATTCTATTACAGAAATGTCTCTGCAGGAGAGTTGGTGAAGAACTTAATACATTCGTTGACATAAAACTTTGCAGGCCAATAAATTATAGCCTTAACTGATAGTAAATAGAAAGCCTCTGACAACTTCCATTACAACTACACACCAATAATTTTGTATAATCAGAGCTTATCAGTCGCCTTCTAAATTCTTATTTTTTCTCTCCCTCTCTGGAGCACTTAAACTTATATGTAAATCCATATTCCAATTCATTCCAATTTAACAATTTCTAAACTATTTCATTCCCAAGCCATTCCCTTCTCTCATTCTCTCTTCTCTCGCACCAGAGCATTTACGCTTCGCCTAAGTTTTCTCTTAAATATTTTTTCAGTGTTTTTTTTTTTTTTCTTTTCTTGATTTTAATGTGCAGCGGCGTCACTTTTGACATTTTCTGACAAGCGTGAGAAGCGACTGCAAAAAAATACTGCGACAACAACAACAAGCTAAAGAAATAACTGCGCGCGAGTCTCTTGAGAGAGGGGGTAAACCATCCATGACTGAGCCATCAATTTGCTTGGCTGCTTTGCGTTGTGAGCGGTTCTCAACTTACATAAGATGCGAGTAAATCCCAAACATCAAACATAGCCATGTGCAAGCAAGAGACCTTGTTGATATATTTTTTTTTTTTGTTTTTTGCATTCCAAGCGCATGCGCGACATTTTTTTGGAAAGTTTGTTTTGGATTTCTGTTGGTTCGGAAGTTTGCTGGCGTTGCTTTGCGAAACATCGCACTAATTTGTTAATTTTCGACGCGTAACCGAAGGCGCAATGTTTGATGGCATTTTTTTGTATTTTATTTTTTTTTTTTTCTGTCGACCCTATAATTTATGCAAATTGCAAATTATTTCATTTGTTGTAACAGCGACAATAAAACCAACAGCAACTACGACAAACTTTATTTATATATATAAACACATCCACCAAATTTTGTTTTTCATCAAAGAAAATGCAAGTGGAAAGCTGAGAAAAATGTATTTCTTGTTGTTGTTTTGTTTTGGTTTTTTTTTTGTGTCTCTGGCTGCAGCGGAAGCAGCGCTAATTGGCGGAACTACTTGCCAGCAACAACAACAATACAGGTGAAAAGATTGAAAGAAAAGCAACAACAACAACAACAAAGAAGAAAAATGTTGAAACACCAGATGACGACACTTGAGACGACTTATGGCCGCCGCCCGCCCCGTCAACGGATACCGCACTTACATAAGTGCAAACATGGCTTAATCATCTCAACGGCAGCAGCAGTTCAATTGATTAGGCCAAGCTGCAGTTGCAGTTGCAGCAGCAGCAGCAACAGCAGATGGTATTGAGCTGCATTGGTTGGCGCCGCCGTTGACACTTGGACTTTTGCACACATTTTTTAGCATCATTAAAGCGACAACAACAACAACAACAACAGCAACGAGAGCTAAAATTTCATTTAATTGATCAACGGCAAGAAAACTTGTTAGCTGACCAGCTTGACCAGCAGCAACGGCAGCGCCCTCCCCTCAACTGATTGGCCTTGAAAAAACGGTACGCAGAAATGCGCTTAATACGAAAAATCAATATCGAAAACACACACACACTCGCACACCCAGTTGCCAGCCAGGCGGCAAAAAAAAAAAAGTTGTTCACTCGCAAAAAAAAAAAATGAAAAAAAACCTGATCAAAATCGAATTCATACTAACTGACAGCAAAAAGTAAATTTAAAATAAAATGAAACAGCTACACCAAAGCGCTAATAAAACATAAATTTTGAATCTATACACATACATATATATGTAAATAAATAAAAACACGATCTTAGGCAAATAAATATTGCACATATATACATTTATCGGAAAGCCCCGGGCGTGTCTAAATAAACTGATAGATTCAAGTAATCAATAAGAGTAAAAAAATGTTTATATACGTATATACGAATATCTACACGTATATGTATCATAAATGTTTGTTTTAGTTTCTTAATGAATCAATTAATAAAAATTAAATGTGCAAATTTTAATTTCAAATAATGAAATGAAGCTAAGACATTCTGCAAATTGATGAAAATAAATAACATACATTTATAAAAATAAATTTGATAAAACAAAAACAAAATCAATGTTTAAATATAATAAATTATAGATAATAATAAGCATAAAACATAAGAAATCAAAAATATCTATTAGCGTATAATTAAAATTTAAAATGCAAAAAAAAAAACTCAGCTTTAAAAAATTAAAAAAAAATTAATTAAAATAATAATAATAATAATAAAAATATATATAGAAAAAATATATATAATCTACAAAATTTTTGCCTAAATAATTAAAATAAAATAAGTAAAACTAATAATTAATAATTAAAAAATAATAATAATAAAATGAAAATATATATAAAATAAAAAAATTCAAACAATAATATATATATATATATATATATATATATATATATATATATATATATATATATATATATATATATATATAATAATATTCATTAAAAAAAGAAAAGAATTTATATAAAATAATCAAAAAAAAAAATAAATAAATAAAGATAAAACATTTAGTTCAATAGCAAAAACTGATTTAAAAAGTAACGTATAAAATATAAAATAATATAAATGTATATGTAGTCGTGTATATATATCCACATGTTTGAGCATATATTTTTTGTGATAATACCTGTATTGTCATTTTGTTTTATACATTGATTTCAATCAACGCCTACAAATTAAGTTGCGTATTCATCAAGACTTCCTCACTTCCTCAGCTTTGCTTTTATATATATTTATTTATTTTTTAGCTAAAACTCGACTTGGTTTTTTTTTTTTTGCTTGTTGTTAACATTTTGGAGCTTGTCAGCTTGAAAGGCCGTTCAAAACTAATAATTCATTAAGTTGCCATTAAACGCAGCCACATCAGGCATCAATCGAAGCGGCGATCCGTCTCTCCAATCGCTGACTTAAATGCCATTAACAAAAGGCAGCCAAAGACAGCTGCAAATCGGCTACCGATGCGAGCGAACAAATGATTCGCTGACCAATAGCAACTTCGATCCGCCGGACAATTCGGCATTAACATATATCAGCTATTCGTATATTTGTGTTATACATATATATATATATATATTTATCTATGTATATATATTCGAATATTCGGTACAAGGGCAACAAACAACGAGCAGAAGTTCAGTTATCTGGGCAGATGCTCATCTGCTCATCAGGTGCATATATTTATAGTATATATATATATAAACTATATATATACTATAAATATATGTATATATATATATATATAGATTTGATTAACATTACCTTGCTCAATTTGCTACGGTAACAGCCCATTGAAGGTGCTTTGATTGATCGCCTTGATTGAGCGCTCCTTGTCTAACAAACGTTGAAAACAAAACAGAAATAATGCCAAATTATCAAATATAAAAATGAAAACTCATGCGAATTTGGTCAAGTGCCAAGTGAAGTGACGATTAGGTTGCCCGCCAACGGCAGATGATCAAACACTTTAATGCCGTTATAATACTCTGTAAGTGCTGGCTATAAGAGATTAGAAATGTGTAGAATTATAAATAAGAGACAAGAGTGCGTTTTTGAACAGTCAAGTTCATGTTTGATATCTAAAGAGTTTTAAATAAGTTCAGTTACTTTACAAGTTATCGATTATTTGAAGTGTAACTGCTGAGTCTGTTCCCTGGCTCTAATGGAAGCGGATGGAAAGCACACATAAGCCTAATCGACTTTGATTATTGGAATAAATAAAAAATATAAATAAATAAAAAAAATATATACATAAGTCGGAAAATCACGCTGCTGCCCATTATATAGATTTTAATCAAATCCAATCAAATATAAAATCGATTCTCTAGCTAAACTACCTAGAATTCATATATCTAGAAGTAGTAAGACTTTTAAAGCTCTGCGAGACTATCAAATTTAAATTTAAACTAATCTGAAATTAATACATACAATAAGTAAGCCCACTGATGATATATATCATTCTACCCATTTGATTTGTATTTAGACACATCAACAGGCCACAACTTTTTATTGACTGTTCCAATCCCAAAAAAAATTTAATTAGTAATAAAAAATATGTTCAAACCAATTTATCTTATTTTTAAATAACTCCACATATTTCTTAATTCACCCAATAAACTAGAAAACGAGCAATAAATGAAAAGATTATCAACATTTTCTTTCGTATAACTTTTTATATAGAATATTTTAATGTTAATTTAATTTAATTTTTGCTTAACTGTCGACATAATCTGCTCTAGACTTTAACTTTACGTATTTATATATATAAATAAATATATTTGCTGCCATAATTTGTTATTCAGATATTTATAACAATTTGATCGGCTATCTTTGTTTATGGACAACCGGTTGGCATCCCTGTTTTCAAATGCTAGCCGAGTTCAAGGCTCGCCACGTGGCGTATACGTGATGTTCCGGGCTGTTGGCCAAATGGCTAAGAGCACACATTGCGATTGCCTTTTCACACAATTAAGCATCAGTAACATTCACAGCAGCAGCAGCAGAAGTAACAACAATTACAACATTAGCTAACTGCCTTGTAATGTGGCAGCAATAAATTTTATGTAAATCGTTTTTGCTGTAAGCCATTTTTATTTTTATTGCGGCTAAAGAAGAAAACGGTGCATGGCTAAACAATGCAAATGAATTGCATACAACATGATGTGCAAGCTCACACACACATACCAAGATATAAACATATCTAACACACACACACACATGCGCCACGAGTTCGTTGAGTTGGTTTGGCTTAAAGATTTTCCAAGAATGCGCCAACCGAGCAGCTGGCTGAGCTGGCGGGTGGCTCTGCTATGCCAGTCAAGTGTCTTTACTCACATACTCTCACATTCTCACACACACACATACACTCACACAATAATAACAACATCGGGCAACAAGTTTTATTTTTTTGTCGCTGGCACTTTTAAAATTTATCGATTGCAGCCACACGCTGCTCACAATTGCAACTTTGTATTCATGAATAAAATATTTGCCACATCTCACATAATTGTTTTTAATAAGTTTCTATTTGAGCAAGCTATAAATAAACTGCGGGACGTAATCGATCAAGTAGTGATTTATATTAAGTATCATAAATCGTGTTTTATAATTTAATATGCATATTTATATAAGTTTTTTTTTTAATCAAGAAAATTAAAATTTTTAAAATAGAAAAAAATTAATTCTACAAAAACACTTGTTTTAATTTAATATAATTTAATTTATATATAACTGAATTAAAAATTCAATCAAACAATTTTGTTATAGCATTTAGCTATAATGAAAAGTTAAAATACAAAAAATATATATATTATATCATTTAAATGTTTCTAATTTAATGTTAAGACTCAAAAGCTATAACCATTTATTTTTCTCTTTGATATATCATAAATATCGTCCTACAATATACATTGTCGATTTGTATCTAAAAAGCTGTCAGCTTAAGCCGATTTAAATATCGAGCAATAATTTGACAATTTCAATTGCCACTTTCAAAAAAGATAATGAAAAAAAAAAAACAGGAATATTAATCAGTTTAGCAATTCCAATGGGTGTCCAATAAGCTGATAATTTAAGCTCATTTAAAATAGAATTAAATGCTATTTAAAAACATTCAAGCACTTCCAGGAACAGTTCATGATATTTCTCGAGTGCTAATAGCCACAAAAATAAAAAACATGTTTACCAAAGAAAAAAAAAACTTCAAAACTGATAAATCTTTGGCCAAAAAGCTGTCTATCTCGTCTGGTAGCTAAAGCTTCGATCTATTGTGTTTGCATTCTTGAGTGAATGGCAAAGTTTAAGACAATTGCAGTGGGCAAGTGGCTTAGAGAGTTTTATGTCAAATTAAGGCCAATGCTTTCTCGTATCAAAAATGGAATTGTTGGCCTCGTCAGCTGGCGCTGTTGCTGACGCTGCTGGTGCTGCCATTTGCGATTAGGCATTGAATATGTTAATAGCCGCAGCGCACAGCCATCGATACATCATTAAGCGTGACAAGAATTGCATAACGCATGCCCAGCCAGCCAGTCAAATGTGGAGCAGCACACTTTATGTAAGAGCGCTGCAAATGCAGCTGCGCTAACTGGAGCAGAGGAAGATCGTAGTACCTACCAAAGTGAGCAGGGCCAAGGAAAGTGTTTGTTGCGATTGCCTCAACACAATTTTGATAGCAGCTGCTGCAGAGTTTTTTTATTTTATTTATTTCTTTTTCCTTTTGTTTATTTTTATTTGTTTCGCATTTGCATTTGGTGTAAACAGCGTGCGATCTGCTGATATTTAACACAATTACGATTTATTACATAAATCAACTTTTTGCTACTTTTATCTTTTATTTATAACTATAATTTTTTCATTTGTTTTGTTTTTTGCACTGGAAAAACTATTTCTTGTGCGGCGCGTTTGCTGTTGTTTCATCGACAATTGATGTTGTTGGCGTTATTTCGCCACCAACCAACAACAAAAACAACAACAACAATAATAATAATAATTTTTTTTATTATAAATATTGCTCTTTCTTCACACGCACAACAGCAACAGGCGAAGAGCAATACCAATACCAAGACAAACAAGAGCAATTTAATGCTCAAAGCTCACACAAACACACACATACACAGATACAGAAACAGATACGATTGCAGAGGGAGCAAGCGAGCGCGCGAACGCGTATCCGTCAGATACAAAAATCGTTATAAAGACAAAGCAACAACCGTTCGCTGGCGCGCACGTCGCACGAATAAAATGCGAAGACCAGAAAAGCAAAGCCAAGCCAAACACTTGACGAAATTCAACTTTAGCTTTGACTTTGCAAAGGCACACACACACACACACTTACAGACACACACTCGATGCAAAGGCAAACAAAGTCACAAAAACAATATGTTTTTAAATAAAATTTATAATTTCTTTGCTTGACTGGAACGAACTTTTTGGTTTTTTCGCCAAATGCATTTGTAGCTCAACACGAACACGAAAACGAATGCGACTCGAATTTGGCACTTGGAAGCAACCGATTTGTGTCTGAAAACGTTGGCAAAGTCTGCGCTCAACTGGTTCGTCGGCCGTCGCTCAAATTGGTTTTATATGCACGCGCTCAGCTGAGGCGATTCGGATTCGGTTTCGGATTCGCTTACAGCTTCCAGCCGTCCACTTGGCCATCTGCAGCTTTAAATTTTTGGTCTTCGGCTTTGGCACGAATGCGACAAAGCTAAGCAAAAAGACCAAACTTGAGGTAGGTTTGGGGCGCAGTGAATGAATCTGCAGACAGCGCTGCCAACTCAACGAAAAACCTGAACAAAAAAAATAGAGCGAGAAAAACAAATCAAAATCTTCATTCATAAAGTTGATATTGTAAGCTGTTACACTTAACCAAAAGAGGTGGATGATTTGCAAAAAATTAAAACAAATTATTTGCAGCTAAGAAAAAAAGTGATTTTAAAATATAATTTTTGCTTCAAGCTTTGTTTTTCTGAGTTGCATAATACAAAATATATTTTCATATTCGCATAAACGCAATTTAGTAATTTAATAAAAGATTACAAATCAAAAATTCTTATTTCTCTATAAAGTTATAAAAATATATTTTATGTTTTTTTTTGTATTATGAATTTTATTATTATTATTATTATTATTATTATTATTATTATTATTATTATTATTATTATTATTATTTAAATTTAAAGATGATTTATTTTAATTAGAAAAGAAAAAATGTTAAGGAAATAAATATAAAACTTATTCAAAAAATATTTTTAAATATTTAAGAAATTTGCTAATACAAGGCTTTACATATAAAAGGATTTAAATTTGATTTCTAGCTCTTTTAAATTTGAAAAATATTATTTTTTTTTTAACTCTGAAACTAGAAATACGATGCTTGCATATGTCATGATGTATGCATATATTTATGTTTATTTAGAGATACATACTTATAAATGTCTCTATACATATATGTATGTTCGTGCATATATGTATTAATAGTCATCTGTAAATCCAACCATATTGTGCTCCAAATTTATTACATTGTGCAAATTTATTATATTGTAAATACGTCAAGAGGGTTTTTACCAATGTATAGAATACCCTGTTAAACCACTTTCAATATGTTTTGTGGCATATTCAACAAAAAAAATATATGTCTCACCTACTTGTTTAATGCCGCTGTCCAGTTTTGAGTTTCGATCAGAATTCGCCGATTGTTTAATTAACATAATTAAATATAAATACGAGCAGAGTGGCACAACAACAAATGCAATTTGCATAAGAACAACTTTTAATTTTCAAGCCAGAAATCAAATGTTGCTGTTAAATTTGAAATTTGTTGTTAAGCGCTTGCTCAAATTGCTCAAATCGGCATCAAGTTCATCATCAAACACGTCCGATTGTTGGAGAATCTGTTTGCTGTTTGTATTTGTTATTTTTTTTTTTTTTGCTAACTCTATGAGAATTGTATACTGGGCTGTGACTGGGACTGAATCGTCCGACTGTCCGACTGTCTGTCCGTCTGTTCATCCGTTTGCTCGCCCGCTCAACTGGTTGCTGAATCTTTGGCTGGTCATAAGATCTGGTCATTTGAATGCCAAAGGCATTCGCTTTTGCTCTTTTCACATTTGGCTAACATATTTTGTGTAGCACTAAAAAGCAATTTATGATGAGAGCGTCACTGCCAGAAATTAAAAATTTATGACCATAGATGATGGCAAGAAAGACGAACAGCAACAACAACAATAACAACAACTACAGTAGCCATTGGCTTCGCAAAACTTAAATGTCAAACTAATTTAAACAAGACGCTCCATAAAAACTGGATTAATTAAGGTGGTAGCCGCTGTTGTCGTTTGCTGACGTGTTGCGATTGATAGCAAAAGCTGTAGCTAAAACTAAAAGCCAACAAAACACACACACACACACACACACACACTCGCACACTCACTCGCACTAATGAAGGGTAGCTATCCATGCCTGGTTTATTGATAGCGTTATGATAGATTGGCCAATTGACTGGATTGTCTGATTGTTCGATTGTTCGTTTGTCTGCAGTAAATTAACACGCTTAATTCAAATACGACACAATTGCTTATATAATTTATGCAAATATCTATTTTAATTAACTGGGCGTATGCGCAATCTCTTGTCTTGTTATTACACTTATTTCAATTAATTCAAGTACCTCAGCCACAGAGCTGTACTGCTCTCTCGCTCTGGCAAAAGGAAAGGTGTTGACCTTGTCGCACACACGCTACAAGACAGACAGGCACGCACATTCACGCACTCACACACACGCACGCACTCTCACGCACACTCACATAACTGGGCGTCGCACTTGTTTACCTTCCAAAAACAACAAAAAAAAAAAAAGTAGAGAAAAAAAATTCCAATTGCATTTGGCTTAAATGAAGAGCCCTTCACACAGAATTGAAATGCTTGAGCAAAAGTGAAAGCAAGCCGTCAGCTGCTGCTACCCTCTCACTCTTCTCTCTCTCTCTCTCTGTCCCTACCTCTGCCTTGCTTTAATTCCTGCTAATTTATGCCTGCACATTTCAAGTTCAAGGGCAATTTTTTTCTGTTGTGATTCGCTTCAAGCTTTTGGCATTTACTTTCATAAACTTATTTATACATATATTCATCTCATATATCAGCTGATTGTTGTTGTTGTTGTTGCTGCTGCAATACTCAAACACTCAAACACTCAAACACACACGTACACAAAATCTGTCCATAATTACGCGCTTGTTAATCGATTTTTAAGTTGTTCCCCCAAAACTTGCGGTTATACAACAACACGAAAAAAAAAACGATTTTTTAACACCTTGCGGACAATGGAAATTGCTTTTGTTGTTGTTGTTATTGTTGTTGTTGCTGTTGTTATTGCTGTTACAGTTGTTTATAGCATTGGCATTTTGGGGCGCGCACTCGTAAAATGTATTCAAACAAAAAAAAAACGTTTTAAGCATATGCCGTTCAAATCGATATCGAAATCGATCGGAAAGTCTATAAAAATATCAAGTTTTTTTGAATGCAGCAAGTATTTTGTATATTTTTATTTATATATATATATATATTTTTAAAGCAGTTGCCAAGCCACACAATCACACACATACAAACATGTATACTATGTGTATATATGTATATATTTATACTAACTGCATGGCTAGTATCTAGAGCATGAAATTCAACTAGACTTGGACTGGACTTGGCAGCAAGTGTTGGCTAGTTGGCTAGTTGGCTAGTTGGCTAGTTGATTGGCTAAGCGACTTGAGCCCATAAAAAAATATACCACTTGGCTAAGCCAAAGCGCAAAATATTTTAAAAATATATATATCTAAAAATATATATTTATTTTTAGACCAGTATATACCCTATAATTTATTCCTAAGTAAAAGATAAGGCCGTGCAACATAATCTTAGCTCAACAAATTTTAAGTTTAGCTAAAGCAAATGAACATACTTTACTTTTCTAATTACAGGGTATATACTATTCTGCACTTTTAAGCAACTCTAATATTCACCAAGTTCATATTAATTGAGTTATTAAACATATTTTATGAGCATACCCTTTACCCACACTTAACTATAATTACAGGGTATTTACTAACAAAATTGGTGAATGCATTTGCCTACAGCGTGGCTGAGTAAGCAATAATAATAATCTATTAAATTTTACAGGGTTTTTTTAAGTTTTAAAATTTTCTTAACCCTCTTTAAGCACCAAAAACTTTCACATTTTAGTCTTTAAAATATTTTACAAATAATTAAAATTTATTAATATTAACATACTTTTTTTAATATATAAAAATTGTTTTTAATAATTTGAAATTATTCGTTAATTAAAAACTGATTTTATTAATGTTAAGAAATTTTTTAATAATTAAAAATTGTTTTTTATAATTTTAAAATATTTTTAAATAGTTCAAAATTGTTTTTAACAATTTTAAAATATTTTAACAAATTATTTTAAAATATTTTTTAAAAAGCACAAAATGAATTTTTTAATAATTTCAAAAATGTATTAATAATGTAATTTTTTAATAAACCCAAATATTTTTAAGAACATTTTAAAATACTTTTTAATAATTAAAAAAAAAAAAAAAACTAAGAATTAAACTTGTTTTTCTTGAATTGAAACCTTCAATGAGTTCTAAGCGCCAAAATTTAATTTTCTATATAAGCATATTTTTATTCATATGCAGCATATTTTTATTCATCACTTTTAATACTATATTTATTTATGTACAATATTTGCAATCTCCAGCTTTCAAATGCAGTAGAAGTTGTATTGTTGTTGTTTCTTATTTGTTTGTTATTGTTGCTGTTGTTAAAGTTTTCAAACAATGCCAATTGGATTTGATTTCAGGTCCGCACAACTGCAACTGCAGCAGCAGCAAGCCAATTACTCAATTCACATTTGCAGCCAATTGCAGTTTAAAGTTGAAGTTGAAGTTGCATTGGCGAAGTGATTGGCGCTGCCACCGCCCCAGTCTGCCACGCCCCGCCCTCCTTTAGCTCTCCACAGCACAAATTACTCGAGTAAGACTAATTTTGATCATATAGATATATACACACACACACAGATATACACACATCCAACTGCAGCTCACGTGCAGACATGCCTATAGCTTACCCTGCTTGCCGCTAGAGGGCGCCGCTGCTTGTCAGCAGCTTCGTCGCCTGCATCGCGTTCGTTGCTTAAGTCTTTCGTTTCGCTCGACACTAAATTGTTGCACTAAAGTGTTTGCTGCTGCTGCTGCTGCTGCTTTTGTTGTTGTTATTGTTGCTGTTGTTTGTCGCTTGTCGAGTTTGTTTTGGTTTTGTTATTTTTTTTTTCTCTCTTTAGTATTGGGTTTTGGGTTTTGCTTTGCTAGTTGGGTCAGGTTGCAGATTCGAAAGTGGGTCAATTTATTACTGCAATGCATATTTTGTGTTCACTCTTAGTTGTCCAGCTTTGTAGGCCATTTTTTTCTTTTTTCGTTTTGTTGTTGATGTTTTTCTGTATGCTATCAGAAAATTAATTAACAGGTGGGCGTGGCTTGTGTGAAGCTGTCAATTTGACTACAAATTAAATCACATTTGTTTCATTTTGTTTAACTTAAGCTGCACTTTAATGACTCGGGTCGAAGGTCAAAGCAAGAAGAAAATGAGAAAACCAATATGTGGGCAGATGAGATGAGCTGCACAATATTACATAAGCTGAAAAGGCAGATGCAATAGCTGAACTGCAACCGTTGGAAAAGGCAAAGTTTGAATGCCTGGCTATAAAATACGAATGGCCAACAACTGTTTTGGCCATTAGGCTAAGACATCGACATATTTTGGCTAATGTCTTTCGGTTTTTCGGCTTTATGTGTGAGAAAACTTCGGAGCCGACAAAACGCATTGTCCATTGAGCGTTTTTTATGTCTGTCGATTGCAAATAAACCAAAGCACAGTCGCATTGCCATTGTGGGAGTTGCTGCAGCTGAAGCGGCCGCATCGCTCGTTAATCTTCGCATCGGCTGCAACTGAACTAACTGAGTGCATTTTATTGTTGTAAGACAACAAAATATCACACTGCTTACTCAATTCAAATTCCACAAGCAGTGCAAAACAACCGGGCAGCAATCAGCAATTGCGCGTGTGACAAGCAGTGTAGATTTTCTGTCCAAGTTGGCAGTTCCTTATTACACTGCTTTGCATAGTTAGTCATACTTGACGAAATACTAATTGCTACAACACCGATCAGCGCTTGCAGTAACGTTAAACTTTTGAACGTACATTTTATCTCTAACAGAAATGCCCAAAAAAAAATATTTAATTAATTTTCAGCTTTTTAATACGGCTTAAACAGTAAACAGCTACAGACACACATACTCAGCAATTCCTTTTAAATTAATCATCGCCATCATAAAAATACGTTTGTTTATTCCACTTCATCTACAAATGCAGCTAGCCATTTGTTTCTAAATATTTCCAACTTTGCCGCTTGATTGACGACGACAATTATCTCGGTAATCGGATGCCTATTTGCTGAGCTCAACCCAAACCAGAAAAAAAAATAGCATTTGGTTTTCTATTCCCAATCAAAACAGCGAAATAATCAAATATCGTTAAAGTGCTTTTATTGACATAGACATTTATTTATGTATGTATAAATAAACAAATAAACATTATCCAAGTGTGTAAACAGTTACAGTTAGCATCGTTCCAATTATCGACAGTTGTGCTGCGAATGGGAAAAAAAGTAAGACAAGATTAAAGCACAAACGCCATACCATTCGTTCGCATACATACATACATACATATGTTTGCCGTTCTTTATCAATACTCATACATATGTACATATACATATATACGCTATTCTCTTATCCACATTTCATTATATCTTTCTCTTTCTGCTCGTCGTTGCCGTCACAGTTATCAGCAGTTCGATATTTCGCTATTACGGTAATCGGCAACTCATTTTAATGGGCGCTTTCTGCTGTTTGACCCCTTGCTACACCTAACCTCTCATAGGCTATGTCTGACCTTATATCAAATGCACAGACAAAGCCTAGTAGAGGCTAGATTTATAAGGAAATACGCCGTAAAAAGAAATGAAAATAAATTAAAGCTACTATGTTCTCGATGTTTTTTCTGTTGTCTTCTCGGCTGCCGATATTGGCGAAAAAACTAAGTGTGGGTCGAGCTGAGCAACAAAAAATAAACCACATTTGCCGCTTTCTTCTGATTTTTTTTTTTCGTTCGCGTTTTAATTTATCAAGTTGTTGCTTCGTGCTTTGCGTACGTCCGGTACATGTATTTCTGCTTTTTTTTTCTTTCTTGTTAAATATATATTTTAAAAAAGTCACGGCCAACGAGCTGTTTTCACTCATTGCTTACTTTCACTTTTCTCGCATTTTCGTCAAGTAGCGTATTAATTGCAAACACAAAATTTAATGCTAAATACAGCGGCACAAATTTCATGCGAACCAAACGAGTGTCAATTCACGAATGATCAAACGCAAAGAGAAGAGCGAACGAAATATGCGCCCAGCAAACGTCAAACTAGAATAGCGGCAATAAATTCATATGTGGATATTTATACATGTGTGTACGTGCGTCTATGCGTGTGTGTGTGTGTGTTTAAATGTACATATTTATGCGGCCTGTTAGTGTGACTGCATTTTTAAGTTCAAGTTCAATGTGACGCTCGCTGTTGCTACTTCTGCTTGTTGCTGCTCAAGCTCCCGCTGGTTGCGACGCATTAGAATTCTTGCTCTGCTCTCCAAGTCACCCGTCCCACACACCCACACAAACGTCATGACAAAGTGCACGTACATATATGTATGCGAATTGATCCGATCGTCTTCGTGTCTTTTCGTTTCGGTTTTTTCTAATCGCTTTCTATTTTGCACAGTTCGCTGCTGGCACGAAGTTGTAGCTTGTTGCTCTCTCGTTGGCGATGGATGCTCTCGTCTTCCAGGTACCTGCACTCTCATACGTCATAGACAAAACTAACGCTAGTTTCTCTCCGCTGCCTTTCTTGTTAGTTCTGTTGATGTAGTTGTTATTGCTGTTGAAGCAGAAATAATCCATGTCAGTAGAACACGAACACTTTCGATTTTTTGGTGTTTGCGCGTCGCGTGGCGGCTGATGAACGTGCGCCTACTTTTTTTGTACATTTTTATTTTCTCTTATTTATTTTTTTTTTTTTTGCGTGTGATTTAGTGCGCTGACTCGAGTTGGAATTAAACGATTTTATTTTTCGCATGTATCGTTCACTCTATTAGGGCAACGCCTTATTTCACAAGAATTTCTTTTTTTAATTTGTGCACATTTTAATAATAATCAACTCTCGACTTCAATGATATCATGACACTCGCACAGTTTTGGTTTTAATAAACTCGAGTACGAAGCGAGTTTAAGCTTTTATACTCTCCACTGGCGTTGACGTTCAATGGCGGCTCACGCAGCGTTGCAGAAAAAGTTGAATTCCGCATGCGTGTGTTTGTGTATGTGCGACTGTATGTGTCCGCGTGTATATGTGTGTGTGCGATCGCTGCTTTTGTATATGCTTCATTTTATTATTTTGTTGACTTTTTATATTCGAATTCTTGGCCAGCGAAATACATACAGAAACGAAACGACGACGGAATGAACATTTTGCATCTTTCGATCGTCGTTTATATTGGCAATGGCGATGGCTCTGCCGGCGTCGCGACTGCGCCGCTGTCGCTGCTGTTGCTGCACACATACACTCACACACGTTAATATGAGTTACTTGAGCATCATTTTGTTTTGTATTTCGGTTTGCCGTTTTTCACTTCGCTTTTTTTTCGGTCAATTGTTTTGCTTCATTTTTTTGGGCGATTTCACACATACACATACATACACTCACAAGCATTGATATCTGTTCTTTCTGCAGCCTGCGTCGCCCACTCCCCCAGCCATAGGCCCCTTTGCCGTTGCCAGACGTGTCGTTGTCGCTTCTGCTACTCTCCTCTTCTCTTTCTCTTTCTCTGTTTCTGGGTATATATTGTTTGCTGTGGTTATTTTGCTGTTGTTGCTGCTGCTGCTGTTGTTATTTTTGCTTTGCATGGGTGTTGTCTCTGACTTTTTCTGAGGGCGCAAATTAAGTTCGACTCATTAAACCGGTCAGCTCTTAAATAAACCAGCATCTGAAACTTAAGCGAAAAGCTGTAGTTCATCAAGGAACAAATACCATAAAAAACAAGAACTTTCCTGCTGTTTTGCCCAGTCACAAAGTTATTGACCGACTTAGCTGTAACTTGAGCATATGAAACTTAATTCGCTTTGGGCATTGGAGAGAATAATCAACTAGCAAGGCGCCAGATGACATCCCAACTCTCCGCTGTACTTGCCGGCACTGTAACGGTATGTTGTTTGGCAATGTAACTGTTGTCCAGGTTTGCTTTGCGTTTCTTTTTCTTCGTCTATAAAGAAGGAATTAATGCAGCAATTGATATTACATGTATTTTGGCATTTATTCTGTATTATTATTTATAAGGAATGCATATGGTAAAAACGTTGATAAATCAACTTGAACTCTATGCACGCGCTGCATTTGATTAAGCACAATGAACACATACAATCATACATAAGTATGTAAATGCCTGCATACAAACATATTTATATGCATGTGTGTAGATACATATGTGTACATGTATGTACAGTATGTCTGTATGTATGTGTATGACGTATGTGTGTATCAGTTGTCGTTCATGTTTTATTTTTGCTTGAGATCGAATGCAGTGAACTCAACAACGACTTTGCGCTTGTTTCTTTCAAAATAAATATAATATACGCATATAAATCATGAATGCTCTATGTCGAGCATGCTCGATAACAAGATATGCTGTAAATAATTTCAATTTTTTACATATAAAAAATAAAGTATATTTCTGTAGTGTTTTACATTTACATGCTTAGCTTTAGCTGTTATTTTTAAATTTAAAAATGTTCAGTTGTCGTTCATGTTTTATTTTTGCTTGAGATCGAATGCAGTAAACTCAACAACGACTTTGCGCTTGTTTCTTTCAAAATAAATATAATATACGCATTTAAAACATGAATGCCCTATGTCGAGCATGCTCGATAACAAGATATGCTGTAAATAATTTCAATTTTTTACATATAAAAAATAAAGTATATTTTTGTAGTATTTTACATTTACATGCTTAGCTTTAGCTGTTATTTTTAAATTAAAAAATGATAATAAAAACAAAACAAATGTGACATTAGCAATTAAAAGAAATTCTTTGTTTACTTTTGAACCTGTGCAGAATAAGCAACTCAACGAGGCAGTCTCCAACAAAGTCTCCCACCTTCGTCTTCGTCTTCATCTACTTTTCCATCTGTTCAATTGAGGCGCAAATTGCTATAAAAAAAATAAAAATAAAAAAAATCCAAGCAAATTGCAGTCCAAAAAGCAGCGAACATCAATTTTGGATGAAGAGTTTGCATAGAGTTCATTGGCATCAAATGTGTGTAGCTCCATGTAGAATTTATTTATCACTTGAAATATTTTGCTAACAAATTGCAGTCAATGACATTACTTGCCATACAAATGCAAACACACACACAAGTACACACATACGGAGGCGCAAGTTTGGCAACGGATGTGCTGCGCCTGTATGCGTGGGCAGGAGATAGAGCAGCGGCGGTGTAGAAAAGAGCAAAGGGAGAGAGACTCACAGAGAGAGTGCGCTCAGAGAGAGAGGGAGAGAGAGAGAGAGAGAGAGAGAGAGAACGGACAACAGGTCACGCAAGCGTGCTAAAGTTTATTCATCTCGCCCAAAATGCGCAGCAGTTTACAAAAAATCGACGGCAAGTCTGAATTTTTGAGGCGAAATCAATGGATTGAATGATGATGAGGAAGGAGCGAGACGGGCAATATGTGTAAAGAGAAGTTTGCGTCGAAGCTCCTGCTCAGACACACTTGTGCAAAGAACAGCAACAGTGAGAGCAACAACAACAACAAGAGCACGCTGCAAGTGTGGGCAGAGCCAAAGCATGAGAAAGAAGGAAGGCACGAGGAGAGTCGACAGCAGCAACAACAAAATTGTTTAATTATAAATTGTAGAAAAGCAAAATAGTCAAGCGAAATGAGCGAGTGTGCGAACGAGATAGATAATGCGGTGAGTGCGAGATGGAGATAAGTTTTTGTTGAAGGACACACACGGTCTTTAAAAGTGAGTAATGCACTGGAGGTTATTGACTCTGTCTCCGCATGTTGTTGTTGCCGGTTTTTTCGCTTTTTTTTTGCACTGCCCGCTGCCCACATACATACGCATGCAAGTGTGTGTGTAGAATCTTTTGTTATGCGTTTTTATTTTTTGGCGTTGTCGTTGTTCGATAGCTGCCTCCTCTTTGCGCTCGCTCTCTCTCTCATGATCGCTCGTTCATTCTTTCTCTCTGCTTGTGTATGTGAAGTCAAAGTGATTAAACTTTATGCGCAATTTATTTTGCATTCACAATCACAACAACAACAACAATTTATTGTTTAATTTTAACTTAACAAATAATTGCTGTAACAGGTTCGCGCTAACATCACGTATACGTAATTTTATGAGTCCAAATAGCTGAGCATGCCATTTGCCTTTGACATTTTGACAAAATTAAGAGGATGCACAGATTAAGCGAAGATCTTTATGTATATTATTCTTATCGTAGATCTTATTGTCTATTAAACTCTATCGCATTTAAAGAAAAAGCTTCTGCTCTGAAAGCTCTTTTAACTTTATGCCTTGTTTCTGTGTTGATCTTTGTTGATCTGGAATTTAAGTTTGTTGCTATCTGAAGCTGCATTTAGTACATTGTCGACAGTTCAAGCTACATTCGTTCGTTATATATGAACTAATTTCTTTTCTAATCTACAGTTGAAGTAATCTTTAAATATATATATACATATGTGATCTTGGTTAAGTTCTTGGAACATTTATTATTATCTCGAGCTGCATTCAATACTTATTTAACGATGGTTCGCTCCACATTCCTTCACATTGTTCTATTCTTAGTCTATGTTTTGTTCTTCGTTAAGTTTGTGGGTTCTCTGTAGGCTAACCTTGCTTATCATCTTCTGGCTTCTTTAAAGAAAACTCTACCCCACATATATTTAGTCTATGTTATGCATATGCATATTTCGTTAAGTTTTTTTTTTTACTCTCTCTAACCTCACATTGCTCTAATCTAAAGTTGGTTCTTTTATTCTTATCTCAAGCTGCTTAAGCATTCAAATTCATGCGATTGCAAGATGACACAACTTTTTGGAATTTGGATGACTTTCCGGTTTGGGCGTGTTGGTTGCATGCTGCAACTTTGGCGCAGTCGCACGCGGCAGCAACATGTGTCCACATGCGGGTGTTAAAAACAGTTGCGGTGCAAAGGATGCCAGAGCTATGTATGTGGTTGCAATTGCGGTTAAAGTTGACAAGCAGCAGACGCCACACACACAGCAAATTTGCCTCAGTCGCCATGCAGATGGATGTACATATGTATATGTGTGTATGTATGTATGTATGTATGTATGTATATGTGTGTGTGTGTCTGAATGCTTGCGTGTGTATATGTCTCTGAACAGATGCGCACAATATGGTGCATTAATTTTAGCTCCTGCCGGACGACACAAACCAGGGACACAGTTGCAGTTGTTGTTGCCGTTATTGTTGCAGTTGCTGTGGCTGCTGCTGTTGCTGCTGTTGTCGTTGTTAATCGTCTTGACAGGCAACCGCTTCAGCCGCTTCGTGCGTGCCGCTCCAAGGCCAGCGCAATATTTTACACTGCAAACGTCGCCTCGATCGTCAGTCGGCGACTTCCGTCAGCGTCTCCGCATTGTGTATGCCTCTACCACAACCCCCCTCACACCACCTATACCATCAACAGCACCTCCTTCGCCACCAAGACTACCACCACCACCACCTTCACCTCCACCCACTCGACTGCCAGTGCGTCATCATTGGGGCGCATGGAGCGCGCGGTGTGGAACATGAAACGTGGAACTTGGAACGGGAATGGCAATGGGAACGTACACATTTGAGCTGGCGCTGCATTTTCATGGCTGGCGTTTCGCCTTGGCGAATGTGTGTGTTCAAAGCACACCCTCTATTAATTTTAAAGTGAGCGTATTATGTTGGTTAGCGATTGGCAAAAATACTGCAAAAGCTTGACTCTGCTTGTCGGAAAAGTCGCGAGAGAGAGCAAAATGTGTGTGTGTGTGTGTGTGTGTGTGTGAGAAAGAGTGTGTGTGTGTGTGTGAGAGAGAGAGATAGAGAGAGAGAAAGAGAGAGAGAGAGAGAGAGAGAGAGAGAGAGAGAGAAAAGAGAAAGAGACAAATATTAAATGTTAATAAATAAATGAAATATTTGTTCAAATACTTTTTGCAGAAATCTCCTTCACTTTCTGTAATAACAAAATGTATTGTATTGTAGGCTACTTTGAAGTACAGGGTATACTGCACTCAAGATACTTTTTATGGCTGTGTGTTTTTATCATTGTCAAGCTAACGCCCACGCCCGCACAGACGGCGGCGGCGACGACGACGACGACGACAGCATGTAGAATCAGGCAAGCTGCTCAGATATCGAAACTCATTTCATTATAATTATGGATTTGATCGATTTACCCTGATTCATGCGATTTCCAGACTTAACTTTACTTTCTATCGATACGACAGACAGATACAAATAAAAGACGAGGGAGTATATTAAGTAACAGTACATATACAATTTCAATACTGGATGGAACCCTAGAGAAATTTCCATTTCGCTCCGAAGTTTAGAAGAGAGAGGTAGTATAGAAAATAGAAAAAAAGCCATCAGGAAAACTTTGTATCAAGCCGAATCTTTAAGTTAGCTGTGAAACATAAGTAAAGATATCTTTTGAATGTTATTTATATAGAATTCCATAGTATTCAGAAAAATGGATATCCCATCTAATTTCGTTGTCACGAAGTGAGTAACTTAGCAAGCTCCATCAAATTTCCATCTCATGCTTGCCTTTGTTCGGCAGCTTCTATTTTATGGGCACTCTGAGCTTTGCTTTAGCGGGAATAATTTGGACGTTGCCCAAGTTACGTGAGAAGATCCGTAGGCAATATATTAAAATTCGTACGAAATCAATTAACTATACGCCCATAACATATATGGAGGATGATAGGCTAACGGAAATATCGAGAAAACGTTTGCACATGGTGCGTCGCAAGACATTAGTATTAGACATGGACGAGACACTGATTAAGTCTGTAATACTGTATCGGATAAAATCACTTGCACAGGCAGGAACCGAAGTCAATCGACGATACAAGGCGAAATGTAAACTTGTACAAACGATACCATATGATTACAGCTTCTATATACCCACGTCGGAGGCCACCGTCTATGTCTATAAGCGACCATATGTCGATCTGTTTTTGGATCGGGTCTCTAAGTGGTATAATCTGGTGGTCTTCACAGCTGCCTCGGAGTGTTATGCCACGCATGTGCTCGACTTCCTGGATGCGGGTCGAAATATATTGAAGCAGCGAATGTATCGACAGCATTGCATCGATATCTGTGGGATCCGAGCGAAGTTTGTGTCGATGGCTCGCAGTGATCTGGACAGCGTGCTGCTCCTCGATGATTGTCCCATGGAGAACAGTTTCAATGTTGGCAATGCGGTGAATATTAAGAGCTATCGCATCGGTTCACAGGACAATGAACTGTTATGCATGTTGCCCTTTCTGGATGCCTTACGGTTCACTAAAGACGTACGCTCTGTCCTCGGTCGCAACACTCGCTTCAGTTGTCTGACCACTTGCCTGGAATCACTTGCCTATGAAGGTGTGGAAGATTTCAATGATTTATTTTAGTTATAGTTTGGAGAGATCAGTTAGAGATATACATATATAAGGTATAGATCCAATTCTTTAAGAACTTAAAATTTAGAGTAAGAACTCTAAATATTTTTATCATGTTAATCGGGAATATGAAGTGGAAGAGTCTTTGGTTTGGTAGTTCTCTATAAAAATATTTCAATTATATTTCTATATGTATAATGTATTAGATATTTTTGTTGCATTTCTCAGCATATACAAGTGTTCTTCTCGATTTCATTTTCTCTTTTATAAATATATCTTAATCTTTATTATCCTAGTCCCATCGCAACTCGTACTCCCTCTTTTCTCTGTGATCTGTTATATTTCTAGATAACATACCTTTATTTATTTATATTTATTTCTCTGTTTTATATATGCTCTTGCCTTGACTCCCTTTAGTTCATATCCGAATCTTAGTCATCCGTTGATTTCTTTTGCACAAGGCCTCGATTATTAGTCACTTTACAAGTGAATCACTAGCTACAACGACATCGACAGCGACTTTGCCTTGTGCCAGGTTGCTGCCCTATCAGTCAACTATATGAATCTGGCTCAATAAATGAAACCAAGCAACAACAGTAGCGCTGACTGAATGGGCACAACCAAATAGGTAATCTGAAGCTATAAGAGTTCGGTAATAGGGAAATATGATAAGAAAAAAGAAACTTTATACCAACATTTTTTATTTTAAGAGAAAGTTTAGATTCAGTTTTGGGTAATGTAAAATAAATAAAATAAGAGAAATTTATTGTGCATTGAATTATCTATGCCTATTGGTATTTATCGATCAGTGGTAGAGCCTTCTGAGCATACAATGTATATGCATAAGAAGTGATTGCTATCGATATTTATCGATTAGGTAGTTTATATATTTAGGCCATTCTTCATTCTGGCATTATCCATCCTAATTAAAGCTATCAGCTCTCACTACCGTAAAGCGTATCAATTTCAGATCGATATTTATCGATTATTCTCATTAAGCTTATTTACCTCCTATTTAAGCATACATATATTCATGTTAGATTTGAAGCTACTGCCCTCTACTTGCCATTTGTCCTATAGATATACACCTCTTAACATTCGCTATAATTAGATAGGGTATACAAATAGACAAATAGACAAATCGATAACTACGACTGTCGACTGAATGTTGAACCATTTAACGCTTCATATATATTTCATACATATATTGAATTTGGCTGGCAAAATGTTCCTTTGTTAATCTTCTTGACCAGGCAGTCAAGGCGCGGCAATTAAGTCACCATCAACAGCAGCAGCAGCCCCAACAGCAGCCACACAGCAAGCAACAACAGCAATAGGAGGGGTGCGCGCATTTCCAGCGAAGATCATTATTGTCTCGCCGCGGATGCTGGCGGCATCGAAAAATGAAAAATAAAAACTAAAAAAATAAAGCAAGCAAACAAGTTAATGAACCAGCAGCCAACGTCGCGGATCCTTGAACTCGAGTCGGAGGCGAGTCGTCCAACTAGTTTGGCTTTGGCTTTTGGAACCAGAACCAAATCTGTGGCATGAATTCTCTGGAAATGAACGAAATTTCATTTCAAAAACACTAAACAACAACAACAAAATGAGTTCAACAGCATTCCGGTCTGGTCTGGTCGGATCGGGTCTGCTGCTCCTTCTGTCTGGATCGGTGGATCGACTGCAACGGCGACTGTGACTGCGACTGCGCAGCTTAACTTTCCATTATCCTTGAGGCTGAAGTCATTGCCCCCGTCTCGCATTACACAATTGCAAAGGAGGTAGTGGGAGGGGCGGGCTAAGGGCGGCATCTCGAATTCGCCGCTCGAGTTACACAGAAGGAGGAGAACTCCAGTGGCCTACTTCCACTTGAATGGGAATTGATGGAATTAATGAAACAAAGGCTAGCCAGCTGGCAACCCCATCTCGAAGCTATTGCGATCCTGTGGACTGGCCAAAGACAAAGAAACTCATTTTGTCGCATGCAAAAATTAATACAAAACAAATTCGAATGAGAGCTGACGGAACACACACACACACAGAAATATGCATGTGTGTGTGTGTTTGTGTAGAATTTTATTTTTATAACTGACCTCGAACTTTTGTGCAATGTGATTGAACTGCTGCGATATCTGCACGTGTGTATGTATGTGTGTGTGTATTGCAACTGCGCTCTCGCTCCCTGCTGCTACTCTCTACACTCTTTCTCTCCACTCTCCCTGCTCGGACAGCATTTGCATGCAGACTGCATACGAGAGTTGGTCGGAAAGTGGCAGCGATAATGTCGCCGCTTGAGCTTGGGATAGGAATCGGAATCGAGAAATCGGGATCTGGATGCGATGTGACCGTTGACAAACAATATGGAAATTTTAGAGAGGGGAATCGCAAAAATGGCAAATGGCAAATGATGGCTGGATGGCTAGCGAATGCATTGCTAGTGATAGAGAGGGGGACGGGAGAGTCAGAAGGGGGAGTTGCAGTCGACAACAACGTTAAATGCATAATAAATGTGAGTTTTAAGAGGTTCGAGAATATAACATGCGTGCAGCGACTCGGTTGCACTTTCAATGAGCTAAAACAAAAAGCAAAAAATAATAAATGAATATAATAAAATGCAGTGAGAGGCGATAAGAACATTGGCGCAAGAGAGTTAGGAGAGGGAGCAAGCGGGGTGAGCTGCGGAAAGGCCAATGCATAGAGCTGACAGAAGAGAATGCGAATGAATGATAGGAATGGGATAAGTGTTGGGAAAGGAACGGACAGAAACGGGCATAAATATCGGCAGACCATTGCAGGCCAGAGTGCCCTCGGCCACGCCCACTTAAAATAAAAAATTGTTTAAATACAAACAAACAAATCTCATTGACTATTGTAACGCACTCAAGTGCTGCTGCTGCTGCTCTGCTGCTGACGTCGATAAAACGCCATTCAATTGATGCGAAGAAAGAGAAACAGTAAGAGAGATAGCGCACGGTACAGTTCTTTATCAGGAATATACTCGCCACTACTCTGCTGCTCGGCTGCTCGGCTACTCGACTGCTCGCTTGCCGCTGTCTCCGCTGCTGTTCAAATATTTAATATAGTTTTTGTTTTGCTTCATTTTTTTAGCAAGAAATCAAAAATAAATGAGAAAAAAGACAGCAAAACAAACAAGCATAAAGTATGAAGAAGAAAAAACAGAGGCGGGTAGGGCGAGCTGTGGGCTTAGCTTATGGACCCCTTTGCAAATCGAAATGTGCGCCTCTGACCAGTATCAAGCACGAAATTGTTTAGCTGACGTCATTTGTCCTTGAATTCGTTTGCCGCAAAGCAGAATTCGCAAAATTCAATGCACTTGGCAGACAAAAAAAAAAAAAAACCTTAAACAAAAATACAAAATAAAACAAAGCAAACCAAAGCGAAGCTGCGATAAGAGCATTGAGAGAGTGAAAGCGACTGAACTTAGTATCAAGCGAATCTGTGCGAGGCAATAATTCAACTGTATAAACTTTATGCATTAAGTGGAAATTAAATAAACAACAATTAAACAGATTATATGTGCAATTTAATCAAAATATTTCTTCTTATTTGAATGCAAATTCAAATTCATTTCAAACAACTTGTAGCCGTTAGCCTTTGAACGTAGATGCCCTTGAAAGCTAAATGCTATGGCACGCACGCCTCCCTAGCTCAGCTTTTAAATATAGTATTTAATGTTATTTCTTTGGCATTACATAAATGGATTTTATTTAGATATTAAATTACAGAAAATTAATTGTAGCTCAATTATTTGTTTTGGTTGATTTATAAACAGCGAATTGCAATTAAAAACGTTTGAGAAAATACTATCGATTGGTGGATACGATATTTCGGGCAACGGCGTGCTGCATTTGCGTATTTATCGAGAATGAGAACAGGAACGATAACAACTCGCAATTGTTGAAACATTTTGTTAAAGCAATAATTTAAGCAAAAATTGCAACTGCAGCGAACGTAGAAGAGCACGTGCCGTCGACGCATTTAGCAGCGCGAAAGGAGTTCAACACGAACGCTCAAGCGGTTGCCAGATTAATGTATTTGCACAACTTAAACGGCCAGCTAAAGTTGTTAATGTTTTGCCAGGTGAGCTTAACAACCACTTTCCTGCATGCGTGTGTGTGTGTGAGTGCGTGTGCTGTTTCATATTGATAGTGTTACTCTAGCATTGTTCTCAACTCTTTCCTCTGTCTATATTTAAATTGTCGTCAAGTGTGAGCTAGATACGGAAAACAAGTGCATTCATGCATTGCCACACATTTATTAATACAGCTCGCAGTCATAGGTAAAGAGAAAGGTAGAGAGAGAAGAAGAAAGGGAGTTTTCTTATCAGCCGTTTATCAGTTTTATCTGCTAGCCTTGAGTGTTTGCCCTTTGCCCCATTAACTCCAAACAAATGACACATCAGAAACAGATATCGATATCGATATACTATATATATGCATAGGTATATATGTGTATATTAAGCGTATAAATGTACATATATGTATATATAACTGCCTCTGTAATCTTTACGTTTGTTTGCTGCGGTCTTATGCGGGTCATATCATTAAATTTGATATGCTAATCTCCCAGTTTATCTACTTATATACTTATTTAGTCTGTTTAATTTGCCGTCACAGATAATCAACGTAAATTGATAAGCAACCACAATCAAGTCGAGAGAAGATGGGCCAAACTCTGTCCGAACCGGTGACCGCTAAGGAGTCATCCTATTGCCAGAATCAAAAGTATCGCGTCGGCAGCAGCTGTATGCAGGGATGGCGCATCAACATGGAGGATTCCCATACACATATACTTGCCCTGCCCGATGATCCAACCGCTGCGTTCTTTGCCGTCTACGATGGCCATGGGGGGGCCACAGTCGCCCAATATGCGGGCAAGCATTTACACAAATTTGTGCTGAAGAGGCCGGAGTATAATGAGAATGACATTGAAAAGGCACTCAAGCAGGTGAGTAATACGCAATTTAAATGAAACATCCAGAAAAAACGGTTACGAAACAACAAAACAAAACAAAAATAAATCAAATCAAATCTCTGCTTAATATTTGCACTCGCAATGCTTATGCAAAAGTTGCAAGCTTAAACAGTGTAGCCAAAAAAAAGTTGGATCGTCGAAAAAAAAAACCTAAAAACAGCAAATGCAAAAACTTAAAAATAAAAACGGTACTATAACATAAAATTAATAGAAGCCATGAAAAAGGCTAAAAAAAAAAACCTTTTTTGAATGCCAGCAAAGCTAGAATCCCTGTTTCCTGTTATTTTCGGTTTGTCTCGCCATCTGCTTAAAAGTCAATTTTGGCGGGATAAAAGCGCAAATGGCAACACTGAGTCTATTGTGATCAAGCAACATGGCCGCTCTCACTCTCACTCTTCTCTTAACGGGACACTTTAGATCATATTTTTAGCTTACTCTCAAATGCGCCCGAAGCATACCCTTTTCCTTTCAAGAGCAGCGATTGGCGCTTGCCTCGCTCAAATATTTTTTTCTTGTGCAGGGTATTAAAACGTTTTGCATATACAAAATTACTTTTAACTTCATGCACACACACGCCTGCATATGTTTGTTTGTGTGCTTAAATCTTGCCAGTCAAAACAAGAAAAAAAAAGTTTGTTTAGCTGCCGCCCGTTGAGAAAGTTTATTCTAGTTGTTTCATTTATTTGTATAATTAGTGCGCAACACATTTAATGATTGTTCCATGTGACTCATGTACCTTTCGCAACTTGCAGGGCTTCTTGGACATTGACTATGAGATGCTGCACAATGAATCATGGGGCGAACAAATGGCTGGCTCCACGGCAGTCGTTGTCCTGGTCAAAGATAATATGCTATATTGCGCAAATGCCGGCGATTCGCGTGCCATTGCCTGTGTGAACGGGAAGCTGGAGACGCTCTCGGTAGATCACAAGCCAAACAATGAATCGGAATCGAAACGCATTATTGAAGGCGGCGGCTGGGTGGAATTCAATCGTGTTAATGGCAATCTTGCACTCTCCCGTGCATTGGGCGATTTTGTGTTTAAGCGAGCGAACAAAAAGCCGGAAGAGCAAATAGTCACAGGTAGATTAACAAGCGATAACAAAGAGACAAAGAATCATTGGCATTGTTAACATAACTTGTCCGTAATATTGCAGCCTATCCGGATGTGGAGACGCGACAGATTCAGCCAGACTGGGAATTCATTGTGCTGGCATGCGATGGCATTTGGGATGTGATGACCAATGAGGACGTTTTGCAGTTCTGTCGAACACGCATCGGCCAGGGCAAACAGCCGGAAGAGATATGCGAGGAGCTGATGAATCATTGTCTTGCACCCGATTGCCAAATGGGCGGACTCGGAGGTGATAATATGACCGTTGTACTTGTTTGCCTGCTGCACGATAAGCCCTACAGCGATTTGGTTGCACGCTGCGGGAACAGCAATCGATCGGGCAGCGACGGAGATGCCGTCATCACGGACACTCCGGCAGCTGCAACGGAATTAAACGATCGGAATGCGGAACTTTAGATTGTTGTCGTCGTTGCCGTCACTGTAGCTGTCGTTGTCGTCGTTGGATTCAATAGTCAAACAAACCTGCTGCTGGGCAGCATTATAATTGTAGAGAGCGCCTTACAAATGCCATTAAGGCGACCTTTTTTTAGATTGTGTACTTAATGCGTCTATATACTCGTACAATCCTTCCCAATTTGTTGTGTCCACTCTCCAGCCCAACCTTTCCCTCATACGCATTAAATTTTTTGTTAAAACCAAAGTTACTTTGTTTGTCACGCCCCACAAAAAGCTAAACATTGTGTATTATCCGTCTAGTATTTAACTATACCTACCTATGTAAAAACCCATATACCTTGGTCCTTTAAGCTGACATTTTATTTTGGGTTTGTCTTGTAAATTTGTCAGCGCAACAAAGTAAAATTGTGTGTTTTTTCTAAAGATGAGATTTCTATAACTTGGTCAAATGAGATCGAAATCCCTTGACAAATAAATTTAAATTTAAATAATAGAGACCTTTCTGGTTCCAAAATTAATTCTCATTTAGTTAATTTTTTTCAAATTCGAACAATTTCCGAAATAACTTAATCAACTAATATAATCTAAACTAATAACTAGATCTTTTAAAGATCTAGCTCTAATACAGTAATACAAGCAAGGGCAAACATTTCCTCATACTCATACGTTGTATTTTGTATATAAATATCGATCAATCTTAGTAATATTTCCGACTTCATTTGACCAAGTCTTTAAGCTTCCAAAACCTCAAAAATGGCTAAAATCAAAATAGACTCAATCCCATTCAATCGATTCTTGCCTTTATTTGCGTTTCTGAAGCTGCGACTTCATTTACCCAGATTACGATTATAATTCCAAGTATTTTTTTAATTCCGTTTCCAAAACTTAGATCTTGATTTTAGTTCTGTTAGTCAGTCTCTTTATTTTCATTTCGTACGAGCCAAAAACAAAAAGAGGTATAATATTCCAAGAACTAACAATATATATGCGCGATATTCCAATTATACTAGAAAAAAAGCTCTAAACTATAGATCAGCTAATGTATATATATATAAGGAATAACTTTTTTGTAGTAACACCAAAAATCGTTGTGAATTGCATTAGGTAAACGATTTAGATTGGGAAAACAAAAACCCTTTTAGTCAAGCTAGAGGCCTTTTTACATCGCAATAATTATATATAATAAAAAATACTAAAAAACAAAAAAAATATTTTATTGCGAGAGTTATCTAATCTTCAGTTTATACTGTATATATATATAATATGTGTATAGACGAGGGTAGTCTGAAAAATTTGCAGCAAAACTTTGTATTAAAAAAATTAAATAAAAATGAATTTAAACTGGGCACAATATAAATATATATACACATATTTATATATACATGGTATATATATTTAACTAAGTTCTCTGACACCCCCTGGAAGCAAGTTGTTTCGACTGTTTGTTTACAGCATCTTTTTTTTTTTGCTGTTTTCTGTTTTTTTATTGTTGCTTTTTTTTTTTGACATGTTTTCATAATCTTTTTTTTTCGTTTCTGTTTTTTTCGTTTTTCCATTTCTTCTTCGTCTAACTACAATTTAATCTACATTTATATTTTGTTTGTTTTGTGGTTTTTTTTTTATTTGATTCTCGTTTATATGATACATACAATAAAATAAAATATGCATTTATGATTTGTTTTTGTTTTGTTTCTGTCTGCTGTTATAAGATGATTTTTTCATTTATCATATTTTCCCTATAGCTTTTGTTTTTTATTTATTTATTCTTTAGAGCTCGTTAAAAGTATATATACTTATATTTTATATATAAATATATATATATATATATATATATATATATATATATATATATATATATATATATATATATATATATATATATATATATATATATATATATATATATATATATATATACACATATACTATATAACGAGCTTTACATTTCACTCTTAAGTATACAGAAAAAGTGAATCACGCTGTTGATGGTTGTTGTTATTGGTGTTTTGTTGTTGTTGTTGTTGTTGTTGTTGTTGTATGGTAATGTTTAATATAATTTATGTATACTGTCTGCATAGGTTATATTGTTTAGTTAAATGTTACATTTTTTGTTTATAGTGTAATCATATGCAAACCTTTTTTTCTTGTTTTTGTTTTTTTTTTTATCTTTACAATTATCAATTTTGGTACAATTAATAATATTAATTATATACTTTATTACAAGTGTTCCTATCTCTCTCTCGTTCTTCGCATTCCTCTCTTTAACAGGCATTTTCTTTGTATTATTTCTTATTTGATTTGTTTATATATATATATATATATATATATATATATATATTTTTTTAGTTGATAACAATGTGCGTAAGCATTTCCTATGCAATTCATTTGAACAAAAAAAAAAAAAGTTTTTAACTAAATTTAAGGCCCTTCACAAGCGGCGTAAAAGACAGAAAGAATAAAAATATGAAAAGAGCAAATAAAAGTGAAAAATTATTATGAAATATTGATGGCAGTGGCCAAATGTAGAAATGATAGATAATGCAGTAGGCGTATGCATAAGGGATATTCCCTCGCAGGTTGTTTATAGTTTTATATATTTATATATATGTGTATATATTATAATTATTATGGCAGTGCCAAATGAAAAATATAATAGTGGCATCCATACTGCCGCCCTTGTGAAAGGCATACTCTTTCAATAATAAACAATAATGTTTTACAATCAATAATAATCGTAATAATAATAATGATAATAATAATAATGTCTTGAAAGCTATTTGAAATGACTGCACAATTTGTTAAGAAACGAAATAAAATTTTCTTAGTTCTGGCTGAATTTGTTTGTTTGTGTGTGTGTTTGTAGAGTGTGTATTATTATTATTACATATATTATTATCAATATTATTAATTATTTTCTTTCTGTTTTGGTTGCTTTTGTATAGTTTAACAAGGTGTCATGTGTCAATTGTCAGTGTCATATGCGCTGCTTAAATGTTTAAAAAATAAATAACTTAAAAACTGAAGTTTTACAATAACAATTTTCATTTTTAAAATTAATTTATTTGTTTGCCTTAAAATTATTTAACATCAACAATGTTTTCTCTTCCTTTCTCATCCATCTATTATTCATATCATATCTAACTCTATAAACCTCTCTCGCTCACTCACTCTATCCCTCTGGACGCGTACGATCGCCCCAGAAGCCTGATTCTTGTTGTTGTTGAGTGTGGGGGTAGGGCGGCTATTAAAATCTGGGCAAACAGTATTCCAACCTATTCTCAGTTTATTTTTTTTTTTAAATAATATTTGTATTTATTTTTACATGCAATTGAAGAACTTTCGCAGTTGCATAATATCACACAGCACCCATTGAAAAGCCTAGCTAACGTTCCCCACACCTCGATAATCAAGCCAGACTTCTGGGCAACGACATCCATACTCCCTCTGCTAGCCATCATTACGTACATTCACTGTACAGTGCGCACGCACACACAATTTTAAAACTGACTTGAGGCAATGTATGAGTGAGAGTTGAGGAATTTGATGGGAGCAATGAAGGCAGATCTACTATAAACTATGAATTTTACGTGTGCGTGTGTGTGGGTGAGAGAGTGTGAGAGAATCAATAGATATATGTATATGTATATATGTGTGTGTCTGTGTATGTTTTGCGCACACCACTGAGTAAGGGTGATCAGCAGCAGCGACTCCAATTGCAAACAAATTTAGCTAAATTGAATCATTTGGCGGAGTTTGTTCAATTGGAGTGGTCTGTGCGCCTGCCTTATCTAAATTGTTTAACAAATAAAGTTTAATTATAGTATGTACTAGGGGGCAGCAGTTGTGTGAACTTAAAGCAAACACCATTGCGGCTACTCAGTAGGGCGAGTATACAGAGTTTGTGGCATATTTATATATGTATATATAGAAAAGTATATATATGTATATATACATACATACATACATACACACAAATATATATATATATATACATATATACATATACATATTTATAGTATAGGCACTTAGCATATTCGATTGTTTTTATAGAATCAAAATATATATATATATATATATATATATATATATAACATATTTATATATATATATATATATACATATATATATATATATATATATATTTACTTTAAATGAATGCACACCCACACACACACACAGACACATGCAAATATGTATATATATAAGTATGTGTAATTTATAATGCATGTTGCAAGTCTTGCGAACTGGGTTTTGAGGATTGTATATATATCGCGCTCGCAGGATGCATTTGGTATACTATTTTATTGAGAGAACTCACTCGCATAGAAGAAATTGGATTGTGAACCCAATAAGAATTAGCTTGTGTTCGTGTTTTTTTCTAATTGGAAGGAGACGTTCGTCAATTGTTGCATATGCCTAACTGTATATGAGGGATTATCTCTTAACATATGGCTTAACACTAGCATTTGCTTAAGGGGCTTTATGTGTAGTATGTATATATATATATATATATATATATATATATATATATATATATATATATATATATATATATATATATATTATTTATATATATGTATAACGTCTGCCGATTTGTATGCCTTAGTTTTAATTTACATTTCTAAACACTTGAACTTCAATAAAAACAAGTTACATAAAGCACTTGTTTTGTGCGAACAAAAATAAAATCAAATAACAGAAATTTATGAAAGCGAAATAAAATTTAAAAACGAGAAAAATATATGGATGAGCATTACTATTTAAAGAATATGTTTTTAAGAACGATTCGTATGAGATAACTCATATGTAAGAATATGTAATTTGATATATATAAATTTATGTGTATAGATAATTTTTTTTAAATGCCTATTTGTGTTGTCCTAAACCGAAAAGAAAGTTCAATATGTGTGTGTTTGTTTGTGTATTTAGTTTATGGCACCTTTTTTGCTTGTTTTTCTTTCTTTTTTTAGTTAGTGTCGTTGTTTATACAAAAATATGTTTGTATGTTTTTTTTTTATTAATATTAAATAGTTTTTTCTGTCTACGCGTTATAAAATTTTGTTTAGTTATTATAGCAGTTAAATATCAATTTTGTTGTTTTTGTAGTTGTTTTTTTTAAAATGTGTGAAACCATCAAACTGAGAAAATTGCCTTTTTTATATATGTGAAAGAAATGCAATTTGTAAATGTATGCAAGTATTTCCATATACATTTGTATAAATACATAAACATATCATACGAGATTTGTGTATGTGTGTGTGTATATCTGTATGTGCCAGTCTATGTTTGTGTGTGTACCTGGCTCCACTAGGATGTGAAATAAGTACAATTACAAATTCCAAAATGTTCTAGGTTAACTAATACGCTATATGTCAAAAGAACAAAAGATTTCAATAGTTGCAAAACTGATAAATGTAAATTATAATATGTAAGTGGGTGAATTTGTGTGTATGTGTTTGTATGGGACTAGCTTATATAGCCCGGTTCTATGAATAAAATGTAGAACTTTCATACAGGCTATATACTCATGCATGATTTACTTTTGTGGTGTTCTAATCTTTGCTTTCAAGATTATAGTAATAAGCAAATGAAAATGAACGACGATTCATCGTGAAGCATCACTAGCGATGAGTAATTAGTTATTAATAATAATAATTAATGCTATTGTTGTTGTGTTGTTTCAGTAATTAGCTAACATCTCGCGATCGGATGCAACTTGGCTGATTCCAGTCAAAACATACTTTACAATAATCATAATTGTAAACTTAACTTGGGCATATAAACTTATATCTTTCTCTCTCGATATATAGCTATATATATGTACATATAGGTATACATATATAGATATATATATATATGTGTATATGATTTTTCATTTTTTATCGTTGCACTAATCTACATGTTACATGTTATATATATATATATGTGTGTGTGTGAGTGTAACTACTGTTTTTAAGCTAAAGTAAATTAACTCTTAACTGATTATACATATATATATATATATATATATATATATATATATATATATATATATAGTATATATATATATATATATATATATATGAGTAATGAGTGTGTGTGTGAGTGAGTCTGAGTGTGTGTGTTTGTTTTCATTAATGTTATGCACCATTATTCCTTTGCCTACTCTTTAATAATATTATATGATAACTGGTCCAAGCTGGTCGCCCTTCAATCACTGTAGTGCGACGCCAACTGTAAGAGCAAAAGAAAATTCATGAAATTATACTTGATATTGAGATTATATGTTAGCACTAACCTTATATATGCCTCCTTGGTTAGCTCGTAAATATATCTATATAGCGCTTATAGATATATAACAAAAAACGGCGTTTGCTTGTATTTACACATGGAATTTATGTACAGAAGGGGGGTGTAGTTGTTTGATGGGGTTAGCTTTGTAATGATGCAGCTATCAAAATAAATATGCTGCATAAAAGCTAGCAAAGATTTCGATTTCACATTTGTCGCGGATTCGGCGACTTCCTTTGCTTTTAAGAGTTATTGGCTCTTGTTTTACGGCCACCGCCGCCGGTGTTCGTATTATGATCAGCGGATGAGCCAGATCCGTAGTGCTGATGTTGCTGTTGTTGTTGTTGCTGTTGCGTTGGCTTCTCCTTGCTCTGCTGACGCAAGGTGCCAGCAGCAATCTGCGTTGCATTTGAACGCGACTCGCGCGAATGTGCAGAGTCTGCAATTAAAAATTGTTAGCTATGCTTATACTTTCTATTAAATGAATCAATATTATATATACCTTTTTCCTTGATCGCAACAGTCACAACCGCACTAGTAGAGCCTTTGCCCACCTGCGCGGTAGTTGGAGCTGCTGCCAGACGTTTGTCTGTTGTAACAGTTACTGCGATTTTATCGGCTGCATCACCAAAGACTAATTCGAGCTTGTGGCTCGTTGTAGTAGGAGATAAAGCGCCACCATCTTTGCTCTCTGAAGCTGCTTTGTGATGCTGTGCCACTTGTGCATAGCTCAGCTTGGAAGCTGTTGCAGCTGCAATATTCTCTGTTGACACTGAACTGGAGGCCGTGGAGTTCGAGGTGGAAGTTGCGACGCTTTTGTGTTTGCTGGCATCCTTATTGAGCTCCTTTTTGGTGGCAGCAGGCAGCTGTTGCTGCTTCTTGTGGTGCTGGCTGGTCAAACTCAGCTCGTTTAGGCAGGCGCCTGCGCCCGAGATCGATACATTATGCCCATAGTCGTTTGTCATCTGTTGTTGTTGTTGTTGTTGTTGCTGCTGCTGCTGCTGTTGGCCATAGCCCTCGATTAAGCGCTGCTGCTGTTTGTTGCCGTGTATTGGATGTAACTCATCCTCAGTCTTGTTTGATTTATCAGCGCCAACAGTAGCATCAGCAGCAGCAGCCCCTGCTACTGTTGCCGCTCCTGCTCCTGTTCCATCTTCTCCAACAGCACCAGCTGTTGTTGTTGTCGCCTTGTTGCTGGCATTGATATTTGGTGTTATACACTTTATCACATGGATCGGGTTATTACTAGAGCTCTGCTTAGTAAAGTTTTTAGTATTGTTGCCCAAGGGGCGCGCCGGCTCTTCAGCCGGTACTACTACCATTGCTGGCGTGGGACTAATGGCCAGATTACGTGGCTGTTGCTGCAGTTGCTGTTGCTGTTGATAGTGCTGAGGCAAATGCTGCTGTTGTTGCTGCTGCTGTTGGTGATGTTGTCTGTTGTGTGCTCCAGCTGCAGCAGCAGCGTCCTTGCGAGCCTTGTTACCTTTGTTGCCCGTGCGTACGACATCCGCGAGTCGATTCTCAGATACCCAATTACCACTTGCAGTTGCAGATGCAGCAACAGCCGATAATGAGTTGCTGGAGGTATTGCTGTTGGCATTGCTCTCCGTACTCGGATGATTGCTTGATCGCTGCTCTTCGCCTCCTCCTCCACTGCACTCGAGTAAAGCCTGACCTTGTTGATGAGCTTGAGTTGGAAGCGGTTTGTGGCTTGCACCGCTCGCCGTTGAGTTGTTGCTGTTGGAGTTATGCATGGAAGCCTGGTTGCTGTGATGGTGGTGTTGATGATGATGGTGTGCTCCATGTGCCGGAGCCGAAGTTGCAGGCAGTGGCGGAAAAGCTGCAGCCTCCAAATCAAATTGTGGTGGTTGCACTGGAGTTGGTGGTTGCTGCTGTTGATGTTGTTGTTGCTGCTGCTGTTGCAGCTGCTGTTGATGTGAATTATGACACTGATAACCCATGCTGATACCATGATGCAATCCGCCACGCTCGCTATTGTTGCTGCCAGCACCGCCACCTCCGCTGCTGCTGCTTGATCCAATGTTGTTCGACACATTGTTGTTACTGTTTCCACTATTGTTGTTGTTGTTGTTGTTGCCGTTATTATTATTGTTGCTGCTGCTACTAACGCTTATTCCGCCGCTGTTACCCACATTGCTACCAATCGAGTTGTGATGGTGATGATGATGATAATTATGCCCCGAACTCTGCTGTGCAGCAGGAACATGATGTTGCTGCTGCTGCTGCTGTTGCTGAGACGGCAGCGCGCTATGATTGTGATTGCTGTGATGATGATGATGCGACATGGATGCCGCATGCTGCTGAGCATGATAGTTGGGATTGTAATTGTTGCCCTTGTAATTACCACGGTGTTGCGGCGGCGGTGGCTGTTGCTGTTGCTGGGAATCATGACTGTTATAGTGACTCTCGCGATTGGTCGACTGCACGTTGCTTGTTGATGAGGCGGATGATGAGGAGAGCAACTGCTGTTGCGAACCAGCATATATCTAAAATGTACAAAAAAACAAGACAATGCGTTACGTAAATCTATGAATAATTAAATATTTCACTGAGTCAGACTTACATTAACACGACCGCTTGGCGAGTAATTGAGGGCGCTGCCATCTTCATCACGTCGGCGACGTCTCGGACGTGTTTGCCAATGCATCGGTTGCTGCTCTTTGGCGCCGATGGAAGTGGCCAGCGATGAGGAGGAGCTGGCTGACATGTTGTTTCGACCGTGCTGCGAGCTGGCTGCGTGCTCCACAACAACAACATTATCACCGGCCGATGCCTCCTGGAGCTCAACGGGCTGAGCGGCATGCACCACCATATGTGGATGGTGCTGCTGCTGCGGCTGCTGTTGCTGCTGACCAGGCTGCGGTGTAACTGCTGCCTGTGAGCTAGCTGCATAGGTGGAGTGCGTCGTGCTGGCCGCAGGGAATATAAAATGGGCTTGTGGCTGTTGTTGTTGCTGTGACTGATGGTGAGCATGGCTACTGGGTAGAGTTGGCACTTGGTTATTGTAGTGATAGTGATTGCCATAGCTCTTATCCAGATTCTTTTGCATGCCACCCTTCCAGTTACTTTTCATTGCATAACGCGCAGAGCCAGCTGAGTTGGTAGTCACCATTTGTTGTTGCTGCTGCTGTACCTGCTGGCTTGCAGGTTGCTGTTGCGGCTGATGCTGCTGTTGCACCTGCTGCTGCTGCTGTTGTTGTTGTTGTTGCTGCTGCTGCTGCTGCTGGAGAGGTACCTGCTGAAGAGGATCGAGCACGGCAGCTGGCACCACACTGATACTACGTACAGCCGTAGGCATTATAATATTATGCGTTGGCGTCTGCTGCTGGGCATTGCGCGGTGGTTTAGAGCGCGGCTCGCCTCGTGGTCCGCTTCCAGCGCCACTCAGATTGTTAGGATTGCCGCGATGATTGCTATTGTAGCGACTGCCACCACCGCCGCCGCCGCCCTGCGGCTTATTGCTGACAATTTGTGTGGTGGGCGGCGGTGGTACATTTGTGAAATTGGCTGCCACAGCCTGAGGTGCCAGACCATTGGGACCAAATATATTGCCAAATTCATAGAAATTTTGGCCCTGCGCCGCAGTGGCTGTAGCCACTGTGGCCGGTTGCCAAGGAGCCGCCATCAGCCCAGTATAG
The DNA here is from genome assembly GCA_035047405.1 of Drosophila stalkeri. Lineage (NCBI taxonomy): Eukaryota > Metazoa > Arthropoda > Insecta > Diptera > Drosophilidae > Drosophila > Drosophila stalkeri. The sequence goes on along the minus strand of JAWNPR010000041.1, from coordinate 16,422,491 downwards.
AACTGTTGCTGCTGAAAGGGCTGCAATAAGTTTAAGGAATTAGATGAGCACCAAATTGGTTTGAGGTGTGGTACTTACAATCAACACCTGTGTGTTGTACGGCACCGCTGCTGTCGGTAAGGGCGCACCATTGGGCGCATAGACAAAACGTTGAGGTGCTGCATTGTAGCTAACAGCAGCAGCGGCTGCAGCAGCTCCTGCTGTGCCAGCTGGGTCATAGACTGTGGCCGTTGGCGGTGAATTGAGACGAAACCCGTTCTTAATATTTGGTGCAGTAGTTATTCTATTAATAAACGATTTGGGCTTGATGCGCGCCATTATAGGCTTTCCCTGAAACTCTTTGACCTCCTCACGCAAATACTTAAAAGCTTTTTGCGCATCCTCATCCGACTCGAATGTGATATACCAGGAGTTATTCGCTGCAAACTCACAGACAGTGGGTCGCGGACAATTCTCGCTGCTGAACAGCGCCTATAAGAGATAAAGATAATGTTAGTTAGTTATAGAAGGTACGTATATATGATTTGTAATTAGTATACGCTATTTATACTCTATATGTCCGAACGTATATGCTCATCTCAGACTGTATAATTAACATATAGAATAAATGTATAAGTACTAGTAGTAAATATATATAATTTACTATATACCGGAATCGTCATGATCATCACTATTCAAATTCGAATGTGATTATATGAAAGCCGTAATTAGATTTTCATTTCGATTTTAAATTGTGGATGAGTAAACTCGATTGCTCGTTCGTTCGTTCATTTGTTCGCTCGCTCGTTCGTTCGTTCGTTTACCTTGATGTCATCGAGTGGTGTGTCCCCAGATATTTCGCGTAAAATGATGATGCAACGCTTGTGGTTGGGGCGCACGCGCAAGCCTTCATCATCCACCTGAACGTTGGGCGATTCGCGCAGCACCTCGGTAATCAAATTTATGTCCTTTGTTAGTTTCTTAACAAGATTAAAATTGGCCACTGTCTTGATGAGCACATATTGATCGCTGTCCATTTGGGACAGCAGATAAGTATCGGTTGCCAGATTCTCTCTGAAAAAATTAATTCCAATTAGTTTCCATAAATTTTTTAGATTATTATATTGTTTATTACCTGCAAAAGTAGTAGTCCAGCTGTGTGGCCAGCATCTGCTTTAGCTTGTCCAATGGCATTCCACATTCATCAGCGGCCAACTGCTGCTGCTGTTGCTGCTGTGGGATAAGTTCTGGCTGCTGCTGCTGCTCGAGTGCAACTAAATTCGTAGTGTTTACGCCAGGTACGAGGGCCTCTGTTGTATAGCAGACGAGGTTGCCATCTTGAGTCTGAGCAATAGCTCCATTCATGATGGCGTATTCGGTATTGTCGATTGCGTGATTTGCCTGAATGCTATCGCCAGTGGACGGCAGCGTCGGCTGCTGAGCCGGATGGTGGCCGTACTGCTGTTGCTGCTGCAAATGTGCTGGATGCGTCTGCAGATGAACTTGGCCTGGCGTAACTGCCGTTTGGATGGTCTGCGTTGATTGTTGCTGTGCGGCAGCGGCAGCGGCAACTGCCACAGCGTGAGCGTGTGGATGAGAGATGATCTGCTGCTGTTGCTGTTGCTGATGTGGATGTTGTGGCTGCTGTTGTTGTTGATGCTGCGTGGGCTGTACTGTTGGTGGTGCTCCTACTGTTCCTGTTGCTCCTGCTGTTCCTCCACCACCTGCTGCTGCTGCTGCTGCTGCTGTGATCAACGGTATATGAGCGGCTGCTGCTGCGGATTGCGGAGCTGCAATTTGCGTTGTGGTGCCAAACAGATTTGTGGCTAACATAGCCGTTTCAACAGGAACATTGGTGTAAACAGGCGGCTGAATTTTGACTGCATCTCCATTCATATAAACGTATCCTCCTGCAAGTGGGCGAGAGTAAATAAAATTAGTAAGACGTAATCAACATAGAAAAATACAGTGTTTAGAATTTCCTTAGTTGGTATACCCGAGTAGTCGGAGAGCCAGTAGTCAGAAAAATTTAATTATATTTGTATTTTTATTATGTTGAGAGCCTGTTCCGAATGCCCCAATTTTCCAATTTACAAAGAATACAATGTAATTGGAGGCAGAGGATCCAGTCAGGCATTGAAAATTCAATACTATATGTATTGCTTGGCTAGACGCATTTCTGATGGATTAAATGTATATATTGATATATATGTATATGTATTTGAGTAAGCAAATTGCAAAAACAAATAAGTGAACAGTCGCCGCCAGCTAATTTGATCCTAAACATAACCACAAAACAAGGCAAGGGCGTGGGGAGTGAGGAATGGGGCAACTGTGGCTGTTGCAAAAACTTTTGCGTTTTGGCCTCACCTTAAAGTAATGCAGCATACGGTTATGTATGTTTGTACGTATGTCTGCTTATTTACTCGTCTATATATGGGTACATATACATATGCATATACATGCACACAAATGTGTGTGTAAAAGTGCGGGGCATTGTTTGTGACAGTGTATTGGTAAGTAATCATGTATTAGATGTATGTATGTAGTCCCGCATATTTTTGTTTAATTTACAAATTGAGTAGTGCAATTTCTACTAACCTAGGTAATATTCCATGGTAACGTATGTTGGAGAACTGTCAAGAATTCCTCACACACACAGCCACACACAGTTAAAGACACAACTCGCTTCTTCTTCTATTTTCAACTCCTCTTTCAAAAGCGAGCACCCGACAGCCCCCAAAAACTTGTACAAACGGCACACTCACACACACACACAACAATCTTGCACTCGCTCACTCACACTCACACACACTCGCACTCACACACACAAATGCACACGTTGCCTTGTTGCGGCTGCTGCCACCCAGCTGAGGCTTTTTTAGTTGGAAATTTTTGATTTTCACCTGATATATATTCTTATAGCATGAAACTTGATTACGATACGCGAAATGCACACACTCACACACACATACATATATATATATATATATATATATATATATATATATATATATACACACACACACACACACACACACTAGTCTGCGCTGATATTCCTTCCTTCCTCTGCTCAATATATTTATTTATTTATTTATAATGCTGCACAACTGCTGTCTTCTCTCATATTTTCATCTCGGCTCGTGCCTCATTTTCTTCCAACTTCGACAGTCGTTGTCGTCGTCTGGTTTTCTGTGTCTGTGGCTTCAATGACTTAATTTTTGTTCTCATTTAGTTTTCTTTTCCGTGGCTATTTTCGCTTTTCTTCTTTGCCTCCTTCCCTTTTTTCTTTTTTTATTTTTTGCACTCAAATATACGCAGAATTAAAATTGAATTTAGCCCGAGTACCGAACAATTGATTTTTTTTTTTATTTTCACACGTCCCCGTTGCACCGCCGCACCAGCAAAAGTCGTTTAAATGATACACTTGATTGTTGCAAATGTTTTAAATAATATTATTTAGTTTTTATCGACAACGAACTCGTCATGCGAAAACTTTTTTATAAAGCCAAAAATTTGACGTCTCATCGTTATAGAAAAACTTTCGCCCGTTCCTTTTGTCAAACGTTTCGATACACCAAATGTCAGCACGGTTGCATGCGGCGAAAAACATACAAATATCAACTGACAATTAAAAAGCGAAGCGACAAAAAAAAAATTGCAGGACAGGCGCACGCTTTTTGAATATTGAATGTGGAATGAGTTTTAGATTCTCTTTTTGAAGTTATAACTATTTTATGGCATTTCTGTTATTATCGATGGCAAAGCACACGTAATTTAATGGCGCTGGGTTGGAACGTTGGAAATGAATTATGAGAACCTTATATATATGTATATATATATAAATATATACGTATACACATATATATTTTCTTTTTTTATTTGCTAATTAAACAAAATGCATACGCTAGGGCGTTTAAATGTCACCAATGAAATATATGCTTCACACGTAAAGCAAACACACAAACAACTGTACTCACCACGTATATAAATATTTCTTTAGTCCAGCAATTATTTTAGGTCGCAGCCTAGTGTACACCGTCGAAATGAATTGAAAACCACTTGTTATGTGTTCTGGCTAGGGCATTCGTAGCGATTGCAACTGCTATTGCTATTGTTATATGAAACACCAGATATTCCCTGTAGCACGCGAGCACAAAATTAAACGTTTTTCTTTTTTACGAAAAAAATTAATAAAACACACAGCCTAATTTGTGCATCTAATGAATTAAATAAATTAAATTGTGATTTACAATTTTTGCTGCTGCCGTCAAAACTATAATGTGTGATTGTGGTGGTAGAGCGATAGACAATTTTCGAGATAGTTTTTGGTGAAACTGTGATTGAGGTACGATGGCTCAGAATATATAAAAGTATCGATAATATATAGTCGATATCAAAGTAATTAATTCTATTAGCTATATAAATATGCGGACGGCCGGGCGTTCTTTTTCTCAATTTCAATTTCTATTTACTGTTGGCTGATTTGATATTATAAGATTAGTGTAAATCAAATTAAAAGTTGAACATAAATATATCGATTAATCTGCGGTATGGGAAACTTCGAGGATAATTATTTTTTCAATCATTTAAAATAGAGAATCGTGACAATAAAACATATAGGACTGAAAATATAAAAAAAAAAAATAATATGATAAGTTTCATCTGTAAGTGAGCTTTAGTATCTTTCGATATATTTTTGAAATACGTCATCAACATGGCGGCTTCAGGGTTGACGCCGATGTAACCTTCTAGTATTACTATTAACTGTTAGAATAAAAATTTCACGATTAGGTTATTAATTAAATTGTCCAATAAATGATTTTATATATTACAAGTAGATGCTATAAACACAGTTACTTAATTAAAATGAACATTTAATTTTATTTAACTTGTATGATTAACATTGTTCGCAGTTAATGGTCTATTGCTTTTGTCTTTATATAAATGTTTTTTTTTTTTTCTTTTTCTTTTTATCAAGAGATTTGTAGTTAATCGGAACAAGAACTTTAGCAAGTTAGATATATATATTTATATATGAGTGTGTAGGTATGTGTGTAGTGTAAGACTTGTATGGATATCCACACCTTTTGTTTCTCCCTTGGCATTTAGTTTAGAAGCCGTGAACCTTCAATTGATCAGGCTTCGCTAGTCCCACCTTGGTCAACCATTGGCAGATGTTTTCACGTTGATCGCCCTGCAGTTGCAGAACTTCACCATACTCTGGATGTTCAATTACAGTCCCATTGCAAGCAAATTCCTAGAAAAAAGGAGAGCATCGATTAAATAATTTGTATCAAAATGTATATCTATAATTGATATAAGACCTTTTTACAGGAGCGGACTATTTTTTTCAAGTCATATTCTGCGGATAAGCCCTGAACAGTGGTCAATGTCTTACGACCGTTCCTCTGTTGGATTCTTATGTGCACGAGTCCGTCTTGAATATCATCATCATTGCCCTTGATTGCATCAGCAAAGGGGTCTAAAATATATATAAACAAAGAAATATATATATGCGTGCATGTAAAATCTATTAATCACTGTAGTACTGCATGCCCACGTCCCCATACATTTACATAAATATGTATGTTTGTATGAATGTTACTTCACATTGATGACTAGACTAGCCCAAGTGAGCTGCCATTTTTATGTACATACATGCATGTACATATGTATATGTGTGTAAATTACGAGCGTACGGAGTGGGGGCAATAAAAACGTGTAGTTTAACTCTGCTTACCACGAGTGTTTAAATTCTGGATGGACATACGACAATAAAAAGAAACCACAGCCTAAAACAAAAACTGTCTGAAACGGTCTATACAATTCTTTACTTGAATTTAACTGTAATTTAACTTTATTTTGCGAATAGAGCTTCGGAAATGTGTCTGACAAGTAGGGATGGCTCTTTGTATCGATATACCACGCCGAAGATGACGGTTAAGTGATGCATATCGATATGCGTTACATAGCAAGTCTGTTTGCTTAATCGCAGCCAAGTTCACTTTGCGCTGTATCTGCCATATTTCTTTCCTGCTTGTCTTTCAACGAGAAAAGGTGGGCATTTTGCATTATGTGTTGAATTGGTTAAGTTATAGCTTACACGGTGTAGTGAATAGCATAATAACATAGCAGTTATGTTCAACTGCTATGAAAGTGACTGGTTAAGCATAAATACGGCTCCATTTGTGCATTACATTCGAGGTAAAACATTCGTGTTAACCTCCACACGTGTATGACGACTGCTTTTGCTGTTGGCAAATTATTTTATTCCATAATGAATGAATTAGCGGAAGAGTTCTTTGAAGACTATATTCACCACCCAAGACTGACGAAACTATTTAAAAGCAATCAATCCATTTAATGTATTTGTATGTATTAGTAATTGAAATACTTTTCATTTCATATTGTTTCTATCCATGTTGTTGGCCTGTCTCGATTCTATTCGTTTTACTGATTTTAAGGTAAGCACATGTTGCATTCAATTAACGGTATACAGTTACTTCAGTGATGAACGATTTAACGGAAGAGTTCTTTGAAGACTATATTCATCACCCAAGACTGATGCTATTAATTGATATATATAATTAACTACAAATGGAATTTGCTTACTTATCTGATTTTACTTTTATTTCATGCTTGCGTCTGTTTCTCTTTCAATTGCTAATTATAGGTAAGTAAAACGGTAGAACTGTATTTTGTTCTATAATACACTACAGAATGATGAATGATTTGGCGGAAGAGTTCTTTGAAGACTATATTCATCACCCAAAACTGAATAAAGCTTCAAAAGCAAGTTAAAGGCAAACTTTATGAATAGTTACTAATATTTTTCTTTTCACTCTTGCAGACGTACGATGGCAACCTCTTCGCACCTCAATTGGTTGATCATTCGCAACAACAACGCCTTCTTGTTGAAGAAGCGCGATGTGAAGAAACCCTTCAGCACAGTTAGTATAAATCGAATCTGAATTCAATATAATCCTGTTCTTCTAAATGATGTTTCCAATTTATAAACTTTCACAATGATATTTGAATACAACATGATAGTAACATAAATCTGACAAAAGAATTGGCAAACAGCATGTATGGAGAATTTCAATGAAACTGTTTCACTAATACAAGTATATTTTCTAAACTTCAAGGAGCCCAATAACTTGGCTAATGTGAGTTCTTATCGCTACAGCGGTATTGTGCACAAGAAAACTCTTGGCGTAGTGCCAGCTGCCGATAAGAAGGGCTTCACTACTGTCTTGAAGAAGGGCAAATATGGCCAGCGTCCTGCTAAGAATACGGTGCGCGTTAACTTCAAGGCTGGTCCCCGTCGTTCCCTGAAGAAGCTGAAGAACCTCTTGACAGGAACCAAATACCGCAAGGATCTAACACAGGTATATAAATATATAGTTTTACTTTATATTCGATGTCTTGGAAATGTTTTCTGTTGTGATGATATTTAACACCAAGATCGCTGAAAAGTTGTGTCGAAAATTTAGACTGATTTTATTTAATTTTGAAATAATTGCTAATTTTCTTATAAAATATTAATGCAAAAAATATTTCTCGTTTACTTGCAGGTAATGCGGCCTTAATTGTTTTAATATAACCATTTTACAATGTGATGACTTTAATATACTTACCAAGATCTCTGAAGCAGACGTGTTGTGAATTCTTACTGATATTTATATTATATATTCATATTTTTCGTTTCTTTGTACATTTGAAATAATGTTTCTCAATTTGTTTTCTATTTTAGGCTGCCCTGCGTCGCGCCTCTGCCGTTCTGCGTTCTCAGAAACCTGTTCAAACGAAGGCCAAGAAACCTGCACAGGTTTCGGCTAAGAAGCCCGAATAAATGTATTTAATCGGGAAACTGAGGAGTTGTTTTATACTCGAGAAATAAAAAAAAAACAAGTTAAAAGAAAGTCCTATAAATATTGTTATTTTGATTTATGGGATAAAAGCCAATTGCTATTGTAACATTTTGAACTGAGCCTTCCAATTTATGAGTTTAAATCTATTTCCTGTCAATTAAGTAACTAGACATTTTTGGATTTAAAACAGTATTTATATTTAATCAGAATTGTTAAATAATTGCTATGGCTTGCCAATAATGTTTTCAATTGTAAAGAGCGTGTTCGTCTTTGATCTGTTCGTCGTGTCCAGCAGCTGTTGTAGTCCTTTAAATGCCTCAACGTTTAAGGTCGCCTCTCGTCCAGCCGGCGTTGGAGTAAAGGCGCTTGGGGAATGTAGATCTTCACGCAAGGCGCTATCCGCTGTGCTCTGCTCTGCAGTTCTGTTCGAGCATGGGCTGTCGGCTGCTGAGTTGTCCTTTAAACTTCTGCCCGCCGGTTCGTTATTGAAGAGGCTGTTGAAACCGAAGGATACAGAGAGATACTGACGATGCAGCTCTGTAATTCGATCCGAGTAGTTGGGACGCAATGCAGCAGAATTACCACTACCATCGCTGCAGAACAGGTCAAAGTCGGCCATGGCATCGCTCGAGGAACGAAACTCTCCATTGCTGCCATCGTTGCTAGCATTGGAATCCTGCTTGGAGTAAATATTTGATTAGTTTATAATTGTTGATTGAGGACTTGATGAGTGCTGCTTACCTTGCCCGACTCACGCTCGAAGCGACTGTTGCTGGACGAACAGTGCCTTCGTCTGGTGCGTCGCCTTCGATAGTTTCCCTGCTCGAACATATCCGTGGCGGAGGCATCCAGCATCCAGTAACTGCCCTTTCCAGCGCTGTCGTTGTCCTCAATGGTGTTCTTATCCCGTGGCACCTTCACAAAGCAATCATTCAGCGAAAGATTATGCCTTATGGAGTTTTGCCAGCCTTGTTTATTCTCACGATAATACGGAAATCTGGAAGATAATTCATATATAAGATTATATTCTTTAGCTCAGTTTTAAAGCCCGATATAGTTAATGGTTTCGGTTGGTTTATCGACCCAAACTGGAAATGCGTCAAAAATAATGCGACGTCAAAATTTAAATCAAAATTCTTTTTGACATTTTCAACTTGTTTATGAATGCAATTATATATACATATATACCCTATGTATTTATTTTCAAAAGTTGATTTCCATATTTTATGTTTATTTTAATGGCTAGTTAAATATATACCGGTATATATTTATATACGTATGGAGATACTTAAGAATTATTATTATTTATACATGGCTTGTAAACAAACAAAATATTGCGAATCTTATTTCAACAGTCTTAATGCCTTTCGATTCATATATAAATTGATTCCAAATTTGCAAGTAGGTTAACGTCCTGATTTATTTTTAAAACATTGTCAAAATTTTAATGTAGAAATAAATGTTATTAATAAAATATTAATTGCTTAAGATATTGATATTCAGTTGGAACTTAGCTGATATTTGGTTACTATATAATACAATAATGTATATATAAAATATGAATACTATATGCATATAAGTATATATTAGATATACATTGTTTGTTATATGTTCTAGCAAGGAATCATTTTATTAGTATATATATAAATATTTACTTTACTATGCAGACCATATCAATATTCTCTCTTAGGTTCAATAAAAATCTGAGATATATTAGACTTTCATATTTTATTCTATTCGAAGAATATAAGAGCAAGAGCAAGAATATAAGATATAGTAAAGAATCGCGTTTTACTTCTATTGTCAATTGAATCTTGAATTTATTTAAATTTCTAATTTAAGTTTTAGTTGAAATATTTATTGTTATATATTAGGGTTCATAAAATTATAATAACAAATTTAAATAAAATTCTCGTTAGTGATATGTCTGATTTAGGAAAGATATTGTTCACCTTATACCAACAATAGACATCTCAAAAGCTAACAAAATCCTGTGTTATTCAAGAGTTTGATATATTATAGAGAATATTATAGATAATTCTATTCATTGGAACACATACGGAACTAGAAATTCTGGACTTTTCAAGAATATTATAGGTATATGCATGCCATATATACAGAGCTATATATTTTAATATCTTTCTAATAATTTCTTAATTTCTTTTAGACTTTTCTACTTTATTCAGTTTATCCTACACTCTATATGTCCAAATTTATCTATATCTATAAGTATATCATCATAATCACACTCACTTATCCATTATGAATTTGTAAATGCCACTCAGTGTCAATCGCTGATTGGGTGCACTGCTTATGGCCATGGCGATCAGGGCTATATAGGAGAAGGGCGGTTTCTCTGGTCGATGATTGTTGTGCAGAAAGGAGATGGGTAAAGTCCAAATATTATTGTGTAATGCCAGAAAACTATCCATATTATTGTAATAGAAGGCAGATGGGAAATTGTTGCATGGCAATCCATCCATATTGACAGCTCCGACGGCATTTGCCGCAGCCAAGGGATGACCGACGCGCAAATACTCTGGACAGGCCAGCAAAGAGTTGACCAGCTGCTCATTATCCTGTAGAGCTGATGGAGTTGTATAACATGAGGTAGGCAGCATATTTGAAGGAGATTAAAGTTAAATCCTTTAAGTACTTTGTTTGGTCTTAAGTATATATGAATGATGTCAGGTTTGTCAATTACTACGATATACATATATTTATATATAGTTATTTTGTTGTTTTGATAACTTCACTAAACTCAGCTTTGTTTCAAATACTTTTTCTTTTTCTTTTTAGCGTATATATTAATGCAGTTTCTTAAACCGATACGCGTTGCGTTCGCCTTGAAGACCGATCGACAATTAAATAGATTTTGTTGTGGGAGGGTAGAGCACTTGCAAGTAAAAATCCAAAGTATTTGTGAATAGAGCAGAGACTCATACACACACACTTAGAGACTATAAATACATGAATACTTAAGCAGAGAGACAGAGTGAGCGAGAGAGAGAGAGTAAATTGGCAGAGTATGTAACTATAAAGAGAGAATATGTTTCTGGCATTCTTAGACTGATCCTTAGTTAATATTAAAAACTATTTCCTAGAATTATTGTAAATAATTACAAATCAATCCAAAGCTTTCCTTTGATATCCAGTCATAATGAGCTACATATATCTATATTGAGTATATGGACTTATCTTATTGGTGCATTTGACTCTAGCAGGGGCGTCACTCTTCTTACACACATACTCACGCACACTCGCACATGTCATCTCTCTGGTGTAGATCTTTGCTCATTTGCCTGAATTTTCTTGTTTTGGGCGGAGTCAATGGATTTTCCATGTGGGTGTGTATTCAAAGGCATTCCAATTTCTTTATATACAAATCCAGCTAACAAATTTTTCAACAAATGAGAATTAAGCAACGGAAAATGGAAAATTCTTTAGATTTTCACTATTGAACTTTAAACAATGTAATTTTTGTAACTTAAATAACCAGCTGAATGTTTATTTAAAGTCTAGTAAACTAGTGGGATTTTTTATGATGCAAATTATGCACAGGAAATCCTAGAACAAACTAAATAAATACGTAAATGTATAAAATAAATGTAGGAAAAACAAAACGATTTATTATAAAATTATATTTATTTATATTTTTAAATATTTACTTATTTTGTTTATATATATATATATATATATATATATATATATATATATATATATATATATATATATATATATATATCTTTTTTTTTTTTTTTTTTTTTTTAACTACGTAATTATTTCGAAAAAAGATCATTCTTAGAAATAAAAAACAAAACCTTCTTATCTATAAGAATTGTAGTTCAGTTCTTATTGCTATCTGCTCTCTAATATATTTATATTATTACAACATAAAATAATATGTTGGTTTTTTGTTATAGAAATTTTTATTCATTTGAATATTCCATTTAATATCTATTAAAAATTTCATATTTTCTTTGTAAATTTTGGGTAACTATAAAAATATGAGCCGAGAGAGATAAACGAGGTCTATCTCTTCAATTGCTATCTGTGAAAATAGTCCAATTTCCTTTAGATTTTACGACCTTTCACAAGCGCACTCTAGAGGAGTACTATTTGGCCGGTCTGGGAGTCTGGGAGTCAAGTGCGCCCACAGTTTCTAAAGAGTGAAGCGAAAGTCGAAGGTCGTAAAATGATTGTTGTATACATTTAAAACACAGGACGAACTGCGAACTGTTTTACGATCGGCTGCATGGCAATGTTCTAGACTAGAAAGCAGAGTCTCATTTAAAGGAAATAAAAACAATCAATACCAAATACCAAATAACAATTGAAGTTCACATATGTCTTTCGAGTCTGCAGAACAAAAAGGATTTTTCACGCTCTCTCTCTCGCTCTGTCTCTTACTATCTGGAGATGCAAAAGATTTTACGATCGCTTACCGCGTTCAAAATGGGTCATAAAACAATGGGTGTATCCTAGACAGACTTTGCTTTGGATCGTAGCTCTTCAACTGATCTGCTTGCCTTTGCTTATTTTTAGAACAATGTTGTGAATAGTATTGGAAACAAATATATAGATCTTAACATATATACGTATATAGATATTTAATTTAGTTTTTATTGCACTCTGAAACAAAAGAACAATGTTTGGTTTTGTTGTGATCTGATCGATCGGTTGCTCGATCGGTTAGTCACGTTCGCTTGTTTTCCTTGTAGTTCATCTTAAAAAAACAAGTAAGACTGTTTATGCTTATGCTAGACTAGAAGATACCTCTATGTTGCAGAGTTGCTGTTGCAGTTACTTAGTATTCAATTTACTTTGTTAGTCTTCAAGTTAGACTCAAGTATCTAAGTCTAAAATTAAAATATAAATATAAGAAATTTATACATTGAATAGAATTTTATTAGGTAAGTTCTCAAGATCTTCCACAGATCCTAAAATATTCAAAATCAACAGATCGAGAGAAACAGACAAAGACTCAGATCAGACTTATATTAAAATTGAGGTAACTCTTGCAACTGTCTGTGACACAAAAGACCCTATGCCCTATATCAGTGGGTATTTAAAGTATAAACCACAATTGCATTTATAGTTTAGTGCGTGACATCTTGCCGACTGATGCCCTGTCCATGCCATTGATTTATAGAGTTTATAGACTTTGATCTGTGATTCTATGGATCTGTTAGCAGCTAACCAAGAAGTCAACATCTTGTCAAAATTTGATTTGCTCACAGTTGCAGTTAAATGGAAATAACAAAGCATTTATCAAGCCATCCCTCATATACAACATCTCTTGCGGTCGTCGATCGACAATATGTATTTCCCTGCTCTTAACAACTAGTTGGGCATTTATTTATAGTACCCTTAGAGTAACAGAGAAGCTGGGCTATTAGCTGCCTGCCTTCGTTGTTTGACAACAAATACGAGCAGCTATATATTCAGCCTCCTTCTGTTCATCATCATAAAGATTTGTTGTTGCTGTTGTTGTTGGCGGCGTTACACATCATTGACAGCAAATTATCCACATTACCTGAATTGTCAGCCAGGCGCCCCCAACCATTCACGACATTTTGGCCATTAGGATGGTGTGAACGTGACCTTTGGTGGCCATTAAATGGCACACTTCACGAGTACAAAAATGGTATTTTGTATGCCCCGAAACGAATTCGGAAATTTATGCGATTCTTGACACTAGTTGCGTGCCTCCAACCCCAACTATATATATCTATATATATAATGTATTTCCTCTGATAGAGCTCTTAAGACAGTAGCTTCGATATCGTCACGTGTCCATTGATGAGCAAATCTGTCAAATGTTAACATTTGTTTTCCTAGCAGGTGTTTCCCAGTTGGTAGTGAAGCTAAGCTACCTGTAGTTAACTACAGTTAAGCGTTTGCTGAATGACCTGTTAAATGTCTTTTAGTGTGCCTGGGAGATTTCACATCAAACTTGTATAAACGCTTGGAGAAATTGTACAGAATTGTTCCTTGTTCATTTTGAGAATAAGTTTTTCGGATATTCCAAAAGTAGTTGATTATGCAGTTAGAGAAAATATTAGGTATTGCGAGCTTCACTTGAATCTGCACTTGAGCATTTTTATATAAAGATATATTTTCTCTCCTTTCCATATGCTTTTAAATATTTCATATAATTTTTATTATATAACACACAAGCCTTCAGGAAGTATTAAAGTTTATTAAAATAAACTTTACATATTCAAAATAAATTTTATGTATTTTTAATATTTTACTTGCTTGAAATAAATATTTTGCATTCAATCTTTTTGCTTTGGCAACCTAAACAATTTGTTTACAAATTAAAAATTCTTCAATTTTTATTTCGTAATATTAAACAAAGAAATATGTTTTAATTGCTATTATAGACCAATCTATTTAATACGTCTAGCCACAGCATTGGCCGAATATATTTAAGGCATATCAAAATGAGTAAGAGATTTGCAGTCGAGTATTAACGACTTGCATATACACGTTCAGTAAAATTAATTAAAGTAAATTCTTAATTTCTATAGTCTTTCATAACCTAATTCAAATTATTATAAGATCGATCGATGTTTCTTCGATTGACATGCCACAATATGCAGAAGTCATACTTATAGATCATCGCACTATAGCTTTATCAGAAATATTATAACCAGTTTTTAAGGACTTTTAATAAATTCTATGATGAGCCTGTAGCCGAGGCTATCCACCCAGATTGACAGTGCATCAAACATCATATAAACTCTTTTCACTTTTTGAGCGAGCATAGATATTTTGTATTCAATTTCAATTTCTTGGTTTTTTAACATAAACAGTTTGTTTAAAAACCCCAAAAAATTTAGTAATATTTAACAAAGAAATGTACATTAAATAGAGAGCAAAAAAAAAAAAAAAAATTGTTATAAATTGTTATAAATTCTATATTAAAGTATATATCATATAGACAAATATAAATATGTTGCTTCAACTATTGAAATTTCAAAATTAATTGATTTTCATTATACGATGAGCATAAGCTAGAGAATCAGGTGTGTAAATTGAAAGGTGTTTATTGTTTCCGTATCGAATGGCTACAGATAATTGCTGATGCACAGGGGGCGAGTGTTGGGGTGCCACTGTTCGATATTATCTATAAGAAAATGCTGATGCCGATTTATTCATCCAATTTGTTTTGCTGACACTGAACCAAAAGATTTGCACTTTTCAAGTGGCAAATTAACGGATGCTCAAGGTGCAAAGAAACTAGTTTTTTTCTTTTCATTTTTCAAAAAACAATAAACTTTCAACAACAGTCCAGGTGCCTGTATGTGTATGTGTGTTTGTGTTTGTTTATTTGTTTAAATTTAGAATATCGACAGCTTCAAAAGCTTCTCAAGTGGTTCGACTTGGCCATTAAACAGATTTTCAAAGATGTATTATGACCGAGCATTGTTAACTGCCTCCTGCCACCAGTAGTCTCCTGTTCGACCTCTGATACAGCCGCCCCGCCCCCCAACTGTGCTCGATTGGTTGACCCCGCGGGTAATTTGCACTTCAAAGCGTGTTTATGCCAACCGACTGGGTCGGGAGATTTATTTCATTTATGACTTATATATAGACCCAAGTCGAGTCGATTGCTAATGAGTGCTGGGCTCCGTTTATACCTTTCCTTATTGCTTAGCTAATTATCAACAACAAAAGTTGCTATACCCGCTAGATTCAATTGTCTGCCGAGAATGTGAGTGTGAGGGAGAGTAAGAGAGAGAGAGAGAGAGAGAGAGAGAGACAGAGAGAGTGACTGCATGTGTGTGTGCGTGTCTCACCTGTCTTTATCATCGATCCTTGTCGTGCGACAAAGCAGCTGTCAAATCTCTAGTTGACAGCCACTTTCATTTCGATGCATTATTAAAATGCGGCAACAAGGCAAGCAACACATCCTGGCACATCCTGACAGTCACGCCTCCGCCCCGCCCCAGGTGGAGAGACGAGCGTAAGCAAAAGCAAAGTAAAGCAAAGCAAAGCGCAGACATCTTGGCGTCTGCCGTGAACCAGCTCGTGTTTATTTTCATGGGAAAAAGTTGGAGCAAGGGCGAGAGAGTGAGAGGTTAGCTGCTGCACTTGGCAGTCGGCTGCTGTATGTGTATAGATTGGGACGGAGAGAGAGAGGGAGAGAGAGAGAGACAGGGAGAGGCAGAAAGGGGAAGAGAGGGCGCGCAGGGGACATTTGCTGCACTTGGTAATCGGTTGCTGCATGTGCCTGTGTGTGTGTGTGTGTTTGTATGTAAATAAAATAATAATAAATAAAAAAAGAGTACGCAAAACTTCATGCAGTGAACATGGAACGTGGAACATGGTTTGGGAGCCCCGAAGGGGCCGCTGAAGTTGCGGGCTATGTGGAACACACGCATCGCATCAAAAGCACGTGTAAACAACTCGAGCTAGTTGCCCCCGATACAGCGGTTGCTGCAGCCGGTCCCCGCCCCCAATACAAGTGACGATATAACAACGTTGGACTATGGGCATTGGCACGTCGAAGTGTGAGTACTCTAGAAATTTAAATAAATATTCCGAGAATTCACTTTGGGTTTGAGTTGAAGGAATTTTTTTATCATCATGTTAAGTCACTTCATTGATGAGGAAAAAACTAAAGGCATCAGACTTGTTGGCCGCGCAAAACCGGGAATTCTGCATAGTCTGTGCCAGCTTCGTAGGCTTTTCAATAGAGCTCAAATGAAAGGGTATTCCATAAAAAATGCATCTATGAATTTTTGTAGAGTCGAATGGAATAAAGAGCTGAGAGGGGCAGAGAGGAAAGGAAAAGAGTGGATGCGTGGCGCGAAGAGCGGAGAAGAGAGCCGCCAAGGCGTGGCACGGCAGACAGAGTGGCGTCAAAAGTTAGTCGGGGTGGGTTTTGCCACATACACATGTGAACGCAGAGAGTGAGGTGAGAGGTGGGAGCTGAGGTTGGGGCACTGTTATGAAAACAAGAGGCAGCCAAAACCACTTGGCACG
Organism: Drosophila stalkeri; assembly: GCA_035047405.1. Lineage (NCBI taxonomy): Eukaryota > Metazoa > Arthropoda > Insecta > Diptera > Drosophilidae > Drosophila > Drosophila stalkeri. The sequence goes on along the minus strand of JAWNPR010000041.1, from coordinate 16,405,641 downwards.
GCCCGCACCTCGTTGTAGCTCCAATGGTAAATGGTCGACAGTTTGATATGCGGTTTGGCAACGCTAGCAAAAAATCAGTTTGCAGCAGCAACAGCAGCAGTGGCAGCAGCAAAAGTCGAGGAAACAGTTGCTGCTGATTTAATTTGGTAACGGGAACAGCAAGCATAGCCTAGGCCTAGGTCCTGGCCGACTTTCAGCAGCTGGTCTAAAATATTGACTAGTTTTTTTCTGCTGCTGCTGCTGCTGCTACTCTCTATTATTATTTTCACTATTATTATTTTAATATGGTTTTTGTTTTGCCAAAGCTGGAACTCGTCAAATGTTTACAAGCAAATACGCCACATCATCAAGCAGCAGCAGAGCGGATGAGTTGCTGCGGAGCAGAAGAATGGGAGTGGAGCAGGGCAGTCGAGCATAACAAGGGCCAGGGCTAGGATTGGCGGCTAGGGCTGAGGGCTAGGGCTGGAGGCTAGAGAAGAATTTATAGTTTTTATGCTCGAGCAGCAAATGCATGAAGAGTATATTGGTTTTTGTACATATAATGTGTGCATAAGTAGGAGTTATTTAGTTGGTGCTGAAGCTAGAAAGAGCCAGGACGTGATAGAGGATAGATGCATAGATGGATAGAGAGATAGATGAGAAATGATAGAGATATATGGATAGTTAGATAGATAGATAGAGACATATAGATAGATAACTCATGAGTACAAACTGTAGTTGATATACTCTACAGATAGATAGATTACTTATAACATCTATCTCTTGAGCTCCTTCTAAATCAAATTTGAGCTGCAATACATTGAGATGTGAACGCGTATTAGACAGTCGGTAGAAACCGATTGCAATGTTGACGCAGCTTGTTAAGCAAAGCTGAGGGGGTTGAGCTGGATTGGGATTAGGGGCAGCCCCGCCAGCATCTAGAGTGCGAGGGGGGCATGGCCAGGGACAATAAGTTGGAATTGGAATTCGCTTTGATCTTTTCGCACTTTTAAATGTTTGGGAAAATCTGTGTAAAGGCATGAAATCGCTTTTCGAAGAAACAATAAAAAATTAATGGCTGCAGTTGTTGTTGTTGTTATTGTTGCTGCTGCTGTTGTTGTTGTGGTTGCTGGTGTTGCTGTTGTTATTTGTTTTTTAAATTTTCTGTTTGATAAAGCGCGCGCCACAAACAAAATGGGTGGCAAAAATAAATGCCCAATAAACGATGTGCAACTAGTTCTGGGCAACTGAGTCCCCAACCCAACCGCCGCACCATGCCACACGCCACATGCCACACCCCACACGCCTCACGCCCCATCTCCCTCTCTCTCTCTCTCTCTCTCTTTGGGGTAGCAACTGCTGCAGCTGATTTACATTTGATTCGATTTCAAGCGGAAATCTTTGGCAATTGCAGATTAATCTGCTCTGACAGCTGAAAGCCGTTTTGCGGAAGTTGACTGTGGGTGGCTGACTCTCTGGCTGACTAGCTGGATGACTGGTTGGGCTGGTTGGCTGCTTGGCTGGCTATGTGGGCGCATCTGGGCTACCTGGCTGCGGGCATCTCAGGTGTCAAGGATTACTTAACGCTGATTAGATAAGCATTTGGCTGCGAAATGTGTTAAGCTTTGTTTTCGCTTTTCTCTCTCTATTTTTTTTTTGTGCACCTTTTAAAGCCAAAGTTTTTCTTTTGCGTTCGGGCGTTCGCCTGCCAGCGCAAATGGCATTTTTATTGAGCCATTAAAATTTTTCGGCCTCGACTCAAGTGTCTGCAAAAGGCGATACGGATGCGGTTATCCAGAAGCTGGAAGCTGTAAGTTGGGAGCTGCCAGTGCGATTGAAGCTGGCGGGGAGCTGGGTGTCCTTACATTTTGATTAACGTGCTGATGCCAATGGAGCTGGGCTCTAGCTTCTATTATTTATTCTTTTTTTTTTGTTTTTTTTGCAGATACCCTGAATTCGGGGCAAGCGTTTCCTTTGAGTATGCTGATTATGTTCAATTGCATGTTACAGAAGGTAGGCAGGGGCGTGGCTGAGACCATATGGTTTAAATTTGATTGGAAATGAGAGGCTGAGCTGATGACATCTGTTTATTTGTCTGTGGAACATACTGAATTGAGAGTGCCTGCAGGCAGACTAGACTATAAAAGTTTGATCAATATGATCTGATGATGATATATGTTGGTTAATCTCGTTGTCTGCCTTGGCGCTTTTCTTGTTCACTTGTTCATTTCCTTACTTTTTTTCCTGCTTCACGCTAACTAAAAATGTTGGGAATGGGATATAGAACATAAAGTCAAGTAGCATAATTCTTATTCTATATGCTTTGGTATAATTATAGCTAAAAATATTTTATTATCATCATCATCATTAAACTCAACTTCATCTTCTTCATTAGCACCATCATTCTCAAAATCATTATCAGCATCATTCTAATACTCATCAGCATTGTCATTGTCATCATCATTGTTATATTCATCATGATGAGATCATTTTTCTTATCATTCTCATTCGCATTCTCATCATCAGTCTTATGTTTATCTTCATTAGTCTCGCCATCATCATCATCATCATCATCATCGTTCTCAATTTCATACTTGTCCTCATCATTTTTCTTCTCCTCAACAAACATTTGACGTTTCTCATAAATCAAACATAAATTAGGAATATTTTTCCCTCGTTGCAATTTGATTTATCATGAAGGGTATCGTTTAGTCTATCATTGCCAACTGCAACACGTTCAGTTGTTTTTCTTTTGCTGTACTTTTTGAAATGCCACCTAAGGGGATAAACTTGTGAAATATTTTTGGGGATTTGTGCGGCTTAGGTGAATGTGGACCCCCAACTACTGCGCGCTATACCAATAGCCCGGCTCTGTAGGTGATTAGGCAGCAATCCATATTTTTTTTTTATTTTGTTGGTCGGCCATCCAGATTGTCTTGGCCATGGCCAAACGCAACAACAATAACAGCCAACTCTAAAGATTTATGTACATATTTGTTTGTTGTTAATGCCGCAGCCGTTGCCTCATTAGCTGCATTTGAAAGTCGCTGTTGCTGCTGCTTTCGCTGCTGTCACTGTCGCTGCTTCTGCTGCTGCTGCTGCTGCTGCTGCTGCTGTCTTTCTAAATGTCCTGGAGGCGCGTGCGTGTGGCTTATCACACGAATGTCATTACGCACCTTACGCCGGGCCCATAACTTTGAGCGCGACTCCAACACGCCTCCAACGCGCTGCTCCCATTCCCCATTCCCCATTCCGCCCTTTTTCAAAATGTGCGAATGCGATTGCGAATGCGAATACGTGAGTTCTGCAAGTTATGTGAACGTAAGTGAATGAAATTACCGTAAGGCATTTAAGCAATGCAAGTAAGCCGCTCCGAATAGATACATAAATGACAATGCCAGACAGGCGACATCACCAGCAGCAGCAGCAGCAGCAGCGACGGGGCAGCAGCAGCGGAGGCGGGCGTGGCGTGGCATGGCTTGGCGGGTGGGCGATTGCCATAGCCCTTCTTCCAGCGGCAATTTTAGCCACAAAACGTTTAAAGACGCTGCTCAGCACTTGGCATAAAAATCCTGTCAGCTTGCACTGAGAAAAAATTGGTGTGAATTGTAAATTAAGCGTAGATAAATGAGGGGTTATCAATTTTTAATGAGAATATGATTGACATAGGTGTTTGGTAAGGGTAAATTATGTTAGAAGGAAAACAAACGAGAATCTAATTTGTATTTAAAACATTTTTAAATAGAGAAGTTCACATTTGATAGTAAGGATTTATATTGTTGGGAAATTTAATTGTTCTGCAATTTTATTTTATTTTCTTTTTTAATTTATGTTGTTATTTTATTTGAATTAATAAAAAAAAAAAAAATAGGATATATGTAAAAATTTAATGAACTTGTTTTTAAGAAAATTTTAAATTATATAATATAAGATTAGTATTTAAATAACATTTGTAACTTTATTTTTAATATTTACATAATATATTTGTAAGAAAAAGTTGAAAAATTCATATTAATATAATAATATACTTCGATTAGGAAATTTACACAGTAGAATTATATATTTCTATAATTGAATTGTCTAATTAAATTTTATTTATTTTTAGAAAAATTTTCAAATGAAGTTAAAAGTTTGTTAAAAACATTTCACAGTTTCTCGTAGTGCGTCTTTAGCCTGTCTGTTGCTGCTACTGCTGCTCCAGTTCCAGTGTCAGCTCCTGCTGCTGCTGCTACAGTTCCTACTCCTGCTACTGTTAAGGCGCGCTTATCGTTTTGACAGGAATATCTGCGCTTTCTAAATGCCGACGCCGTCGTTTATGATGCTGCTGCTGCGCTTACGATTGAGTTTCACCAGCAACAACCACAACAACAACAATAACAACAACAACAATAGCAACAGCTTCCCCTTTACAGACCAGCTCACCCCATCCACACCCACACACACGCACAGAGAGCCGTAAAAACGTGCTGTGCCTGGTTGTTACTTTAATGGCTTTTACTCCCCACGATTTCAGAGTCGTCAAGCGAATTATGGAAGCTGCCTTTGCTCCTTTTTGCTCCTGTTCTTTGCTCCTGCCAACAGCTTCAGCATCAGCTTCTGCCTTAGCCTTTTCTCTTAGCCTTGGCTTTGTTTCTCAGCACTTTGGCGTGCCTGCGTGTGTATTTAATAGCCTCTGTGGCTTGACATTGACTGCCTGGTTATGTCGCCCATATATACAAACGCAACTTCTCTATATATACACATACAAATATATATGTATATAAATAAATATATATAAAGTTTCGTTACCTGTGCCATTCCATTCGATTATCGCATCAAAATTTTAATTACTCAAATTACAATTTCGGGCTTTTAATGTCAAGTTGTCAACGCTGTCAAAGCCTTAGGTCAGGTCATTAAACATCTTTACTTCATTAAAATAAAAAACAAGTAACAACAGTTTATGCTTCTCTAAAGCTTCTCTTAAGAACCACAACAATTAACTGAAGCCTACTGTTCAGGGCTGCAGCATCCCATTCCAAAAATATATTCGCGAAATATTAGGGAAATCAGTTGAGGGAAAACTGCGTGAAAACTCCTTAAATATATTAGATTATAAATAAAAATATTCAATTACATTTACAATGCAATTCTTATAATTTTTTATTAATTATTACATTTTGGTCTGTTACGTAATATGTATTAATTAACTAATTTTATTAAAAAATAATATTTAAAATATATTTTAATGTTTCTCTCTCGCCGTTTTTTTTAGTTTTACAAAGAGTTTTAATAATTTTCAAAATTTAAAAAATGCAATGTAGTTTCTAAAGTTTTTCTAATATTCTTTTAAATAAAATATGTTTAAATATAATATATTTTTGTATATGCCATTCCCCTTTAGTTCGTTAAACGATTTGGAATGCCTGAAGCTTATAGCTGGTTTTCACTCTGGCTTTGGTTTTGGTTTTAAAAATGATCTATATAAAAGGTGGTTGGGTTTATGTTGAGCTTTTAATATGCCTAGATTGAGGGCGATTATGCACGCACTATTTATAATGCGCCAGAGCTTTGCTTGAAGGAGTAGCAGAAGAAGGCGAAGGAGGAGGAGGCGGAGAAGGAGTCGAAGGAGGAACGTGAAGACTTTTGTAGCCTAATGAACGGCTGTTTTTTGTGCTAGCATATGCTGCTCTGCAGCCCCGCCCCATTCGCCCAATCAGCCACGCGGCCCACATTGGGCCACCTGCTTCGAATTTTGCGCTGACATTGATTGATTATAAATCGGCATACATTGCAAATCTAAAGCGTACACAATAACAAAATGTTGCTGTTGTTGCTGTAGTTGTTGTTGTTGTTGCTTATCCTTTGTGAATTGTTGGCGCTGCGGTTGCCTTTTGTTTGGCCTGTGACAGCTTTTAATCTAGCGAAGCACGAGGCAACAGCAACAGCAACAGCAACGACAACAACAAAGGCAGCAACTAAAGTGCCAGACAGACAGACAGACAGATAGACAGATAGATGGAGAGACAGTCGAACAGTTGGACCATTGAGCTGACATAAACTAGTTCAATTTCAATGAATAAGTTCAATGATTCATTTTGCAAGTCATGAACTGTGACTTATATGCGACTCAATAGTTCAGCTTGAATGATTTATATTGGAATTCGAAGTTGGCAGAGACTTGTTCAAATGAACAAGTTTAATGATTCAATTTGCACACAAGGAGTTCAACTTCAAATTGAACTGAATTGAATTTAATTGGAGTGTAATATGAATAAATAATGTAATATTTAATATAGTTAATTACTTGTATGTGATTCAATGACTCATTTACGGATAGTGAACTAATTCATATATTTTAGATACTATTTTAGATTTGAAGTTACAATATAGTAGCTGAGTTCTAATGAACAAGTTACAGATATTAGAGAAGTGAATCACTTTAGACTAGATCACAAATGTTCCCATTATTATAATTATTTGTTATATGATTTATATCTATTTTAATACTGGTTTATTTTTAATGAATCAGTTCAAAAAAAAAAAAAAAATATATATATATATATATATAGTCTTAAATAATAATTATTGAAGAGTTGATCTAGTTTTTAGCGTTGCAGTTCATTATTTAATGACTGCTTCAGTTGAACTTATTCCGCCAGCTCTGACACACAGATAGCTGGACAATTATTTGAAAATCACTTTAGTTCATATACGAAATGTGCCTGAGACTTGGGCCAGTTGTCATTCGGCGCGTCTTAATGGAGCTGCGGTCCAGAGCGCTAATGATGCGATCCATACTTGACCCGCCCGGTCATGCCCTGCCCTTGCGCCAGCACCTCCATTCAAATATATGTATGTTTATATGTGACGTATACGCAATATGCGTTTAAAACCTGTAGTTGGGGTGACTGCCCAATTGATGGCACGTTTTTGATTTGAATTGCTGTTGCGTTTGTAGTTCGAGAGTTAAGAATCGACTTTATGTGCTCAGCTCAGCTCAGCTCAGCTCTGCTTTGCTCTGTACTCTGCTGTGCTATGCTGTCTGGCCTATATAGGTTGCTTGGCGCCATTTTACGTAGCAAAACAAAAGTTATGGCCCAATTTTGTAGACCCATCAACCACCCAATCACCCATCCAACCACCCAATCCTTCTCATAGAGTGGAGCTGGGTCTTGTAACAAGTGGGACATTTGCCAGTTGCTGCTGTTGTTGTTCTAGTCAATGCTGCTGGCAGCAATAAAAACAAAACATAACAAAACAAGTTAAAGTACTTGAGGCAACTCTGTGCGACTAAACGATATCCTATAAAATTTGGATATGAAATGCGCCAGACTGACAAAACTTTACTTTGAGAGCTTGCATAGCTTTTGAATTACTTTGTTTACAGTACTTTAATCATTTTTGAATGCGGCTTAAATAAATTTCTTCAGAATTTATTTTTCAAGAATAACAAAATTGTATTCTAGATGATAGGATTTTAGGAAAGAATATAAATATGTGCATCATGCATGTTTGAGCAGCTTAAAAATCTTGTCAGATTTCATATCGACTACTTCCTGGTTTTAGCTTCTTCTTATTCCTTGTCTATAGCTTTATAGTTTCAATTTAGTTAAATTATAATAGCTATAACTCCAACAAAAATAAACTTATTTATTATTATTTCCCATTCCCTATCACATATAAGCCCACACAAGCAATCTACCCTCTTCTCCAATTGTAATAGCTATAGAGTATTCAAAAAAAAAAAAAAAAAGAAGAATGAAAATGTTTACTTCGGAAGGCGCCATCCTTTTTATTTTTATTTATAAATATATTTTTTCTTCTTTGCCTTCGGCTTGGACTTGCGTCCTTACGTCCTTTTTGTGCCCCAAGTCCGAATCCAAATCCAAAGTTTTATGCGTAAATCGGCATAAGTATATGTGTACATAATGCGATACATATACCAGGGCCCCAACTATGATAATTTTACAGCAACACAATCAACAGCAGTTGCCTGTGAAGAAGAAGAAGCAACAACAGCAACAGAGGCAGCAACAAGGATAACAACGACAACGAGGACAACAACGACAACAAGGACAAGCAGCCATCAGCAAAGTCAATTACGTGGCGCTTTCACAAATCTTTGCCACAACAATCGTGTGCGTAGGCATTTTGATGCGTCGGCGGGGACTGAGATGGTGGAGCGGAGCCTTTGGCGTACAGCCATTGCAAATTAATAGAGAGAGAGGGCACACACACACACACATACATAAAATGTAATGTCATAAGTGCTGAACCTAAAAACACTTCGCTTAAACATTTACCACTCATATCCTTTGCCCTACGTACTTGTCGTAATAGAAAAGTGCCACACCCACTAACCTAGTCAAGCCATTCACCCCCGTCCGCCTCCACAACTTCAACTCAGCTTGCGTGCGTGCGCGTATGTGCGTTGTGGCTCTAAAGATGCGGATTAGTTATGCTTTTGGTTCGTGGCTTCCCCTTTAATTCGCTGGTTATGCATTGTATTACTGTATATATTGTTTGTACGCTGTCTTCCTCTTGCTGTTGTAATAAGTGCATTCACAAGCTCACAAATTGGCAGACACTGTCAAAGGATTTGCAATGTAACTGTTGCTCTACGTCGCGAATCGGGCAACGGCTTCTCCTTATGTTTCTGTGCCAGTCCCTGCTGGGTCTTTGCCGAGCCAATTGTGTTTTCGTTTTGCTTATTAATGAAAAAGAAAGAGAGAAATAAAATTATAATAAATATCAAAGAAATATTTGTAACATTTTTATAAGATAAGGTATATATATTATAAGATATTTATAAGATAATATATTTATAATTAAATGATTTATAAAGATATGTGAGACAATTGTTAATACAATATAGAAAAATGAAAAAAATTAATAAAATACATTCATAGAAAGTTGCTTGTTAAAATAGAACTAAAAAATTATATTTTATGCATACTATTTACAAAAATATTTGAAAAGTATATACTAAAAATTTAAAATCCTCTAAAATGTATTTTTAAAATATTTTAAATATTTATAAACAAACATATTTTAAAAATACATTTATTAAAAAATATATTTTAAAATATTAAACAATATGTTATGAAAATCTTGTAAAAAATATATTTAAAATGTTTTTTTTTTTTAATTTTATATTTTGATAGCATAGATACATAATTTTTAGTACATATTTTCAATGAAAAAACCATAATATTTTTTAATGCATAGCCCTGTGATCTATATATATTCTTACATATACACATACAATATTTTTATCTTATAAATACATATATAGTATTTATCGTCATCAACAGCCCCGAACTCTTCCACCCATTATATGTAACCATTCTTAAATATTTATAATTACTTAAACTTCTTTAAAATCTATATTAAAACTCATATAAATTGTCGCTAACTTTAAGTTACCTTACACTACTTTGCTTAAGTCAATTTTGCTCATATCAATTGAAACTGATGTAATTGAAATTGATATACAATTTAGAAAACGCTTCTCAAGCTTGCTTCAAATTATTTATAACTTGTTCATACTTATTGAAATGGACTTAACACAACACGAAATTTTAGTTATATATGTAATGCAATGTGATCTAAAAAGAATATTAATGACTATTTCAAGAGGTTTTGTATCTTATCTCATGTTGCTGGAAATAGCGAGAAATAACAACACGGCACGGGCTATTGCTTACCTTCTAGTTGAATGCTATCGACTAGAAGGCACTTTCTTTTTTTTTTTTTTTTTTAGGCTAATATAATTTGAAATCCGATATAGTGAAGTAAATTGGTGGCATTTATAGTTGCTGATGTGATTTTCGAGTAACTGAACTGAACCTGATTCTAATTGTCAGGTTAAGCCCCGAGGAGTGTGGAAAATCCCGGCCTATACGCAATTCTCGCTCGCTCTCGCTCTCTCTCTTTCTCCCTCTCTCTGTCTTGTTGCATGTTTTAGATGATCCCCGGTAAATGAATAGCCAGCTTAGCCCAAAATGGTCTACAGGATTCAAGAGAAATTGTTGGGGATGTGGGGGCATGTGGGGGTTGCTTTCGGTCGCATTAGTGTATGCCCTTCTTACGCGCCATAAAATTTAAAAGCGAGCAAAGCATTTTTAGCTCTGGCTGGCAATTTATTAGGCCGTCGCGTAACACAATTGCCTTCATCTGTTGATAAATCCTTGGCATGCCACCAAGTAAATTGAAAATATATTGTGTGTGTGCGTGTGTGTGTGGGGTGTGGAGGATGTGGGTGGGCGTACGTATCCAGACTCCTGGCCAGGCTTGGAATAAGTAAGCGTGTGCAGCCAACTGTGGCGCAGTTCTAATTATCCACGCACATGTCTCTGCCAAAGCTCAGTAGAAGGAGAGATAGCAGAGGAGATGTAGATGCAGAGCTAACTGGCTTTAAGCACATTGCAAGTAGATTCCTCTTTTGGCGACAATGGTAGCTGCTACTGCTACTGCCGTTGCTGCTGCTGCTGAGGTATCCAGCGTTTCGCTTCCGTTTCTGTCTTTTATATGCAACTGCATTGGCCGCCCGCTGTTAGCGGCATTCAAAACAGCAGCCAGCAGACAGAAGACAGCCAGCCCGTGCGCCACTCAGCCAACTAAAGCCAGCTCACCAGCTGTGCAACTGCCTTTGCTTTCGAAGTTATGAATTTTAAACATTTTGTGTGCCAGAGAAAAAAAACGCCCCTGCAGGCAAATATATATATAAATATATATATATATATATATATATTCGTAATTTATTGCATAGCAAAATTCGCACAAAAAAAAAAAAAACTTTAGTATAAAACTTAAAGTAAAGTTTGAGCACTGAACTATAATATTTGAACACGTCGTGTATCAATTTTAATATCATATATATATATATATATATATATATATATATATATATATATACTTATAAAAATATATATTTTAATAATTATTAAAACGCGTAAGCTTTTCGATGAGACTTTAAAAAAAGTCCATTGATGAATGTTTAAAAAATCTGTTTAATCTATTTAATTGATATGTATTTAACATATAAAAAATATTTAATATATATTCTATATTTAAATTACAATTTTGGCTTCATTAAAATTAAAAAATTCTAAAGTTGAAGAAATAATTAATATTTAAAATGACAATTATAAAAACAAATATATTTTACATAACTATATAAAATATTGCTAAATTGATAAATGTACACTATTTGACAAAAATATACTTTTAGTCAAAATCTTTTTAAATACGTCATCATTTATTTTACAACCTATATTTTAAAAGTATCATTTAAAGAACAGTACAAATCCATAACATAATTAACAATCAATTACAAAAAAAAAGTTTTATTATAAAGCTGGCAAGCGTAATATGTAAAATAAAGACGAAAGTTTAACAATTCTTAAAATTGCATTTTGGAATTGATAGAAGTATTTTAAAACTATTTTTGTGCCTATTTTAATACATTATGTCTTTTTTGGTTTTATTTGGCTTGGGGAGTACGCCATATATCAACATCGGTTTGCAAACATTTTCTATATTTGTAGTTGGTCAGGCCAATTGAGTACAGGGGATTTGAGGCCTTATAAAAGTGCAGACCTCGTCCGATTTTGATGACATAGCCATTGCTTAAGCTGTAAATTAAGTCCATAGATTAGATAAGTTTTAATCGATGAATTATGTTACTTACAATATTTTGCGATCGTGCAAAGTATCCTCGTACTTGATGTGGAAGGCGACTTCACGACGTTCCAGATCAGCTTTAATTTGGCCCAAATTTGTTTTTTGCTGATCCAAATTGTTTACATCTTTTTTGGTGATCAAGTGAATGTATTTCAATTGTTTGCAGTTCGTCACAGCCAGCTCCAAGAAGCGAATAAGATTTTGAAACTAAACTTAGAATAACAGACTAATTATATTGCTGCTTAACTTCTTTACAAGTATATACAAGCTCACCTGATAGTTTTGTGTTAAGTACGGTTCTTCGAGCAAAATTTCAATGGTTTCATTGGTCATGTATTTGCCAAATATTTGATCGTAATCGTTGCCTATATCGTTCTCTTCGATCGACAGGTGGGTCACCACCTCGCCCAGCATCATTTTGCCATTGACCCTCACTTTGATGGCATCTGCACGATCGATATACTCTTTGATTCGAGTTAGATATACTTTTCTCCTCACTTCATCAGGTTCGCTGTGTACACACTCCATCAGCTGCGCAATACCATCTTGATAGAGTGTTTGAGCTTCCAGAATTCTTCCGCTCTGATCGCATTCGACAGCACGTATCAACAGGGCTTTACCTAGCATTGGGTTGCTCATTTTGTGAGATATTAAATAGTTTAGTAGATTACTGGCAGTCACACTATATTCTTAGATATCTATTGAAATTCATATAAATATTTTTACTTATTTTTTATTAATCTCCCGATACGAGTACATCCCAATTTTGTTTGGACAGAAAGCAATGACGCTTCTGAAATCATCTGTTCAGTATGGCAGTATTTCATTAAAATACTAAATACCATGAAAAAATATCAGCAGAATATTACAATTAATATAATTAAGTTATTTATTAAATATTTATTGACAAGCAAAGCATAAAAATTGTATAGATTTTTAGATGTAATAAATTTGAATTTAATTTCAGTTGAAATAATCATGCCTCACATTTATTTAACATTTATTATGCCAGCAAGGAAATACCGGAAACGGTCAATAGAAAACGATAATTATCGAAAGCATTAGTTATCGACAGCTGTTGAGATTTAAAATTACAAACACTTGTAGGATATCGAAGTCAATTTTAATTTCTAGTAAGCCATACTTTGGTATGTGTTTGAATGGTTGTTTTTGTATGTGTATGAGTACTACAAATTACAACTATATTTAAATCCCGGAAGAACTCAACGGCCAACCGGCCGTTGGGTTTTGAATTTGTTGGAGCTGTTATCGAGCTATGTAGGCAAGCAGTCCAATAATGCCATAAATATTCAGTTTTCGTTTTATGTTTATGCCACTTACAACCAATTACCTGAAAACGAAAGCGTTTTATCGTCAGCTAGCAGCCAGCAACCAGAAACCAACAACCGGCAACCAGCAACCGGCAACGCACAGCTCTGTCCCTGCCGGACACCGGATACTCGTAAAGAAATTGAATTTCACTAAGCCAAATATTAATTTATTTGTGTTTTCATTTCTTGCGCATTGGCAGGTGATTGACCACGAAGGGGGCGAAGCTGCCGACGATTGCTGACGGTGGCTTTACGCATCCAATCGAATTTCGAAGCATTTGGGTGATGACTGCTGTTCAGTACTTTTATTTGTGTCATAAATTTTAAGCCATTTGGGAGCTGTGAACGTCAGCTTTTAAATGCTTTTCAGCACACATACACTCACACAAATTGACTGCAGGGACAAGAAATAGACTTCAATATTACATTACTGAATAATTTTTAATTTAGCTTTCAACATAATTGATTTCATTCTTTCCATATAAAATGACAATCTTTTTAGATATACTGAATTTAAAAAGAAGCGGACAAGGCTTTTATTCAACAGCCTAAAAGTATGCAACAATTTAGGGCATTTCGAAATTATTTGCCATCCGTGATAAAGGCATCTTCTAGTTTTTCTTATTTTTTTTCTCGCTTGCATAAACATTTAGCCACTCTCTAATGCCACTCTCGACTAACTTTTCTTTGGGAATTAACTGAATTGTATCTTGTAAAACACAAATTCAAGTGGGCTAAAGCCCGTTTGCTGCTCAAGGCTTCAGAGCCTAGAGAGCTTCTTCACATGTCACCCAATAATGCCCTGTGTGATGTGCGAAGCCACTTGCCACAGTAGCCCGGGGGGTGGGGACATGGCCCGGGTCTGGGTCTGGGTCTGCCGTTCGGGCCGGGGCAATGGTTAGCTCATATTACGTTTATCTTGGCGCCAGCTTTTTATCGACGATTATTTTCCTTCAACTGCTGTGCGTGTGTGTGTCTCGCTGTTGCCGCTGTTGTTGCTGTTGCTGTTGTTGTTATTATTGTTGTGCGTTCAATATTTGCTTGCTACTAGCTACAATTCTGTCCCTCTCACTCGCTCACGCTCATTCAGATTGAGCTTCCTATTTTTCCGCAGCCTTTTTCTCGTTGATTTTTATTTGTTTCTCTTTCAATTTATTTTGCCATTTCGTTTTCCTTTCTGCTGTCATTGTTGTTGTTGTTGTTGTTGCCATTTTCATCGCTTTTATTACAAATACAAGCAACACAGACACACACACAAACACACAAACACACAGACACATGCACACATAGATACATATGGGTAGCTCTAACATTGTGTGTCCTTCACAGCCGCAGTGCGTGTAGCTTTCTCTCTATCTCTTTCTCTCTCTCTCTCTCTCTTTCTCTCATACTCCCATCCTCCCTTCCTCTCTTTCTTTCTGCGTGTGTATGTGTGTTTGTGTTTGTTTGCTACTAAATGTGCTGCTCAGTCCGCCACTCATTTATGTCGTCGATGTGCCCCGCCTTTCGTTAACGTTTCAGTTTTCCACTTGATGCTATTTATGTTTGCTTCCATTTTTCAAGAAGGATCAAAATTTATATTGGCTAAAAAGTCCCTCGAGAGCTTTCACACAGCTTCCTTACAGCTGTAACAAATTGTAACACAATCGTCGAACTGTTCAGCCCAAATCATAACCTCATGAACTTCAGAACAGGACATGCCAGGACACTCGCCATTACAGCTGGCTCTTGCCATGACTCGACTCGAGGCGACTTGCCTTGCCTTTCCTCGATTCTCATCTGTGCTGCGAGCAATTGAATTGAGCTGCAATTGTTTTGATTTTGTGGCCCCCAAGGCCTGCGTTATTCGACGTATCCTTCACACACACACACACACTCCACTCATATCCTTAAATTTAGCTCATATCCTGGCGGCTATATATGAGTTGCTTTCGTATTTATCGCCGCACTTTCGTCAAGTGTGTGCAAAATGTAATAAACAATAGCAGCAGCCGTATCTCAATTTATGTTGCTACTCCTTAAAGGTGAGAGTGCTAGTTGGTCCTAGCGCGTCCTAGTTGCTTGCGGTCTTGGTCTTCGATCTGGTTCTGCTTCTGGTCTTGCCCTTTGTCTCCCCTGTTTCGGCTGCGCGTCAGTTTCCAAATTAAGCACACAAATTGATGATGTTAACAATGACGATACGAAAATTGACTTCGCTTGCATGACTGGCAAACAACTTTCGCAGGACGAAAGCTGCGGGCCACAACTCAAATGGAAATGGGAAATGGCGAATGGCGAATGGTGAATGGTGAATGGTGAATGGCGAATGGGCAGGATTTCTGATGTGGGCAACTATCGTAGCCATATTTCATATTTCGAGCAAAATGGCTTTAATGTTTTCACATTTGCTTTGTTTGGCTTTGGCTTTGATGGACGCCAAGGCCCCCACCTCCACCTCCATCTCCCACTACCCTCTCCACCTCCCATCCAGGCATTCCCAACTCACAGCGTGGCCCTTGCACAGGATGGCTCGACAAATCAATTGAAAACTGACAGTTGTGACTAAACGGCGCATATTTCCTTGACATCTGCGTTGGAGTCTGTGTCTGTTACATATATATACACATATATGTGTGTACATATATATATATGTGTGTGTGTGTGTGTGTGCAAGTGTGTGTGTATTTCATGCATATTTCTGTATTGGATTTCAGTCCATTACGCGCAGCGTTTGGGAATTGGATATTGGCTTTTATATGAGGCCTGTTGCCTGCTACTGCTGCTGCTGCTGCTGCTGCTCCTGCTGCTTTTACTTCACTTCTCTGTTGTTGTTTTGGGCATTTGGCTCTCTGCTTGCATTAACGAAGTTCACGCACGCTAGAGGCTAAGAAAATGTCAGGAACTTGATTTATCCTGTCCAAACGCTGCGTGTTTGGCCACAATCAATCGATTGCCACAGCCGGCTGTTTGTAACTGTCGTTCAGGGCGTGCCTAGGCTTCAGGTCCACGACGAACTCGGCCTGCACCCACAAACGAAAAAAAAAAAAAACAGAAACGCACGAGACTATTGGACCTTGATTTTCTGTTGCTTTTAGTTCAGCATTATTGACTGCCCTATACTTGTTTATATAAAAATTAAATTTATATTAATATAATAAAGAAATTAATTGGGAGATCAGCTTCGAGTATAGCTTGGGATGATTTGATTGGCTTTTAATCTTTGTGGATTTGTTCACCGTACAGAGCTAATTGTAGATATATATAGATTGTATTTAGATATCTGTAAATATGTTGTAGATGATCATCATCTAGAGATCATAAGATCAGTTGAAGATATTTAAATAAATAAATACTACAAAATATATCGAAATTTTTATGATTAGCCCTGCAATACAGATAAACAAACTACAAACTACAAACAATATAAAAATATATATATTTTTTAAATATAAAAATATATTTTTAAAAAATATAATAAAAAAAAATATATATATATATAAATAATAATTATATTTACCATTTCATCGTCTATTTAAATAAGCAGATATACAAGTTCGGCTTTACACATAACTAATATACTCTCCTTTTCTGCACTGCCTGAACGAGCAGCAAAAAATGGCAACAGCAACAATTACGTCAAGGAAACTCAACCAGGCAACAGCTGAGCGAGCGCGCACAGTGCGATAATTAAAATCCGTTACGCGCCCTATAATTAGTTGCATAGGCTCCAACTCAAGCGCTCGCTGCTGTTCCACCTCCTGCTCCTCCTCCTACTCCTCTTCCTCCAGTTGCTATACACATTCATTCACATCCGGCATGCTCTATATATATGTATATATATGCATATAGCTATCTATTTTTATGGACATGTGCGTAAGCGATCCGTGCGAAAAATGGGCGCTTCGCGGCAATTACCTTTGGCTCCATGGGAGATTCATCCATTGCGATAAGCGTCCCCAATGTTGCGACCAGTTCAGTCCTGGCCATGGTTGCCCGTCTCTACGCACCTTTCGTTCGTCATGCAAATCAGTTTGACTTGACTCGACTTGACTTGGCCAAGGACCTCACATATACACACGCACACACAGACATGTGCGTAACACACGTTTTAGTCAGAGACAACAACAGGAACACCTCCACGTAACGAGGGTCGCTCCAACAGGCGTAAAAAAATAACCACACCCAGAGCCCAATAGAAATTAATTCCCTTAAGCTGTCCACTTCTTCAGCATTGGCCGAAGCGCAAAAGAATTTGTATTTAATTGAACTCATGATACTCTGGAAAAGTGTATATTCAATTTGTTGGTGCGCATGTAACAAGAGAGGAGAGCGGAGAATGAGAAGAGACTGCTACCTAGCTTGGCTAGTCTCCTGGTTCTCTTTACATAGAAGATAGCAGATGAGTTGAGAAAAGAAGCGTTGGTTATTTTTTTTTACATTTCTTTTTAAAGGAATATTTGAGCTCTAGTCAACCTAACAGTTTCGCCAGATCTATCTAACATATTCGCTTGTCAGAATCAGAAAGAAGAATGGAAGAAGTAAGGAAGGAAGTTCATTAGCTGAGGGAGAATTCAAGATAATATTATTTACAGCTAATTACAAATTCCCTCTGAATAACTCTTTGATAATAAATATCTCTTACAAATAGCTTATGAGCTCCAAACTTGTTTTTTATATAATAGTAAGCGTATATATTTTTCTGTCTTGCATAATATATTGACTCTCAAGAAGAAATGCGAGCATTGCGAGCCGTGCGAGACTTTGTTGAAACGCCCTCGCTTGCAGTGTTCCACTCTAAGGCGAGACCAGAGGCAACCGGAACTAGCCAAGTTTATCTTATTGCATTGCAAAATGTGAATCGGAACATCCGTTTCTAAATGCCAGGCACTTTAACCCCATCACAATCAGTGTGGCTAGGTAGCGCCTATCAGTAGTAGACCTCTTATGCAATGGGGCTAAAAAGCTGAAAATCTTCGTCTCATGCGACGTAATTGAAATTGACCAAAGCTGCGCGAGAGAAGCCAATGCCAAAAGACTTATATAAAGCTTATATAATTGTGCCGCCACTTTTAAGATTTATAAAATCTTTCGCACACTGAAACCCCGCCCTCTCCCGCCTCTCTCCACCTCTCTCCCACTCTCTCTCAGTTCTCCTTGCTTTCATTGTCTTTATTTTCATTGTGTTTTTTTTTTGGGCACTGTTGAAGCGCGTTTGTATTAAGCCAGCTGGACGGCGTTTCATTAAGAGAGCTGTGAGGGGAGGAGGGGAGAACGGCGCAAGCAGGAGTGGGTGGCTGCCTTGTGGGTGGTTGGGTGGTTTTCCGCTGAGAAGTGTGCAATGTAAATAAATGGATAGGAAGAAATCAACGTTAAAATAAATGACACTAAAACTGTAGACGGTTTGTTTTTGTTTTTGTTAGCTTCTTTTTTTTTTTATTTTTATTTTATTTTGGCTCTCTTATATTTTTGTCTTCACTGTTGCTGCTGTTGGCTTTGCTCTTCAATTGGCTATTAAGCAAATTGATTCAGTTAAATTTATCTTAATGCAATCTCCGCTCATTCCACCCACTAGCCTGCCCATCCAACGGCCAGATAGTGCATAATTTGAAGGGCATAGCGACGAAAAAAAAAAATAACACACACACACACAGCAGAGAGCACAACAAGGCAACAATTCACGCACAACA
This sequence comes from Drosophila stalkeri, assembly GCA_035047405.1. Classification (NCBI taxonomy): domain Eukaryota; kingdom Metazoa; phylum Arthropoda; class Insecta; order Diptera; family Drosophilidae; genus Drosophila; species Drosophila stalkeri. The sequence goes on along the minus strand of JAWNPR010000041.1, from coordinate 16,386,998 downwards.
ACAAAAGCGTAAAGCAAAGCAGCAACAGAAGCAACAAAAGATACACGTACTTGTAGATACTGCCAGTCCGACACATGCCACTGTGACAAAGACGAATACAAAATAAGCAAGAGTGAGCGAGTGCTCAACTAACAGATACCCTAACCTGCACTACTAAGGCATACTCAGGAGAGACTTTTCTCATCAAGGGGTGCTATAATGATGCTAAAAATCTGATTTATTGATCGATTTCAAATGAATATACTGATTATAAATATTTCAAAATATTTTGTTTATCCGTATTAAATTTTATTCATATTTTAGCATTATTATAGGAAAACTTATGGGAGATATTCGAATATCGAGTGTCGTATGAAAAAGTCTAGAGGTTACTTTAGCGCGATCTATTTATCTATTTATAAAGTACCCTAAACTAAAACTTGATTTCAAGTTCAATCGATAGACAAGAAGCTAATGAAGCCTTGAATCAAACTTGATCAAGTTTGATATCGATTTAGAGAAAATGGCATGAACTAACAGGAATTATCATAGAATCTTATATATCAATTGAAAACAACTTAATATAGCATAATTTTCTTATTTTATAGTAAATTTTTAGGTAGGCTAAACTCGACTGTTGATACTTATCGAACTGTGTCTCCTGCTGCTTCTAACAGTGCACAGTGCTTTCACACATTTCCTAAATGGCTAACAGGGTATGAAAAGAAAAGGTCCAATCTGCGTGCCCAGTCAGAGTCGGAGTCAGCGTCACAGTCATAGCCGCCGCAGCCACAAACAAAGTCCCAATGCCAATAGCAATCCCCAGGACCTCAATTGAGCCTACCATTTCTGCCCGCAAGGATGACAACAACAATGGAGGATGGAGAGAGACGACGCCCATAAAGCGCTCGAAGCGTGAAAAACAAGGGTGAATGGTGGAAAAGTTACAGAAAAAAAGCATTAGAAAATATATCTGGCTGGGCTTAAAAAGCGCGCTGTTGATTGTTTTGCTGGATAACAGCGAACCCCGTTGCCAATCTGGCCCCCAACTCCATCTATCTATCTATATATATATATATATAGTATATAGTATATATGTCTACTTGTTTATATGTATGGCTCCGCGTTGCCTAAGGGTTGCTCAGCTGCTGCTGCTGTTGCTGCTGTTGGCCAAAAACTATTTCGTCTATCTGTGCCAGTGGGCAATTTTTTGCTCTAAGTATATCTAGCTGGATATATCGTGGCCCATTGATCGGGCCATAAACAGCATTTTTGTCCGACTCATAGGCAAATCATATAAATTATGCTCAATTTTTGCCGTTGCCTTTTAATAAGCATAAAACCTTATGATATGTGAAAATGTGCGCGCGTAACAGCAACAACAAGGACAGCAACAAGGACAACAACAAGGATGCCCAAAGACGTTCGAGAAAGGGAAGACATTTTTGGCAGCTTCCAGCTACGACTACTTTATAATGGGTTTATTTTTTGCAGCTAAGCAGGCAGATTTTCAATATAAGCCGAAGGCTACTGGATTTTTTTTTTGCTGTTGTTTATTTTTTGAGTTGTTTTTTAATACATTTATCACCTTTAGCCTGGAAGCATTGAAATTGATTAGGAAAGGATATTCTGATAGGAGATGGAATTGCTAATATCTTAAAGTGATTGCTCATCAATATCGCTGAATAAGTCTATACTATTTATAGCTTAATTTGATTCTCTGATATCATATATTTTCTTTTACTATAGGCATAAATGATGCCATTGCTTTGAAATAGTACAAATATCGATAATTAATCGATACGTATTAAGTAACCTAAAACCATACATTTAAACTACGCTGCTATGAATGCTGTAAGCTATAGACTTGAAACTTAGTTCTTAGCTAATATTTAGCTTAACTTCATTTTAAAATTTTAATTAAAAATCGATAAACAGATCAGATTGTTTTGTCATATGTAAAAGGTTTTTAGAGTTAAGCACTCTCAATTGTAACTATATAATATATATATGAGACGGAATTAAAGTAGGAATCCGCACAGCTGTCGAGTTTGCTCCGAATGGAAGCTAGTTCAAATATACCCCAGTTATGCGCAGGACTCGCCCAAAGTTGCAAACTGCCAATCAATGCAATCAATTTTGAAATTCTTCTTAATAATTCGTTTAAGCATCGCTTTAAGCAGCACTTGCAATTGCTTGCCATCGATTGGAGTCCATCGCCATTGCCATTGACAGCTGCTTATTGAAGTAAGCTATTTGCTAAAGCCCAACTGCAAATCCTGTCATTATCCTTGGCTGCCAGCTCTTGCCGCATTCCCACTTCACCAAATGCAGAAAATTGAAACGCGCTTTGCAAGTATTTTGTTTGTTTTTTTTTATACATTTTTTCAGAATTTTTTTTTTCATATTTTTATTTACTATGTTTTGTTCGTTTTTTTTTTTTTTTATATTTTTCCATTTTTTATATTTTTCTCATTTACTACGCAAGTTCGCATTTTCATTTATTTATTTCTTTTCCTTTTTTTCATGTATAAATTTGTCATGTGTTATGAAAATATAATATAATATACTTATGTACGTTTTTATGTTTTACAGAATGCTTGGCTTGTTCTTGTTCTTCTTCATCTTCATCATGTTTTTTTTTTTTTTAATTAAGTTTTTTTGTTGTTGTTGTTTAGTAACTATGCATTTAACTTTGCCTTTCGTTTTTAATTAATTCTTTTTCATTTTGTATTATGTTTACATATATATATATATATATATATATATATATATATATATATATATATATATATATATATATATATATTATGTTTGTGTGTGAGTGTGTTCTTGTTGCTGTATGTGTGCATATATACGCCGCTATAATGCTGTATTTTAATAATAATAATATATATATGTATATATAAATCAATTTGGTTCAAGTACAATATGTATATATATATATATATATATATATGAATGTATATATTTTTTATATAGCCGCTGTACTTGTAACTCAAATGGAAACCACGCATCGAACTGAAGACAATTTTCTTGTTTTTGTGTTAGTTTACCTTTTTGTTTTAATTGCGTAAATTCTTGTTGTTTAATTTTTTAAATTTTAAAATTGACTTTTTATGTTTTTTTTTTTTAGGTTTTTAAATATTTTGCAAATTGACTTTTTGAGGGCAGCTGCCAGCAAAGTAAAAACAGCTGCATTATAATTGATTTATTGTATGTGTGTGTGTGTATTAGTGTGTGTGTGCGTATATTAATGTATGTACATGAATGTCATATACATAATGCCATACAATCTATATAAAATGTATAATGTACTAATGTATATATATATATAAATCATTGCATAATAAACGCATTTGCTCTCGCTCTCGCCTCTCTCTCTCTCTCTCTCTGTCGTTCATTTGTATAATAATAATAATAGTAATAATAATCATCATCAGCGTTTATGTATATAATATTAGTTTTGTTTCTCATCAATATGCAATGCAATAAATATACATAAGTATGTGTGTGTGTGTGTGTGTTTATGTCTGTGTTTGTTTGCTTTCTATATCATTTTTATTAATACTCGCTCACAATGCGTAAAAGAGAGCTTATTGGTTGTATGCATAGTACTCTCATCTATTCCACTGTCTAGAGACTTATGAATTTTTGGATATATGTATATATTCAGATATACCAGCTATAGCTCAAGCATGTGGATGAATCAGATAAAAAGCTTGTTTAGTTCAATAATTCAGCTTCAGCTAAACTTGTTATATTTTAATTCAAGTTACTTTTGAAACGTGAACGAGTATTAAGCAGTCGGCTATGCTACGACTGTTGTGTTCTTAGCTGTTTTTTTCTTTTATATATATATATATTCTTGTGTGTGTATTTTTGTTTGTTTTTCTTTTCTTTTCTTTTATTTTTTTGTAAGTTCTAGGTACAGAATTCTTGCTGGCTCACTAAGGTGCTTAGTTACTTATAAATGTAGCTGTATATTTTTGTTGCCTCTGCTTCTTCTTTTTCTTGTTGTTAATAATAATTAATTTGCAAACTCTACTTTTTTCTACAATGGCTACGCTTGGTATGTGTATGTGTGTGTGTATCTCTGTGTGTGTGCACTAAGATAAAAATTATTTATTTCTACGCTACTTCAACTATGTTTCATGTTTGTGTATATGTGTATGTGTATCTGTGTAGGTATTGCTTGTTTATGCACCTTTAATTTATGCAATATAAATAAACATAATTTGAGTTTTTGTTTTTCATATTTGTTCGTTGTATAAAGTACATCAATTGGTCTCGTCAAAAGCAGCAGCACAAAATGTTGCATTAACAAATATGCCAAGAAAAAAACCATAAGTCTACCTGTATATCAATAAATATATATACGTATATATATATGTATATATTGGTAACTAATAATTGTTGTTAATCAATTCATTTTGCAGCTACATTCAAAAATTGCTACGAGCTTATTTCATTTAATTTTTTTCTTTATTTTCTTGGTAAACTAAAAGCTAAATTTTGTTCTCATAATATAAGTATATATATATATATATATATATATATATATATATATATATATATATATATATTTGCTCTATATATGTATGCTTGTTAGTATGTATATTAGTATTTCATTAATAATTTGTTTGGTTTTCGCCTTACTTAATGCATTAGTTTAACGATTCCCCATTGCTTATCTCATTGATACATGCGCTAATAATACTTGTTTTCGGTTTTTCCTTAATATGTAATGCTCTATTGCTCATTGTTCATTGTTCATTGTTTACTTTAATTAATTATTGCTGTTTCTTTTCGTTGTTGTTGTTGTTCTTGTTTACCATACACAATATATTTGTAAATAAGTATTTTTTTTATCATATATCGAAGTATTAAGTCTTTTATTTTGTTTGTTTGTTGTTGTTTTAAATCATTTTTTTATTTTTATTTTTCTTTTTCTTTCAATTTTAATTTTTTTTTCATTTTCTTTTGAAAACTATTTGTGTTAACGTGCTAAGTCTTTCTTTTTAGTTTAAACATTGCTTTGTTGTTGTTGTTGCTCATAATTTAATTTATACAAAGTTTTTCCTACATTATTAGCTTTCTAAAAAAGTTATAATAATAATAATAATAATAATAATAATGTTCTATATACAAAAGCCAGCAAATTAAAATTTTGTAAAAAATTATTACCAAGATTGGAGGGGTCCTGGGGCAGGGGTCTGTGTTTTAAGAGTTCTTTTTCATTGTTACTTTTTACGAGTTTTTCCTTCATTTGGCGCTGACCTAACAAGCGCTCGTTAAAAACGGACAACAATGTTAGAACGAGAATAGATTGAGTAGACAGCGAGAGAAAGAGAGAGAGAGAGGGAGAGAGAGAGAGAGGAGGAGGAAGAGTACAGTACAGCAACAGATAATAGAAAACAATGGATCATGAATGCTAAAGCTAATGCTAATGCTAACCAAAATATTGCATTCAACAATTTTTTCGTTTGTTTTAATTCTCAATATTTGAAAGTTGCGCTGGTATACAAAAACTATTTTCATATATATATAAATGTAATCAACTTTAACAATTTTTGTTGTTTTTTTTCACATTTTTTTATGTTTTTTCATTTACTCATTTAACAATATATGCCTTGATCTTTATTTGTAAAAGAAAACCTATAACATGTGCGTGTGTGTGTGTGGTTCAAAATCGATTAAACCCAAAATTGAAAACCATAAGAACGGGCACGATTTTTGAAAACAAAAATGTAACCGCCGATTTCGTTGGAGTAAAGCTTTTCCAAATCTCATCTCATCTATATAGTTGTATATATATATATATATATATATATATATATATATATATATATATATATATATATATATATATATATATATATATATATATATATATATATATATATATATATATATATATATATATATATATATATATATATATATATATATATATATATATATGCTAATGTACTACGTGTTGCATTTGGTTATATTAAAAATTTCAAAATTTGAAAATTTCAAAATATGCATAAGGGTTATTCCCTCAATTTATATGTATATATAATATATATTTTTACAACTACCTTTTATTGCTTCTCGATACACGTTCTGTAGTATTTTTTATGTTTTTTTTTTTTTTTTATTTCTTCCTGGAGCTCATGTAATTGTTGAGCAAAATTAATCAGCTTTCTGAATTTGTGTTGGTGTTGTTGTGTTGGTGTTCGTGTGTGTATGTGTGTGGGAATATCACAACATTCGAATTGCTTTGCCTATTGACCTGCTCTCAACACAAATAATTGCCACAGGGTATATATATAAATATATTTAAGAACACTTTATCAGCTTTAGTAAAGCAAAGAGTCCAGTTGGAAAATCAAAAAAGAAAATATTCAAAAAATTAAAATAAAAAACCATTTTTGTTTGTATTGTGTAAGTATTTATGTATACATATATATATATGTATATGTATATGTATTGTATATTTAAAACATTATAATTGTTTTTTGTTTTGTTTTGTTTTGTTTAAGTACAAGTGTGCTGTCTTCACTAATTTTAAATAGTTTCAACCTTAGATTTACTTAAAGTCTAATAAATTGATTAACCATTATTTTTATTGCTTTCATTCACATAATTAATTATGCATTTAAGTTGTTGTTTTTTTCGTTTTCTTTGTTGTTGTTTACATTGTTATACAAAATTGTAATATTATTGCCAGGCTTTAATTAAACATATTTCGCCTTTTGTAAATCGTAAATTATCTTTTAGCGCACAAATAAAATTAAAAACAAAAAAATTGATAAGTAAAACAAATACAAATATTCAAATAAAAATAACACTGGCCATTAAAGTTTTTAATAACCAATCAAAATATTTGACTATGATTTTTTAAGGTCTTTTAAGTGCCGAATAGGAATCTTGAATGGAATGTAGAAGTCTCAGGAACAATATAAATATTTTTGAAAAATTTTAAAATTTGTTTTTCAAGTAAAATTAGAAGTTCTCAAAGTTAATATATTTTAAACAAATATTTTGTTATATTCTTTCAAACTTGTTGTCGGTCAAGTCCCTTTTCAACGGCATAAAAAACGCGCACTTCAACAAATTGTTTGTTGGCCAGTGTAATCCTTGGTAACTATGGTTATTAAGTAGCTTTTCGCTATTCGGTTAACTTTTGATGCATTTTGCAGTTTTGCTTTTTAGTTTTAATTGAATATTTGTTGTTCGCCTTTTTTTTTTTTGTTTTTTTCTTCGTTTTTGTTGAGTATTGCTTTGGTACTTTAGCCGATTTCGATATCGATATCGTTATCGTTATCGATTATTGCATAAAAGTGTTCCGCATGGGAGAACTCTTCTTAGCGACTACGTTGTTAACAGTATAAAAATAATTTTGTGATGATTATACTTACTAGGTTAACTTAGGCATACATGTATACTAGGTCTAAAATATTAATGTATATATTTTATGCATGTGTATATATAATTGTAAATATTACGCAACTACATACGTATGTTCTAATGTTTGTATATAACTATATATATGTATATATATATATATATATAGATTCATTTTCGCTCGCTTAGACATACCAACAACTGGGTTTCGTTTTTGTTTTTACTTTTATTTTATATTTTGGTTTTTGGTTTTTGACTGAGTTTCGATCAAAACTTTTTGCTACTTTTTAGGCTAAGTACTCTACGACAAAGTTCGTTGCACTTTTGTTGTTGTTGTTGTTTTTGAGATCGGTCGCTGAAGCTGATTTCAGTTGAGTGATATATAATAGATGTCTATATGTAGATTAGGTTTAAATACTATTTACATTTTTTTTTGCATTTGTGCTTGGGTGTAATTGCATATAAATGAACATATGAGCTACATAATATAATTATAGGTTTAAGTAATATCGTACTAGGTAAGTTTTTTGTTTCGAAGAGTGCAAAAGTAATATCTTTGTTTGTTGTTTTTCTTTACGCATGGACGAAGTGTACTGTTAAATGCTTGAGACTAGATCACACTCGATATTCATATAGATTTCTTCATCTGGCTTTGTTGTTGTTCTTATTTTGTTTTCTCTCTGTTTATGAGGGGCGATCGAATACGGATTTGAGTAACTATATGGGCATATAGGCTACAGCAAATCATGTTTGGTCTTATCATTTTTGGTTTTGGTCGCTAATAGAAACACTGGAACTTTTTTGGGCGCCTACTAGAGTAAAGTGTTATAATTCTGAAAGATTTCATGATTAGATTCCGGAATAGTTTTCAGATTCGCAACTGGAAGGAAAATATCAAAAAGTTATTCTCTGAATGTTCCGAACTTGCAGTAAAATATTTTCACTCTCTGCAATCAATTTTCAAATTTATTGAATTTATTGTTATCATATCCCTTTTGTTATCATATCATATTACTCTTTTGACAAATTCAGTGTACTTTTAATTGGGCCACAACTGAATGCAATGCTCTAAAACTAAAAACTGGTATTGAAGCAGAAATTCATTGAAACTTTGCCTTCATTAAAAATTACTAAAATATTGCTGTTAGACAGCGACTAGAAATTTTCTTCTTCTATTTTCATATATTCCTTTTATAAATATGTATATATTATTATTATTTAAAATTTTGTAATTGCCTGGAATGCTAATTGACTATATGGCTAAACGTAAATTAGTTGCTCAAATCTCTTCTTTTTTTCAGTAAACCCCTTTGATTCTTCTCTGCTCATCTTCTTCTATTTCCCATGTAACTCTAGCCTTTAAAATGATAAGAAACGTCAAACTAAATAATTCATTTTTTGTATGTGCCAATAATATGCTGATGCTTTAAAATATACGATATATGTATATATATATATATATTATATCGTATACCGTATATCGTAATATTGCTTTGCGTTCTCATTTTGATTAAATTTGTTTTCGAATAAAAATGTTTTTTTTTTTTCGTGCTTAAATGTTGCTATGTGACTTAGTTATATAAAATGATGTGAAAAATGTGGAGCTGAATTATTTTTGTCTTAGTTTTTTTTTCTTTTTGTTTTTGTTTATCGTCTACTCTCTGGCGCTACTATATACTGCTTATAGATAGGCTGCCCTTAGGATCTAATTCGTTGTTTGAGAAACATTGCATTTGCTTTTCGTATTCGTTGCATTAAATTTGTTTTAATCACTTCGTCTTCGATTAAAGATTAAAGAGAATTTTCTTGGTAATTTTTTTTTTTCGGTTAGGATATAGAGTGTTAGAGTTTAGAGTTTTAGATTTTAGAGTTAAGAGTTTAGGGAGTAGAGCTAAAGACTACAAGTTTTTTTTTTTTGTTGATAGCTACAGGTTATAGTACATCATTTTTATATAAGTGTGTGTGTATGTGTGTATATATATTTTTGTTTAGATAGTTATAGAGAGAGAGACACATATATAAATATATATATATATGCATGTATATATAGATATAGAATTGCTCAAGTTCTCAGGTTTTATGTTTTTGCAATTACTGCAAAAGGCTTTCTGTGTATGGGTATTAGAAGTTCAGCTTCTTCTTCTTAAGTTTTCTATTATAATTAATTTTGTTTTTGGGTTCTAGGAATGTTTGTTTTTTGTTTGTTTTTTTGTTTTTTTGTTCAACTCGCTTAAGACTAAAAGAAGAACGAGATTAGGTTACGCTAAGTGTATTTAGTTTGCTTTTTCTTTCATTTTTGTTTTTGTTTGTTTTTTGTTTTTAAATGGTTTTCTAATGCGAATTTCTACAGTCTCTGTGTTACTCTACTACACTTGCTTTTGGACGTATTGTGATCGTATTCTTTATATATATATATAGATGTATATATAAAAACTGCTATCGATAACTGACTTTCAACATTAACGATCAATTAACAAGGGCATTGCTTTTAGTTTGTTTTTGTTTTGGGTTTGTTTTTTTTTTGTGTTTTTTTGTTTGTTTTCTTTTGTTTTTTCTTTTCTTCTGTTTTGCTGTTTTTGGCAATGGCACACTTACTCAACATTTAGATGGCATAGGTGATGCCACCACCTGCCACTCCGACAGGTGCCTCCACCTTGACCCGTTCGAGAAACTCGTGCGGAGGCGAGGCCAAGCTGGCGCCACTTTCGCTATTGCTATCGGTATGGCCATGGAGTGACATGGCCATCATTAGCTCCTCCTCGTCCTTGAGGCAGGCCGATTCCAGATGCTTGTTAAGGTACGATTTCAAAGCGAATGTCTTATGGCAGCGCTTGCACTCGAAATTCTTGTCCACCGAATGCGTTTGCATGTGAGCTCGAAGATTGGAGCGATCGGCAAAGGCTTTGCCACAATGCGCACAACCGTAGGGCTTCTCGCCTGTGTGGGAGCGCAGATGACCCTGCAGCAGCCATGGCCGCGAGAAGAGTTTGCCGCAAACACCGCAGCTGTGGGAGAGCTTGTGCGTCAGCACGTGCATGGCCAGAGCTGGCATCGAGACATAGGCCTTGCCGCAGGTGTGGCACTTTTTAGCTGACTGTGAGTCGAGGGAGCGATGCGTTTGCTTGTGGCGCGACAGATTGCTGGAGGTGGCGTATTGCTTGCCACACTCGGAGCAGGTGTATTTGGTTTTTTGCTGATCCTGGACAACGACGGCGGCTGGATCGGCCACATGTTTGCGCTTAGATCGCCCGTCGCTCACAAAGAAGGCCTCGTAGGTGTAGGCAACGGTTTTCGCTGGCTGACCGCTCGCATCGCCATCGGCATCCATATCTGGCTCGGCATGGCATTCCAGCGAGAGACCCAATCCCAAGCCCAGGCCCAGGCCATGGCCACTGTGTAGTTGATTGGTTGTATTGCTGTTCTCGTTCTGCACATTGCTGCTGCTGCTGTTGCTGTTGCTGTGATTGCTGCTGTTGCTGCTGTGAATGCTGCTACTGGCACTGGATGCATTGCTTAAGGGTCGTTGTTCATTCACCACGCTGGCTGCAGCAGCTAGCTCAGCAATTGTTGATGTGGTGCGGACGTGTTGCTGTTGCAACTGTAGCGGCAACAGTTGCTGCTGTGGCTCATGCTGTAGTTGTAGTTGCTGTGGCTCATGTTGCTGCTGCTGTTGTTGTTGTTGCTGGAGCTGGTGCTGCTGGTGGTGCTGGTGCTGTTGCTGCAGCTGATGTGGCTGTGTGGGCGGATGAAAGGCTGTCGAGGCGCTCAGGTCGAGTATGGCGTGAGCTGCATGTAAATCCTCCTCGGCTGGCACACGTCGGCGATAGCCATGCGTGGGCTTGTCGTCTAGCGAGTAGGGCCTGTAGATGTCCTTCTTCTTTGGCGGCAGCGACAATGTGGCACCTGTGCTGCTGAAGCATTTGCGCTCGCTGCTCGTCTGCCCAGATTCCATTTTAATATGCAACATGCCCGGACTAAATCTATCGCCATTTGGCGAACACGAAGGCGACGATGTGGTTGACGATGGCGGCGTTTGATAGGCAGCCAAATGTTGCTGTTGCTGCTGTTGTTCACCTGTGTGGCTGCTGTTGTTGTTGTTGTTGTTGTTGCTGCTGCTGTTGGCTGCTGCTGCCACAAGCGCTGTGGCTGCTGCCCGTATAACCGTTATTTCGCTCTCCATGCGAGGCAGGTACGCGGTGTAATGCAGCGGCGACAACTCACGTGTGTAGCCTGCAGAAGAGGCATGAGAAAAGAGGGCGAAAAAAGTGAGGATTAGAGCTAGATGAAATATGTTGGTGAAGTTAAATAATTGTTGCATATTCTAAGGGGTTGGAGATACTATGGAATTGAATGGAAGGGCAGCTGGTAAGCAAATGTTGCATATTCAAAGAGGAACTCATATTAAATTCCAGAGAAAACTTGTATATAGACTAGAGTATGTATTATAATAAGTATAAAACTCTGAGAATATTGGTTTTGTTGATCATGGTATTAAGCAAGTCGCCAAATAATTAACAATTGTTGCATAGCCTCAAAGGGTAAACTAAGCTTTGGAGGTTCTATAATAATAATAATAAGTGAAGGAAAACTATGGGTGGAAAACAAAAAAAAGCTATAAATATATTATTGACATTTGTAACCATTCAAAGAGGTGAATAAGAAAGTTAGAGGGCACAAGATAGAAGCTAGAGGATATAAGGTAGAAGAGGATAAGCCAAGAAAATAGTTGAATTGCTATAAGGTTATGGATCTCATGGGAACTAAAAAGTGTTAAAATGTTTTATAGAAAAAAAGAAATATTTAATTAATTTATAAGATAAAATAACCCATTTGGGAATGGTAGAAATAAATAATTGAAAGAAAAATTTTATAAAATCTTATTAATCAACTTTATAAAATCAACTTAATTGAAGTTGCCAATTAGGAGAAAAATATTAAATATGTAATGCAACTGCTCACTATAGCAATCTGAACTTGATTTGTTTGTATAATATTAAAAAAAATCTATAAAATTTTAAATATGTATTTCTTTTAGATTTTAGCTTCTAATTATTATCTATGTAAATCAGATTAATATTGATAGATTTATATAATATATTTATTATTTTAGGTTGTATATTTTGAAAAAATATAACAATTTAAAAACCTATAGTATTTAAAATATATTCAGCTTAAATTAATATAATAAATATAATATATTTTTATGTATATAATATTCTAACAACTTTACAGCTCTATTCTAAATCATATCTTGAATGCTCTCTCAGCACTTACCATTGTAGACATTGGTAGCGCCACGTGTCGCTGCTTCCGGTGAATGGGGCGGCGGACTTGGAGCTGTGGTGCCCGCCGTTGGGGAGCTGGGACCCCAGCACTTGGCCGTAGTTGTTGCAGTAGTTGTTGATGTTGTTGTTGCTGCTGCTGTTGTGCTGTTGCTGTTGTTGTTGTTGTTGTTGCTGTTGTTTGTTGCTTCTGTTGCTGCTGTGACTGTTGCTGTTGCTGTTGTGCGTTGCTTGTCGGATTTGGTCAATAGCTTGTCGCCCACAACATCGATCTCCTCATCATCATCCATGGTGGAGCGACGCGACTTCAGATTGGGCAATGGGGATAGTTGCTCCTCCCTTGGAGTTGTTGCTGTTGGTGTCGTATTGGCATTATCCTCGGTACTGCGATCCAGCCAAGGATACGCCTTCCATTTCTTCGCAATCAGGCAGCGCGGCATTTTGAGTTAAGTTAAGTTGAGTTGAGTTGAGTTGATTGATTGAGTTGAGTTGAGTTGATTGAGTGATTGAGCGTTGTTCTTGTGTGTTGTCTTTTAAGATTTAGAGGCAAGTTTAGTGTTAAGTGCTGAAGCGAGTGTTTTGTTTCGTACGAGCAAAGACCTTCGTAGTGGGTATTTTGTTTTGGTGGCAAAAGCGGAAAGGAAAAATGTTGCAGTTCCTATTTCGCATGTGAAAAATATATATATTTTATATAGATTGGCTCGCCGAAATGAATAGAGTTTGTTTTTACAGTTGTCTTAAATAGAGTTTCGCATAGTTTTGCCTCCCTTTCCTTCTCTCTCTCTCTCTCTTTCGGTATCTCCCTTTATTAAATCATATTTCAATATTTTATATTGCTTTTTATTGTTTTACATATATATAGATCCATATATATTTATATAAATGTTGTTGATAAATTGGTTTGCGGTTCAGTTTGGGGTCTTCGATTCGGTTTTTGGTTTTTGGTTAGGATACTTCGAATTTCACAGCCACTTTACACATTTCTGCGCTTTTATTTGAAACTCTCCGAACGGCAGAGAGTTCTGTAGTTCTCAACTTTTTCTTTTTTTTTTTGGTCAAGTTTTCGGGTTTTTTGTGTGTGTTGTTTTTCTTTTTTTGGGGCTTTTGCGTTTGCGTTGGCTGCGTGTGGTTTATCGATTTTTACATTTGCGTTTACGTTTACGTTTACGTTTTTTTTTGTTTTTTACACAACGAGGGAGGGGGGTTCTTAAAACATAACGGTTCGGTCAACTGGTAGGGGTTTACATGGGTAATTGTAGTGCTCCATATATATATATACGGATATCCTTTGGCTTTTCTGTAAGTTGTTGTTGTTGACGTTGTTGTTGTTGTTGTTGCTATTGCTTGTTGATTTATTTATGGTTTGTTAAACAATTTTCAAAGCAAAATATTATTGTTGTTGCCGAAAAAAATATGTTTTGATATTTGTTTATAGTTTTTAGTTGTAGTTGTAGTTTTTAGTTTTTATAAAACAGAGAAAGTATAGACGTTAAAAGTTGTAAAAGTTTAGATTAGTTGACACGAGTTGTTGTTGTTTGTTGGTTGTTGTGAAAAGTTGAGTTAAGTTGTTGTAATTATTATTGTTGTTGGTAGAGTGAAAAAATTGATTTAGGAGAAAATATAATATTATATAAGATAGAGAAGAAATGCGAACGAACCGAACGTAAGCAACTCTTGAATGCTTATGAGAATACAACTGAACGAAACGTTGCTTATAAGGGTTGCCGAACGAAATCGAAACGAAGAGAGCGTAGCGAAACGGAACGTCGTGGCATTGCCACGGAACAGCCCCTAAACAACCCCCAAACAATAAAAATACAACAACGTCGCTGGCGTAGCTGTTGCGTGTCCTTTAGGGCAGCTGCACACGTACCAAAGGGGAAGTGCCTCAAAATGTTTTCAATTTCACTTATTTAATTTAAATATTTCAAAAATATTTAAATTAACAGAAGATAATATATAAATTAAAATTAATTGCATTTTTTGTATAATTTATTATTGATCATGTCTGAACGTGTATGGGACGCCAGCAATAAGGAAATATGTTCCACAGTTTCTCACTTTGTTCCATTTCGTCTTTTTCCTCCAATTGTTGCGTCGTCCCTCTCTCTCTCGCTCACGTTACGGCTCTGTCTCTCTGTCTTCGCCACGGCTCGTACCGTACCTGAATTGTGGAATTGGCTCATGGCTCCTTTTTTGTTATTGAACAAAAATATATTTTTGGGGGTGGATTTTTGCAACAGCGTCGCCTTTCGTATGTGGCAGTTGTGCCGAGTTAATTGCTCTTGCTGTTGCATTGCATTTGTTGCTGAACTTTGATTTTGAACAAATTGCCAAAAATGACGGGCGGCCGAAGAGAGGTACTGAGAGGAGAGCGGCGGCGGCGGCGGCGGCCGAAGTAGAGGGAGGGGGATTGGGCGAGGTTGGTCGGAAGGGCAGGGGGAGGGAGGGGGTCGAGAGGTTATCGGGTTGGCAGGGGCGAGGTGTAGCAGCAACAGTCGCTGGATTGTGGCATTGTTGATTGCTAGCAGCAGTAGCAGCAATAGATGTGGCAACTGGAAGAGGTAACGAGGCAACGCGGGGCTGGTGCTGCCGAGTGGGTGGGGTTACTCGCTGGCAATACATTAAAGCATTTCTATTTGGGCGTTGGGTTTTTTGGTATATCAAAGGTCAGGATATGTTTGAAAATTTACGATTTCACTCAAGCTCGAGTTCAAAGTTAAATTAAAAATATATGAGAAATGTATATATATATAGACATATATATGTATAAGCTGTTATATATAGACATCGTTCTATAATAGAAAATACCGTCGTAAGCTTTTAATAAATATTAATGGACAAGCCAGTTCTAATTGGATTGTTTACTATAAAAAGTCAATGTGTATATATATCATTTGTCGGCATTATCGGCTATAAAAGGCATACCAAATGTTTCTTAAAGGCTTCAGATGTTTTAAGGCAAAGTAGATGCTTTATTAATTCTTTTTATATAAATAAAGAAACTTTGCTATTGACATCTATAGAGTCATAACAAAATGAGGACTAAGACAAAATTATAAATTTAGTTCATATAAATTTTAATTTAGTTATAAAAAAAATATAATATAACTAAATTGTAAATAATCATAAAAATATATACATTTTTTTTGTTAATATAAGAATTATTAACTAACAAAAAAAATTTAGTTATGAAAATTCGTAATAAATATATTTAAGTGGCATATTAATATCCTTACAAAATATATTTAATCATAATAAATATACATATATATTTACTAGCCTCTGTATAATTTAAGAATTTATATATGTTAGAGTTGCCTCTCATACCCTTTCTCTTGCTGCCCTTGCTCTTCCAGCAGGAGTCTTGGATAATTAATAACGACATAAAGTGCCGAAAAAAGAGAGAAAAATTAAGAGAAACTTTTATTTGCTGCTCTGCTCAACTGTCGCAGCGAATGAGCTTAGTAGGCGAAAAATATGATTTATTCAATTAACATTTTTTTATGTGATTTATTTTCATCTTTCTCTTAAAAGTGCTTCAGCATTTTAGGAAACATTTGACTCGTTCAAAGGAAATAACATATCGCAGCTTATTTGACAGATGGAAACCCCTTTTTTTATATGGCCTCTTGAGTATGGGGCACTTCAGAATTTGTTGTTGTTTGTTGTTAAATAAAAAAAAAAAAGCTAAGAAATGCCAATCCATCTAGCTGTCAGACCTTAAGGACCTCTTAGCATATACAACATAGCATATATTCCTTGAAATGTAACGTACAGACCATCTGTGGAATTTTCGTTGCACTAATTACAATTGGGCACCTCGATGGAAGCCCTATATATGCCACCAAGTACCAAGTCCTCTTAGTGAAACCCATGAAGCACATGGTAAACTCACTCCCTCTCCTTTTCTCTGCCCCTCTCTGCCTCTCTCTCTCTCTCTCTCTCTCTCTCGCTCTGTCTTGCTCTAAATTGTAATCTGCTTTTCCAGCTAAGAGGCAAGGCAAGCTTGTCGGCGACCCTTTGCGACGCCAAAGTTGTTGCGCTTCGCTAGCCGCTTTAGGGGGTGGTAACTGTATGGAAATTGAAAATGTCTATGAAAATATGATCGCGGATCGTTGAGCGAGGCACGCGCAGCCGCAGATGCACTGAGGCGAGCAGCAGACATACATACATAATAGCCATATGGTCGTCACTCGGGCTGGGCTGGGTAGGAGCCACGCGTCACGACAGGAAACCAAATTATGCAGCCGACGCAAAGCGAGATTCGCTCACCTGGAACAAGGAGCAGGGCAGCGTAATACTACAAAGGACAATATGGTTACAGCTTTTCCTGCTACCAAAGCGGTATTAGCGTTAGTTTAGGGGTAAAATACATTTATACAAAAGGTGCAATCTAGCGCCCAAGCATACGTACAAACTAGCGGGGATCCAGTTGAGCGCGTTTGCGAGCGTGCAAAAAACAGGAAATGCTCTACAAGTGCAGCTGCCCAAAAGACTGGCCTAAAGGACACCCAACACTCCGCCAATGGGTGGGAGTGGGAGTAGCGCCTGCAGAAATTTGTCAGCTTGCCAAATGCTGTTTGTTGTTGTTGTTGTTGCTGTTGCTTGTGCCTTTGGCGTTGCCTAGCGAAATAGAACGAACTGCCAGAGCCCCCCGCACTTATCCCTTGACATGAGCCAACATGGCATATTGTTCTTGCGCAAATGTATGTAACAGGCAGTAGAAGGCGCAGCTGAACCCATAAAGTATATATAATATGGCTATATCCTTAGTCAGCATAACTGAACCGAGGCGATTCAGCATTGTTCAACTGTCTGTCTAACATGTCTGTCTGAAAATATATAATATTAATATCCTTTAAGAGCTAGGGATTGGAAAACTCATCTCAAATGATATAGAACTTCAGTTTTTTGAGCAAACGTCACATGGCCCTTGAAGCTAGAGTCAATTAAGTTTATTGTGTGAAGTCTCTGAAAGTATATACAGAATCAAAACTAATCCTTTTTGATAAAAATCCATATTGCTTACATCCCTGAAAGTTACAAAAAAAAAACTAGTTTGGAACGGGAGAAAGTTGGGTTTAGGCTGGGTTTTGGGTATTTTCTCTCATATGTACATTCTTCAACATCAAAAGAAGACAATTTTATTCAAATTTAAATCAACCTTGGATACAAAGAGTTTCGTCATTGTGCATTCACGATATAGCTATACCCTATGTAGACATATTGTATTTAATATATATAAATAAATATATCTGTGACATAAATCTGTCTATATTGTCCAGGATAACTGCTAGTTGAGCATTCTCCACTAGCGTCTACTCACACTCCTTTTTTTAGACCACTAAAATGCCGCATTCACGTATTGAAACGAAGTGTGACGCTCGCTTGTGGCACGGGCCACGGAAGTGGCAGCTGTAACAGAAATAGAAACAGCAACAGAAACAGAGACCGAAGCATTGAAAAAACTGTTGATCCTGCTGCTGCTGCTGCTGCTGTTGCTGTTGCTGCGCCCATTGTAAAGGGTACCAGGTGTTTGGCATGCTCTTTCTGTTCTCCTTTCAATGATGTATTAAAGTGGAAACAAGCACGAGCTACATCGCTATCTCCCTCCCTCTCTCTCTCTCTCTCTCTCTCGCTGTCTGTCTCTAAAATTCTCTCTTTTTCTCTACACTTTGTCTGTCAGTCTGGCTGTTTGAGTTTTTCCCAAATGCTATTTGTTCCTGTTTCTGCTATAATTTCATTGTTACTCCTTTTTGAACTGCTTTTGCAACCACCCCATCAGCGTTATCATCATCATCATCAGCAACAACAACATCATTATCATCGCCATCATCGCCATCAGCAACAGCAGCAACAGCGGCAACAGCGACAACGGCAACACCACCCAGCAATCAACCCCCTCGCAGCGTTTGCCATTTGGCGTCTACATAGAAACAGCAAACAGGTAAAACAACAACAGCAGCAGCAACAACTACAACAGTAGCAGCAGCAGCAACTACAACAATTGCAGCAGCAACATTTCGTGTGCCTGTTTCATTAGCAATAAAAACAGCAGCAACAAAAATATAAAAAAAATATATATGACTGATTTAAGTGGGAGGGACCGACTAATAGTTACCCTGCGGCTGTCTATAGGCTAACGAATATTATATTATATAGAAATTAGATAGAAATACAAGATTTTTGATGATATACATACTATAGATACAATATATTTCTATCTACTAGATATTAGATACTAGATACTAGATACTAGATACTAGATACTAGATACTAGATACTAGATACTAGATACTAGATACTAGATACTAGATACTAGATACTAGATACTAGATACTAGATACTAGATACTAGATACTAGATACTAGATACTAGATACTAGATACTAGATACTAGATACTAGATACTAGATACTAGATACTAGATACTAGATACTAGATACTAGATACTAGATACTAGATACTAGATACTAGATACTAGATACTAGATACTAGATACTAGATACTAGATACTAGATACTAGATACTAGATACTAGATACTAGATACTAGATACTAGATACTAGATACTAGATACTAGATACTAGATACTAGATACTAGATACTAGATCATCTTTCACACAAGAAACGTTACAAGAGCTGTAAGCAAACCCATTATACCCTGCTTATTAGTTTCACTCATGGGGCATAAAAATAACTACGTTTACGTCATCGCCAAATTGGAATTTACTCGTTTTTCGAAAACTTATTAGCATGTCCTGCAACAGGATACAACAAGAGTTGGCCTTTTTGTTTTTGCTCTCACTTGTGCGGATTCTTGCGCTGGACACACGTTCCACTGCCAGCGAGTGTAATTTGAAACTTTGTACTTTTTAATTACAATTGTTGAGTATTGCGAAATCTCTTGGCTCAGAGCTGTAAATGAAGATCCTGCGAATCGGTATATGCCGGATAAGCAGCTGTTGCTGCAGCAACAAAAGGTCGAAGTTCACAAATCGTTAGATGTGAGATGAGTTCAAAGACCTTGTTGATATGAGTGGCTCTGTGTGTGTATGTAGAGGGACGGGATGGCATGGAACGGCACGGGACGAGACGGGTTTTTGGCTGAGAGCCAGGTAGGCAAACGGGTCCAGCACAGCCAAAATCGGTAGCCTGAATGCGACTCGCCCAACCGACGATCCTGATGCGACGACGGGACATCGTTTGACGATCTACACGTATACATTTATGCATATAAATATACGAACCACTACAACAACAACAACAGCAACAGCAACTGGATTTTGGTGGTGCTATTTGCCTCATTGATGGTGATTGTGGATGCTACTCTTCGTCGTCCTTTTAGTTCTCTTAAATAACACACACACACAAAAAAAAGGGCGAGACGAACTGTGAGCCGAATGCGCGCGCGGCTTTTCATTCGATTTTTCAGCAATTTTCCGACAGCTGGCCAAGCGTTTGTATAATATGCAACAGCAGCTGATTCCTGACCCTGGGCACGGGTATCGGGGCTCTTCTTATGCTATGCTGTTTGGGTTCAAATTCTCTTGTCTCTTGTCCTGTAGTCCTGCCCGAAAATCGACGGCTGCACCCAATTCTTATATTACAATTCAGGTTAGTGCCCTCGCTGCATGCGTGTGCGTGTGTATGTGTGTGTGTTTGTATTTGGAACTCATCAACTAATGGATGATTGTGTAGAGCCAGGCATCAATTTGAATACGGATCTTAACAAAAAGGTCGTCAATTGCCTATAGTTCATTGATCACTCAAGCAGTTGATTCCATTAAACTTATAAGGAAATTTTGCTTTATTGTGGTTTCTTTTAGGTAGAGCAGTTTGTCTAGACCTGATCAGATTGTAAGCTTCGTATCGAATTGAAGACCTAAATTGAATTATCTATATATAAAGAGAGGGAGAGTAAGATGTTTTTTTTATTTTTTGTATAAATGGAGTTTAGATGTTAAATATAAATAAAAAATAAAAAAGAAATCTGTATAGAAATAAATTATAGGCTGTATTGTTATATATCTTTATAAGATTCTCAGATTCATTATATTATTCATGAGAAGAGTAGAGAAGTTAGGTAAAATGAAAAATTCCAATTCTCTAATTGCTGAAATTTAACTGCTATTATGAGTGAATTCTCGGATTCGAGATTCATTTAGATTGTAAAGAGGTTTTTTTTATTAAACTCAAGTTTAGTTGGAACTCTAAAAAAATATACAGAGTATCGAGTTAACTTTCTGTCTTGTGGAATGTAGATTGATTAAATTGGTTTAATGATATATGGTATATGATATCAACAGAGTTAATATTAATTAAAAAATTCCAGTTGACTAAGAATTCAATTGATATATTTTTTTTTTTAAATACTGTGAATCATAATTCAATTTAATATGTATATGGAAAGGAATGCAGCTAGTACAGTATACAGTATATAAATACTTGTATATATTCTATATTCAGGCTTTCACATTAGTTACTTGTTACACTCAGCGAGTATGGCAGATATTCTCACACTCACATACATACACACTCATACACACATACCATATTAAAAGCAACCATAAAGCCAATGGTAAGAGTACTAGCAAGAGTAGTTTCGACTATCGATTGCCGCATGCAACAAGAGCACTTAGTGATATCCTGGCAGACAATACAAAGGATACATGTGTGGACTTGCATATGAAAGAGCGTTGTTTCCGTTTCGTTCTTTTGCAGTGCTTGGCAGCTTGGCTGGCTGGCTGGCTGTTTGGTTGGCCACAGCCTCTCATCACAGACTCATCTCATCTGTCCCATCTGTCCGTTCGCCCGTCTATCCGTCCGTCCATCCTTCTGCCTCTGTTCTCTTGTATCTCGAGCCTTGTATTGAAATAAATTCTCAATGAACGCGCCCATTTCGATGGGCCTTTCAGTCTTCATGCGTGCCATTTGCACCAACATCAGCAGCAGCAGCAGCAGCAGCAGCAGCTGCCATTTGGCTCACATCTTGCAGCTTGTTGCTGCCACAGCGTGTTGCAAATCTCTGTTGTATGCCCCATACATATCAACTACACATTCTCGTCTATCATATTTGGGCCGCGCATTAGCCAGCAAGGCTAAGCATGTACACATATACAAATGCTTACAAGCATAGAGAGACAAGTACAGTGATATCTGGCATGAGCGAACAAGCACGTTTTCAGACAGCTGCCTAGTGAGAATGTGTGAGGTATAGAATGATTTAATTTGACATAAGAATTTATAAAATAATTGAATATGTATTTATGCATATGTTTATTTTATATATTTTTCTATTTCTGTTCGCTTTAGCTATTTCTTACTGTATATAGATATGCGCATATATGCAAGTGCTCGTAAACTGGCTTGTTTAGATATACATATACATATACACATGTGGGGGACATGCAGGGGGATATATGTGAGATATATGTGACTCTGACTGGCAATCCATTCACCAGAGTGGGGTGACGGGTGGGGGAAGCGTTGTCGGTCGTCGTCGTCGTCGTCGTCGTCGTCATCGTCATCGTCCTTGTGCTTCACTCGACAAATATTCAACACGTATTCATTTCCTGCACAGTTGCCAACTGGCAACATTCTGCAACAAGATGCTGCACAAGTGCACGTTTGACGCTGTGACGTTGACTGAGGCAGCGACTGCAACAGTAGCAGCGACTGCGACTGCGACTGCGACTGAGACTGTGGCTGAGGTAGCGACATGATACTTGCACTTGATGCCCGTCGCTGATGAAGTAGCGACAATGCGGCAATGCGTCGCAAAACTCACTTGAAGTGCTACTTGGCAGGCAAAAATGTTGATCCTTTGACGATTGCCAGTTCCTTGTCATCCCCGCCAATAGACGGGATACGTCCAGGATGAAGGAAGCTGTGAACGCTTTAACGCCATTGCCAGACCCCATACCCCATACCCCATACCCCATACCCCATATCCCATTGCTATTGCTTTGCATTCGGTTCGCATTCCCCACTGAGAGCGCTACACGTTTTCATGAAATCATTTTTCACCACTTAGTCACGTCGCTTTGACAGCCCAGCCCCAGTGCCAGACCCAGTCCCACAGGAGTGAAGTCGAGAAGGAGGCTGAGCGCAAGGCAAAAAAAAAAGCATTTGTGGGAATGGAAACGACAGCATCCTCTACTCCACGCCTCCTCTCTGTCTTCCATTTCTCTTTTCCTCCCTCCCTCTTTCTCTCTCTCTCTCTCTCTCATTCTCTTCGGCTAGCGTTATCTGCGGTTAGTTGCTTATAATTGGCAGACATGTGAGTTGTGTGTGGGAGCCGTGAGCTGTGAGCTTTCCCTTTAACCGGATGCCAGCCCAGGCCAGGCCAGGACTCTATCAAAGACTGGGCGTTATTGTGCCTTACTAAGTATTTAGTAATTATAGCTGCTGCAGCAGTAGCAGCACCAGCTCTAACTCGACTTTCCCATAGCGCACACGGGTTCCCACACAGGATACAGGACGCAGGACACGTTGCGTGCTCGGTTTATTAGTGCACCGCGCAATTACAAAATACTCAATTGTTTTTACCTTTGTTTACTAGTATTTTGATACCATCGCAAATGTTTAGAAAAAGGTATTATATTTCTATTGGAATGAATGTAACGGGCAGAGAGAACAGACTTAGTTGAACATATTCAAATATATTCTTGATGAGAATCAGCTGCTGAGCCGATCACCTCTGTTTGAATCTCCAGATCTCGAGCGCTTTGAAAGCTAAAATCTTGCTTCTTGAAATATATATTCTTATGTATCTCATTTATATGAAATTTTAAACCTTTAATTGATATATGTAGCTTGTATATTTATTCTCCATACTCCCGCAACAACTCATTTAGTAGAGTCATCGGCAAACATTTGCACACTCGCTCTAATATCATTTTAATGTACTCAAAATTTCCTTGAGCTCTCTAGCATTTGCTTCCCCCTAGGGTAACTGCAAGTCATGCATGCCCATCGAAAGCTACTCCTACTTAGTTTTTACGTTTATTTACTGTTTGGTTTTTATTGTCGATCGCTCTGTGTGAGTGTGGGCACGAAGGACATCTGGCATCAATCATGTGGAAAGCAACAACTACGGCCACAATGCAGTTGCCAGTTGCCAGTTGCCAGTTAGTTAGGCACTGGCTGTGCAATTGGAAAATCTGTAGTCGGTAGTCAGTAGTACTGGCTGTGTTGTTCCCCAACCCCTGCTCCATGGTGCCACAGCAAGTGCTGTTTTTGGTACGTGTTATCCTGCTATTTGGTTACCTTGTATGGTTGCACTTCCTTCGCTTTTGTTGCCACTGGCACGAATCAAAGTATTGAATTTCTATATCCGTTTTTTTTCTTCTTCTTTGCTTTTGTTGTCAGCAGTGGGGTCAGGGGTGGGAGGCGTGGCACAGCAGTACAAGTGTACAAACCAAATGAGTGTACAGGAAGTTTTACTTATTTCTCGTTGTTTTTTTTTTTTTTTTTTTTTTTTTTTTTGTATTTTTCTTGCAACATTTCTCACCTTGAATGGAACTGTGAGCTGAGTGCGGGGCAATTAGGCGGCTGTGCTCTGAAACGGAAACTGTCGCAACTGATCGTCGTGTTGATAACTTCAACAACAGCAGCAACAACATCGACATCAGCAAGAACAACAATAAGTGTAACAGGAACTACTACAAGCTAACGAAAAATTGTATAACGCATTTTGGCATTGCGAGAAAGCAGCCAAAGTTTTTGTGTGCCGCAAGGATGACAAAAAAAAAATATATATATAAATATATATATTTCTCCTGTTTTTTGCACAGTCTAAAATGGGGTATAATAATGTTTTAGTGTGTTGAAATTTTATGAAAACATTTATGTAAAAAATTATAAAAAAATATAAAGAGCATTTTTTAAATATCATAAAACATAAACATTAAAAATAATAAAGAAGTTTAAGTAGTAATGTAAGTAAAATGTATATTTATGTTTAAATGTTTTTTATTCGATATTTTGGTCATATTTGTTCTATAATTTCTTAATTGATTCTATCGACCGATTATACGTTTAGCTGTCTGTCTGTGCGTAAGCAAATCATATCATTTTGGTGTAAAAGTTCAAATTTTAATTTTGAGTATCTCGTCTTCTGAATTACTTATAATTGTTTGATATGCCTATTAGAAGCAGAATAAGTAAACATTGGCAGGACTAATGAGATAATATTATATAGTTTATAATTATATAGGATTCTGGAACTTGAAATCTGGAATATTTAAGCCTTCAGACAAGCCAACACCTAAAATATAAAATAGCTAAATATAAACTCATATCTCGCCACATTTTAGAGCTGTGTGCTTTAAAATTTTATAGTTAAGTTATTCTGCAGTTTGTTTTCATATATAAAATAAATACATATATTTAGATTGAGTATATATACCTCTCATTGAGTTGCTATTAAAAAGTATTTTTAATTTTTCTACACTTACGTTAGGATATTTCGAACGCTTTCTTATAAATGAATATATATTTTTCATTCCTATATAAATGTTTCAAAGTGTGTTTGGAACAGCCGCTGAAACAAAGTGCTATAAAAGTCACGCTCGAGGGCAAAATGAGTTTTCAGTTTTGGTTTTGAGACTTTACTTTCTTTTCTTTTCTTGACGTTTTTTCTTGCTTCCTCTTCTTATTCAGCATCAGGTAACCTTTTGTGGCGCCCATTAGAAACATGCACGCAGTCGGCTTACTTAAGCATGTGTGACTAGCCGTGTGTGTGTGTGTGTGTGTGTGAATGCAAATGTGAATGTGATTCAGATGTGGCTATGGCTGTGTCGAAATGTGAAAACGTGCGGGGATTTGAATCGGCTCCAAGGCACAGCAAATGAGAAGAGTGAGAGGTAGGGGGAAGGTATAAAAACTTTGCCATGCGTGCCGCCATTTGACTCAGAAGATTGACACGCTGCTAAAACGCTGCAAGCTACAAAATGAGAACGAACGGTGGGGCAAGTTGGGACGGACAGCTGGAGGAAGACGGTGACAGGACGTGCCGCCAGTAGTGAGCCGAGAGAAACAAATGCTCCGTTAAAAAAATGCTCAAGAATGCTCAAGTTCTGCTAAGATTAAGATTTACATGGCCACAGGCCAAGGCAATTTTTGGGGTGAATGCGGTATGAAATTAATATAATAATTGCGCTAAGTGGTTGTTTTTGCCCTAATTCGAGTTATACACTCCATGCCAGCGTATGGTCAAAGTGATATACGACAGATGTTAAGAGGAAACTCATTTGTGGCATGGCAAAGACTTTAAGGTCTTAAGTAAGGAAACTGATTAAGAGAATTGTTTGCTCTGTTCTCTCTCTCTCTCTCTCTCTCTCTCTCTGTTTGTTTCAGTGTCACTTTAATAATTATTGTATTTATTGAGATATAGCTGCTATAAATAATGCATGTCGCCCTACTCCTCCCACTCCACCACCTCGAGCTAAGGCAAAGAGTTGTTCCACGCTATCGCTGCAGCGGTCAGCTGAAGGTTATGCCGTATGCCCATAAATATTGCGTATTGCGTATATTCTACCTGACCAATCTACAGATTCCGCATAGGACTATCTATCTTGTGGACTATGCTCGCACATACATATGTGTGTCACCGACAGACGGCCTATGCAAAATGCCAAGTGGCCGAGTTAAATCGTATTCCTGTTGCTGCCGCTGGCCTTCTGCTGTCTCACTCAGACTCTCGCGTGCTGTGCCTCGCCCATGGAATCTCGATGCGGTCACAATCCATATAGTAGCTATAGCTCCACCTCCACCACTTGGCTTCAATCGCTGGAATTTGTCGTGACAATAATCAGCAGCGTCTCTGCATGGTGTCAAAAACTGGGCAGGGTCTCCATGCTCTCTGACAAACCCAACCACCCAACCACCCAGTCACCCAGTCACCCAACTCTTCGTCCCACTGTTGAGGGTAGTTTCTGCTGGCAGTCAAAGCCACAAATATGAGCATTGCCATGGCTGGCTGTGAAATAAATTTGGGCAGACAAAAAATTGACATTGTTCGACAAGCGAAGACGATGGGTGGGACAACTGGTGTCATTAAAGCCAAGGCACTGATTAGAACAATATGCGTAAGTATATGTAAGCACATTCTATATGTTTCACATATACATATATGTATTTATATGTATATATGTATAGCATTTATAGGAGCTCTGCTCTGCTCTGTTTTGTTCTGTTCTGTTCTGGGCCAAAAAAAGGATGTGCTCAAAATAAATATGCGTGCGTGTTGCTTGCCCACACCCAAACACGACTCAATGCGACAAAGTGTGCGTGCTTTTATGTGTGTGTGTGTGTGTGTGTCTTGCCTTTCGTTGACACTTTCACAATTTATGGCAAATGCTGTCTTTCACCCTGGCACAGGAAAGGCGCCAACACATCGAACCCACCCCGCGCCTTGCCAAATGCCGACTGCTGCCTGACTTTCACTGTAATTTTTTGGCCCGCCCACCAAAAACAACAAACGAAACAAAAAAGAAAGAATTACAGAAAATAAGCGAAAAAAAAGAAGCATAACAACAACAACAACAACAAAAGCAATAACAACATGCTGTTTAGCAGTTCCGCAGTCCCAGTTGTACACAGACTCATTTGAAATAAATATTTTTGTGTTTTTACTTTGGTAGCGACAATAACGCAAAACATGAACAGCAGCAGAAGATATTTGTCTCACTCTCTCTATATATATGTGTGTGTGTGTGTGCGTGTGTGTGTTTAGTGTGCGTGTGTGTGTAGTGTGCTGTAGGCAAAACACGCGCGGCGCTGCGGCGTCAAAGCTGAATTACTCATACGCCACGTTTGACGCCAAAGCACAGTGTGGACATTAGCTTAGTTTTTTGCTGGGCAAACATTAAAATATAAGTGAACATTAAGAAATCATATGAAAGGCTATTGCTTAAGCTTTAAAATGAGTGGTCATAGAGGTTGCTACCTTGAGAGGGTGGCTCAAAATGTTGCTGGCAAAAAAATATTATGAAAATATTAATTTTCTAATCATTTTTTTAATATGTCTATAATGCAAAAACAAATGAATTTTTACTATTATAATATAGAATAAAATTAATCTAAAAATATATATAAATTTTTAGATAATAAAAAAAAATTAAAAGGGAAAATATATGTATAACTATTTTTAAAAATTTAATTTATACAAAAGAGTTTCATTTAAAAGAAAAAAAATTTGAATACAAATATTTATAGCATACTTTACATAATTTAACTTTATTACTTTCATTGCTTCCATTTATATTATATTTGATGTTTTTAATTTGTTTATTTTTGTGACATTTTCGCAGCTAATTAGCCCACTGTGCAAGTGAGCCACGTTTGGCCTAGGCTGACACAATCCGTGCCTACTATGCGCGTTGACGTTAAAAGCTACAGAGCAATTAATCATTAGCTTTTACAGGATTTATTGCAAATACTTTTATCGGATATATTAAATGAACTCCACTCCACGTTCGGCTCCCCCAGGGGGCCAACAGAAATTATGGCAGCATTAATCCACTGTAGACTATCTGCCTGGCGAACGTCTTAGTGCTTTAAGATTTGCGTCATTCAGCCACCGCCAGGCACCCAATATCATCATCATGTGGGTCAAAATTTAACTGCGGCATGAAAAACAAAAAAAAAAAAAAAAGAAAAGGAAAGGAAAGAGGCGAAGCAAACGAAAAAGTTCGGTGTCATTCGACATATGCGCACCGCACGCAATGCAAAAGCTGTTGATAATGCGTGTTCGTCAGGTGGGCTAAGATGGCCGGAGATGGGTGTCGTAGATGGATGTCAATGCTGGAGCTTAGCAACAGTTTAGTTCGCTTTTATGTTGCTTGTTTACGCACGTTGTGACAAAATGAGTTACAGGTTTCATTCATGCGCTAATGCAGCTTGATAAATTCATGCGCATCAATTACGCAACAGCGACTAATGCGAGCGAAAAATGTAGTCGACTTTCTTTTCTTTTTTTTTTTTTCTCGGGTAGGTAAGTAAGTGATGCTGTGCTCTGTTTTTAAGAGTGTGTAGGTGTGTGTGCGTGTGTGTCCTGCTTGAGTGTGTTTCATGTGCCATTAACTTTGCAAGCCGTTGCGATTGATCTTGGCACTAGGAACTGCTGCTTGGATTTTATTTTTATCGTCGTAGCAGCCAAGCAGCTCCAGCAAATGCACATGCAAATTTATAACAATTTTACGTTCTCACATGCGTTGGCTCGTAAATCGTCTTACTGGCAAAAGGTGCGAAATGCCAGCGAACGACGTGCCACCAAGCCACTGAGCTACCTTGCCACCTTGCCACCTTCTAGTTGCCAACTGGCAAGTGCCCTGTGCATAAAAAATCGTTTATGGCTTTGCAGCGCTCAAATAGAACAAAGCATAAATCCTAATTTACTTACCGTATAACCCGGTGGCATGTCTACCTATGTGAGTTTAAGTATGTGTGTGTGGGTGAGGGTGTGTCTGTGTGTGTGTGTGTGTGTGTGTGTGCTACGGAGGACACACAATATATCAACAACATCTTAAACACATGACGGTAAATAAATACAAATGTGGAAAATTGTGAAAATGTTGGCTGTAAATTGCAGCGGATGGCGCAAACCAGACAACGATAAAAAGCTCCACTAAGAAACTAAAGTAAAATACAACAAGCTGCAAAGTTGCAGTTGGAGCTGGAGTTGGTTGAAAGGCTGCACTCCCAACGTGCAACGATTTACGATTCGTTTAAAAAAGTTCTGATTCGATCAACTTAGGCAAAAAAAAAAAAATAAAAAATAAGAGAAGTGTAACCGGATTTGTATATAATCTAAAGAACAAAAACTTGGCAACTTTGTCTAAAGATTGAGTGGAATTTCTGCTTTACTTTTACTGTTATTGTTTTGATTTTTTTATTTCGTAAATATATATCTTATAACTATGTATAGAATTGAATTTGAAGCTGATTTGCAAAGCATTCTTGAAGTGGTGCCTGAAACAGGTATGAAAAATGGCTAGCAAAATAATATTACATACTTTTAGGATTTTTATTTAATATTTTAGCTGTAAAACAGCAATTGTAAATAAAGATGTATAACTTAAGAGCTATAAAATATGAGAAATTTAGTATAGTCGAATAGGAATAATTCGAATAATTTAAAATATTTACTTACTCGAATCAGTTAGTTTTTCTACTTTCAATTCATATAAAATTTTAAATTGCATAAAAATTTGAGCTACTCTATGATGACTACAGGCAGCTCAGGCAACTTGAGCAAGTCTTTAAGTCTTTATTGTCAACAATATTGGACTTTATAAACTTATGCAAATTACTTTCGAATTGCAATTATCGTTTAAAGTGTCTTGACTTTGCCACTTTGTATATAAACTTCAAGTACTTTCTGTCTACAATAATTTGCCAACTTTTAGATTTAATTCAATTCAATTTTTATTCAATAAAATCGAAACATTCTCTCGTTCTAACCCATCCAAGTTTCATTTAGACGAGCCGTTTTGTGGTCGTTTGGCTCAACGTAATCACACTTTGAATATTTTCTGTTTTGATGCAGTTAAAGTCAGCTGCTGCGCCAGCAACTCTTAATGAGTTGAGCTCAGTTTTGTGGAAGCTTGCAGCGGTAGCCGCAGGACCGCAAAACCGAGAGCGCACCACATCGAGTGGTTGCCAACTGTCTGCATAAAACAGCAGAGAAAAAAGGAGTGGAAAGGAGAGGAAAAAAGTGGCAGGAAAAACAAGCGTAAGCGTTACATTGTTATAATTTATGGGGTCCAGTTACGAGTTCAAAACAAATAGAATTACAAATACAAATGCATACGACATTAGCATTGTCGGATCTTGGAATTAACACCAGGGCCAAGGCACGCCAAGAATTCAGAGCATATTGTGTGTGTTGGTGTTGCTGTTAGTCTTGCTGTTGCTGTTTGTCTCTGTGTGTGTTTGTTGTGTAAGCTGCTTGACTTCTACAATCCGAATGCCAACAGCTTCCACACAAAAAAAAGGCAGCATGTTAAGTAAACTTTATGGCCGAGCACAGGAAGGAGCGCAAGAAAATTGCGGCGTGCAAATAAAACCAGCGCAAAAGTGAGGCATCAAAAAGCAACAGCAGCAACAGCAACAAGACTAGTAGCAGCAACAACTATAAAAACCTGCAGCGATAGTAAAATGCAAATTGGGTGGCAGTTGGGGGCAGTTGTGCTGGCTGACAGTCGGGATTCCCTGGGTCTTCAGAAACTTGGAGAGCGCAAAAAAAAAAAAAAAAAAAAAAAACGCGCTCGCATTCGCACTCGTAAAATAAAAGTAAAGTGCAACAGCAATTTGTTTGCACAATTGCTGAATGCGGCCATTGCTGCCGTTGTTGTTGCTGTTGTAGCTGTTGCTGTCGGTGTTTTGTGTTGCTGTTGCTGTAGCTGTTGGCACTCGTCGCATTGTTTGCTTTGTTGCCAGTTGTTGTACATTTTTATGACAGCTCAAATTGGCCCCCGTCGCCGTCGCCATTGCCGTCGTCGTCGTCGTCGTCGTCGCCGTAGACGCTCGCCTCGACGATTGCCCGCCAGCAACACTGTCGTCAGCATATGGCAATAAATGAAGCTGGGCCCTGGACGAAGGACTCTGTAAAGCAGAAGGACTCTGTTCACTGTTGACTGACAGCGATTGGCGTCTGATTTGCTAAGAGTGAGTGAGCGGGAGGGAGTGCGGTAGGGTGGGTCAATTCCCATTCCCTTTGTCTTCTCCCTGTCGTTCCTTCCCTCCCTCCATCTCGTTGCAGGCCCCATTACATTTTCTATATGAAAACTGTAAAATTAAAATATAAATCCCGCGCCGCTTTTGACAACTTTTTAAGCTCCATTAGCGTTTGACGAAAAATGTAAGCATAACAAGGCGCCATAAAAGGGTCAAACTAACCACGACAGCCAAACCGCATCGCGGCAGGACATTCACACAGCAAGCAGCCTTCTTTAGCTAGCTGCCGCTGCCGCCTCCTGCTGCCGCTCCTGTTGCTCTTGCTGTTAACCTTGAGGGTTGTGCTCCCCAACCCCAACTCCGAACCCCAACTCCATCAAAGTCCCATCCCCAAATGCCTCCTGTTTTTGGTTGCACTTCCGCAGCTCGAAAAACATTTAACTGTTTGGCATTCATTGCGAATTTAAAGGGCGGCTTAGTGACAGGAATAATAAGGAAGTTCGCAGCGGAAGCGTTGATGTCAACGCAACGGACCCGGCCGAACGGCAGAGCTGCGGAGCAGCAGAGTCGGTAACGGCGAAAGAAAAAACCACAAGGGACATGGGGAAGTTCGGCTATGGCCATAATAATAGCTACAGCAATGGGCCACAGGGCCATGGCCCATGACGTCCTTGCTGTCTGCTGTTGTTGTCCTCGTTGTCATTCCCTGCTTTTATTTTTTTTTTTGTTTTTGATTTTGGTTTGGCGCTGTGCAAACAGAGCAAACCAAACCAAACGAAACGTAACGAAATAAAGCCCAAAACCTCAAAATGTTCGAAAAAGGGACAACAGGCAGGAGTCAGAGGCGAAGGTGGAGGCGGAGGCGGAACGAGCGGGGTAGGGCCGAAGGGCGGTTGTGTGTGTGTGTGAAGCGGCGGGACTGAGAGAAAACACAACTCGCTGTGGATGCGGCTGAATGCCTCGTTCTGGCCATTGTTCTAACCGGCATAGTTAGTGAAACTGCTGGCCAACTTGTGTGTCAGCCTTTCGGAGAGGGAGAGCAAAGCCATGCGGCAATTGTGCAAATGCAAAATAATCAAATTAAATGCTTTAAGCAGATCACATGAATGTGAGTGCCTCTGTATGTGTGTTTGTGTGTTTTGCTTGTGTCTGTTGTCTTTTGTGCTGCAGCTCTTCATAGCTAACCATAATTCAGCTTAAGTTAGCGCCCCATTTCTCATGGCTAGCAACATTGTTTTTAGGTATTTTTGGCAGCTAGGCAGCCAAGTGGCAGACATCAAAACACACGCCCAAAAAAAGACCACCCTGCGCCACCCACCCAAAAATTCCAACCCCAAGCCCTGCACATAACAACCCTCCAAATGAACGATTGCCCAAACGACTGCTGCTGCTGTTGCTGTTGCTGTTGCTGCTGCTGCTGCTGCTGTTGCTGCTCTGCTGCTGCTGTTGCATAATTTTCGGCAATCCACAAGTGTGTGTGCTTGCCTTTGCTTGTTATGCGTGTGTATAGGTGTGCATGTATGAGTGTGTGTGTGTGCGTGTGTGTGTGTATGAGCGCTCTCGTTACATTTGTTGCCAAAAGCAGAGCGAGTGCGTCTGCGCACTGCTTGTTGATTGCCTTTCGGGGGTGGCTCTAGCTCTAGCACTGGCTTTGGCTACTTGGGCTGCTGCTGCTGCTGCTTGGCTACTTGTTGTGTCTTTGTGTTGGTTGCCGTGGACTTTAAAAGCGCGGCCTATCGATCTACACAAATCAAAGAAGCAACCAAAGTAGACGAAGAGGCAAACTAAATAAGCATAGACTCTAGACCTATGCACTTAGATCTGCGCAACCCTGCTAAAGCTAAAGCTTTCACCCTTGCCCATTAAGCGACAGTGCCACCACCAAAGTGTTGTTGCTTTTAGTTTTGCTGCTGACCCGAAATCACGCACACTCGCTGTAAATTACACACACACACACACACACACACACACACACAGGCAGAGGCAGAGCTCAGTTTAGCAACTGTGACGTGAACGGCAACTGTGAAAACGTAGCGCACAGCAGTAGAAGAAGGGAGTGGTACCGTCAATAACTGACGCACAGCGGCAGCAAATTAATGCTAAATTCAAAACAACAAAAAAATAAGCAACAAGAAAAAAACTAATAAAAATATAAACACAAAAATAAAAGTAAAAAAATTCAATTAAATTACAAAATTCAGAAAGCAACTGTAATATACAGAAAAAATTATCTATATATAAATATATTTGGAAAAATAATAATATAAATAAATACAACAAAAATTCAAGTCAACGACGAGCAAGCGCCAGCTGAAAAAGAAGAAGAAGGTGTGCAATTGTCAGATTTATATATGATTTATTAAAGCTGGCAAGTGAAAATTTCATTAAGGAAATTCATTCGGGCGAAAAATTTCAATTGAAAACTCAATTTATGCATGAGTTCTCACGTTCAACTGTAAACTTTTGTTGCATGTGACGTATGCAACAAAGTGCCGAATCAGTGTGTGTATGTATGTGTGTGAGTGTGTGTGTATGTGTATGTCGTTTACCGCAGCAACAGCAGCAGCAGCAGCAGGCTCTAACGACACTCGCTGCGAACGCTGCAAAGTATGCAATAAATTTGCGCATTGTTTATGTGCAACTAATGGCAGCACGAGCGAGAAAGAGAGAGAGAGAGAGAAAGAGGAAAGTAGTGAGAGAGACCACTTGTGTATGTGTGTGTGTGAGGGTGGGTACTCGAGCACAGTGAGGTAGGCTAGGGCAACCAACAGTTGACTATTTGTTGCATGTATGCCGCACTCGTCACTCGCCACTCGCTCTAAAAAGCTCTCGCTCTCTCTATCGTTACTCTCGCGCGCTCTCTCGCTCTTTCGCTCTCTCACTCTTTGCATTCGTGTGCGTTGCTCTTACTCGTTTCGGACTCACAAAAACATTCGACAAGTGCAGAGTGAAACAAGTTGTTGTACGCTGAAACACAGCGAACAACGATAAAAAAAATTCATTTTTTCTTGTTCAATTTTCAAGCAACTGCGAGCTTCAAGAAATTAAATAAAAAGTGCATGCAACATGGAAAAAGTATTAGAAAAAGCATAAAGTAAAGCAGTGAATGAACCCGATTCGATTTAAGTGCTCAAGCCACATTTGATAAACAACAATTGAAGTCTGCATTTCCTAAACAAAGCCAACGAGTGCACGAGTATGCGCCATTTTAAAAAGTGGGATAGGGATAGATAGTTTACGTGGTTGGTGTGCGTGCGCGCCTTCCATTGGAAGAGCATTGCCTGCTTGCCTCCCTGCCCGCCTGTCTCTACCTGTACCCCCATACAAACTGAAGCCCCCCCTTGTCCACCTACCACCTTCCGCGTTTTCTACTTCCACTTTTGGTATATTAAATAAACTGTTTCGAAATGTTGCATTAAAAGACAAAAAAAAAAAAAAATAATAATAATAAAACAGGATTTTCGCCTCAATTTGAGATTCCTGTAAAGTGTTGAGGAACGAGCGTAATTACATGGAGCATCTACTGGAAGGCAGCTTCTCGGCTTTGCTCTACTTGTTATGTGAACAGCAGCATCCGAGCTGTGAACCAGTGCGTGAATTTGTTTACAGTGCAAGGGACAAAATAAAGTATCTAAACAAAACAAATAGTCTAGTATAATTGCAATAGAAAGAAGAATTAGAAATGCAACAATAATAAAATATAATATGAATCGATTCTAATAAAGAATAAGTTCCAATAAATATAATAAGTACAGCAATAAAAGAGTTAAATAACAAAAATAAATACAAAGTAAAAAAAGCTACGTCTAATCTCAAATGAACCTAGATGAATCTACTTAAACTAATTAATACTATTAGAAGAACCGCGTTGAAGCACTGCGCTAAATAATATTTGATATCAAATAAAACTAAAATAATGAACTAGATTCAAATCAGCATCTTAAAGTCAGAAGAAAAACTTTTAACTTAGATCAAGAGTTAACCAAGTGATAAAAAAATTTTAATCTTTTTATTCATATATTCCATCTGAAACTCATGAACCAGGTTTTCTTGGCTATTATTTAGTTTTTAAAATTATACCCAAAGCTCAGATTTGTATTTTAATGATCTATTTCTGAAAAGAACTAGTTCTTTTTAAATACAATTCATTGGCTGCAAATATTTAAAAAATAAAAATAAATAAATAAAAAATAGATCACAGTGCTAAATAAACCTTAACAGAAACATTACTGCTATACTCAATCGAACCACTTCTTATGAACTTCCATTTGCCATCTTAATTATATATATTTTTTAAGTCTCAGTTAAATTTTGTGTTAACTAATGGTTAAAATCTTCTTTCCCGCTCTATAAAGAACTTTGATTAATGCACGGAAACGGAAACGGGAACGGAACGGAAACGCAACAACGAAAGCAATAACTTAAGTGATTCTTTCAAGCATACTACGCGTATTGAATAAAAGTGATATATATACATACACACACACACATATTTATATATATATAAATATATATATATAATATAGAAAGAAGAAAAACAAGAACTGCAAATGTTATAGGGGAAAGCTGCTGGGGAGTCTGCTTGGCAGTGAGTGGAGGAGAGAGCCAAATCAAGATCAAGGATGCACGTTAACAAAGCTAAAGCAGAAGCAATAGCAGCACCAGCAGCAGAAGCAACAGCAGACGTAGAAGTAGAAGTAGAGGTAGAGATAGAGGTAGAAGTAGAACCGATTTCCGGTACGGAAGTAGCGCTACTCTCAAGGCAGCTCATGTCAAAGTCGAAGTCAAAGTTGGAGTCAAAGTGAAGCATTTTACTGCACTGACTACGCTGGAGTCGATGTGAAAGAAGGTTGTGCTATATCTAAAATAGTAAATAAATAAATAATAAGCAAAAAACAAAAAAAAAACCAAAAACAACAAAAAATACAAAACACAAAAACAAATAAACAAAACAAAATAAGAAAAGCCGTAACACAAACATACAAAGTACAGCCCAAAGGGTTTTTAAGTAGTTTATAAACAAAATTTCGATCGAACTGGCAAGTGGCAGCTAGTGAACAGAGCGACGTAGACACAATGTCTGTGGACTTTATACTGCCCAATCGCAACAAGATACAAACGATTGCCTATGCGAGCAAGAAATGTGCGCCGGCCAGCGATTTACAGAGCTGGCGACGTCCCAAGTCCAAGCCAAAGGCCAAGCCCAGAAGCAACAACCAACAGCAACAGCAACAGCAGCAGCAGCAACAGCAACAGCAACAGCAGCAACAGCTACGTAAACTGAGGCCGACGGCCAATACCAATTGGAATGAGGATAAGTTCTCGGTGCTGCGCAATGCCAATAAGAATAACAATAACAATGGCCAAGGCAAGATGACCCTTAAGTCCGGCAACAAGGATAAGGAGAAGGCTAAGGATAGGGAGAGCAAGCGTAAAGCAGCACTCAAGCGTGAAATAATCGAGCTGGATGATGAAGACGATGATAATGATGATGCCATGGAGGACCTGGATGAAGGAGCCCAATCCGATGAGCAACAATTGGAATGGGCGGCTGCACAATCGCTGGTGCAAATGAACTCCAAGCAGGAAAAGCAGCGCCATCTAATGTCAACAACGGGTACTATAACAGCAATAGGAGAAATGATCTCAAAGCCGGACAAACAACGCCATTTAACAACAGCAGCAGCAACAGGAACCATTATAGCAACAGGAGCTTCAGCTGAAAATGGAGTTGGAGCCGGACTAACAGCAGCAGCAGCTGGAGGAGTAAACACAACCAAAATAGTATCCGCAGGTAGGTGCAACAGTTAAATACATATCCGCTTTCCTTTATAGCCCTACATTAGCTCTCCTGCCCCTGGTTGCGGCCACCTGCCCAGAGGTTGCGTCACAACAATGTGAACAGGTGGCTGCGACAATTTGTGTACTCGTGTATTTATTTTTAGTAGCCGTCGCCCGCACGTTTTTATGGCCACCCACTGTGGCTCCACCACTTGGACTACACAGCACACGGACAACGGACATTTCCTTTCCTTCCCATTCCACTGCCTCTGGCCACTCTCTCCCACTCTCTTGCGTGTTTGACATTGTCGCCGTTAGCTAATCTTTTTAGCGTATGTTGGCATTTTTCATGTTTGCCTTCTTGTCGATGTTGTTGTCGTTGTTGTTGTTGTTGTTGTTGTTGTTGTCGCTGCTTGTTGCTCTTGACAAAAGGCTGTGTAAAAGAAGCAAAGCAGCAAATGCAAACACGAAAACCAACACGCGCCATTGTCAAGGGGGCCAACAGGGTGGGGTGGGCACACTTTACTTTTAGTCTGTAGCAGCCAGCAAGCAAGTCTTATCGATTGAGAATACGAAATGTAACACACAGCTCTACAGAAATAATGTCATCCCCCTCACACCACTAGTGAACACTATTCAAGTATATTTAATAGTAATATTATCCGTCTGTCCCTTACTCCTGTGCTCTATCTAGTACTAGCACAAAAAATACTAAGGTACTCGTGTATAGCAGCGGCAACCTCAAGGAGCATTTGCACAAAAAATACTAAGCATCACATTTTCTCACTCTTTAACCATGGTCACACTCTCAATAAAATTGAAACGCACAATTTTTGCAGTTTGCTCAGATATATTCTTCATCTGATTTTTAATCAACTAATGCAATGTTATTTTCGGACAGAGTGTGAATAATTTAAATATACTCTCCGAGTACTAATTAGCTGCTGATAAAAATGCATAATATTTTATGTTCGATATTCATGGTAATGCAAATATCGAGATCAATCGAATCGAGTTTTTTTTTATTATTTTTTTATAAAATATTTTAATAATATCGAAAGATAGATTATTATATTATTTGTAAATTTAAATTTGTAATATAATAAGTAATATATCAAAATTGAAAGAGCTTCGTAAACATATTTAATAATCACAGGGTGTTTCATGTGTTAGTTGTATACTAACCAAAGCTAGCAATTCTCTCTGTTCTGTTGTGCTAATTCTGTTAAGAATTCGAATAGTGTATACATCTAAATTTCATGCATAATATGTGCACTTGGGTTGCCTTAGAATTATGAAATTATAGAATACATAGTTCTTAAACTAAATTATCTGTGCATTTGGCAATCCTAGTGCGAGACTAAGGCACAATAAACGAAAGCTATGATTTGTTTTCATGGCGAATGACAGCAAGTGCAGTTGACAGACTTCTTATTGTCGTTGTCAATTGTCAAGGAGTTTTATTTTATTATAATTTTTTTCATATTTGATTATCTGCAACATTTGTGATTTAAGGATGGATTTAACTAATAAAGTCGAATGCTGTGATATGCCCTTAGATTGTCAGTCGGCGTCCTGGGTGGGCTAATTGAGCATTTGTAATCGAATAAAGATTTTTATTCTATTTGCAGTATCTATGCGCCGTCCAGTGGCCTTTGGTCGCGCCCCAGCCGAGGATGGCAAAGTGATTTTCTATGCGCCGCCAGCGAATGCCAACGGAGCGCAGCGACAGCCGCAGCCAATTGCCATTAAGCGTGAGCGTGAGCGGGAGAAGGAGAGGGAGAGAGAGCGGGAGCGAGAACATGAGCGTGAACGGGAGAGGGAACAACAGGTGGCTGCAGCTATCTATCGAGGACGCAGTCTGGAGGAAACGGAGGCCGCCCATGATTTGCTGTCGCTATCCCAGAGCTTGCCCCCATTGATACCGCCCTGTGTGGTCACCATAATGAAGCAGGAGACCGTGCCCAAGCAGCCGGATAACTTGAATGTCATGCAGGAGATATCAAATGCGCCATCGCCTTACCAGAGCAGCAACAGTAGCAGCAGCAGCAGCAGCAGTAGTAGCAACAGCAGCAGCAACATCAACTCCAATGTTGCTGGCAGCAACAGCAGCAGCTCAAATATTCGCTTTATTGGCAGCAGTTCGTATGATTTGCTGAACAGCGCAACAGAAACATCGAACAATTGTTCGCCGCTCACACCGCCCAATTCTGATCACAGCTCAGATGTGGACATTGATATGTCCTCCTCCTCCGAATCCGGCCACTGGAACAAACAACAGCAACAGCAACAGCAGCAGCAACAGCAACAGCAGCAACAGCCACAGCAGCAACAGCAGCAGCAGCAACAACAACAACAGCCACAGCAGCAACAGCGTGCCTCTGCCTTGAAGATGTGTCTCAACATGCTCGATGGACGCACCAAAGCCAGCAAAGCGGCCAGCAAGGATAAAAAGCAACCGCAGCGTGCCAAGAGCAACAGCAGCGGCAGCGGCAACAGCAGCTCTGTTGCTAAGGATGGCGAAACAACAGCCAGCGGTGAGAACTATGCGAAGCGTAAGCGCGGCTGTTACAAGTGCTCCGAGTGTGGCAAACAGTATGCCACCTCCAGCAATCTGTCGCGCCACAAACAGACGCATCG
The DNA here is from genome assembly GCA_035047405.1 of Drosophila stalkeri. Classification (NCBI taxonomy): domain Eukaryota; kingdom Metazoa; phylum Arthropoda; class Insecta; order Diptera; family Drosophilidae; genus Drosophila; species Drosophila stalkeri. Next base: position 16,347,236 of record JAWNPR010000041.1, on the reverse strand, counting down.
CTCCCTCGACTCACAGTCAGCCAAGAAGTGCAATACATGCGGCAAGGCCTATGTCTCGATGCCCGCCCTGGCCATGCACTTGCTAACGCATAAATTGTCGCACAGCTGCGATATCTGTGGCAAACTGTTCTCGCGTCCCTGGCTGCTCCAAGGTCATCTGCGCTCTCACACAGGTGAGAAGCCGTACGTGTGCGTGCAGTGCGGCAAAGCTTTCGCGGATCGCTCCAATTTGAGAGCGCACATGCAGACGCATTCGGGCGATAAGAATTTCAAGTGCCTGCGCTGCAACAAAACCTTTGCGCTCAAATCGTATCTGAACAAGCATCTGGAGTCGGCCTGCCTGAGAGATACTAGCGAAGCATCGCTCGACAAGAGCGTGGATGACATTGATCTGGATGAGGATGACGAGGAGCTCAAGCATATCGAGGCAGACGAGCTGGACAGCGATGAGAACAGTCAAGATATTGTGGTAGCCTAAGCTAAACTAATACTCTAACTCTAACAAACTTTAAAATACTTTACAATGAAAGATACAAGCAAACCCTATAAGCAATACTCGAGCACCCTTATCGAATTATACATATATATATACACGTATATATATGAATCAAAACAGTCAACTAGCAGCTTATATGAGTAGTTTTTTGAGCATGGAATTTTTAGTATGGAATGTTTTTGGTAATGCCGATAATGCCATATATATATATATATCTCAAACTCAATAGCATGTTTCTCAATATTATTATTATTCCAATGATTATTATAACTATTTTTGTTTCCTCCTAGTTTTGGGAATGAGCGAGAAAATACAGAAAAAAACTAACATATATATGCAAACACAAAAAAATGTATAACAAAAGGTTTAATATGGAATCCAAAATGTAACTTATAGTAAAAATCTGACACAACGAATATTATGGAACATAAGTAGAAATTCTATACATATGTATATATATATATATATATAAAAGTATATATACAAGAACTATATATGTATATGTATATACATATATACTATAATTATATATATGTATATGTATATATATATATACCTATCTATATGAATTATATGAGTACATAGCGAGCAGAACCAATTTGCATGTTTTTTGGTATATAGAAAGAAAGCAACAACAACAAAAAATACTTTAAGGCATCGTTTTAGGGCTCTAGAGTTTATATACATAGGTACAGCAGATGATGACACACATTCACAGATGCATACATATAGATACATAGAGTAAACTAATAATAATAATAATAATATGAATAATGATGATGATGGAAACCCAGCTCATTTCGAATCTTAGCAACTAATTAACTAGTGGACTTTTTTAGCACTTTCTCTTAACTAACTCTCGCTCTTAGTCTTTTGAATACATATATATACATATGTATATATATTTACTTAAACAAACCAAACGGCATCACAAGTTCGATAGGCCAACAGATAAGCAATGATGATTGAATAATACTCTCACAATTAAAAAAAAAAAACTGCAACAAAACTTTATATATTCGAAAAGAAAAATCTCCCTATTTAAGATGAATAACTTCCATAATATGCTCTAAAAAAACTACTTCAATTACTTAGAAATGATTATAAAGAAAAAACAATTTAGAAACATATCACAAGGACAATACTTAAACATAAATGCATTCAATTAAACAACAAAAATTAAAATATATAAAAAAAAGCAACAAAAAAAAATAATTTATGATAAATTCAATTAAGTTATGTAGAACACAGACACACACATAATTTGCAATATATAATATATATATATATAGTTATTTTTATTACTAGACTTAAATTATGTACATATTATCCAGATTATAAACTTATTTTATACAAGCAACAAAATAGGAAACCAAGTAAAATCCTAGGCAGTCGGACAATACCGATTGCATAATACTCGTTCATGTTGTATCAAAGTTTTCCGTTTTATTAAGCTATGTCTAACTGAAGACGACTGGTAAGTTATAGTAATTCCCGACCTATCAATATATACAACAAAAATCATAAATAAATCCTTAATACTTATCAAAGCAGCTAAACACAAGATTATATATAGATATATGATTTTATATTTAAAAATTAAATGTCTTTGCTAATATGCTCGCTTTTCACTGCCTGAACGAGTATTAAATATATAAAGAAAAATAAAAGTAATTCCCCAGTATAATAAATCCACTTTGGCCTCTGTCAAAGCTGAGTATAAGAGAGAGTATATATAATATATATACACATATACATATATACATAGTTAATACTCGAAGATTCAATAGAGCAGTCTATATAAATATATCCAAAAAGTTTTGGGCAAGCATCTGAAAGTTTCAACAGATATTCAAAGATGCATAGGTGAAGATGAGGATGAAGATGAAGATGAAGATGAGGAAGATGATGAAGCACTTGTAAAACAAAAATGACAACTAAAAGCAATTCCAAAAGTAAGTGACATAGTTTTTAATGAAAGTAACTCTTATATATAATATATATGACATATATATAGAAATCGAAAAACGTATATATAATATATATACAAGAAATATGTATTTATTTTACGCGTAGTTTTTATTCCGAAACACAAAAATATAAAAAAAAAAACATTTGAATTAAATTGTCAATTACAATTATTTCATAATTTAAGAATTGATAGAGGTTATTTTTTAATGCATATATGAATATACATATATATATTATATATTGAACAGAGGCAGTTTTTATATCAAAATTAAGCATAGTAAACCAAAAACCAAGAACAAAAACAAACACAAACATTGAAAACAATTCGAACTTAATTATACAACGAGAAAAAAACAAAAAACAAAATAAAATAAAATAATATTAAATATATTATATATATTAATTATTATCTACGGAGCTACATGGACAGATGCACACACATAACACACACACAGACACACCTAAGCAATTTTATATAGATATATATATATATAAAAGAACATGCAATTAATTACACACAAAATACATAAACAAATACATTTTGCCATATGCCCATAACAAATAGCAAAAAAAAAGATAAAAACTAAAAAATATATATATATATATAAATTAAAAATTAAAAAAATTAGAATTTAGACCACAGTGCTATGTGCAATTGTTTATAGGGCCATAGTTCGAAATCGTGTTTATGCATGGCTTTATTGATAGCGTTTTAAATAGCATTAAATGCCTATATATATATATACATATATATATATGTATCAATTCCATTGAACAGTAGTGGTAACAAATTATGTGATTTGCAATTTTACATTCAAAAAATATATACATACATACATACATATATATACAACAAATAATTACGAACAAGAACAACAACAACAAAAATAAAATTAAAATTAAAAATATATATTAATATATATATATATATATATATATATATATATAAATATATTGTACATTGAGACAAGCGTTTAATTGATTCATTTACAATTTAGATTTATTTATACACAAAACTAAAAAAAAAGTGAAAAATGAAAAAAAAAAATGTAAAAAAAAAACAAAAAAGGCAAAATATTTTTACACAGATGCTTTGTTTTAGAACTTACAAAAGAAGTTAATAAAAATATCCCTTCCCCGTCACCCCCTTCAACCACATTTGACCAGAAGCAACAGAGAAGTGCGCTCTCATTATTCCAACACACACACACACACAAAACATAACCTACTTACACACACAAATACACATGCCCACATATAGAGCTGCAACTGAACCAATTGAGATTCAAGTTCAATGACACCAACAAAAAAAAAAATTAAAATTAAAATTTTAAATTATTATACAAATGAGATATTTTATAAACAAAAATTATAAAAAATATAACGTAATGTAACGTAAATATATATATATATGAATATATATATGTATATTAATTTATATATTCATATATTAGAGATGCAAAAAGACTTGAAACAGTTATATATATACATATTGCAGTATATATTATAAACATCATATATATACATTTACTATCATATATAACTAATTATTATATGTATATAACTAAGTTTTGAGGTGATTTTTTGGCTAGATTTGCATTTTTACTTTGAAAATATGAATAAGTGCAAGGATTCAAAATTATTCTAGGATTCACTGCTACATGCGTTGGAGTATTTTTAATGTTTTGAATTTAAATCTAAAATCAATAAAGCTTACAACATCAATTCATTCCATATCCATTGATGTCAAGACAAATTATTGTTTCTTAAAAATCTTCTGGCCTTCAAAGCCTTCCTTAAGAAAACATGCAAATTCCGCAATATTTTTGGATGCGATTGAACTTTCATCTCTAATTTGTAACAGAGCCCTCTCTTACAGTACTTTCACTTCATAAGGGTTTCTCATACGATATGACTTTCAATGCTCGTTTTAATTGATGAAAACGTTACTCTGTGATAATTTCCTTGGGCCAGAGAGGCTTATATTGAATCTCTTTCAGCAGAAATGAATAAGTTCATTGAAGCTAACTTCTGACAATTATCATATTCTACTAAATTCCTTGATTTCATATCACATCTTCGGTCTTAGGACGCTGCTTGAGTCATCTTCAAGTTTTCTGCCAGTTCTTCATGCATTAGACGAGCCGCTTGATCTACCAAAACTGAGTGGAGTCAACTGCTCATACTCGCTCGACTTTCCCGCTTTAATGAAACCCTCAAGACTTAGTTATATACCTATACATATATATATATATATATAACACCTTACTAGTCAACTTTCTCTCTATCCTTCTCTCTCGGACTCTTTGTCAGTCTCCCTCTCTCTCTCTTTCTCTCTCTCTCTCTCTCTCTCTCTCTCTTGATTACCAAAGCATATTTTTTCCAAACTTTGGTAAATGATGTACAAGTCTCTCTATATATATATACATATATATAAATACATATTCAGCAACTTTTCACTTAATTAGAATTTGTTCTTGTTCAAATTTTTAGTTAGAAAAAAGATTTAACTCTACCATGCGAATGAAACAAGCAATTAAATAGTTTCTGCTTTCGTAGGAAATATTTAAAAATATTTAAGCAAAACCAAAAAATAAATAAAAATAAAAAGAAAAGAAAAGTAAACATAATAATCAAACAAAATTATCAATGCCCAATACACAGTCTCTATAAATACATATGCTACAGTGGATCTTATAAACTATATAGAAATCGTACATACTCGTATACTTAACAAACATATACAACTTACATACTTACATACTTACATAACTTGCAAACTTTACATACTTACATACTTTACATACAGCGTTTACATACACAAGCGAAACACACATGCATAACGATTTTATGGTAAAAATTATGTAGAGTATATATATTATCTATAACATATATACCCCCTCTCCCAAAAAGATAAAAAAAATACACCGTAATACATAATGCTTATCCATTCTTAAAATAAATAATAAAAGAAACACAGAAACCATATAAAAGTATAAACATACAAAGACAAATACAATTACATACATACATACATACTACGATACATGCATACGAGTATAAAACCTAATAAAAAAGAAAATGGAAAATGGAAAATGAAAATCCCGAAAACAAGATATAATATTAATTAGATATAGTTACTTATTATAGCTACACCTACACACATTAGTGCAGCCATGTAACTATTTTTAGAGCCTCGGAAAAATACATACTAAACATAAAATACATAAACATATTAAATAAACGACAGACAAACAAAAACTCAATTATTTCTTTTACTTGTGGGCCTGGAGTTTTATTTAATATTGAACATCTATGGGAGATGAAAATAATGTATGAATCAGTTAAATAATACTGGTCTATGATTCAAAAACATTCGTACGAACTAAATATTGTTCTATAATTTTTGTTTCCAGTAAAAAATAAACTATATAATACTCGACTGCAAATCAAAATATTGATAAATATTTTTATTTATTTTTATTTTTTTTATTTAACACAAATAAATAAGTTTATAAAATATTAAAGATAACACGATGAATTATATAGTATTTCAATATTTGTCATGCCTCTCTAAAGAGCATAGCTATCTAGTCTTCAGACATTAATTGGGACGAGTATTAAGTATTTGAATTATATATGTTTCAAGGTTGTAATCATAAGAGATATAGTAATTACAGATTGACACGTCGCCAGTGAACGTAAACACAAATTGTTCATATTTAATGAAGGAATATGGGCAGTGAATATTTATTGAAGCTTGAAGCTTTATCGCAATGAATATGTATGTAAGCTTCAATCATCCATAACATGTAAATGCTTTGCATTCAGACAGAAGGACGAAAGGATAGAAGGACAGATGGACATGCAGACAGAGGCGGAAGCACTGACGCACGACAGAGAGTCGGAAGTATATATATAAAGAGAGACGGATAGATGCACGTATGGACGGAAGTAAATAGGTTGCAGACAAAGAGAAGTACTTACTAATGGATAGAAAAGTAGACAAATAGAAGGATGTATAGACAAACAGAAGTAGTAAGGTATAAACGGACGGAATGGTTGGAATGGAGAAGGCAAACAGTGTGCAAAACTAATATACTCTTATATCATTTTATGAACAAATATAGAAATTATCAGAAAAGCTCTATAAATGTTAAGAGTTTCGAATTTCAAGCTTTTAAAGATATTCAACAACTGTTGAAGCGAGTAAGAGGATTTCCTTTGCGAACGCCTCAGGTACGTCGCGACGTAACAAGTTGTCTTTAAGCTTGATTAAATTTAATTTGGCTTATGTCAGCGCGCATTATAAACTATGCTTTGATTCAATTCAGATTCAGTCACAAGTGCACAAACAGCGTCAACACACATTCATTCACTCAGTCACTCACTCACTGTGTGTGTATGTGTGTGTATTTAAATGAAATTGCTTGATTCGGCATAAACATATTTACTCTGTTGAATATTTGCTCAATAATTTGATTTGAAATCCTGCGCCCTTACACACATAACACTTGCTGTACTACAAAGTCGAAGGACGCGCACTCGACGGAACAATCGAAGTAGGCAAACATACGAAGCACACCCATTCAGGCCAGCCCCAGCCCCAGCCCCAGCAATCCCTCAGATTGACACTCGTCGAGCTCTACAGATGTCAGCAATTTTCTCGATTTGAATACATTCAACAAAAGCGAAAGTGGGCAAACAATTCAAACAGAGAGATGGGGGAAAAAAAAAACGTGGAAGAGAAAATAAGAATAAGTGAAAGAACCCGCGCAAATGGCTTCTCTAACGACCCAATTAATTTGAAACAAAAAAGTTGCGAGCGTTTGAATTTGAAGAAGAAGAAGAAGAAGCAACAGCAGCAGCAACTGCTTTATGGCCACAGAGTGGATAATGCCACAGGCCACTAAATGACGTCTCCAGCTCCAGCTCCGGGTCCGACCTGCTTCGACCTGCTCCCAAGTAGAAGTTGGAGCCAAACATATATATATATATAAATGTAGCTAAAGCAGTTGCCTTTCCCCTTTCCGGGTATCAAAAAGTTCGCGAATGCCGACAGCTTCATTACAGCCACCACCATCATCATCATCATCAGCATCATCATCAGAAGCGTCATCATCAGCTACCCATGAGTAATTTGCCAAGCAAAAGTTTATTGCTAGAAGCTCAAGCTGTTGATGATGCTGTAGAGTAAAGTGGCATGGAGTGGAGTAGAGTGGAGTGGAGTGGAGAAGAAGATTTCGAGATAAATTGAGAGAATGGAGAGAGCTTAACTGAGTAGCGACAAAGACAAGGCGCACTGCGGTACAAGTCTTAGCAGTCAGTCTTAAATCTTAGCTCCCACTCACATACAGATTTCAATCTAAGCAATATAATATATTAAATTTACTTAACTAATGAAGTAGAGCTGTGCTGAGCGCTGCCAGAGAGTTCAAGGTTAAGCAGAGCTAAAGAGCAGAAGAGAGAACTGCAGAAGGTCTTTAGTCTAAGCAGCTAACCTATATATATATATATATATATATGTAAACATGCTCAAAGATGAGATGAGTGAGTGGAGTAGAGAGTTTGACTGAGTAAAGCTGAAGAGAAGAACGAGCTGCCAGAAGCTATAGAATCAATACAGGCAACATGTAAGAGTGTTGAAGTAGAAAGTGATCGACTTGAAGATACCGATCATTAGATGATTTCAATTTAGATTTTTGGGCATGAGGGAACGGATATTATATGAAGGAATCCCATATATAATAGTTTATAGTTTAAATAGAATTTAAACTCTATTAAAAAGAAAACTTAAAATTCAAATAGTGATAGTAAAGAGAGTCAAATAGAAGTATGCTCAAGTACTAAATACATACAAATAAAGTATAGAGCATGTCGGGCATTCTACTGCCACGCCTTTCACATTCTAACAAAACTAATATACCCTACTAGCCGTTCTCCTATAGATGCTAGGGTATATATATGCTCAGCTAAAGATGCTGTGGAGTATAAAGTAAAGTTAGTAAAGAGAGTTGAAGAGAGCTCAAGGTTGAGCAGAAGAACCACATGCTGCGCTATAGAGGTATAGCAACAGCTGCTTGGCAATTCCAGTCTCTACACACACACAGATCGAGAATACCTTAGCTACCTGGAAAGTGGAAACTGAGCGAAGAGTGCTGAGAGCTTCGACTAAGAGCAAAAGCATGAATTGCAATATAATTTGAAAGCAAAAACAATGTCTGGACTGCCCCCAAATAAAAATCTAACCAGTATATAAAGATGCTGTGGAGTGGAAAGTTGATTGATGCTGAGCATCTGAGCAATGAGTTGAGAGCTGATGAGAACTCAAAGAGAAGAAGCTTCGCTATAAATCTTAGACACAAATACTTTCTGCTGTCAGTCTCGTGTCGCTGCTCTACCTCTAAAGATCCAATTATTTAATATTCTAATTGAAAATGTTCAAATCGGCAAATTGCATTTTGATTGCGCTGTTTATGCTCATGCTGTGCATTTTGGCCAAAGGTGAGTAACCGACCTGGTTGAAACTGTAGAACATTGAAATGCTATAAAAATCAGTTTAAATTAGGCATTAATAAATGCTAAATCATTTTTATTTGCACAACTGTTCACGTTTCGTTTCTATTGTTGTTGAGTGTTGAAACAGGTTTTCTATATATATATACATTTTTTTTTTTTTTTTTTAATTTCTAAAAACCAACTGTGGGGCAGAGGCGTAGATTTAAGCAGGGGCAGCAACAACATCAGCAACAGCAGCAGCTCGTTAGTCATAATTACGTTGTGATTCAAGGTTTCCGGGTGTATGTCATCGTAGATTATCAGGAGTGCGAAAGACAGAAATAGAGACAGAGAGAGAGGGAGCTACACCGAGTTGGCAATGATTTAATGGCTTGTAATTAAATTTTTCTTAGCTGCGCCCTATCAGGAGCTGGAGCCACGCAAGGGTCATGTACCAGTCTATATACGACACGGCGATGAGTCCTTGAGCAACATTCATCCCGGTCTGGCGGAGGCCTTCAAAGAGCAGCCCAGCGCAGAGGTAAGACCTACGAAAATGCATTTGCCTAATGGCAAAGTTCAAAACTTATTTCTCTTCGTCTTCAACTAGAATCTCGTAGCGGAAACTACAACCGAATCGGATATAGCTAGCCTTGATGTTATCAAAGCTTTGGATGAACAAAATTAATTTGAACAAATATTGTATAGTAGCTAAAATACAGTTTGTTTTATGATTTATATCTAAATTTATAAGAATGTATAGCCAGTAGCATAAAGTGTATATATTCTTGTTCTGGTCTGTCTATGCGTCTGTATCGATATATTTATCTATATTAAATCTGCATTAATGATATTTATATTATATATATTTTTTTTGTACGTCGAATTAAAAGAAAAAATTTTCATAAAATGTTCTAAAAAATCTCTAAATACAATTTTCTAAAAAAAATAAAATTCTTAATAAAATTTTTTAAAATAATGTTATAAATTTTCTAAAAAAAAATTGTCCTAGAAAAAAACGAAAAATAAATAAATTTTAAAAAAATTGAAAATTGAACAAAATTTGGCAAACAAATTTTTAAAAATTATTTAAAATTAAAAAAAAAAAAATATGTATATATATGATATATGATAATAATATAATATATATATGATATTAAATACAAATACTGATTTAGTCTGAGAAGCAAAGCAAAAAGTTAGCCTGCTAAACCAAAATGTCGTATAAACTCCGCAGATCCAGAACCATGTTTTTTGTCAAAGATGCATAAAATTGATATATAAGAAATAGTCAGGTTAACTCTTCGTCAGGCAGTTCAAGCAATGCCTTTTTTACATGCTGAAATAATATCTTAGGACGTCAACGCATGCTTTTCTTTTCACAGAATCGAATCGATGCCATCAAATCTATGAAGGAATAAAATGTCTTGCAGCTTCAGTTAATTCTAATATATAAATTAGAATTATATATAATATATATACATATATATAACTAGAATCTATACGTATATATATATATGTATATACATTGAAGCTCGTTAACTGGCTCGCTGTCCAAAATCGCCTTAGAGCTTTGCGTGTGATTTAGTTGCTGTGGCCCATTAGTGGAGACAGGAACTCTCGAGCTGTGGAAATGTGGCCCGGCAAACGTTTGTAATTAATATAATGGCCAAGGCTGTGAAAATGGCCAAGGCGAAGCCAGATGAAGATGGCAAAGGCGATGAAGATGGCGTTGACTGTGGCAGTTGCTGTGGGAGCTGGCTCTGGCTGTGGCTGTGGCATTTGGCCTCACACACGTTGCGCTGCTGTTGGCACAAATTGTTGTTTCATTGTCCTCGGTCGACGACGAGTCGGGGGCCGTCTAACGAGCAATAAAACTAAATACATACACATAAAGTTAATTATAAAAAGGGCAAAAGGAAATTGAAGTTGCCAACAGGACTATCGCAACTGTCGATGCAAGTGACGGATTAAGCTAAAATGGGACTACGATCTAGCCAAGAGCGAAGGCCATTTCAAAAAAATAAAAAGATAAATAAAACGGAAAAGGCAACAAAAATGAAAACAAAAGAAGAAGACTCTGATTGCTGCAGTCGGGAGTGCTAGGCTAGCAGATACCTAGTGCTGAATGTGGAGCTGTTCGAAACCTGCCCTTTAAAATAAAATTTTTCGATTATGTTTTGATCTACGAGATAAAATCATATTTAACTAGAATTAATATTAATTATTAAATAATTTAGGATAGATATTGAGCTATATTGATTTTGTACAGTAATTAATTGCGAAAATCGATATCAATTTTGAACGATTTCATGAAACAAATACTTGATGATTATAAATGTTCCATCGATTTCTTAGCAAGGGAAAGGCTATCGATAATTTCGATGTCGATAAAAGCAAATTCGTTGCTCTCGAAGAAAGCTCGATAATTAAAATATCGATTTTCGCCGGTTTAAATCTATAAGATAAATTTATCGTAGCACTTTTCATCTGATGCATTTCATAGTAGAACATATATATAATTGGCTCAATACAATCTACCCTATTAGGCCATTCCCGTACAGGGTATCCCAAACAAAAAAAAAAGCGAAAAACTATGCGTTTAAGAACTGCTGTTGAATTTAAATTTAGCTGGCAGGCAAGTAGCTCGTGTATTCGATGCGATTCGTATCCGTATTCGTTTTCGCATACGCATCTGTGTGTATTCGTTCGCATTCGTTCGAGCGCATTCAACCTCAAAATGAATAATTGCATATGCTTCAATGATTTGCGACTTTGTTCGAATGAGCTACAAGTTTTTCTGCTCAGGCTTTAAGGTGACCCGTGAGCCCTGACCGCCCAGCACAAGCATCTCTATCTCTCGTCCTCTCTCTCTCTCTCTCTCTCTCTCGTCCTCTCTCTTGCCATCCTCAATGAGATACAATTTAAAGGTGGTTGCTGGCTAATTTGAAAATTGGCCAACTAATTGCTGCTCTGTGCAGCTCTCGGCCAAAACGAGCTCTTAAACAATAATTGCGTTAACTGTTATGTGGCTCGATTATCGCCCCCATTGACCATAATCCGCAATTGCATGTTAGCTGTTAGCCATCATCATTATTGACTGGCCATTAACAGACGTTGCCATGATTCCAATTCGATACGTTGCGCTGCTCAGCTTAAGCTCTTATCGTTAACAGCTCATTGCAAAAAGGGGTATATTGGTTTTTGTAAGAATGTGGATGGAGTACTTCCTCACTCACCTTTCCTCTTGGTCTGCTATCCATATACTCATCTGTTTGTCTATCTATCCTTTCGCTAATCTTTCATCTAAACATGAGTTTAGGTACTAGGAAGCATTTATATTGATTAAAACAACAACTTTACGCAGCATTCAGGGTATGCGCTAGTCGAGCATAACCGACTAGAGCTACCCTTTCTGATTTTTTTATTTATCTAATTGTGCATTGTGGTTTCAACTCTATTTGCCCAGCAGCCCACCAAGAATGCCACCACCAGTGCCACCGGCAGTACCACCTGATACGCCAGGTACACTGATCAGGTTGCCCAGCAAATTGTTGCCATTCAGAGTGAGCAGACAACTGTTAAAGGTGAAAGGTGTTAGTATAAATATATGGGTTATATAGTATAAATATAGAACATTTGGTAATCCTTGCCATCTGGCTATCTTCACTTACCGCAGATCCAGGCGAATGATTTGCTGACACGCCCATTGTTGCAGGCACTAAAGGTCATAGATTATGGATATTTATATAAAATTATGTATTAAAAAAATATTCAACCTACTCTTAAGCTCTCTGGCGAGGGTCGAGGACAAGTTTCTATGACGGAACCACCTCCAGGAAGTGTTCCGCCACCACTTCCAATGCCACCACCTCCAGAGCTACCACCGCCAGTACCACCACCACCTGTTCCCCAATGTCCACCAGTTTTTTTCGGCGGTGAGGGAGGCACCTAAGGTATATGATATTTATACTCTTCAAAGACACTTAATTTTTTTTTCTGTGAATACTTACATCATGAGCCAAGGTCTAAAAAATAAAAAAAAAATAAATAAATAAAAAATATTTATAAGGAGAAAACGGATTAGATTTCCATATTTATATAATGTGTATATATATTGTGATATATCTAGTTATATCAATATATAAAAGTAACTTCCTCACCATTGAAATTAGACCTAGGACAACAACCAATACTAAAAACTTGTTCATTACAAAAGTTTCAACTAGACTCTGATAACTTTCAGTCCAGCTACCGATCGTTTTTATAGTGCCCCTGACAATGAGCGAGGTTTAGACCCACAGCTGTTCCATTATGCGCACATATAGGTCAGGGAACAAAGCGTAAACTAAATAGATCATCAGGTGATTTTTTCCGTACTATACAATATATAGGCAACTTTTTCTGATCGGAAATTATTAAAAACATAAAGAGATGAAAGTTGTTGCTGAGCTGTACGTAAATGTTTTTGTTAACGTCTATAGCTACATTTCCTAGCAGTTACCTCTACGTAATACCCATAGATCTATAGACCTTATCTTGGTTACTAAAAATATATCAGAAATACATATAGAATATATGTTAAATGTATAATATCAAAACATATCAATTACCAAAGGAATCTTCATTTAAAAATCGATAAATATTATTGCACCCAATCGATATTTATCTAAATTAAATTATATCGAATATACATAGATATCATCTGTTGAAAGCCTACTTTACCAGTTATACACCCTCCACTCATCATGCCCTTAGCTCACTTTCACCAATTAGAGGGTATTAGAAGTCAATGAATTACTCAATGCATGTTTTGATAATCATAAATATTTATTCTTCATGCAAACCGTTTTACACTTACATAAATAGGTAGGTTCAATTTCTTTATGAGTACTTTTCAATTGTGGGGATTTGTTTGTTTGGCAACTACATACAAATATATATATATATATATATATATATATATATATATATATATATATATATTGGGTAGTATATATGTTTACGATATATGCTCGTTACAAGAACTAATTGTACAATAATTCAATCTAATAATACCATTTATGTATACGATTAATATGATGTCTCATTTAGCTATACGATTAGTTAATACAATTATTTAATTGGGGGCTGCAAAACTTGGCAGCAAAAAAAGTGACTAAACGCACATTCAAATGGCTAATTAATCCCTATCTAGGGATTTTTATTTTGTTTTTTTTTTTTTTTTTTTTATTCTCTAAGGTATTATTCCATTACATTTGAACTTGAATTTGAACTGCGAACTTCGAATGGGTTTTTAGGCTTTGACTTGAGAGATAAAGTTATCCATATCTAAAGATCAATATCAAAAGTGGAGTATCCTTAGCAATGATTCAGTTGTACGACCTAGGGATCCTCAGGACTCTAGGCTCTGTTGCACATTATATATTTAAACTCCTAAGTTCGAATGGGGTTTTAGACTTTGGTAGTTACTTGACGAGAGACAAAGTTATTATTATCTAAAGATCAATATCAAAAGTAAAGGATCCTCAGCAGCGATTCAGGGATCCAAGAATACCAGGTAACCGAACTCTAGGTATTTGTCATTATAATTTGATTTCAATGTGTAAATTGAATAATTAGCTAATCAGCTCTTCAGTTGTGCGATCACTTGATAGCTAGGGATCCTTGGGTCTTGAGGGATCTTTGGGATCCTAGAGTCTTTCCATTACACTCCGAGCTTCGGCTGGGTTTTAGGCTTTGGTTGTTATATGACATTAGATAAAATTAACAATTTCTAAAGATTGATATAAAAATTGCATTTGGAGCAGCCTCAGACACACTGCATCTTTTTGCAGTTGCAGAGCCATTTGATAATTCTCGCATTGCGTTCCACGATCGACGGCGGCTCTGAGGGTCGATACGGCTGCGTGGTTTGTGGCTGAGTCTCTGTGCTGTCCGGTAATCGCATCGAGTCCACGGTGCTAACATCCGAGAAGAACACAGTGCTGGAGTCATCCGAATCGGTTTCCGGATTATGTTGGTGCCGCCTTGGCTGGCTGTAGATCTCATGGAACGCCTCGTCGTTCAGGCCCAAACGATCGAAAAACTTTTCCAGCTCCGATATGCTGGCATTCAATGCCTCCCGCTCCATGTCCGCCGAGAAACCCTTCGGAAAGAAGACGTTCTCATGTTCCATATTCCGCTTGTAGCCCGCCGAGCCGCTGCTGGGCGAGGTGCGCGGCTGGACGGGCAATCGATTGCGATTCTTGAACCGAATGCAACGCTGCCGTTTGAATTGAATAGGAGGCGGACTGATGTCATCCACCGAGGGCGCTGAGCCGGGACTCTGGACCAGCGAGCTCTGCGAGTGATTGATGCTCGTATAGCCCTGCGAGCTGGTCTGCAGCTGCTGGC
The DNA here is from genome assembly GCA_035047405.1 of Drosophila stalkeri. Lineage (NCBI taxonomy): Eukaryota > Metazoa > Arthropoda > Insecta > Diptera > Drosophilidae > Drosophila > Drosophila stalkeri. Next base: position 16,331,875 of record JAWNPR010000041.1, on the reverse strand, counting down.
TGGACGAGCTCGAGTAGCGCGGCGTTTGGGTCTTGAGTCGTGGCGATGGTGAGTCCTGGAAGGCCTCCGGCACCTCCGGCGTCGGCGTGAAATTGAGCAAATAATCGGCAGCCGCATTATCGTAGCCGGGCATCATGCTGCCCAGACCAGGACCTGGCTCCTGCTTGCAACGGCAATCCATACCAGCTGCCGTGACATAGCCACAATACGAATTGGCGCTGTGCTGCGTGGAGGAGCCGCTGTCCCTGCGAGTGGCCGCCACCAGATTACAGCAATTCCTGATCGTTCCACTGGCGGTGCCCGACTGAGTCTCCCGCTGCCGCTTGTAGCACGGCTCGCTGCGATGTGTGTAGTGGCCAGAGCTGCCGCCCGAGTCTCGATTAATCGATGACTCTCCGGCGGATTTAATCGAACGATTGCCCCGACTGCAGCAGCTCAGGATCTCGCTGTGTGGCGAGTGGCGACTGATCTGCGTATGCAGATCCGGAAGAGATTTGTGGCTATTGATATTGAACTCGTTCGCCGAGTACGGAGCACGTTCATCCGGATTGCTGGGCACCTCGTGCGAGTGAGAATAGGAGCGTTGATAGTTGTATCTGCAAAGAGAAAGATTCAGATGAGGTATGAAATATGTATTAAAATTAAATAGAGATATGATCATCAGAAATAGAGATATTTATGTATAAGACGTGCTCAATATATATAAGAGAAAAATACAATACGTGAGTATTTGAGTGTAAGAGTTGCAATAATAGCTTCTTATCAATTTATGCATGTACATACATATATAAAAGAAATACGCCCTTTCGGTTACATTAGTCTTCGAAGATATAAGAATACAACAACAACTGATTAGGCTGTAAAACATACTCGACAAATATGAATTATAAGAGTAGCTTTTACAGAGTATGTTATGATGCAGCAGTCGCCACTAAACAAAAAACTGCACAAATACTCTCAATACAACAAAAAAACTCAACTTCATCCTTTTTGTTGCGCGCTCTCAACAAGTATGTAATATGGCACAGACCTATGCTTAATGCGATCGAGCGAGATAGCCAGATAACATATTTTGTTTGCGCTCAATTGCTCTCTCAATTGTGTATTTGAGCATGTGTGCATGGGTGCTGTGTGTATGCAGTAGTAGCTGTGCACCCTTCCGCTGTTGAGTGTGGAGCATGGTTAGCTTAAGGCTCTTTGCCATGCTCATTTGTGCATGAGATGAAGAGTGCATGAATTATGAAGAGTATTAAACTGTTGATGTGATGCGAAAATAACTTTGGTGAGAGCAGTGCGTATACACGCACACATGCAAATGTTTGCACATGTATTTGAATTTTTCTTTGACTCAACTTGATGCAGGCAAAGTAAATTTGAAGAGAGCGCATTTATTTGCTCATTGAGCGCGGGAGGAGAAAGAATTTTAAAGTAGAGTTAAATTTATTTGTCAGCCTGCAAGCTTAGTTCATGGACTCACCTGTAACGTTCATTGTGCACCTGACTCGACTTGCCCGCATACTCGGCTGGCGGACTGATCGGCCTGTAGTTCTCGGTGAGCACCAGCGGCTCCTCCCCGCCGCTGTTCGGCTCGCTCGGATATGCGCCGTATGAAGACTCCCTGCCAAAGGCATGGGCGGGAAGGTAGAGGGGGGGTGGTATTCTCAATGCGTTGCTCTCCTCATCGCCGGGCAGCAGATCGGCATTGCCATCGCTCAGCTCATGGCGTCGCATGCTGGAGCGTTCCTTGGCCGCCGCGTCAGAGCCGAGCAGGAGACGTAGCTTGTGCTGCAGCAGATTATTGTTGACGCCAGATCGTTCCCGCGGATGGCTCTGACTGTGCCGCTGATGATGATGCTGATGGTGATGATTGTGCATATACACCTGCTGCTGTACTTGCTGTTGGACCTGCTGTTGGACCTGCTGCTGAACCTGCTGCTGCTGCTGCCTGCTCAGACTCATATAGCGTCTGTCCTCCAGCTCCTCGTAGCTGTAATGGCCCCGCTTGATCCCAGTCCCAACGCCTCCACCGCCAACGCCCACGCTTGATCCGGCTCCAGATCCAGCTCTCTGCTGCAGTCGCTCGAAAACCGCATCAGATTTAATATAGAAAGGCTTCGATTCAGCCAACAGCTCCACGGCGGATTTGCGCTTATTGTAGTTGTAGTGCCGCCCACTGCTGTGGTAGAACGAGCTGTGCCCGGGATGACCCTGACCTTGGCTCTGACTCTGGCCTTGACTCCAATAGTTGCGACAGCCCGCCGACGACTCTGGCAATGCCGAGGCCGACAGAGGGCGCTGCGACATCGTTGCGCTTGGCATATACAAACCGTTATACTGGCTATCCATGCCTCCGGCTCCCCCGCCTCCACCAAACACCTGCTGACTGGTGGCATACAATGTTTGGCTTGCCGTGCGCGTATATTTGGGCATTGTCGTATACATCGCTGGCGTCGAGCCATGATGGCCGCCAGGTGAGCTGCTGCCATTGCACGAGCGCTGCCGCGGACTGCTGCATCCATGCGCTACAGTTGCCATATTTCCCGTTCGAGTCAAATTAGAAAGCAATTCGAAATAGCTTTTACTCGTCACACATGCAGAATAGAGTCTGTATGGGACTCTTATTAGATTCTGATTTAAAGTAATCTGAGATTGTAATCACGTATAAGAGTATTTAAGTCCAAGCGAAAGTCCAATTAGAAGGCAATAATATGCAGCCTTGTCTAGGTAACCAATTAACATATATATCCAATCAGAATCCAGTTAGTAGTTAAGTAATTCTACAGAAAAGTAGCCAATACATCCAATATACATCCAATTCCAAATCCAATCGCGCCTTCAATCTTGTATTAGAGTATCCAAATCTATTTGAGAATCCAATCAATTAAATATAGAGTATCCAATTGGAATATAATTTTGAGTTATCACAAATTTATAAGAGTAGCCAGTGGGTACATAATGCAATCCAATCAGAGTCAAATGTCTCTAATACGAATCTGATTCAAAGTAAAGTAGTCAATATTTTCAAATGGGAATCCAATTCGCATCCAATTGTAGTAGACTAACCTATGGCAATCCAATCCGATTCTAAATCGAAGTAGCCTTGAGTTTTCACAGCAGTGAGGCGTTGCCCTCGCCCTCCCACTTGCACCTGCTGCTCAGTCTCGGCCTCGACTGGGTTTGGGGCATGCGCAGTTGAAGGCGTGCTGCGTATACTACAAAAAAAAGAAGAAAAATATATCAAAAAAATTACGATACAAATAATTTTCAGATGCGCATTTTCATTGCAATTCAAACAAATTTCAGCTACAAAAATTATTGTTTAAATTAAATATATTAAAATAATAATATTAAAACGTATATTTGCCTATACATAGCAACATGGTCTAACTACATACATATATATTTTTTATGCCAAATTCCCTACAACTTTCCTCCTTGTTTTATAGAATTTTTTAAATTTTATTGAAATATTTTATTCATTTATTTAAATCACTTAAATTCACTTCATGTCAGCTTTATTGTTATAAATATTCACCTGGCCAATAAATTAATTCCAATAATTGCCCATAAATTCCTTTACTGTGCGTTTCTTGGGGCCAACTGTGCTGGCATTTGAGACGATGGAATGGCCAGGACACTATGGACATGAATCCCTGATGCCTTACATTGTGCCACTTTGAATAACAGATGTTGTTCCGTATTCCATACTGTTCCAAGTTGCTAAAGCTAAAGCATGCGCGCCATAACGGTTAAGAAAAACCGCTATGGCAGTATACTCAAGCGTAAAAGCTTGAGACACTAGACAAACAAGAAAATACTGCTAAAATACTGAAATTAATGCCGAACTTAAATATTATTTAGTACATCTTTGTGGAAGCTTACTTCAAATTCATGTTATTTACTTTTAATAGTAATATTTCAACTTTGATTCTTTTATTGTATATATCATTAAATACTTCATAATTACTATTATTATTGTTACTCATTTATATTTATAAAAAAAATTTATATATTCTGCAGTTTTATTTAGTACTCATTTTTTAGTTCACACCTTATTATTTAACACATATTTTAAAATTTAACACATTATTGACAAATAATTTTTTTTTAATTAATCCCTTTAATATTTAGTATATATTTGTGAATTTTGTCGTCTTATAAATTATTATTTAACACCTATTTTGCAATATAGCTCTGCGTTATTTAGCACTTTATTGTTTGATACTGTTTATATTTAAAATTTTTTCTTAAATTTAGTTCATTTTAATGCTAAATAGTTTTTCCATACATGAATTTGAGCTTTATCCAGCTTCTTTAGCCAGAGATATAGCTTAATAATTATAAGTTCATTTTTTTAGTACATTTACTACCACATTTGTCTTCCGCTCAGCAAACGACTTTGAGCGCATTTTCAATGTCGCCGCAATCCGATTAACTTAAGCATACAATTCGTTTTTAGAACTAAATTTTTTTAGCACACACACGTAAAAGCTTTCGGAGAGCGGCGCATACAAAAGTCGAGTGCGTGCTCATTTCAAGCAACAGTTGAACAGCAGCTGCCAGAGAATACGCAGAGATGTCGTCCGCAAGCAAAGCTCTGTATGTCAAAAACAATAACGGCACGCAAGTCCAGGCAATTGGCTTAGGTACCTACACGGCAAGTATTTCAGATCAGCAGCAGTTGCTGTTGTTGTACGTTCGTTACAAGTGAAGAGAGCTTATCAGCTGACAGGGGGTGCGAGCGTGATAGACAATGATAATTGACTTCTTCACAGTCGCTGGGCGGAGATTGCGAGAGGGCAACGTTACATGCAATTGACGTGGGCTACCGGCACATAGACACCGCCTACTTCTACGAGAACGAGGGCGAGGTGGGCACCGCGGTGCAGAAGAAGATAGCCGAGGGCGTCATCCAGCGCAAGGACATCTTCATAACTACCAAGGTGAGCAGAATATAATATGTCCAGGTGGCAGGTGTGTGTGACAGGTATTTTTTTTATTAAATATATAAACAGCTTTGGTGTCACTTCCATGAGCCGGAGAAAGTGGAATACGCCTGCCGCAAGACACTACAAAACTTTGGACTCGACTATGTGGATCTCTACCTGATGCACTGGCCCTACTCGTATGTCTATCGCGGCGACAACGACATGATGCCCACCAATGCCAAGGGCGAGGTGGAACTAAGGTAACTTACGCCGTAAGGGGCCTATGCGTCTATCTCTATTAACCATCTAATCTAAATGCAGCGATGTCGATTATCTGGACACCTGGCGTGCCATGGAAAAGCTTGTCGAGCTGGGTCTGACAAAAAGTATTGGCGTGTCCAATTTCAATTCCGAGCAGCTGACACGCCTCTTGGCCAACTGCAAAATCAAGCCGATTCATAATCAGGTTAGGCAACTGCGGTTAGAGAATTATAGAACAAACTTACATATTTAACGCAAGCAGTCTCAATTTTCAAAGGGCTTAATAGCCATATACCTAGTGCGATCGAGCGAGATAGCCACACACTCTCGCATCTGATCTCGCTGCATAACAATGTAATACTTACACTCAATTACACTCTCTCACTCTCTCAAGTTTGCATGCATGCATGTGTGTGTGTAAGGAATGTGCGCTTTACTTGTTGAGTGCAAATTAGTGCAAAATAGTTAACGGTTGTGCCGCACTCATCACATTCTCCCTTTTGACATGTTTAGTCTTGGAGAGGCAGGCATGCACACATGCACACATGTGAATATTTATGTTCTCGTGTGTGTGTGCAATCGTGTGTGAGAGCGTATAAGAGTGACGAGTAAATATACTAAATGTGTATTCATACCTACTGTGTGTGCAAGCGAGAGAGACGAGCAAATATGAATTTGTATGAAGACCTACCGCAAAGATTATATGGGTTATAAAAGCTTGTTATCTGATTAGCGCTCAAAACTAAAATATATATTTACGTATCTCATACAATCTCTGTAGATCGAATGTCATCCAGCGCTCAATCAGAAGCCACTGATTGCATTGTGCAAGCAGCACAATATCGTGGTCACCGCCTACTGTCCACTAGGTCGGCCAGATCCTGCCAAGAAGCAGCCGAGCTTCATATACGATGCCAAGGTGCAGGCCATAGCCGATAAATACAAAAAATCCACAGCACAGGTAGTGCTTCGTTATCTGGTGAGTAACTAAAATTATAGATTTTCCCTAAATATTTAAATGTGTAATTATAAATGTTTGTAGATTGAGATTGGAACTGTGCCGTTGCCCAAGTCCTCCAATCCGAAACGCATTGAGGAAAACTTTAATATTTTCGATTTTAAGCTAAGTGCAGCTGATCATGCGGTGCTTGACTCGTATAATACAGGAGACCGTTTGATTAAAATGGAACATGCTATTAAGAACAAAAACTATCCATTTAATATTGAATATTAAAATATTAGTTGTTGTTTTTAATACAAAGAAATGCTATATTTAAACATAAGAAATGGAATAAAAATAAAATATTGTTGCATCAAAAGTAAAAATAAATATATATTTTTGACAGTAAACAAAATGATTTTATACAAACTGTACATACAGTGCCTCACAATTATTTTCAGCCTGTGCCTACAAAAATGTTGGGCATTTATAAAATCTAAACTAAATTATTTATAAAAAAAAGAATTGCTAGTCTTATAGTATAAATAAATATTTGCTCACTAACTTTTTTTTTACAATTTTTTTAATGATTAAAAAATATGCACAGCATTTTTTTTTTAATGGAACGAAAGTTTCTTTATCTGTGCTTTTGTCATGTTTCCGCTGTGTGATGAAATAAAAATGTCCATTGTTCTTCCAAGTGATCAAGCTCATAAGAGCGAGATAAAATGATAGAGCTTTTAGTGGCAGTCGTCGTACAGTTTTGGAAATTTCCATGGCTGATATGTTGGCATACACACCAATTATATGAAATTCATTAATATTTAATAATGATGAATGAAAATATAACAAAGTAAATAAATATAAGAAGCACAAACTGTAGTAAAGACTGCTAGCACTTTAATAATTATTCAAATATATTAAGTTTGCCGCCAAACTATGAGTGCGGCCAGATTGGGTCAGTCAAAGTGATGCCAGATCTGTAATAATTTTTGCTGCCGCTTACACATTTTAGGTACAGAATAAATAAATAAAAAACAGAGGCAATGGTAAGATTTCTATACATTAATTCAGCAAAGTGACACTGAAATATTGAACATTTTATTAAACTTAAAAACTCAGCTGAAACATGTACTGTAGTCAAATTTGGCGCTAAATATACAGCTGTTATTACTTCAGAGTGGCCAGACTAGAGACGATTATTGCAGTGCTGCCAGATGTGTAGTTGACGCCACCCACTCCTCACATCTGTTCGACAAATCAAAACATTTTAGAGGCCAACCTTAGACCCAAAAAAGAATGCCGCATGTTGTTGCTGCGACATCAAAGAGTCAACGTAATGGTGTACGTGTACTTGCAACCCCCAAAACAGGCCTCACATGCCACTGCAGCGCAATTGTTGTCTTTGCAGGCACGCTAAAAAAACACGTGAGTGACATAAAAGCAAATGCATACTTTACAGTTAGCATATTCTATTTACATACACACAGGAAATCCAAACAGTAAATTGACCAAAAAGAAAAAATAGAATAATATTGATTGTGCGATATGCGCACAGTTTGTCCAAGCAACAACAACGAATTACTGAAGAGCAACGCTACCGTCCATAACTAATTGAACAGGTAACCAACGTACGAAGGTCCGAAGGCGCAGGAAGCAGTTACAATCGATGCCACACTGCCACACGATGGTCTATCTACGCATTGTGCTCACTACCCTGGTTACCATTACCTGTCTGCTGGGTGACAATTTCGTGGAGCTCACCCAGCATCCCTTGCTAAAGGCATTGGCCGACAATGCAACGCATGCTGCAATTGGTGCCCTAACGGGAATCGCATTTGCCATGCAGTTCTATGAACGAACAACGCAACTCTATGGCTGGATATTGATTTTCACATGCTTTGTAGTCTCCTCGTTTATTGACTTGGATCACTTCATCGAAGCGCGTTCACTGTATCTAGAGGTGAGCTCTTAACTTAACCTTGACCTCGCTCATTATATAAACAATTCTCTTTTGTTCCTTTTCAGGATGCCACGAATTTGCCGCGTCGTCCTTTTTTGCACTGTTCCAGCATAATTTTCGCCATGTTGTTATTTTATATATGCACCGCGTGCCTCAATTACTTTCGCAGTAGCCTATTTTTGGGTGCTCTGCTCTGTGCCTTCATTACGCATCATACGAGAGACGCTGTGCGACGGGGCTATTGGCTGTGGCCCTTCTATGATCACACGGAACACATTCCGCAGTTAGCCTACATTGTGGGCACAATCCTAACGCCCTATATGCTGGGTTATCTGCATAATGTCTGTCGCAGTGCGTGGGTTTTGAATTTCTTGGGTCGATATATTAAGCTTAGCGAGATTCATCGCAGCGGCTCACTCGGTAGCTATCGCTATTTGCAGGTATAAGATTGTGATACTCTGAACAATTATTGAAAAAAAGAAATGATTAATCCGACGTCTGGAACACTACAAAACATAATACCCTACCAATTCATAGTTCATAATACCCTACAATTTCAATACTTACAGGGTAACAAAATTTTAATTCCGCATTTGCTTTTTTCCGTTATTCTCTCGCACGCTCAACGAGCATTGGTCATGACATAGTCATAAGCATAATGCGATCGAGCGAGATGGCGAGAGAGATCGCTCTCTCAATTGCTTTCACTACACATTTACATACTCTCCATTACGCTCTCAAATGTATGTATGTGTGTGTGTAGCATACGAGCATACACAGCATGCAGCCTTTCCCTTTTGAGCGCGGAGTTTTTGCAAAGTAGTTGCGAGTGTTTGAGAGAGTCACATAAAAATGTAGTTAATTTCGTGATTGTTGAGAAGATTATTTGAGAAGCGTATCAAACAGTTGACGTGATATACAATTTACTTTTTGTGCGCACACCTACGCACACACACGTATATACTTTCTTTGATGTATTAGTATTATTATTTATTTCTGTGCGTATATCTTGATTCTCGCAGAAATTGAATGTTGTTTGTTTGTGTTTGTTCCAGATGTCGCATCTATGATTAGACTTTTAACTACTACGAAATGCTTTCTAGGCTTCAAGCTTAATATACATATATTTATAGATTAGCTTTAGGTAAAATTTATGATCAAGCGAAAGACCTAAATACTTCCACATTACAGGACACAATTTTTATTACACTTCCATATAAGAGAGAGTACACATAGGACAAAAAAAAAAAATATATATATATATATATATATATTTATTTAACTAATGCATAGGTTTTTTCGACTAGTATCCAAAAGCAAAAATAATATCCAATAAAATTTGTGATATATGTATGTATATACATAGATATATACAGCATTAAGTATGTAGTATATAGTGAGAAAAGCATAGCGCACAACTAAAATATTTATATAGAACAAATTTGTAATTCAATTTTTTTTAACTAGGAAATATTTTTAATCAATCACTGTTATAATTAAATCAATAAATTGCCTTGTACAACAGCTCCTAAATATAAAATGTATGATCTCTTTTCTATATATAATCGATCAAAATTGAGATTCGCCAAATTAAAATGTTTTTTTTTTATACAGTTTTATGTTTTGTGTCTATTTATAGATTGATTTTTCAATTGAAAAGGGTCTCATACATTATATTTTCTTTTTTGATTTTCTTTGGAAATTTTTTGTTAGCAATAAATAAGTAATTAAATTTGAATGTGGGAAAAGCGAGACATATGAAAACCTACAACAATGAATACACACCTTTTTTTGTTTTTTTGTGTGATTTTTCTGCTGCTGCCACACACCCACGGCCGCTGCCACGCCCACAAAGCAGCGCCGAGATTCGTTTGACAAAAACGAATGCGAATCGCTCGTGAATGATCATTTCCATTTGGACCGCGTGCCCGTTTGGCTGATTGTCGTGTGTGCGTGAATCGACAAAATCTAATAAAAGGAAACCAACTCAAAGTTTAATTCAATTTCGATTTCAATTTCGTGTTCAATCTGGCTGATCAGGCGGGAGAGTGTGTGCAACCGTTTGCAGTAAGTGCAAAGCACTTGGCAATCCAGATAAAAAATCAAGTTTCTTTGAGCAATTAGTTAAATAATATATAAATTTGAGTTGTTGATGATTTCATAAAAAATAAAAACGTGCGACATTTTCATTAGAATGAATTCGTTCAACTAAACAAACTTCCCATGTTCATTTAAATGCTATCAATTTACGCGCCGTTAACTCGCACTATTAACAACTTCCTCACTTAAGTATTTATTATATATATGTATGTGTGTGTGTGTGTGTGTGTGCGTGTGTCTTTTAGAGTTGTGTGTATGTGCTCAATTGAACGAGACACTAAATGGAACTACTAAGCATGTGTAGTAGTAATGCAGCTCAATGTTACTCTCTTAGTAATTAGTTCTTTAGCTATTTACGGACTCACTTCGTTCAATCAGCTTGAAAAATTTGTTCCATTCAGCGAATCGAGCAGCCAATCATGCGTGAGTGTTTAACTACTGACCAATAAGAAGCGTTTGTCAACCAACTCTAATGGGTGATCACATTAGATGGCGCAATGTATGAATATACCAGCAAGCTGTTTCATAATATTTACAACTATACAATGTATATACATGTATAAATAGATACATGGACATTTACATATTAGTTCTATTTTGCACAATTTGTTAAAATGTACAAAAATAAATGCTGTAAATATTTACATTGAACGTTGCGCGCCAGCGTCAGATGGAAATAAATCACTGGCAAAAATAATTTTTTTTTTTTTGAAGGCACATTAACGAGCCGTTTTTCAAAATATGATTATTAACATATATATGTATAGATAGATATAGATAAATATACTGATGTATAGTAACGATAACAATGCACGTTTTTCACCTGTCTAAAGCTATTAGCCCAAAGCAAAAGTCAAGTTTAGTAAGTAAATAACATACGAAAGCACTTAACTTATCTCTCCATAATATTCAGAAGCAAAGCTTTCTCTAAACAATAGTTCATTAGTTTGAGATTACCTTAGGCAATCGACACACGGCACACATTACGTATACGCCCCGTGTATTGCGACACCTTAAGACAGCTGGCTAATAAGAAATTATTAAAGATTTACGTTCTGCCGCTGTTGCCGCTGCTGCTGCTGCTGCTGCTGCTGCTGCTGTTGCTGTTGATCGCCATCAATCTCTTTGCTGCACTTTGTGCCAAGTTTCAATTTAATGTAGCTGCCTCAACAGCTGCTCTAAATATAACTCATACGCAGCGTGAGGCGTGGCAAGGCGAGGCGAGGTTGACAGCCTAAACGCATTTAGCTCGCACCCATTGCATGTGCTGCACGCATCTTTTCATATGATTTAAGCGAACGGGTTGAACGAACTGTCAACCAAAAATGTGAGCAACAACGCATTGCTCCCATTTGCTTGTATTTTATTTTATAATAATTATTATTATATTGTTGGTTTCCGTTTTAAAAACAGAAATTTTTAGGGGAGATTTAATATTTATTTCACAGGCCGATTTGTGAACAAATTTATGCTGTAGATTTCTAGAAATCAGTTTGAAGTGAAAATTTATAGTCAGACAATTATATTCTCAGTCAGTCAGTCAGTCAGCCAATCACATATAGCAATAGAGACATCGAAAGTAGCTAGGGATGATTATCTATATTGTCTTTGAAATATGTTAACAAATTTTTATTTAGATCTTAAGTATTCAGATGGAAGTGAGAAATTTTAAACAATCAGTGAATCTCGTAATCTGTATTGTACATTAAGATAATTCGTATTGGCTGATGAACTCAATTGGAGCCAAGCATATATACTCAGTCAGCTAGTGTCTCAGCGAATCAATGAGTCAATCAATCAATTGAATATATATTAAAAAATGATCAGAAATAATAAAAAAAGATCAGAAAACAGCAATATATATATATATATATATATATATATATATATATATATATATATATATATATATATATATATATATATATATATTATATATTTAATATTTAATATATTTAATATTTGCTTGTGAGCTTTTGAATAGATATTGCCAACTCAATTTTAATTTTTTCATCATCAGTCTGTTATCTGAGTCAATCAATCATTCAATCCGACTTATTCTGTGTGGATCATTATCTGTGTAGATCTCTATATACCTAAATGAATGAAATTTGCATAGATAATTGTAAATTATATTATTGTTATAAATATTATATATAATATTATTATAAAATAACTTCTCAATATGCTATCAATCAATCAGGCACTCACAGCAAACTGATGTATATATGAAAATGATTAATAATTGTTCCAATATCAGAAACTCTCGATTTAAAGCTGCGTATATCTTTCTTTTCCCAGAGAATTTTAGCAAGCAGTTAAACAATCAATCAATAGTTTGAAGATCTCCTTTCCCTTTAGCTATTATCATTATATATTTAAAATCACAAAAGTTGCCAGACAATTTCGCAATTAGTCACTCGTTAAGTCAAACCGTCTATAAGTCAGTCAATCGATCAGTAGTCAATCAATCAGTCAAGCAATCAATCAATCAGTCGCTACAAATATAAATAGCTTAGTTCTTTGTGTTGGTCTTAATCTGGATTTATGCGAGTGGCCAAAGATATGAAAATATTTCAGGACAGCTTTATTGTGTTTTATGAGCGATATACATGCACAAGTGTTTATATATATATATATATTTATAGCATATTATATAGTATATATGTATGCGTATGTATATTGTGTGCGTGTATATCTGATATACATAAAGAAAATTGTGTGTGTGCCATTTGGCTTTGTCTAGCTTAAATCCGACTAGTCATAAGAATAAGACATACGCACACACTTAATATATATACACACACACTCACACACACACACACACACACACACACACATCTATGCCTGCATGTTGACAAGAAAATCAGGAAAAAAATAAAAACTTATGAAAGGCAAATTTTGAGTAAATCAGTAATGAAAATTAGGCAAAAATGGCAAACACAACAACAAGAGAGCAGGCGATCAAGAGAGCAACAACAACAACAATAACAATAGCAACAGCAACAACAACATTAACAATAGCAACAACAACAATAATGATTTGTCTGGCACGGCAGCTGCCGGTATTTTCGTGCTGTTTTTGTTTTCAGTTTCAGTTTGAGTTTATTTTATTTTATTTTATTGCTGCGCTGTGTGTGTGTTTTTTTTTCGTGATTTTTTTTTCTTTTTATTATTTGTTGCTCACATTTTGTGTATATATTTTAGTCGTTGCTGCTGCCGCTGCTCTTGTTGTTGTTGTTGTTGTCTGGCCAAGATTTCGGCTGGCTTTCGTAGATCATTCGAAATAAAATGCTTTCAATATTGTTTGGGACTCCGTGGCGAGACGATCATCGCGCGACGCACTCGAATCAAAATCTAAAAAGAAATTAAATAAAGAAAAAATAATAGATTATATTAGCAGTGCAGTTAATAGTTTAAAAAAAAAAAAACAAAACTTGAAAAGCTGAGCCATAAATTGAAATAAAAATCAATTTTAATTGAGCGAGCAGCTAAACGAATTGCAATAAAAACCAAAAAAAAAAAAAAAAAGAATTGAGAAAACTAAAAAATTTAGAGTAATTTCAATTAAACAATTCATTTCTAGTTTATCTAAAAAAAAGAGCTTTGATTTTCCAATAGAATTTCGTTACGATTCTTTGTTAATTGCTTGCACGCGGCAATAATTAATGTGAAGTGTACACAAAAAAAAGAAAACAAAACAAAACGTATTTAACTTTAAAAATAAATAACCAGAATATAAATGTGCAAAAACAATTTGTAAATAATTAAAAACACCAAATTTTATGTACGAACTGAAGCAAAAAGTAGGCCAAATATAAATATTACACATACGCCACCGTCAAAAAGCATCAACTCAGTTCGCTTGCACTCTCTCTTGCTCTATTTCTGCCTCTTTCTCTCTCTATCTATCTCTCTCTCTCTCTCTATCTGTCCTTCGCTCTTATCAATATTGAATGAGCCCAATGAGTGGACTGCGTCATCAGCTAAAGGTGAGTAGCATCACATCACATAAAGTAACTAAAACTTCCACGTTTCCTCCTTTCCCCTTCCCCGCACCCTAAAAACCTGAACCTCATTGAACCCGAACCCGAAATCGAACCCGAACCGAACCCAACCGCTGCAGCAACTGCTAAGCAATTGTGTAAATATTTATGTATATAAATATTCCTATAAAATCATATTCAGATAGCAACAGGCACTAACAAGTGTGCAAATTGTCAGTCGAGCATAACTGACTGCATGATGCTCGCTCAAGCAGCAGCAGAAAATAATTAAATTAATTTTTCAAAATATTGTATGAATATTGAAGCGAAATTCTAGCAACTCGTAACTCTTAGAGATCAGAACAGCCAATATACTCATTTTGCACTTTGCTGGGCGAGCAAAAAGTCTGTGTTTCGTTTATACGCAAAGAAAATTTTTAATATGTCTGTAAATATTAATTGTTGCCAGAAGGTAAATAATGTTTATATGAGTTATAGGCACAAGATTTAATGGCATGTTTAACACTTCATATAGAACGTCACAATTTTCGAGGAAAAAAAAAGTGAAAAAAATGAAAATGAAAATGAAAAATTATTAAATAAATGAAATCTATCGAGATGAAGAAAGAATAATGAGATACATAGATAGATAGATGGAATGATAGATCGATATATGGATAGATAGATACATAGATAAATAGATAGATAGACAGATAGATAGATAGATAGATATATAGATATATAGATAGATAGATAGATGGATGATAGATACATAGATAGATAGATAGGGAGATAGATAAACAAATAGATAGATAAATTGACTGATATATAAATAGACAGATAGATTGACTGATATATATATATACATATATATAGTTAGATAGATAAACTAACAAGGATACTATAATTTCAAGCAAATGTAAAAATAAATTATGAATATAAAAACACTTTAGGAACTCTAGATAAAGTGGTTTATAACAAATGAAAGTCATAAAATATTTCTCTTCATATACGTATCAAAAAGTATTTTGTACTTCAGCTTATCATAAATCTTCAGCTTTATAAAAATACTAAAAACGTAAAAAAAACTCTTGATAAAAACAGCTTATTCTTAATAATGTAGATATTTTTATGACTCCATTTCAAAGCTTTGGTGTCAAAAATATATATACATATATATATATATATTAATATATATTTATTCAAAGTAATAATCATATATCTAAAATTATATAAATATTTCACTGCCAGATTTCTCATTATGGGACCTTTCAAGGCGGCTGCTCAATGTTTTCTTTGGCATTAAAAAAATTCAATGTCTAAACAAAAATTCACTCGACTAGCATAAACAAAGGCGATTATTAGCTTATTGCTGCCAATTTAATCTTTCAAACTGTTCAAGAAGAGTAAAAATTGGAAAATAATATGATAAATAATGTTAGATGATAAATAGTGAGTAATGAATGATGAATGATGAACAATGATCAATGATTAATTAGTAATGAATAATGGCATATGGTATAGTGAAGAAGAAATAGTAATAATAATGAACAAAAACAATGAGTAATATATATTGAACAAAGAATAATAAATAATTAATAATAAGTAATGCACAATGAATATTAATTAATGAATATTGAGCACTGAATAATGAATAATGAATAATGAATAGAAAATAAAAAAGGAGAGAGAATTTAGGAATAATTAATAATAAATAAGTAATTATGAATAATGAGTAATTAATTTTGAAAAGTGAACAATGAGTAAGGAATAATAATACTTATAATTTTGAATATTGAATACTTGTACATACAATAAATAATGAACAATGATTAATAAATAATGAATAGTAAAATATGAGTAATGAATGATGAATAATTTATTATAAAAATTAAATAAACATTAGACTATAATTCATGAATAATGGGTAATACACCAAAAGTCTCACTATTCTTTGAATTTCCTGGAAAGAAAACTTATCTCATACTTAAATCATAAATTTTTAAAGAAATTGTTATTTAGAGCTCGAGCAAGACGTAAGATCAAGTTGAGAACACTCTCTTGGCATACTTAATGTATGTTTACGCCAACTGAAGCCGGTGCCGAGCTGTAGGGCAGTGTCCTATGCATACTGATGAGGCGAAGACCCAACAGCGTAATGACTATAAAATTGTATTGCTTTAATCATTGTAAAGGTCATAAGCAGAATCTCATATGTATCAAAAATGTGAGATATTTAAATTGTTAATGATGTATTTAACAGTTTGGGCGATTTCATATATTTAAGACATTTGAAATATTTCGAAATGGTGAATTAATTTGCTCGATTTTTGGCAGTTTTTGTTGTCTGAGTTGTTTTTCGATTCGGGCACAAATAACAAATTGGGCGAATTCTTGACACGAAAATAAAATTGATTATAAAATGAAAATAGCTTTTACAACACGTAGACCGAAATGGATGCTTAAATAGCGACGTAATAAGTGAAATGTAAAAAAAAAAAATTAAAATAAAAATTAAAATAAAAAGAGTGCAAATAAAATAAGAATAAAAACGCATGCAGCCAAGCACAGTGAATATGCGCTAACAACAACTGTAACCAATTGCTTGCCAAGTTAATTTTCAATTTAAAATAATTTCTTAGCTGCGCCTGAAAGTAGGCAGCACAATACGAAATGCTACTAACTTTTTCGCTTGACTGTATTTAGAAATGCTTACTAATAACGGTTTTTAGATGAGAATAATTGTAATTGATTTACATTTGATTTTCTTTTCTAGATGTTGGGCACAGCGCTGCTTGGCAAACGTGCCACAAAGGTGGATGAATTCAATATTTTATTTCATTAAAAAGATTCTTTTATCAATTTCTTTATTTTATTTTTATAGCCTGTTAAAAAGAAACCCTTCACAGAAGTTGAAATAAGTGGTAAGTAAAAGATGATATATTTAAATATACTTAAAATGTAGTAAATATTTTTATAAATATATATATATTCTATAAATCTTATATATATTACATATTCTCCATGAATGAATAAATTTGCCCCATACTTAGCTGAAAAATTAGTCAATATTGCGTATAAGTAATCTATGAATTATTTTGACTATATAATACATCATTTTAAATGTAAATAGAAAGACAGAGATTGAAAGAGAGGGAGAAAGAGAGAGTGTGTGTGTATGAGAGAGGGTCAGCATGCTTATTTAAAGAATTGGAAAGGCTTACGTTGCGTATACGTTATCTGTAATATATATAAAATATATATATATGGTATATATATAATATTGCATATAACTAGAAGGTGAAAAAAGCAAGGAGAGAGAGAGAGAGAGAGAGTAGAGAGGGAGGGAGGTAGACGACGAGAGAGGCGGACAAGGAGAAGGAGACAGAGAGTCGGACTGTCAGAGAGAGAGAGAGAGAGAGAGAGAGGGAGGGAGAGTGAATGAGAGAGAGAGATTCAGAAATACTGTGAGAGAGAGAAAGAAGCTGAGAAGGATAGAGAGCCAGAGAAACATATAGAGCGACACAAAGAAATAGATAGAGAGACACCAGATGAAAACGACAGAGGAATACCAAAGAGAAATGTAGAGAGGAAAAAGAAATCAAACCTTTACTAAATATACATTATATTATACTTCATTGTCTATAACTAGATTAATGTATCAATTAATAAAAAGTCATACGAAAAATACATTTAAAAATAAAATATAAGAATAGGAAAGCCTATCTCCGCATCTAGACACCAAACGTAATCTATAATATATTTCATCTATATTATATATTATTTAATATAATTAGAAGAGAAAGAGACATACATGCCATAGGCTGGGCTGACTTGCCTCAACAACTGCTGCTCTCTAAATATAAATTGCTAATAGCCCAATAGACAGACGTTTACACGTCGTATACGTAACGTTGCAGCACTCAACTGCATTGCATATTACATTTCTCTAGAGATGCTTGCTTGCACTTTTGAACTGAAAGTCTATCTAAATTTAGAGGTGGCCGCCTTTAGCGTGTCGCCAAATGCTAAAATTAATTATTGTCTGCTTTCACTTCTCTCTAATGTGCAGCTAAATAGATCGTTTATTTTTGGGTGAGCCGAACAGGTGCACCGATTGGTAAACAATTTGCGGGTCGATTGAAGAGGCGCCCAATTCGATTTATGGGGCTGCGTCTTTAATCTAATCAAGACATTCGCAAAAAGACAAAAATTTAATTCAATTAATTTGTCCTAGCCTTCGCAATGGCTGATAGCGAAACTCAGGCGGAGATCACGTGAAACATTTCCTGACACAAAATGAGCGTCATTTAAGCCACGTCCAAACAAAGTGAAATTTATAAAATTTCCCGTTTTTTTTTTTTTTTTTTTTTTTTTTTGATTTATCATAAGTTGTGCTAAGCCCGCAGATCTTTTCACATCTTGTTTTCAACTTTCTGCACTTTTTTTTCCTCTTTTGTTTCCTCTTTTCTGTCTGCTCGCATTACTCATTTATGAAGTTGAGCAAAGAACGAGGCGTGCATGAATTATAAGCTTTCGACGACAGCAAATATTGGCCAAGTGTTGCTCTGCTGTCTTCTGAGCATCTTATCAAGTTGATATGACAGCTTGCAAAAAGAAACTTAATTAAAAGTCATAGAAGGCAAGGAAATACCCTATGGGAATATGGAAATTTAATTTTTCACATTAAGTTTAATTCTGATTTGTATTTTATTTAAGTTTTTATTTGGAATTGTAGTCGAACTGATTAATAGAAATAGTTTATATATATTATTTGTATTAAGAGTTAGAAATAGTTTCTATTTCTTTAAAAGTTTTTAGTATTTTAAATGATAATAAATGTTAGTATTTTCATGTAGAGTATTATCATAAATAGTTTGCTGAAGCTTATTCTATAACAAATATATCAAACTGACAGACAGATTGGACAGATCAGTATATAGAGTATATTCAACATGAATCATCATGAATTACTGATCTTTTTTGTCTTCGGCCCGATGAATTTAAGATGGCAATGTAAAGTACAATTATAATATATCTTATTATATCTAATATGTATTAAGCAAACATCTTAAGCTGAAATCAGTTTTTTTTAAAATGCTCGACCAATAGATCTGATTACTCTAAAAAAAAAAATTCTATATTTAATAGAATAGTTCAAGACATAGATTAACTGGATTATAATAATGTGAAGTCTACTTAGAACAGCTCAAATATCCCATTTTTCTCACGTATTATATCGTACATATCCCACACACACACCTTCACCTTTAATTACTCTGATCGAATACAAACATTTTCTCTTTCTTTCAATTAAAATAGACTAATAGATCACATGTAGAGCGCACTGATAGCGCACATGGAGCTAACCAGCCCACTTGTAAAACCCAAACACTTGTCTGCTCTTTGCATTCCGTTTTCATTTCATTTGTGGAGTAAGGTCTCTTACGTATCTCATCATAATCTCTACAAAATAAATAAAAGCCGGCAATCAAAGCATTACGACACATGAAATACAAATATATATAGATAAAAATATATATATTTACAGGGTATACTTGCTTAGTTACTTGCATTACATTAGCACAGCTCATGAAATCAGCGTCGACAAGTTCGAACTGATAAAAAAAAAAGTGTGTGTAGGCTCTCGTAATACTATTGCAGTTATCTCCAGGTGTGCCTATCACAAAAAAAAAAAAAAAAAAAAAAAACAACAATATGAAATATAATACAATATAACATATACTACACAAACATGTTCGCTCTGCCTCGTTCTCTCTCTCTCTCTCTCTCTCTCTCTCTGCCCCTCACTCTTTCTCTCTCTTCCTCTCCCTGCCCAAAAACAAAATATTTTAGTCATTATCTTTGGAGTTGCGTAGATAAATCGTACAATGGGGCTTTAGCATTTCAGCCAGAGCACTTACAGTTCCAGTACCTAAACCAGAACCAACTGACTATATACCATGGAAATATGATCCGCTCGACAGTCGACTAAACGAACCTGTTGCTTGAGTGATTGATTATTGATAAAAAAAAAAAAGGAAAGGAAAACCAAACTATTAATTAAAAGCGACAAGCACACACGTTTTATATTTAGTTTGTTTTTGCAAATATGAGCAAAGATGATAAGTGTAAGTAAATAATAATAATAAAAACTCAACTTGAAGGCATTTTCTAAAAATGGCAACGTGCGTGGACTTCAGCCTAAATTTCGATTAAAGCAAATATTTCTTTTGTCGATTGCTCTGTCGTGTGGGCTCATAATCATAATCGCAATGTAGTTCAGTGACCAAGTGAGTGAGTGAGAAGTCTTGGAGCGCGTAATTTAGACTTTCCTAATTTGGAAATGGAAAATAAAGTGAATTTCTTGGGAAGTGCTAGCTGAGAGCTTAAAAAACTATGTGAAAAGTAAATCAAACTATACAGAGATGCACTTAATACAAGTTCTAGATGCCTGTTAATGTCTTTATAATAATTTTCTCTTATAGTTATCAAGCCAAATAAGCTAGAAATATGTTTTCATTGACTTGCAGCAATAAATGTAGGCTGACCCAATAGATGCACTAGTAAAGGAAACTTTAATAAAATGAAAATAATTTAAGATATTATATTGTATTTAATTTTTCTTGAAACTTACATTTATGCCAAATATTATTTAAATTCAATCAATATTAGCTAGCAGTACCCCCCATTTGAGATTTAATTTTCAGTTCGCTTTTCAATTCTCATAATTGTGATCAGCTGTATATATAAATATGTATAGCCCCAGCCACTTCTCCTGCTGTCTATCACATACATCTCCATAATAGCAAGACGTATTTTTAATTATGATTAAAAATCACCGACTTTTTGTTATATTTTTATTGAGAACCCATTGAAAATGACACTTCGTAGAAAATATTCCCAACGTTAAAAAAAGGATTATAAAAAATTACTCACAGTAACTATAAAATAAAAATATCTAAATTCATTTTGATATAAATTTCCAATGTCGATTTTGTGTGCCAATCCAATTAATAAAATCTAATTAAACATTTTTACATCATTGCCGCTTGCTCGGCACAATTATTGCCAGCGAAATTTCTATCTGGGTTTGAGTGTGAAAACAACACCCTCAGAAACACACCCACACTCATACACACTCACACACACTCACCCACACTCATACACACTCATACACACTCACACACACACAATCGCGAAAACAGTTGTCAGTTGCCTTTTAATTTGTTGCTGATGGAAAGTGACAAGCGATATAAAAAAGATATTGTTGTTGCTGGCCACGCCCCTTTTGTATCTGTTGATTTATGATTACGCAACTTTTTGCGCAACAATTCACGTTTTTTGCTTGTTTTTGGTGCTAGCAATTTTTTTTAAGACTTCTCTAGTTGAGTTACGACGGCAACAGCTCAAATTGCCAGTGAAATAATTAAGAGCAGAAAAAAAACTCTGAAAAGTCGTTCACAATGAAAAATGAGACAATTTTCCTTCGGCAAGTGTCACACAGCAGAAGCTGTGGAAATTGTATTAAAGAAAATATACATATATATTTGAATTCTAAAATTAAATTTAATGTATTAAAATATTATTCATTGATTCATAATATTTTAAGCTATATTTACTTAAATAATAACAATAAATTATATTTATATTATTTAAAAAAATGTTATATTCATAAAAATATATAACAAAAATTAATATTAGTTATTACTTTTAAAATATTAATATAAATAAAATATTTAATATATTTATTTCAAATTAATTTTTAATATTGATAAAAACATGATTGAAGTTTATATACTATGTATATATTTTGTAATAATTTTAAAAATATAATATTTTTTTTTTTAAATGTGTTATTGATAAAAATTGGAAAAAAAGGAAATAAAAAACAATGTTAGACGCGTGCCTAATGCATATTCATATTGACTGCCTTATCGTACATATGTCCTTCAGCCTTTTATTGGCTTGGTCAACTGGAGCTTTCAGCTAAGTGCACGTTTTAGTCATTAAACTCTTTGATATTGCAAGCACTTTTGATTGATTTTTTTTCATATTCATTTATTTCCATATGCGCAAATAGCCCATATAGAACTTTTTAATAGCTTCTACAAAAAATGGCTATAATACATATTCATACCCAGCGCAACAAAAAAATCAAATATGTATGTAAGCGATATACTCGTAAAAGAGAAAAATTTAAATTTAAAAAATAAATAATATGTTTATTATAATATAAATATTTAAAAAATATTAAATAATTAAATTTAGTTATTTATATATCATTTACATATAAACAAATTTAAAAACTGTGTATTATCAATAATTATATTCTCTTTAGCATTCATCTTTAAGTTCGCAAACTTTTCAAGCCACCCTCTCTCTTATGTAAAAGTTCAACCAAATAGAGTCTTAAGGCCTGGCTCAACTGCCTCGCCTGACTTTTCGCACGTGACCTTATTTAGTTGCCCTGCTGCGTGATTATACTAAAGATAGCTATCTCCCTCGCACATTGTCTGGGCATATGGGAGATGCAATGAACTGTGCCTTAAATCATTCTGAAAAGGCAACGAAAAGCTGCCTTCTAAGCGAAACTTAATTATCGTGTGGCTTTCTACCAAATTTCTTTTGTTTTTTTTTTTACAATTTATATTAATTAAAAAGTTGTGTGCTAAGCCAAGTTCGGTGAACTTTGGCCAAAACAAAGACTTACTTTTTTAGACTTTAAGCTTCACTAGATAAATTGTATTTTCCGTAAACATATATAAATATATATGGAATCCGATTCTCGAATCACTGTCGCATTCGCATTGTGAGCTTAATTTACAAATCAATTTAAATGGTCATATTATATAAAAAGCTACCAAATTGTTGCATAAACCGTTACGTGCTGCTTTTCCCCAGCTTCGAATAACAACAACAACAGAAACACTCCAAAACAGATTTACTGTTTTGCCTGCCACTGTCTCACTGCCGCTATCGATGCCTCTGCCTCTGCTTCAGCCACTGTCTCAGTCGACACTCGGACCAGCACTAACAAATGTTTTCCAACATTTTGTTTTGTTCCACATATTCGCTGAGCCAACACATGGCTGCCAGCGAAAAGGGGCAGAATGAAAGAAAGGGAGAGTAAGAGAGAGACAGAGAGACGTAGCGTCAAATGAGAGTTTTGGATTTACCCCTGCACAGCACATGTAAAACGTGTAAGAGCGAGAAAGAGAGTTGATTTCCGTTGCATACTGTACTCGCTGCACTAGTGTTGGCGCCTGTTATGCCGTTATGTTTCGCGGTTGCGACTGACAAGGTCATTGGAAAGCATCTCCTTGCATGTGATTGCCTACGGACCTTTGCTAAATACAGGGTGTTCCTTGAATACCAGCTTTGTGTTTATTTTAATTTAATTAAGTAAATTGAATCAGCAATTCCTTTTCTTGAATGAGTTGCAAAAATATATACATGTATCTAAAATTATTAAATTAAAAACATATACCAATGTAAAAATAAGCTAATAGCAAACTAAGAACACCAAGTCCTTTAAAATTTATAAAAATAACCCTTTATCACGTACACGTGCCGCATTCCCGCTGTAACATATAATCAAACAGCGAGGGGAATTCAAAATAGGAAAAAAAAAAAGTGAAAAGAGAGTATGCAAAAACATGCGAGCGCATACATTTTAAAGAAGAACGTTATAAAAACAAAGGCAGCAACAAAAACAAAACAAACCGATGATGATGAGCTGCAATGTGGTTGCCTAGCAGCGATGAATGAATGAAAGTCACAGCCGAAGTGACGCGCCGCCCTGCCGAACCGAAGCTGCTGCTGGTGCTGCCATTAGCCGACGACCGACTTCGTTGCACTTCGGCTCACACTTCGCGTCTCGCTTCGGTCAACGGTTCAGTTGCGAAGTTGACGCGCTTGTGAACAGCACACACACTCTGAGTCCAGCAGCGTACGCAGCACGTACCCTTCGCAAAGCAAAGCAGAGCAAGCAACTAACAAAATAACTAACTATTCGTGTGCTATCTTTCAATCGGTCTAACGGTATCTGATCTGATTTCCAGTTAGCGTGCCGTGCAAAAAAAAAAAAATAAAAATAAAAAAGACAAAACTAAAAGTACAGTAAAAGTGTTTTGGCAGAGCAAAGCAATTTGTCATTATTATTCTACCACATTCTTTTGGTATTGACATAAAATTGAAAATTTCATTTCTGTTGTACACTGATTCAAATATGCATACTTAAACGTTGAAATCGTTATGAATGGCGCGAAATTTTGTTTACCGTTTTTTATACCTTTAATTTTTCAGTGTCTTTGTAGTGTAGCTAAGACGACCGGCTGCTGAGTCCGTTATGTCATACGATTGGGTTTTAAATTTCATTTCCTTTAGTAAGAAATTTTAAAAATATTGTTGTTCATGAAAATTAAGAAATTTAATTCGAGAAAAGATATGTAAAACAAAAAAAGAAATGAATATAATTGAGCTATAAGATTGATGGCAAACAAAATAAACTTGTGTAAGAAAATTTAACCAAGTTTTATTAGTAAAATATACAAGCACACATACGTACACAAATACACATATATAATATATATACAAGGCCAGCCAACTTAACCCATCTGTTTAGTACTTTGACCTCAATTAGAACTGATTCATTTGTAATTAATTGTAATTAGCATGCTCAGCAAGGTCAAAGGCGTGTGAAAGTTCAACGGAAATCCATGCATAATTGAGTCAATTCGAATAACCCACAAAACTGCTTTGTGTATCGTACACGAATGAGTTCTGCTTATGCTTTGCCACAATCACACAAATAATCATAATCATATATAATTTTTTCGCCGCCAATAAGAGGGAAAAACTAAAATATTACTCATACGTCCCGTGCGCGCGTAAAGTACAAAAGCAAAAATTAAATATTATTGCTAAAAAAAAGAAAACAATTGTATACATAACGCAAAGAACGGCGAGCTATAAATACTATATACAAACACAATATATCTATATATATATATATACATATATATATAGGAAATCTGCAGAAATGGATCACAAAGCAATCGCAAGTCAAGTGCGAGGTGAGCTAAGTATGAACGATAATTGTTTTATTTTGTATTATTATATCTTAATATATAAGTAAAAATTAATGCAAATTACTTTTAATCTGAGAAATATTTTTTAAAAATATATTAATTAATACAAATAATAATATTAATAACATTTTGTTGTTATATATCATAAATTATTTATATTTCGAACATTCAATCGAAAGATAAAACAACAAATGTATGTGAAGTAGCTCTATACCATGTATATCTTATCGAGTACACGTTATTATAATCACATGAGACTATTAAAAAAATGCCAGCACACGGAAAAAAAGAACAACAACACAAACAGTAATTTAACACTCGTATATCACATGAAATATCATTTCCGTTAATATAGAGCACATTCAACTAAGCAACAATTGACTCAGCAATTGTCTGTTCTTTTTTTTCTCCATATAATTCAGCTGGCATTTTTAATTATACAAAACTAATTTTAAGAATTAGAATGAAATTTAGAATAATTATTTAAAACTAAGTTTTTTTTACTAAGTTGTAATTTTCCAAATTCAAGTTAAATTTGTTAGCTGAAATTTTTCAAGTCTGAGAAAAGTTATTTGAATAAAATATATTATAATAAAAAAATTACTAAAAAACTAAAATAATAAAAAATAATAATAATTAAAGAAACATAAAATTAGAAAACATGAAACATGGAAGAAAAATTAATAATAATTAAATAAAAACAAAAAATTATGAAAAATTAAAAATAATAATAATAATAATAATGAAAATAATAAATTAGAGAAGAAAATAAATAACATTTAAAGAACCTCGAAAATACTATAAATAACTTAAATAATTAAAAAACTCATTTATATAATTTTGCTACTCTCTAATATCTTTGTGTTAAATTCGAACATTTCTCAATCGACCCTCGCAACTAGAACCAACTTCAAAGTACTCGAAGACATATAAATGAGCAATAAGTCAAGCTGCCCACGCAGCCACTAACAAAGCTTATTTAAAGGCATTTTCTGCAACCTAATCTATTTCGAGTATTTCGCTTGGGTTTTGTTTATTGCCGACCACAAGGCGAGAGTTTATTGGAAACAACCGCAAAAATTCTATCAACTTTGCGGTATATTATAAATATGACTTCTTTTATGTTTACAATTTGGCTTGGTAATTTCATTATTGCTGTGCATATTGCAGAAATGCGTAAAGTGCACTCAACAATGTCCTTGAAGGACTTAAGTACAATGTCAACAAATTCAAGGCATCGATAGACAGAGAGTAAATTGGCAACAGCAGCTACCCTGTTGATGATGGATATGACAAACGCAGCAGACAACTCGTTTCCGTTTCCGCTTCCGTTCCCGTACCCGTTCCCACTCACATTCCCGTTTCTATGTCAATTTCAATTTCAGCCTCAATTGACAAGCTACGCCCACTTGAGCTAGGCATAGTCTCAAGTGTTGGAAAACGCGTGACAATTCGATGGTTGTCATATTAATGTTTGTTAGAGGTGGCACAACTATCGTGTGTAATAGATTCGATAGAATACATCATAAAGTGAACAACTGATTCATCAAACATTTGAAATCGTCATAAGTAATATTCTTTGATTAGTCATGCAATTATTAATGAATGATGATTGAATATGTTCACTCGTTCATATTAATATAGGTTAATGTGTGATCTCTTAAAGCTGAATAAAACGTGAAAGATTGAATATATTCAGCTGAATGTACATATATCACATATCTGCCAAATATTTCAGCTATTCAGGAAATATCTATTAACATATAACATATATTATATATCTATTATAGCTGTATAAAAATGATATGAATATGAGCGATTGTACACATTCAACTGAAAGTTCAAATATCATATATCTGTTATACTCAGATATTCAACTGTTCAAATATCTAATATATTCGCCTATACAACTGTTCATGCAAGATATATATATATATATATGTCATATTCAGCTATTCAGCTTTCGATCGATGAGGAAACTACAATACTAACCGAACTAGTAGATAAAATGAGCGATATTATAAACTTGAACTTATTCCGCAAATGGAACTAGAATTTCATACACTTCTATTTGTTTTCTCCAAGTTGATACAGATTAAATAATTTCAGATATAAAATATATGTATTTGTTTATTATTAATGATATTTTTCTTTGCAACTCTCATTTAATTTTGTGTGCCTTTTAGGACTAAGAACTAAGAAATTTGCAGTCTTATTTAATTTTTATTTACTTTTCTATTTGCAAGTTTTGCAATTCAATTACACTGGCAAAATCCTAGACTAAACCGAATGAGACCCTTGAGCCATGAATGCATGGCTGAATACCTTTGGTGCAATTATCAAGTTCGATAGCAAAACAACAAAACAGACAACAAAGCCGGAGGCAACGAGGCGATGACTACTCGCTCTAGAAAGAAAAGCAAATAAACAAACAAGAAATGTTTATGTTCAAGAAACTTTTACTTTTTAAACAGAAACAGAAGAAATTGAGTCAGATTTCATGGCTCTATTGGGAAGGGGGGCCACTGGCAAATAGGAAGTCCTGCCAGAAGGCGCCACTGGCAAAAGGGAAGTCCTGCTAGTAGGTGTTTGGGACTCATTGCTACTTTCTCTAGTATAGCTGTCAAGTGGTCGCTGCAATTAGTTGTTTGCGACATTTACAGATTGCAAATTTTCCGCTTGGCTGCGTAATACTTGAACAAGATGAAGAAGAAGATGAAACTTTGTCTATGTCCCTGATTTAATTTCGCAATTAAAAACTTTTCATAATTGCAAGCGCCAACACTTGCGCAGCTCGTTAACTGTTTGTCAAACCAGTAATAACAACAACAAACTGCTGCTGATAGAACAGGTGCAGTGGCTTCTTAGCAGAACCCCCTTTTAGGTGAACAGTTTGGCATTTGACGCTTAAACGGCATTGACATTGCCACTAATTAGCAAACATTTCCCGGTTTGTGCCAATTTATTTTATGTCCATCAAGGCGTATAATTAAACTGCCCATTAAATATGACAGTTTTTTGAAGAGTGTTTCGCTGTAATAACTAAATGTAACTAGATAATTTGTAATCTAGTTATATTTGTTAAATATGATAGATAGATATATAAAATCTTTTGTAAACTAATTTAGTTTTCACTACTCTCAATTATTAGCTGTGAATTTCTGTACTCTTCTGTTGTAATTGCCATGAATTTGTTTTACAATAACTCTTTACACACTCTTAGCTTCACTCACTAATACTACTACAGCAACAGTATTAGTGTCTGAGCGCTTGTCTAGCGTTGCTGTAAAAAAAAAAATAAAAAGCACACAATATCCAAATGAGCTTGCGGTCTCATTTACGCTTATTCGCACTGCGAGAGAGCGAGACAGAAATGGCTGCTGCTTGGTGTAGTCGCGTGTAAGTGAGAGCGAAATGGCTGCCTAAGCTCTTCGGTCAGTGGAAGTCGAAGAATAGGCAACTAGAAATGAGCAGCCTGAAAAAAACAGACTCAAAGTGTAGACAGCAGATCGGGAATTTGTTTGTTTGAGCATATTTAGAAAATGAGTAAATCCTCTATTGGAAGGCTTTTGAATTGACAGAGCCACGAAATATTTGTATTTTACATATAAAGCATATATCAAATTTCAAAAATCAGCTGAAAAACAGTTTGAGATCGTTAACATACAGGCAAATACATTTTTTAGATAAATAGTGGGAAAGCAGACAGTCAGACATGACATGTTATTCATATACTCGCACGAATATCCATACTTTATGGCGTCAGCCATGCTAGACTGTCTGTCTGCCTGTTCTAAACGAGGGTAGCCAGAAAAATGCTAAGATATAATAAATATATACATATATATATATTTTTTTTTTTTTAAATTCTATAATTAATTTATTTGTATAACAATTTTTCATAAATTTATCTATTTCCAAATTAAGTTAATAAACAATATTAGTTTCTTTACTAGCTACCCTCGCAGCTTGCACACTTTTGCAAACTGAAGCCAAAAACTGTTTTTGCTGTGCATCGTTTGCATTTGCCATAAGAAAAACTGAAATGTCTGTCAAATGTGCTAAAAGGCAACCCCAATCGGTTCTTATGTCATACTCTATCATAGTTGTTGTTGTTGTTCTTGTCGTTGTTGCTATAGCTGTTGCTATGCGAAATATTGGTGTCAATGTGTCAATATGTGAGGTATTCACACGTGCGCAATTACAAGCCATACAAACAACTGCACAAGCCACTTCCGAGTGGGCGTGTAGAGGTGTTTGTGTGTATAGTATATGTGTGTATGTGTGTATGCTAGTATGCTTTGATGCTTAACTGCAAAGGGATGTGCTGCACACACACACACATAAGGCATACAGCACTTGGCATATTCAGAGACATTTGCTGAAAGCAGCTTTTCATCTATTCTATAATTTTCTTCAGCAGTTAAGTTTTTTATTTCGTGTACATATTGCATATATACATAAATATGCAAATATACTATTTGTCAATGTCTGCATATAAGCGTCTCTCACCCACACTTTGAGAAAAAACGCAGAGAGCAACCGATTGCGTCTTCAACGAGTTCGTTAGCGATCAGACAGAGACAGTGATAACTTTTTCGCTTCTTTTGTGCATGTATAGGTAAGTTTGGTAGAATTGTCTTCGCTAAATACATAAACAGCTTACGGGAGTGTGCATACGTGTGTGTTAGTGAATACCATTTGCATGGATTCTTTCAATTACCTGCTCACTTACCGAATCTCATTGTCCGAGCGTCATGCGTATCGTTTCGTAAACGATATTCGGGTAAATAGCATCACACGAACAGCTCAACGCCAGTCTCTCAGCCGAATACCAAAATGAAAAGAAACGAATGCTCTTGCTTAGAGCGTGAGCGAGTGAGCATGATTCTTTGCTGTTGATCTCGTGAACAGAGCATAGATCATATATGTTATTATCGTATTTTTTTTACAATTTTATTGTATTTAATTTCTTTTTGTATAATTTCCTCGCAATTTCCCATTTAATTGCATTATTTTAAACTGTTTTCTTTTTAGTATTCAGCGCGTCATAATTTGTTTTTGATTGGAAAACTATAAATTAAGTTTGTTCTTTATCATAATTAAGGACGAACTGAAAGTTTGATCGATTTGGCGTTGCTGCTTATTTTAGCTGTTAGCATTTTAAAGGCCCGCCCAGCCGCTTCTTTGACTATGTTTTTGCCATGAATGCAAATTGGTGAAGGCTAAAGTCTCAATGTCAAAGGCGCTTCCTTAATTGCTGTACCAGGCAAACGCACACACACACATAGATGGCTGCGAGCAAACTCAAAGTTCAAGCGTGAACAATTTCCGCTCAAGTTTTCAGCAGGCATCAGGCAGAAACATAATCTCATTGATGTCAACTATATACATCTATAACTGTATTTGTATAAGGGAATATAATATATGCGAGGGTGGTTTGAAAAGTTCAAAAATTAATATGAAATAGAGTAAAACTCTATAGCTATATTTTTCCTTTAGAAATCATATTTTTTGGCTTAATTATTCAAAGGTCTGTGAAGAAATCGTTTAGGCAAGTCAAACTTAAACAAATTGTTCTTTTGAGTCGTTGGCGTACCATAAGTTCTATTAAACATTTTAGCTAACAATCGTGGGCAACTGAATAATATGAACTACAAGTTCAATTGAACTATTTTGGAATGAGGCATATATACAAATACGGTCATGATCGGTCCTTGCATAGTTCCCATACTACTAAGCTAACTAAAAATATTTTGTTGTATAATTTTATTAGAATATATAAACAATTGAGTTCACGACTCAAATAGGAACTCATAATCCAATTCAAGAAAAATGGAACTGACATACTCGCAACTCTCAGATAAAGTAATAACAATTTCTGGGACAACGATTTTCGTCATTTTTGTTTTGTTTATTTTCTATTTTTTTTTTATCGCCCTCCAAAAATTCTTGTTATCCTCGCTTTTGCGTCGTGACTGAAATTTCCATTGAAAATCACGCAATTTCTGCTGAATTGTCCTTGATTTTTACGACTGTTTTGGGTTTGTTTTATCTGTTTTGTTTTTTGTTTAGCGTCTTTTAGCCGTTTGTGGGCCCGCTCACAGAATATAAATGATTGCTTATGTTTATCCTATTAAAGTTGCTTTGTTTGCATATATGTGGTAATATATATTAAAATATTATTTACTTGATTTTCTTGCAGATCTGCGCACCGCATTCGATCTATTAGATAGAAACCGAGATGGACGCGTCACGGCAAATGAATTGCAGTTTATGCTCAAGAATCTGGGCATAAATGTGCGTGATGAAATTATACATGATCTCATACGTGAGGCGAGCCATTCAGGTAAGTGCCGACACTTGCGTTGAGGCTACTTCAACACAAGCAACAACAACAACAACAACAAGCAACATGAGGAAGAGGGCCATTTCATAGAAATGTTGTCGCAAGGCCAAACAATAGTTCGGTATGTCTAGACAGAGAGAGAGAGGGTATGTATGTATGTGTGTGTGTGTGTATGTGCGTGTCTGTATTAGCATTTGGTATTTAAAAAAGCAAGCATTAATTAGGCTTAGTCCAGTCAGGCATTAAATATTACGTATACGCAATATGAATATGAATTTGTTGTTTGTATTAGTTTTATATGTGATTGGGTGTGTGTGTGTGTGAGTATATAGTGGTGTGGGTGTGAATGTATATGAGTGTCTATAAACGTACTCACTTTGATATGTATGCATTTAGTATGACTAAACTAACTATGCATAGAGCTCTGCCCACTAAGTCGTTAAATATTACGTATACGAAATGAGTGTGTGTGTGTGTAGAGTATGTTATAGTTATATACATGTGTATTAGTGGCTATACGTTTGCATTACATACTTAACAATTAGTATTGTTAAGTAGTTGCAACAAACGACATTAAATATTACGTATACGCCACAGAGACGCCGCTTTGAAAAGTTTTTTTTTTGTCTAGCCAAATGCAATTGTTTTAATGTATAGTTGTTATTTTTCCTGTTTTTCTATCAACAACCTCACAATTCATGCTCTTAGTTACGTAATGTAATCTGAATCACAGCTTTGACTCTTAGCAACAATTGCGCATTTTAAAGCCACGTCCAAATACCAAAATCCGCATTAAGCCAATTTGTAAAGTTCACTTTTTTTTCTCATTTAATTTACTCGTTAGCTAATGCAATTTTTATATTATATATACAATATAGGAATTCCCTTCAGCATTGTCTGCAAGCCCCGGCGCTAAGCGCATTTTTATTAGTTTCTAGCAAACGAGCCGAGTCCTGCTACTCCTGCTGCTGCTGGCTCGTCTGGTATTCGCGTTGTGGCCACGCTCACATTGTTGATTTAATTTGTGTGCTATTATTTGATCAGGCATTATTTCTTTTTTTCTACAACCTCATCTTCTTTCTTTTTTTATTTTTATTTTTTTTTTTTTTTTGCTGCAAAGTAATAAAAATGAATTTATGCCAGCCAAGCAGAAAATTAAATTTTCAGCTTAAATTTCATTTGAAAATTTATAATCATGGCATATTTCTCATATTTACATAACGTTTGTTTTTCTATTTGCAAACTCTTATTAATTATAATTAAATCAATTAATTAACCCCTAAACTTGGCTAGTTTAAATTCATATTTTATGTGAAACTTAGGGCGTGGCACTCGCTTGGCTTCTAACAAAAGCTGCAAATTGAAATCAGAGTCACGCACAGTTCGCATTTGATGTAGTACGCACACCCACACATTGACACAAACATACTCACACACACACACACACTCACATATACATATGCAACGCCGTTGTCGTATAACAAGAGCGGCGCAACTGTTGCTGACAGCTTTCGAGAGCGGTTTTGATGGCTGCCACCAACAGCGGCCACAGAGTTTGCTCTATGTACATGGCAAACACATATTTATATAAGCATTTCTATTTGTTGTTTCTTGTTTTATTTTATTTTATTTATTTTTTTTATATGCAAGCCTCAGGCAGTGACACGTGCGAAAATGTGCAAATAATTTTATGTTATTAAAAACATATTATTCAGGCAATAAACAAAAGTTGAATAAATAATTGTGAAACGAAAAATAATTCTTTCAAACATTTAGATAATATTCCAATTACTATTTAGTTAGTTAGACTAAAAAGTTAACGGGTAGTTGAAAAAAATTATGGCAAAATATTAAATTTGATTTTATAAACCCTTTGTTGATTTATAAAAAAAAAAAAAAAAATAAGAAAAGAACGTATATGTATATTTATATTTATACCATTTTTAAGTATTTTATATTTGATATTATTATATTTTAATCAGAAATAACCATAGCTCGCAAGTAACTGTTAATCGTTTGAGTCTTTACGCTCTGCTCACGAGATCAACCGCAAAGAATCGCTCTAAGCTAAAGGCTTCGTTTCATTTCGTTTTGGTTTGTCGGCTGAGAGCCCTGCGTTCTCAGCTGTTCACGAACATCGTTTACGAAGCGATACGATTGGCACTCGAGCAATGAAGTTCGGTATGTGGTGAGCAGGTAAATGAAGACTGTATGCAAACACTCTCACGTACGCTGTTGATGTATTAGTGAAGACGATTCTCGCATATACAAATATTCAAATTAAGTAAATTTTATCTAAATTTGTAATATTAAAAATTAAATTTGAAAAGCAATTTTGTATATCGAAAATTCTGACAAATTAGAATTAGTCTCAAAATAACTAGCTTTAAACTCATCGCCAAGCTAACTTTAATTAAATTCAATTGAATGTCTATCACTAATGAGCTAAAGCCGCAACTTGCTATAAAACCACAAAGAAAATACCAGAAAGAGACAAAGAAAGCTAAACTTAAATACCTTGAAATTATGTGAGCATAAATTACCAGAGGGCGACGCTCTCTCACGCTGGACAGTTGTGTGCCATTGGGTAAACGGTAAACAGACGACCACAGTCAAACTCCCTCTCACTCCCGATCGCTTTGCAGTCTTATAATTCCCAATTGGTTACAGTTTAGCAAGCATAACTAAGCGAAGATGAGCTGGGAATTGTAGGGAAGAAGCAGAAGGTACTTTAAAGATTTATAATTAATAAACAATACTCAATAATAATAAATAATAAATAAATTCTAAGTTCAGCAAAATATAATTATATTTCTAATCAGAAATAACCTTAGCACGCAAGTAACTGTTAATCGTTTGAGTCTTTACGCTCTGCTCACGAGATCAACCGCAAAGAATCATGCTCACTCGTTCTCGCTCTAAGCTAGAGGCTTCGTTTCTTTTCGTTTTGGTTTGTCGGCTGAGCGCCCTGCGTTCAGCTGTTCACGAACATCGTTTACGAAGCGATACGATTGGCACTCGAGCAATGAAGTTCGGTATGTGGTGAGCAGGTAAATGAAGACTGTATGCAAACACTCTCACGTACGCTGTTGATGTATTAGTGAAGACGATTCTCGCATATACAAATATTCAAATTAAGTAAATTTTATCTAAATTTGTAATATTAAAAATTAAATTTGAAAAGCAATTTTGTATTTCGAAAATTCTGACAAATTAGAATTAGTCTCAAAATAACTAGTTTTAAACTCATCGCCAAGCTAACTTTAATTAAATTCAATTGAATGTCTATCACTAATGAGCTAAAGCCGCAACTTGCTATAAAAACCACAAAGAAAATGCCAGAAAGAGACAAAGAAAGCTAAACTTAAATACCTTGAAATGATGTGAGCATAAATTACCAGAGGGCGACGCTCTCTCACGCTGGACAGTTGTGTGCCATTGGGTAAACGGTAAACAGACGACCACAGTCAAACTCCCTCTCACTCCCGATCGCTTTGCAGTCTTATAATTCCCAATTGGTTACAGCTTAGCAAGCATAACTAAGCGAATATGAGCTAGGAATTGTAGTGAAGAAGCAGAAGGTACTTTAAAGATTTATAATTAATAAACAATACTCAATAATAATAAATAATAAATAAATTTTAAGTTCAGCAAAATATAATTATATTTCCAGTCTACCTAAGAGTTAACCCTAACCGAGCCTTTGTTCTCTTGGTTTTTTTTTCCTCTCCTCTATTCTATTTTTACTCATCTCTGCTCATCTTTCAATATATATTTTTTTATGGTATTTCATCAATTTGTGGCACAAAAAGTGTAGAATGCAGCGTAAAGCGCACACTTTATGGCTTCATTTACATTGCTTGGGTTTCATTATTGGCTCACAGTTCAGCCAGCCCCCAGTCAACGCCAGTCCACGCACTTTGCCCTGATTTAGCTACTAAAACCTCATTGCAGTGGCTACGGCTGTTTTCCCCCCTCTTGTGCTATGCTATGGCATAGAGCTCCCTCCGTTGCCTTGCCGTGCGTCCTGCTCCTGCAAGTTATTTATGCTCGTCTTTATGTGTCGCTCGATGTGAACTTTAAGAGCCTCGAACCTTTGGGGTCAATTGTCGCATAAGCTAGAAGCTCATTTGCTCTTGCTCACATTAGGTACTTGTCCTAAGCTCCACGGCAGCTAGGCAGTTTATTTTATTTTATTTTATTTTATTTTACTTTATTTTTTCCATCAACAAACACAAATTAATTAATGCGTCAAATGACACAAACCTTAATGTCCTCACTAAAAGTTGCCTGTAAATGCATTAAAAATAAAATTTTAAATGCTTTTTACGCTACAGATTGCTTTTGCGTGATTTTATTAAATGACCAACACACACACACATATATATATATATATATATATATATATATATATTTATTTACGCACACACATTTGGTCAATCTGTTGTCCAGGCCATTAAATTGTCGTTGCGTGTTTTGCGATTTGTTTAAAGCTAAACAGACTGCATTTAGCTTCAAAGTAAAAAGTTCTAGTTCAATTTACTGAATTAGTTCAAATGTTCATTTTATGATTCACTCATTGATCATAGATAATCCATACTTCTTCCTAATAAGCCTCAAAGTAGCTAAATATCATATTAAAAAACATTATTTATCGTTCAATTCAACTCGATAGTTCAATGTTCATGAATAGTGCCTACATTGGTTCATTTGAACAACTGATTCAATTGCACTTGTATTGAACCATGCAGCGCAGCTCAAAGATTCGTTTATATTTCAAACTTGCTTCCACCTAATTTTTCACTGTCCATCCAACACATTCTGTTTTCCTTTAACCCATGGCCAAGGCAACGCAGACATCAAATTGAAGCAGGCTAATTTGAATTCAAATTTAACCAAATTCTGATAAAAAGGCCACAACAAAGCGGCAAAAAACAAAAAGAAGAAGAAAAGAGCAATGGAAGGCGTGCACAAAGGAAATTAAAACAGAGCTGAGTAAAGGCAAGGCGCAAAACTGTTATACACAAGCAAATACTGTTATACAAAAAAATCTAAGACGAAGAATCAATGCTCTAGCTTAAGCTAAAGAACAAAGATGATTGAGCCTTAATAGATTATATAGATTGATGTTGATGTTAGACTGAAATTAACATTTTTTTCGGCTAAGCAACAAATTAATTGCAAAATCCTCTTTGTTAAGGCACAGCAATCAATGAACTCAAAGTTCAAAGAGAATAGATTAAAATATTTCCCTGGTCGAGTGAGCTTGAAAAAGGGCAACTCAATAAGATTTCTAGAAAACAATGTGTTTTGGCTTTGTTTCAAGCTGCCTTTGATACCAGCGGGCGATTAACCAAATAATAAATAGTTTGCCCTCTAGTTTTATATATTTTATAAATATATAGATTAATCTATATGTGTGTATATGTTATGGGGCCATATGCTTGTAATCCTCTGCCCATATGTTCATATGTGGACAAAGGCAAAATACTCGATGTTTATGGCATGTTTTACATGCAAAATGAGCGATTCAGCAGACAGGCAAGAGTGAGGGAGGAGTGAGGAGAGAGAGAGAGAGAGATAGAAGAAAGTCTGCAGCAGCAATCAAGCTTTTACACACCCGCACACAAGCACACTCAACACTCGTGCAACACTTTGTGGGCACACTTCCGTTTCCGTTGCACGTCGCGCTGTTGAGGTCAGCTACAGCAAAAGCAACAACAACAACAACAACAACGGCAGGTGCATTTGCCAATAATTGATTGCATTTTGGCATGAAGCTGTTGCCATTTGCCACTGCAGCTGACTGCTGACTGCTTACTGCTGTTGCTATTACCATTTGTTATGCACAATAGAGCTGCGAATTTCAGTTCAATTTTCTTGAATAAGCTGAATCAATCACAGTCAAGTTGTGAACTAGTGCGGAATATTTGAAAGGAATGAAATAAGAGACAGATCGATGCAAATGTAAACATTAAAGAAATAAAATAGATAAATAAATAAAATATTTAATTAAGTAAAATATTAAAATAATAATTAAATTAAATTAAATTAAATATTACAAAAGACTTATAAAAAAACACACACACATTTTTATTTTTAAATATATTATTTATTAGATTCTTTATTTTTCCATATTTTATAAATCAACAACATATATAGATTTTTGTAAATTATCTTAATTTTTAAATAATTATTTTATAAAATATTAATATTTTCTTTGTTTTTTTTTTTTTTTGTACTTATATTGTTTTAGTTGTATTTATTTTTAATTTGCTTAATTTTAATTCTTGTTTAATTTAATTCTGATTTTATTTATTTATTTTTTATTTTTAAAATTGTATAGTTTTTTATATATTTACCTCACCTATAATTGATTATTAGAAATCGTATCATCTCTAGTTTACTTCCTATTATTTAGTTCATCACTTATACTCTAATTAGCTCTAGCAAACATTTGGTTCATAAACATTTGAACTAAGTGAATCGTTTATGATTGAGTGAACAATTGAGTCGAGACTATTGTTCATAACTGAACTACATGCTCAATTTATCGCTCGACAAGTTCAATGCAGTTCAGCTCATTAGAATAAACCATTCAATTGAACTCAACTCAACTCTAATTCAACTGCTGCTGCCATTTACCTCTTGCTTGCGGCCCGCATCGAACATAATGCAGCTTTTGAGCCCTTAATTTGCAGCATGCGCTTGCTGTGCCTTCATCGATCTACTTGAGAGCCATAATTTGATAAGCAGCTAAATTGATTATGGCGCTGACAGATATAGATGCCTGTGTACATTCTAGTTTACAATTTAGTTACAGAACAGATTCAATTATCGAGAGCCAACAGAGCTCACTTATTGCTTTGTCTTTAAGAGAATGTTGTTTGGACATGAATTCAACACATATGCCCCAAAGCCAGCTAACGACTCATTGAACAGAGTCAGAGTCAAGTAAACCTAAAGACCATAGCCAAAATCAATCAGTGCTTGACGGCCAAAGTGCAATGATCGACTGACAGGTACCCTATAAATAGTAGGAGTAAATTCAGACTATGAACTACTAAGTGTAATATGTCTTAAAAATCAACTAACTAAAATATACCCCATCAATCACATCTACAGGGTATTTAACTACAATTTAATGCATGCTGCCCATGGCTAAGAAATGACGAGCAAGAACTGAATCGTTATTGCTGTTGCTGTTGCTGTTGCTGCTGTCGTCGAGGCAACATTTTGGCTGCGAACAAAAACAAGAATGATTCATCCCACTCGGCTTTGGCATTGGGCAAATGTCCTTAGCGAGAATGACGGGGCCGGATTGAAATGGCAAACAACAGCGTCGCCATTTTCATTATCCTTGGACTTGCACAAGTAAACATTTCGTATTGTATTTAAAAATGAAATGACAACATTCCGGAAAATCCTCGAGCTCAAGCTCAGACTCAGCCACACTCTGGCCCGGACAATTGAAAATACTTTTTGTGCAAATGTCAGAGCCAACAGCAGCGGCAGCAGCAGCTGCAAATGCCCAAAGCAGACTGCAGGATATGCCACGCTGAGTTTAATGTCAGACGATAAGATTCCAAGAGACTTGTCAAGTAATGTACATAAACACCCATAGCTAATGATATAATATAGAATAAACAAATATTTTTTTATAGCTACTCGGAATAGTTTTATGTCTTTGTCATGCGTGGGTTCATGAGAATACTTAAAAAT
The DNA here is from genome assembly GCA_035047405.1 of Drosophila stalkeri. Taxonomy (NCBI): domain Eukaryota; kingdom Metazoa; phylum Arthropoda; class Insecta; order Diptera; family Drosophilidae; genus Drosophila; species Drosophila stalkeri. Next base: position 16,292,533 of record JAWNPR010000041.1, on the reverse strand, counting down.
TGCTAGAAATTAATTGGAATTTCTTGATTTTTTCATCTTTACCTTTAATGAAAGCTTTTAAATATTACAAAAAATATTTTTAGAAATAAATTTTAATTGTTTCTTTTTAATCTTCATTTTTAATATTATCTATTTCTGCAGCAACCCTCGTTTTTGCTGCATGCCATGCAGCTTCAGTTTGTTTGTATTATAGTTGGGCCCAAAAAAATTGTTTTTTTTTTGTCAATATTTTATAATCTTCTTCATCATCTATTATGCTGTCCGCCGTTCTTTGCTTATTTTCGAGCGCAAGATGTAGGTAAGCCTGGCACAGAGTCTATCTCGATTGCCAAAAAAAACTTGGCAACAAATTACCTGTTTCAGATACTTAAGATATTTAAGAATTTCAATAGTTAGGACAAATGTTGAGGGTGAATTTGCCATACACAAGAAAATATAGTTGTTATAACTACAATATAGCTTCATACTTATAGCTCGAATTGTAGAGCAGCTCAAGAGTGAACTAACTAACTAAGTTTTGAAGGTTTATACCTTCAGAATTTAGAGTCTTTTCAGTTTTAATTGTAGAGCAGCTCACTCTTTTGACCTGATAGAACTTTTGAAGATTTTGTTTTTATTAAGTATTTTGACGAAGTTCCATGAGCATAACCTTAATATTTTATGACATTCATTCTCCAATTTAAAGTCCAAAGACAGGCAAACGAAACTAAAGCAATACGCTCTCATCACTTTTTCAACGAGCATAAAAATTTATATTTTCGCTGCAATAAAACAGACCACACAAAAAAAGATATATTTTTGTTGAATAATAAAAACTTAATAGCGCTTAGATAATAAACATCTTAGCTGTTTAGCTGGCATAATAATGTTTTCAAAATTGCTTATCAATATTTAATAGCTAAAAAAAAGTACCTTAGGTACATCACTTTTAGGATTTACTTAACGAGCTGCGAGCTGCTTGCCTTATGATATCATACAATATCTAGACAGTATCTGTTCGTCGTTCACAGTTGACCCACTTGCTGAAGGTCAAGGTTTTTCGGCATGTTATTGCGACCGGAAGTTTGGCAAGCAGCAAAGCGCTAACAGTGCTTACTTTGCTGCTATCTTAGCACTTAATTATAAAAGTCTCAGCGAAAGTGGAAAAAAAGCGAAGGGCTTAAAAGAAAGTGAGGGACAACGGGGAGAGAGCTGAACACGGTGGCCACAGTTGCGAAGTATTAGGAAAAAATAACAATAGAAAAAACAACGAAAAATGTTTTTCTGTGCGGCCGCAATGGGTGGGCGAAGCTACCTGCTGCGCACAAAAGTAGGCAACGTGTGCCTGCACTTAGTTAAGCCTGTGTGCATGTGTGTGTTTGTGTGTTTGTATGTATGTGTGCAATATAACAATGGCCGTTTAGCTCAATGCTTAATGCTCGTAGCTGTCGCCTGAAGCGTATAAGAATTGTTCAAACCAACAAGCAGCGACAAAAAATGTATGAATAGGAAAATGTCTGACTAGCATATGCCCTGCAGAATATTAAACTGCAAAACTTTGATAAAAGTAAATGTATTTCTGAGATTAAAAATTTTTTTTTACCTTATAGAAATGTTTATTTCAATTTATTTTATTTTATTTTTATTTATTCATAATCTAAAACTTATTAGACTATCCTCGTAACTACCATACATACAATTATTTCTTTTTATATAAATTCGCAGAAACATTATACCCCATATCAAGTATTTTTAATGGGTTTTCAGAGTTAGCAAAAACGTTCTCAACTGTCTTTCCCTGCATCTGTTTTCCGCTCAGTGCAGGCCATAAAATAGAAATGTTGAAAATATAAATTGTTGTTGTTGCAGTTGTTTTTAGCTAAGCTTTTACCAGCCCATCTGTACACACCTGCTAAATTCACATTTTCAATTGTAGGCAATGGCTTAATCAACGAGGCCGAGTTCCTGCAATGGGTGGGCAGAATCCAAGCGCTGCGGGACGAGCAGCAGCAGCAGCAGCAACAGCACGATGACAGCTCCAGCAATGCCAGCAAGCCCGTCGACGAGGCTGATGACGTAACCGAGGATCTAATAGCTGCATTTAGGTAAGTGGCAAAGACTTAACTGACATATATAAAAATATATTTATTCCTATTCCTCAAATTCAACAGAGTATTTGATCGTGATGGCAATGGCTTTATCACACGAGATGAACTGCAAACGGCAATGGAGATGATTGGGGAGCCCTTGAATGAGCAGCAGCTGGAGCAGCTGCTTGCTATTGCTGATTTGGATCAGGATGGACGCATTAATTACGAGGGTAAGTTACACAAATACATACACACGCAACATATACAGACACACATGCACACGCACATGCTGCACCCACAAAGGCCATCAATGACGTGGGCAAGCCAAAGGCCTGTTAAGGAAAACAGAGTATATTGGTTTTGTTCATCTATCTGATTGAATGAAGTAAATGTTCTTTATATATATCTAAAAAAATTTAACTCTTTTTATCAGTAAACTTCAGATATTCTTAACAAAACAAGCTCCAACAAATGTACAAAAATAAAAGATAAATGTAGGAGTATTAAGCAATCATTAATAGCCAACTGCATTTTACTGCCTTCTTTTATTTTGTCAGTGCGAAGGACTCATCAAAAATATATAAAACCACAAAATGTGTTAGCTTTCATTTTTACCGTTGCTGTCTGTGCGTTAATCAGGCTGCAGCATAAAACACACACTCACATACACACACACACACACACACACACATGATCACATATACCTATATAACCTTGTGCCAATATTTGCTAAAGCCTCACTCATAAATCAGCTAGACAAATACAAATAGAAACCGCAGCAAACGAGAGTTCAAGTTGAATAACCCCAGGCGCAGCAGTTCGACTAACAAAGAGTCCCTCGCCCCAGCCCTCCCAACTCAACGCTCAAGGTCTATAACACAGTTTTTTCTGTCTGCATTTATTTGGCTTTTTTATGAATGACAGCTTTAGACAACTGTCAGTTAGTTCACGTTCCAGTTCAATAATCATATTCAAATGGCAAATCAGTTCAACTTGAAAACTAGTTCAAGCTGAAGTAGCAGCGCGCAAAAGTAGGCAATAGATTTTTTTCTACAGATTTGAATTGGCTCAAGTTCCGATGGCATAACAACAATTCAATTAAAGCTCAACTAGTTCACAATAATGTTATTTACTTCAATATACGCATATTTTAAAAGGGCATTCACTTGTTGCAGTCAACTACTGCTTTGTCAGCTGCACATAAATCGAGACAAAGGAACATTTGTATGGGGCATTCACATGTTGAAATTCGCAGCTGCATTAAAAGGGACAAAAGCCAAAGAAACTTGTTAGATTTACATATAGGACAGGGTATTCAATGACATGCACTATATCATTGGCTGACATAAAGAGTCAAAAGTAAACATTAGTCCAAAGGACACGTTCGATATGTCCCCTGCGTAGCATTAAATTGATTTACGAAACCCAAAGGCAGATGTTTCATTCATTGTCAAATGTGTGTGCATGTGCGTGTGTGTGTGTAAGTGTTGGCCAAGCACATATATGGATTTGTCTAAGTATATATGTGTGTGTATGCATTGACTTGAGTTTATCATTAGGTTCAGATGCTATGGCATTACAAGTTGTTACTTTGACCTTGGCTTACTACGCATGTAACCCAACTCTCCCGCTCTCCACTTATTGGCTGTCTTCAGAAATTTATATATATTTTAGCTTATTTATTTTACACCGACATGTGCAAAAAAATGTCATTTATTCTTACATCTTATAAGCTAGCTAGCTCACATGATTAATCAAATAAAATAGCCAAACTCAACATGCTATGCAAATGAGATATTGAAAAGATCTTATAATAATTTAAACAATATTTAAATATAAAAAAGAAAACATTATTAAATATTATTAACTTTTGAATCGTTTTTTTTTTTAACTTTTTATAAAGCCCAAAAATATTACATTTATCTGATTTTGTATTTAATTTATATTTCGCATTTGTATATTGAAGAAGAGTACTTTCAAAAATTTCACTTAAGACAATTTATTTTTATATTCCTTAAATATATTTTCTATTTACAATTTTCTTTTTTACATAACTTTGTACCAGCCTTAAAGCACATATGTAGGGTATTTCTAATTTAATCTATTTTTTTTTTCTTTATTAATTATGAACATTGTTTACTCTGCTGCGCTAGCATCGCAAATTGTTTTTGTTGATTCACACTAGGGCTTACGAAGCAAAGCCCCTGAGACATACCCTTTAGCAATTTATTTAGAAGCGGTATACGTACTGGCATTAAACCCATTGAAAATGAGACTATAAAACTCTCTTAAATTTGTGTACATATTATGTTTACCTCCTTTTTTTTCTCTTGCAGAGTTTACGAGACTTTTGCTGTAAGCGATGAAGGCAAGGCAATTTCGTTTGGATTGAGCAAAAGTTTAACAAATGAAACTTAATTATACTCAGCCAGAATTCATGAATGTTTTATACAAAAACAAAAGAAAAAAAAAACAAAAATTATATTTATATATTATATGAACTATGCTAAGAAACTAAGAGAAAGCAGCAGCACATAAGAACGAACTTTTAAAAGTTTTGGATAATGGAAAAGCGGAAAAACATGGAAAATTTTCTCTTGGACAAAAACACAACATACACACACATTAGTTTCTAAATCATTTGTAAAAAAAAAGAAGTAAATTCTTAATATTCATTTTTTGTACAACTTTAGTTGATAGTTGAAAACAGTTTTGTATAATTATGCTCGTTCACAAAATGAAAGTAGAGTATAAATTGTTTTTTTTTGTTTTTTTTTTTTTTTTTTTTGTACTATTCGTATGTCTGTCTGAAAATGGAGACTCGAACTTTGAGAATATTTTTGAATATGCCCATTTGGAAATGGAATTGTAAGCTACATGTTCGTAGCTAGTTTTTGTAGACCTGATCATTGATCTAACTTTAGATCATCGAATGGCATCCACTATTATTGGCTTTTAACTCTGATTTCCTACTGATGGCAAATCATAGATTTTCCTCTAATCAATTTAGCCATTTTCAAGCCGTGAGCGAGTATTATGCAGTCGGCTTTGTTCGACTAGCCAAGTTCTTAATTGTCTTAATTTTTTTAACAATTCATAATTTTGTTTACGTAACAAACATTACATGAAATTACATTATATAACATACATATAAATATATATAAATTTATATATATATACATATATGCAAATTCGGATAAGTCTGAGAGCGTGAGTGATATTGTGTTTAGGGTGCTGCATTGACAAAAAAAAAAAAAACTTAAAAATAAATAAATAATGTAAAATTTAAGTATTGCATATACTTATAAATAATAAAAAAATAAATAAATAAAAAAAAAAACAAAAAAAAATCAATTATAAAATGCAAAAGAAAAAAATGTTCATTTGTTTGTGTCTTAAATAAGTAAAAAAAATTGCTTTAAATGTATTTTTCAAGCAAACAGCAAAGCCATACCAAATTTAAAAAGCAAAAAAAAAAAAATTATAATAATAATACAAAAAAGAACATATATATACATATAAACAATTCGATTCGAAGTGGATGTTAAGCCCAAATATATATATTTATAATATTATTAAATGTCTAGTTACGTAATTGTTAAACTATTGAAATATATACATACATATATCTATATGAAAACAACAAAATAAAAATATTTTAAAAGAAACCCAAAAACTATTATCAAAATGCAATTTAATTGCTAAGCAATTCAAAAATCTCTCAAAAATAAATTTTAAAAATATATATATTTAATGGAAAAAAATAAACTATTTTTATTTTTGCAGAAATCAAAAGCTAGTAGAATCAAAAATTATTTCTATACTCATCTAACTTGAGAACCTTCCAATTGTTTTGCTTCCTATTTTAGTTAATATCTTTCACATGAAAATATGAAGAATATCTGTCAAAATTCAAAAGTCCATTGCATCGCCGTCCCAGTTACATTAAAAAAAAATAATACAAATTTATATAGATAAACAAAATTTAAGAGTTCAATTCATATGAATATTTTAGAAGTTTTGGCTTATGGCAGTGGTTTCAAATTATTTTTGCAATTTGGAGCTGAGCAAAGTTAACTCAAAATAAATAAAAAAAAAGTTAAATATTATATATATATTATATATATATATATATATTTATTTAGATCAATATACAAGCATGTGTTTTCTAAAATTCAGTCAGGTCAATAGTACAAAAAGTCGAAAGTAAATGGAAAAATTTGAAAGCAAAGCAAGCAACAACGTTTTTGTATGGTATTTACAAAAATTGCCAGACACATAAAAATCAAAATAAATATTGATAAATTAAAAAAAATAAACTTTTCATATATGAATATCTGAATGTGTATGAATTCAAATAAATGCTGTTCGTTTCAATGTAGATTATTATGATATCTAATTGTGCTTAAAATATTTATATGCAAGAAGAATATATTAAACTATATATTATATATATTTACTATATGCTGTTTGTATCTAATCTAACATAATGGCTGACATTGAACAAAATTAAGACATTATCTAAGTATATGCATTATAATTTTAGGAATCTTCTTCATTTGTTTGTTCTGTTGAAGTTTTGATTGTTTTCGGGTATCTAAAATTGCAAAAAAAAAATAAAAATAAATAAATAAATAAAAAAAAATGTTTCAAAAAAAGCGAACAAATATAAAAAATAAATAACAATATACCAACGCTCAACAATATGGTTTTTAATTTTGTTTGAAGAATCAGTAGGCTTTGCATATTTACTTGGCATTGGTCGCCTTACATTTCAGTATAACATTCACAAGTACAAAAGGAACATTCAGTAAGCAAAGTATTGTCGTTCAATTTGTCGACGTTTCCAAATTTCACTCTGTGCATATCGTGTATATTTTATATTAAAAAGAAAAATAAAAACAAGTGTCCTTATAATTGATATAAAATCATGAGCGATCCAGATGATAAGGTAACTATAATCTATAAGCTTTCAAGTACTCAGCTTGTATCTTCGTTGGTTATACAAATCCATTTTAAATTTCGATTTTAATCTAATTATCGATAATTACAAAGCAAGCGAATTCGCTTATTGCCTTTTTGAGTAGTTCAACTTAGATATCAATTCACTTTGTTTACATCGTTTATTATTATAATAAATTAAAACTATATACTGCAAATATGTAAAATGTAAAGTAAGATCCTAATTTAGTTAATGTCAACAATTTGATACAAAAATATTTTAATTTTTGTTTTTTGATTAATCGTGAGCAACCTTATTCGCCGCCTACCATTTTGAGTAAGTTCACAAAAGAGACTAGTTCAATGCAGTAGAACGAGTTTCGCTGTGAACTGTAGACCCAGGTACCGTCGCGAAGCACACGAAATCAATTTTTTTACAACGAAAACGACAGTGCGAACTGATTATATTGTCCATTGTATTATTTAACGTTCTTTGTGTTGTACACGCGATATATATAGAAAGGGTTTCATTGAACCCGTCGAGAATATTATTACAAGTGTTTAAAATAAAGCCGCAAAAGTGGATACCGATAACGTAAAAATCGAGGATTTGATGGACTCTGATCCTGACATTGAGTTCATTGAAAAGGATAGTGGGATGTCTTCGTTAGGTGGTAGCAAGGATGAGACGCCAGAGCGCCGCACAGTAGCCATTGTAAGTTGAACCGCGTGCATCTCAAAGTGCCTGCCATTTCGGTAACCGTGCTCACGTAATTAGAGAACTAGCCCATCTGCTTATCAAGCATACATACATACACACAAAAGCATTTGTACTTAATGTATTGATTATTACAACGTGCATCAATCGCATTGCTTTCTTTACAGCCAGCAAATGATGAGCCGCAAACAGATGGTGAGAACTACGATGATGTAAGTTTTGCTCGCAATTTGTGTTTGTAAACATGCAGCATATTAATACATGAACATTCTAACCTCACACTTGTGTTGTTGTTTAGGAACCAGATGAGTCGTTCGGTGAACGAATGGTAGGATTAACAGAAATGTTCCCGGAATCAGTGCGCAATGCGGTCAGCACCGTGGCCACCACTGCGGCGAAGAGTTTCCGTAGTCTCTATCAGTTCTCGTGCAATGCATCGTGGATATTCTTCACGAGTTCCGTCATACTGTTTGCGCCCGTCATTTTTGAGACCGAGCGCGCCCAAATGGAGGAGCTACACAAGTCGCAGCAGAAGCAGGTGCTGCTTGGTCCAGGCAGTGCCATGGCCGCAACTGGAGCATCGCCCAGTTTACCATTAATTCGTTAATTAACAACTTTGATATATATCTATCAAATATGCATAATACGTTAGTTCGATTTTCGAGCGGGGACGCAACAATAACAACAACAAAAGCAGCAGAAGCAACAATAATTAAAACGGGATATTGCCGTTCACGAGTCCCTGCCAGTGAATGTTAATTAACATTTAAACCAAACCAGACACACACTAACACACACATACAAATAGCAATCTATGAAAGCCAATCAAAGTCAACGCCTTAAGCATTTACCATCTTTTTATCCACTCATTCGAGCAGTTGGCATAGAACTTTCAATTAGGGTTTAGTACAAGTATTTGTAGTTGGCCTACACATAAACAAGAAGAAAAGAACAAGTAATGTTTATAAAAATTAATAAAAATTCGTTTATTAAGAGTTAATTACGGACCACCGAGGTATTCTCTTGGTATGGGATGCTCCATGAAATAGCGACGAAATTCTCCAGCGTATTTATTACGCAGCGTTCGTTCACCGTATTCATTGAAGCGCTGGGCGAGGAATACATAAACATCTAGAACTTTGGCATGGGCCGACAGCTGTTTAAAGGACTGTGCGGAACGCTCTAGTATATCCAGGGACTTCAATAGTTGCGCTTTGCGTGCATCCACATCCTTAATGGCCAGCAGGCAACGCACGAACACAAAGTCCATCTTGGCCCGCTCGTATAGCCCGCCATTTATATGTATATCGTCCATGCTGCGCTTGATAGCCTGGTACGCCTTTTGCGGCATGCCCAGCATTAGAAGCACCTGCGCCAGCAGCATATCCACCATGGCCAACTCATAGTCCATCTGCGATTCGGACATGTCCTCAGCCACACGCAGCAGCAACATGACTGCCTCGCTGGAGAAATTGCCCTCGGCCAGACTGCAGTAGGCGAGCAGGACTTGGACACGCATGCGTAGCAGGAATGGTAGCTCTGACTTGGCGGCCAGCTTGTCCAGCAACCGGCGTGCATTGAAGAACTCGCGCTTGGCCACATAGATGGCGGCACGCTGTTGCATCGCAGCCGCTGGATCCAGAAGATGCAGTTGATCGCAGGCCTTTAGGGCGTCATGCCATCGACAGCGATAAATGCCCGACTGTATGACCACATGGCACTGGCTAATCATCCAGCACTCTGCGTTGGGTAGGCGTGGCAGCTGTTCACGGGCCCGGTGGAGTAGCACTTGAGCGAGACGCAATTCACCTTGCAAGTGCAGCCACATAGCATAGCTTGCCAAAGCGCTGCCCATGCCAGCCGAGCCGCTGCAGTTGAAACGATCCCGTACAGACAACAGTAGCTGGGCATACAAAGCTGACAGCTCGTGCCTGCCATAGGCACACCAGACAGCGCTCCTCAGAGCCAAAGCTTCAGAGGCATGATTGGAGAGATTATTCCGATTGGTCAACTGATCGCTGTGCTGTAGCAGATCGAACAACCGCAACGGCTGATAACCCGCCACAGTGCCGAGCTTCACGGCAAAGTGGAGAGCAAGCGTATAATTCTGTAGAAGATTCCCATCCGCATCGTTGATGTCGGCCACGCTGCGCTGCACATACGAAAGGGGCAGCTCGTCGCGCAACAAACAGTGCCAGGTATTGGCCAAATTCAAGCTCCTCTTATCGCTGTGCTCTTGAGCTAGCATGATGCTCTCTCGGAGTGCAGCCAATGCCTCCTCCCGATGCCCAAAGGTCGCATGCAGCACGGCCAGATTGATGCAAAAGTATTGATAGCCTTTCTCCTGGCTCATCAGCCGCACAGGCGAACGATCCAAAGCACGATGCAGAGCCGACATTGCATTATAGTAGTCCCGTACGCGCAGTTGGTTCATGTATCCCAGAAAATAGGAAGTTGTATTCAATGGCAGATCCTCTATAATCTGCTGCACTTTCTGCTGCAGCTGCTTGGGCGAAAGGGCGCTGCTTTCATCATTGTCCAACAGTTCCGACTGTTTGTTAATAAAGAATTTCGCCTGCTTCGGGGCCCATCTGCTTAGCGGCTGACTAACTTCGCTCTGTTCCTGCTTTGACTCAATCGTATCCTTGTTGATCTCCTCCGGCGCCGTCGGTGGTGGCGTCTGTGCTCTGTGGAGCACACCACCTGCAATCAATTTCCGTGTGCCTGAGGATAAAGCGCGCATGCCACGTTCATAGTACAAACATATATTCCTATACATGCTCATCATCTCAGCGAAGCTAAAGCGCTCGAGCACAACGGCCACTCGCCGAACGTAAACACCAACCATGCTGAACTGGCTAACGCCGTAATCTTCATTCAGCAATGTATCGATATTTTGCATTTCGGCAAAGTCGAATAAGGCCTCAATGCTGGCTGAGCCACAGAACTCAGACATCGCCTTCTCAAAGGACTCCAACATAAGCGCGTCCAGCTTATACGGCTTGTTCGTAATCAAATTGTGCAGTTCATTGTACGTCATGTCCGCCTCCTGGATCAACTTGAACATAAGCATACAAAACATGCGACGCCTTTGCGGACGCATCGTAATTTCTGAATCCATTGAGTTCTTTTTTTCCTAAAGACATTTTCATGTACTACATGTAAAAATTGCTATATGTAGCTGTAATTGCACTTACTTTCACATATTGCTTGAGTAGTATTAGTACAGTTATTTTGTGTGGTGTCGGTGTCTCTATACGCGGCGGCACCAGCTTGGAGCTGGGATCCAATGTATCCAGCTCCTCAAACAAATTCATCTCTGAATTTATGCCTTGCCGGCGCAAACACAAACACTAGCAAACGCTGCAACAGCCAACTTCACTTAGTAAGGCCTTCGACATATGGCAGCTCAGTTTGGCGGGCATTTGAAAAGTTTGATAATCGGCGAATACTTCAATGCGCTGCAGCTGCCAACTTCACGTGATATAGTTAGCTGAGTGCTGCCCTATTGCTTAAATCTTATAAGAACTCGATTTGGCGGATATTTGAAAAGCTTGATAATCAAAGACAAAGAGCATTGAAGCTGCACAAAACTCTGTTCGGTAAGAGCAGAAAGATTGTCTTCATTCCTCACTACATTTTTTGCGAAAACCCAAATACAATCTTTTGCATACACCAAGCAAACGGCATAAGGCGATCAGGTTCAAAGTCTATAAACTTTGTGGACGAGTCATGTTTGCCTAATAAATATATAAATAAATATTAATGTGTGCCAAGCCAATATACAAAGTTCGTCAATCTACCCATTTATATTTAGCGAAGCTAATTAACTCTAGTCAATGAATTGGAATAACAGTACGTGGAGTATAAATGTAAATTTTCATTTTGCGCACTTTAGATGATGAATGGGAAAATGGCACGGCGACCCCTTGGATAATCCTTGAATTCCTTCTTATAGTTGCGGTGTTTGGCCAGAGCCCAAACAGTCATCTGGAATGCGCCAGCAAATGCAAATAGATATGCGGGCAAGCAGGAGGTCATAGCCGAGAAGCAAACCCAGGCGCCAATCTCATACGTATAATTAGGGCAAGAGACCAAACTGCAATGCAAGAATATTCAATTAAAGCATAAAGTTTGAACTGAAGACGAGCGAGACTCACTTGAAGAGCTTTGTCAAGGGATTGCTGTCGGCCACAGGAATCTTGCGCACCTTGGTGCCCGGTGGTCGTAAATTACGTAGAGCAATGTGTACTGAAAAGTTGCCCAATTCACAGAGCTAAAAGACGAAATCCTATTTAGTATGATTCTATTAGATAATATCCATGAAGTACTCACAGCGAAGGCAGCCAGTGCCGCATAGACGGTGCACATGCAGGGCGATGTGTAGAGTGGATGATTGACATGGTAGGAGACATACGCTGTGAAGCCCCAATAGTAGCTGCAATTCTTGAACAGATTACGCAGCGGCATCGTATTATGGGAGAAACGATGCACGAAGATTGTTTCCAGCAAACGCTTCACATAGTGAACCGTATAACAGCCTGCAGCGATGCTATGAATGATAAATATAAATATTATTAATAAATTATAAAGTGAAATTTTTAGATTTGGTAATCGAGCAGATATGTATATAAAAGATTTCCAATGCTTTACAATTTTTTGATTAACTTTGCATATAATTTGGGAAAATGATCTACAGGGTAGTTAAAAGTCCAGATAAATGCTTTAATTTGTCTAACTGTATGCATCTGATGTATAACATCGACGTTATCTGTCTTCAATTTCCCACTCCATATACCCCACTCGTCTTGTTTATACATGCAGGGTATATATAAATTGTGTTGAAAGCGTATTAATGATTATGCAGCCAACAACAGGTAAAAGCTAGCCCAGCGCTGATCAGAAATTATTTGCATAAGCTCACAAAATCGACCGCTAGGTCAAGAGGGTCGATACGACTGTCTGTGTGCGTAGTAAACTATGTATATATGAGTGTGTGTATGTGTGTTACTCTGGCGAAAGTCGCAAACACGGAGCGAAAAAGATAGAGTGATAATAGTTACTTACTGAGTAGTCAACGAAATGGGATTCCCAGCAGCCTTTCCGTAGATAAACTCCGGACGAAAATAGAAAATAAGATAAACAATCAAAGGACCTGCATACTCGGCAAGGAACACGGTCTTCCAGCCGATTTGTGGTCCCAAATCCTTAATGTAAACCTTGTCCCCATTGCCGAGGTTAAGCGTCCCAATTGTATCCGTATCCTTCAAGCTTTTTCCACGCGGCTCCAAGCGACTTCAATGAAAATATTGTTTAAAAAAGGTTTAGAAATTGACGCATGTCTGTATGCGTGTGCATGCTGGTGTGTGTGTGTGTCTGTATTGGTGCACTTACAGCGATATGCGGTCGGCATGCGGCGTTTGCTTTAAACTTTTGTGAATCACTACGCGTAGCTCACTTATCGCTACCGAGGCAGAGGACACATTTACCTTGCCATAGGGCTTGCTAGTTTTGGCACTTAGTACTTCCAGCTCCACCATTTTTCGTGACTGTCACTATTTTCCGTCTAGTTAGTCTTTATTTAGTGTTACTGAATACCGAAAGGTCAGCAATCAGAGATAGATTACGTAGATTATGTTGGTGTTGTATAACTCGAATGGCACTGTTAAGTCAAATTTGTAAATATATGACATCAGAAAAACAGCTTCATAAGCAATTCATATCATGCCACCAATATAGTAAAAGTTGTAAAACTCTAATGGCTATATTTCTTGTCTGCTCAGTTACCTTTGTTAACTAAATCAAATTACATTACAATTTTCATATTTTGCAACTCACAATGAAACTTGATTGAGTCACAAAAATCCTCAGTTAACATTGCTTACGAAGTCATATTTTCTGTAGTATGTCTAAAAGAATTATTACTAAGCCAGTCGACTCAGCACGTAAAGCAGGTCTTGTCTTGAATTTGTTACAAAAAAAATTTTAATTGTGTGGTGAGTGTCTAGTTTTTAAAATACACAAACAAAAAATTAATATCGTAGTAGGCCTTGCTAACGTTGATCGTGTATATACATTTGCGCGCCGCAACCTTTTTTAATTCACTCATTTTCCGTTTGACTTCAAAAGTAAACACTTGGAGATAAAAGAAATTCTGAAAATTGAGCAGACAAGCTAGCAATATAAAGTTAAAAAAATAAAAGTTGCCTTAAACGGAATAGTGAAATTCAGCAAATAAAAATATTAAACAAACGATCATAAAGTAAACGTTTACAAAAAGGGTGAGTAAAAAAATCGTCTAATTTAAAAGTAAATTTTACCCGATTCAGCGGTCTGGCAACTTTATAGTGTGTTAGATTGCAGAGTGGTAGAATTGACGGACAGGCGAGAGTGAGATAAAAATATAGCACTTCTTGAAATTGCAGTTGTGCATTACGATTCGTACATACTGTTTTCAGAATGTTTAACATCATTTTTCAAAATGCTTTCATTACATTTACACTACTTTTTGCATAAATTGATTAGAAACCACATAGTGCACTATGTTAGCTTCAAATCGAAGGTTTTATTAAGACTTGAAAGTAAGTCAAATTGGTGTGTGAGCAAGATAGCTCCATTAACATGACAATTTCCGTATCAAAGTATAAAAATTTCCCCTGCTGTTGAAAAATCTATAAAAACGAGGTACACATAAAATCGGTTACAGTAATCAAAAAGTGAAGCAAGTGAACTGACGGAACAGCAGCGAATAAACTGAAATAAAAAAGTTATTTTCTTGGTGAAAAATTAAATATCTCAAAAAGTTTAAAAGCACTTATTGCAAAAGTGAGTTATAGTCCATTATTTTTGTTTATTTTGAAAGATAAGCTTTGTGGGTAAAAAGTAGATTTTGATACGCCATTTTTTTCTTTAGTATTTTCGGTTACGTGTTTATGTGTAAAAAATTATTTCATGTAATTTTTCCAATTTGTTGTGAAATTAGCTTGTGGCGTCATTGAAAATTCGAGAAGCCACATATACGTACATATATAAATATTCATAATAATACCTAATGCATACATATATACAGAAAGAAAGAAAGAAAAAAAAAAACTGCGCAGTTCGAAATTTATAAGTACACTGCGTGTTTTATTTTATTTATTTATTTTATTTTATTTTTTTAATATAAGCAACAAATCGAATGCATTGCGAAAGAAATTAAGACAAAGCATTCATGGGTATATATGTATGTGTTCGTATATGTCAATGACAGCGCAATGGCCGTCAACAAAGGTTTTTTCTTTTGTTTAAGAAATTGACAAGGGAGGAAATAGGAAAATACCCTAAGTGGAAAAAGAGACGTACATAAGCATATATATTCCATTTGTGTGTGTGGGTCAAGCACAAAGCAGCCATAGATATACTCGAATTTTCTATAGCTTTGTTAGTCATTGTGAAAGTTATAATTTCATAGTGCTTCCAGTCGAGGTCGGTTCGGACGATTTTCATATTAATTTTATTTTATTTTTGTTTATTTTTTTATTTTTCAGAATTACCAAAATGCAGATCTTCGTTAAAACTTTGACGGGAAAGACCATCACTCTGGAGGTTGAGCCTTCCGATACCATTGAGAACGTGAAGGCTAAAATTCAGGACAAGGAGGGTATCCCACCAGATCAGCAGCGTCTTATCTTCGCCGGCAAACAACTGGAAGATGGCCGCACCTTGTCTGACTACAATATCCAGAAGGAGTCGACCCTCCATCTGGTCCTCCGTCTGCGTGGTGGTATGCAAATCTTCGTGAAGACACTGACTGGCAAGACCATCACTCTGGAGGTTGAGCCTTCCGATACCATTGAGAACGTGAAGGCTAAAATTCAGGACAAGGAGGGTATCCCACCAGATCAGCAGCGTCTTATCTTCGCCGGCAAACAACTGGAAGATGGCCGCACCTTGTCTGACTACAATATCCAGAAGGAGTCGACCCTCCATCTGGTCCTCCGTCTGCGTGGTGGTATGCAAATCTTCGTGAAGACACTGACTGGCAAGACCATCACTCTGGAGGTTGAGCCATCCGATACCATTGAGAACGTGAAGGCTAAGATTCAGGACAAGGAGGGTATCCCACCAGATCAGCAGCGTCTTATCTTCGCCGGCAAGCAACTGGAAGATGGCCGCACCTTGTCTGACTACAATATCCAGAAGGAGTCGACCCTCCATCTGGTCCTCCGTCTGCGTGGTGGTATGCAAATCTTCGTGAAGACACTGACTGGCAAGACCATCACTCTGGAGGTTGAGCCATCCGATACCATTGAGAACGTGAAAGCTAAAATTCAGGACAAGGAGGGTATCCCACCAGATCAGCAGCGTCTTATCTTCGCCGGCAAACAACTGGAAGATGGCCGCACCTTGTCTGACTACAATATTCAGAAGGAGTCGACCCTCCATCTGGTCCTCCGTCTGCGTGGTGGTATGCAAATCTTCGTGAAGACACTGACTGGCAAGACCATCACTCTGGAGGTTGAGCCATCCGATACCATTGAGAATGTTAAGGCTAAGATTCAGGACAAGGAGGGTATCCCACCAGATCAGCAGCGTCTTATCTTCGCCGGCAAGCAACTGGAAGATGGCCGCACCTTGTCTGACTACAATATCCAGAAGGAGTCGACCCTCCATCTGGTCCTCCGTCTGCGTGGTGGTATGCAAATCTTCGTGAAGACACTGACTGGCAAGACCATCACTCTGGAGGTTGAGCCATCCGATACCATTGAGAACGTGAAGGCTAAGATTCAGGACAAGGAGGGTATCCCGCCAGATCAGCAGCGTCTCATTTTCGCCGGCAAGCAACTGGAAGATGGCCGCACCTTGTCTGACTACAATATCCAGAAGGAGTCTACTCTTCATTTGGTACTGCGTCTGCGTGGTGGTATGCAAATCTTCGTGAAGACACTGACTGGCAAGACCATCACTCTGGAGGTTGAGCCATCCGATACCATTGAGAACGTGAAGGCTAAGATTCAGGACAAGGAGGGTATCCCGCCAGATCAGCAGCGTCTCATTTTCGCCGGCAAACAACTGGAAGATGGCCGCACCTTGTCTGACTACAATATCCAGAAGGAGTCGACCCTCCATCTGGTCCTCCGTCTGCGTGGTGGTATGCAAATCTTCGTGAAGACACTGACTGGCAAGACCATCACTCTGGAGGTTGAGCCATCCGATACCATTGAGAACGTGAAAGCTAAAATTCAGGACAAGGAGGGTATCCCACCAGATCAGCAGCGTCTTATCTTCGCCGGCAAACAACTGGAAGATGGCCGCACCTTGTCTGACTACAATATTCAGAAGGAGTCGACCCTCCATCTGGTCCTCCGTCTGCGTGGTGGTATGCAAATCTTCGTGAAGACACTGACTGGCAAGACCATCACTCTGGAGGTTGAGCCATCCGATACCATTGAGAATGTTAAGGCTAAGATTCAGGACAAGGAGGGTATCCCACCAGATCAGCAGCGTCTTATCTTCGCCGGCAAGCAACTGGAAGATGGCCGCACCTTGTCTGACTACAATATCCAGAAGGAGTCTACTCTTCATTTGGTACTGCGTCTGCGTGGTGGTATGCAAATCTTCGTGAAGACACTGACTGGCAAGACCATCACTCTGGAGGTTGAGCCATCCGATACCATTGAGAACGTGAAGGCTAAGATTCAGGACAAGGAGGGTATCCCGCCAGATCAGCAGCGTCTCATTTTCGCCGGCAAGCAACTGGAAGATGGCCGCACCTTGTCTGACTACAATATCCAGAAGGAGTCTACTCTTCATTTGGTACTGCGTTTGCGTGGTGGTATGCAAATCTTCGTGAAGACACTGACTGGCAAGACCATCACTCTGGAGGTTGAGCCATCCGATACCATTGAGAACGTGAAGGCTAAGATTCAGGACAAGGAGGGTATCCCGCCAGATCAGCAGCGTCTCATTTTCGCCGGCAAGCAACTGGAAGATGGCCGCACCTTGTCTGACTACAATATCCAGAAGGAGTCTACTCTCCATTTGGTACTGCGTCTCCGTGGCGGTTGCCAAGCTTAGTTGCAAAATAGAAGGAATCACAAATGAATCATCTCACACTATAAATTAAGCTACGTTTCCAAATTTTTATTAAATCTGCATAAAAAAACACTAGACTGCAAGAAAAAATTCAAAATTACAAGTTCAAGCATTGAGCCGAATTTTCTGTGCCTGCTGTTTCTTCTGGCTTAATTCTTGCTTCAAATTCCATATACAATTACAAATTAAAATAAATTTATTATATTCAAAAAATTGATTATTTTATTTGTTTGAAATGAGCGGAGGGAGGTTAAGGATGAAGGACGCATAGCCAAGCGGAGGTAAAGTTTGTTTTCCTGCTTAGAAGAAGTAACATAATTATTGTGTTTTGGAAAAACAAGCTTAGTTTAGGCGTTAAGGAAATTATGATTTTTAATAGAATATCTCGAGTTTGTCATGTCCATTTTTTTTTTAAGTATCTACGGCGCACGTTTACGTTTCACTGTGAATGGTATTGTTGTTTTGCAAAATAAGTATACGTTTTGAGGTGACTGTCAAAAAGTACAAGACAAATAACATATAATCTGAAAGAGTGAATGCTTCCCGTTTATTTTGGACAAAGAAAATCTGTTGCTAAACGTGCACACGAAATGGCCAAGGTATTGCAGCGTGTGGAAATCACGCTGCGTAGCTTCTATGTATTCAATTCCAGTCTGAGCCAGAAGGAGGGCGAGGTGAGTTAAGCAAATACATGGAAGAAACGCCTACAAAATGTTTATGTTTTGTATTCATCCTTCAGGAGCACAAGAAAATTCTATACTATCATCCAAAAGATATTGAACTGAATACAAAAATCAAAGATGTGGGTCTTAGTGAAGCCATCATTACATTCACAGGGTGAGTCAGCGTCTGTAATAGCTACAGCCTAAGGAATATGTTTACTTTCATGAACTAGAACGTTTACAAGCGAGGATGATTGCAAGGCTTTGCATACGCAAAAGACAACACAGCTTTTCTATCAGCCGGAGCCAGGCTTCTGGCTTGTAATGGTGCTCAATGTGCCCAAGGAGGTGAAGCTCAAAGAGGGCGTCGAGGTGGCCGATTATAGAGGGGGCGAAGTATCCGATAGGATATATCATTCTGTCTTAAGGCAGTGCTATCATATGTATCACTTTTATCATGGTCCGCTGCAGGCTAAGCTAACAGCGAGTGCTGAGGTGGAGGAGCAACGTCAACAGCTCGCTGCAGAGCTGCAAATATTCTATGATCGCTATTTGACTTCACTCAAGGATCTGGCTCAATTTGATATCATAGACATGCTACACTCTATTCAGTATCTTGCTCTAGACAAGAGCCTCTTTTTGCGCGCTCACAACTTTGGCATGCTGTGCGATACCTTCTCGGCGGTCAATGAGTGCATCATGTTCTACAACGACCAAGTTGTCTGTGGAGGCAACCTGGCTGCCAGCGATTTGTATAGCTTGCATGCTTATGTCCTTGGAATAGCTGCTGCGGGAGGTTCTGTGGATATCTATCGGGCGGGTGCATTTGTGCTTGAAGGAGAAACGCCAATCGCAACTAAAGTCTATTTGGATTTGGATAAGCAAATAAGGTCTTATTATTTGCTTATATATCGCGCATTGAATGTGACGCTTTGTCTCTTTGTGGATGGTAAAGAAAATGTTCTTTAATTACTTAAAAATTCTCTCTAATTGAATGTTTCTTTGTAGCTGTTCCCACGCAGGATTTTTATGAAGAATTGCACGCCTATTTGGGTCCACAGCTCAGCTGCTTAGCTAAGGACATTGCCTCCGCCACGAAGCTGAATGCAAGCGCATCTGCAACGGCTACAGCTAACCAGGACGATGGCTCAGCAAAATATCTATTTATCAACGAGCAAAGCCTCAAGCATCATACGAATATCTATCGAAATGCCAAGAGCATGCCACGAAATGTAATGAACATCATTGCAGATCTTGCCAATCCCATACAAGAGATTGCTGCTGCCGAGGAGCTGCAGGTGAAGACAACAAATGATTATTGGATTGTGAAGCGTCGCTGCAATTGGCGGCAATACTATGTGATCCTCAGCAAGATTAAGGAAACAACGCTGCTCTATGTGACACAGGAGGCAAAGCGTATATTTGAACAGGAGCTCACAGATGATGTATTCTTTGACAAATAAAAAGTAACAATAGATAAATGAAAGGCGTTTTCCAATTGTATTTGGTGCTGCTGCTGCTGCTGTTGTTCCTTGTTGCTGGTTGCCAGCAAAGTCCGCAGCACGGACTGAATTGCCTCTGTGGTTGTTCCTTTCAAGCCAGCACCGTGTTGCTATTCGTCGTCAGCTCAGTGTTGGCATCGTTATAAACGCTCGTCGAGGACGACGAACTGGTTGTTGCTCCATTCTGGCCTTTACTAAACTTAACAACATAGATATGGCGATTCGACATGCATATGCTGTAACTGTGATGCTCGTAATCAATGGTAATACGCTCACAGCTACTGTTAGGTATAAAATTATCATCGATGCTGCAGAAGAGGATATAAATTATATTACTTTTGTTTTCACTTTCAGATGAGTTCGACTTGCCTTTCAGTTAGATTTAGCAGGCCCATTATTACATTCGCGCTGCGCTCATCGTTTTTTAAGTCGCCGCCCGACTCCAGCACTGCGCCATCATCCTTAAGTATCAAGTAACCAATTTGATTGGGCACAATTAGCTTATCTTTATCCATAATACGATTTCTAGTTTACGCCTTAGAATGTTTTGTTCTTTATTGTTTTGGCAACTACATTTCATGTCATTCACTTAACACACCAACACACATATCGATACTATCTGCTTATCGATAGGACACTCAATTTCGACTACCATCCAGTGATTTCGACCCCACCTCTAGTACACTACATTCAGTAAAGTACTCCCGTGCAGTTCGTGTGAAATTTAAAGCGCTGCGTGAAAAATTAAGTAAAAAGTTGAAAATCAATAGTTAAACCAACAAATTTGTTGTAAAGCGGTTGAGCAAGGTCTAAAGTGTAAGTTACACATAATTTTATTTGCACAATTATCGACCACATAGATTTAAATTGGATTTGAAAATCGGCTTGCGTGTGTGTGTGTATTAGTGAAAATTTTTCGGGTCAACGCCACACCCTCGTTTTATACACAGAAAATCTAATTATGCTTTGAAAGTGTGCACAAAGCTACAATTAAATTGTTAAAAGCATAATCAAAGTGATTTTCTTTCATTACTTCCCTTTGGAAAGTAATAAGTGTAAAATTCTGTATCTACGCTGCATGCGAACCATTTTTTCCATGTGTATGCGTGTGTGTGTGTGTTGTGTATACGTCATCGGGTTGTGCCGCAACTTCAATTGAGAGAAAGCGAGAGAGATAGAAAGATGGAGAGCAGGCACGGATACCAAAGCCAATGAGATGTATTTTTTTTTTCAAAAATATGGCAACCTCATTACTTTGTTTGTCTCTTATTTGAAAATCTCGATACCTGTTTGCAATAATGAATGTCCTTGACACTCTCAACTTGTTTATGTAGGATCAAGTTGCGCAATATTGTGTGCAAACAGCCGGTACCCAAAAAAGAAAATCAATGAGATTTTGTAATTGTATAATTATGTTGCACTGATTAGTTGTTTTTTTATTTTGACATTAAAAATATCCATACATTGCTCACAGTTCCAAGTTGTGCGCATTACGTCATCCAGCTATTTTTGATAGACACTTCAATTAATGTCTATATGTATGTATGAATGTATGCTACCGCCGCTTCGCTGTGTAGAGCGCTCATGTGTGAGGTGTGTGCCTGTGATTGTATTTAAAAAGAGAGCACGCTCGCTCTTCTCGCATTCCAAACAAAAATGTTCAACCATGATGGAGTCCCATATACGCTTTCCCCCTCTCTCTCTCTCTCTCTCTCTCTTTGTGTATGTTGTTTTTGTTTATTATACCACGCCATAAACAGTTACAATTGCCTTCAATTTGTTTGTGTTTGTTCAAAAGCGTGAGTGTGTGTGTGTGTGTGTGCGCGCATGTATGTATGTGTGTGAATTTTGTATGGCTGCTTTAAATATACAAACCCCGAATTCGAGCCTAGGGTAAATTTTCTGCTTCAATTTCCTGCCGTACATTAGGGCGATGGCGTAAACGAGTCGCGTGACAATATTAAATTTTGATATTTATTTGTTTGTCCAACCCTACTGTCAGACTACTCCCATGGCTGATGATGTCATTTAAGTAGGGCCTCTTTTTTCTAACTTTAATAATTGACTTTCAGATCTCTTCGAATTCTCTTATTAGAAAATTAGCCTTATTCTGTTTAATTAAGAAATTTCAATGTAGGTATATATGAATATCTATCTATCTTTAACTGTTTTGTATGACATTTATATTATAACAAATGCTAAAACTTTCACTATTAATATTTATTTACTAATATTTAGTTCTTTAAGTAAAAATATGATGGGAAAAATCGTTGATCAAAGTTTTGCTTTGTGATTTTTTCTATTTAATTGCACGCAAAAAAAAAAAAACAAAATCTATCGTATCTAATTTAATATACACTATATACTAATTAACTATATTCTAATTAATTTTATATATCATTTGCTCTCGTAAATCCTATCAAAATTTCGGCATAAATCTGAATTTAGTTCGTTCTTTAAAAATAGTTTCGTTACGTTTGAGTGTATGTGAGTGTTAAAAAAAAGGTAATGAAAATATGAATAAATAAGAAAAAGTGGAAACTTTCAACTCTCCAAGAAAGCAGTAAACATAATCAAAATAAATGCAATCAAGACAAACACAAAGAGCGTACAAGCAAAATTTCTCTTCTCTCATCTTCCGTTACAGGAACGGGGCCTGAGGGAAAGAGAGAAAAATGTGTGAGAACGAGAGCTTGAACGTAATATAAAAAAAACCTAGCGACTCTTGTAAATAAAAACGAATCAGAAAATGGAGCGAACGGAGGACCTGGAACTGGAAACGGAGTCGGAACCGGAGCAACAACTAAAACAGCTACTAAATAAACTGGAATCTATCGAATTGAATCAACTGCCAATAAAGTTAAAAGAACATTTCCAACGAAAACAGAACAGCCTTGAAGATTTCGCCATTTACTATTTGGCTGCACTGCGTCAGCACACGGAATTGCATTTTCGAAACAGCCCAAGCAACGAATCGGACACTCCAAAAAGTCAAACGCCTGTTCGCCAGCCAAAGCCTCCAATACAAACCGATCAGGAGCTAAATGAATCTCAACTTAGTCAACTGAGCATTGGTAATGTATCGACGCCTGTGCGACAACATCCACAGGGACGTCGCTCTATTGGCGGCCAATTTAATAGCACCCCACAGAGCAACGAACGATCCACTAATCGCAGTGGAGGAGGAGAAGCGAGCGTTTCCACTAGCAGCTTTTGTCTGGGTGATTTTCTGGTCAATACAACGCCAACTCATAGTCAACAACGTTCACGAAAGAAGCCGCTAACGCCACACTCAAATACAACTCAGGATAATGCCCACAACAAATCTCAAAAACCACGTAGACGCGTGGTGCCCATGACTATCAGCAAGAATATATCATCATGCAGTTCCTTTGGAGATACCAGCTCCTTTAGCAACGAGAACAATCTGTTGCGCCTCTCACAGAGCTGTGAACTGGATCGCAGCCAAGGAGCTGAACTGGAACTGGAAGCGAGAAAAGTATTGCTCCTACGCAGACAGGAAATCAAAAGTGAAGCGCCTGTTGAACCGGAAAGAGAGCGGGAAAGAGAACATGAAATTCGACCTATGGAACCAGTGAATTTGGAACATGTCAACCAAACCAAGAGCCTTCAAGTGTTAGCCAACATTTATTCATTGCTCATCGATCTGAATCTTGTGCCAAATGTATTGAGCGAGATAAGCTATGCGCTGCAATTGCTCAATATACGCAATGTCGAAGCTGATGTGAGTCCAACAAAGTCTGACTCGGACACACCTCTTGCCCTACTAACGGGCTACAAGGAGTGTATTTACTTTGCAGTTCAATTACTCGAACAACAGAAGGAGTTGCTGCTGCAGCTGGATCGTAAATCTTTGGCTGTGCTGCTCCAGCACGAACGTTTGTCATTGCTCTCCAAAGAAACGCAAGAACAACTGGAACTGGCCTGCCAGCAGAAACAGCAGCTAAAGAGCAAACGGGAGCCATTCCCCGATATACAAAATCCTCAACAAAATGTCTACTACCAGCACGAGAAGGATTCGCGTGATAATTTCCCTAGCCAACAAGAATTTGGTGCATTCAAGACACAGCGAGATCTCTTTTACAAAGCATTCAAGAAGTGGGAGCAAATGCATCTCAATCGTGTCTTTTGCTTTGCCAGAGATTTGGGTCAGTGTGTGCGAGAGATCTTTAGGCAGTCTGAGCATGCTGTCAATATGGCGCACTTTGCCAAACTATTTGTCAGCCAGCTGCTCATGTCCAGTGGTGAGACACACGAGTCTCCCGAGGAGTTGGGCCTGAAGCTTGACCAGCAACGTCTGAATCGATTGGCTCAGCGTCTGATTACAAGCAATTCAAGCGTTGAGGATCAATTTCCACGTACGCAAGCTTTCTTTCGTGACTTTATTGGCGAATGTGGATCCTTGGCATTTCTAGTGCAGCTCCAGCTGGCGCTCTATGTCCAACTGTTACGTCATAATGATTCCAGTTTTGAGTTGCTGCCACTGCAAGCCGAAGGCGATGAAGATGATGGCGAGGTAGTTCAGTCTCCGTTTATTGTACGACCGCAAGCACTTGCAGAGTTGCTCATGTTGGCTAAATTTCTAGGGTATGTTTGTGCCTTTCCTTACAATCGATCGCCCACTGCCTACGCCTGCCCACAACAACTTCAGTTGCGACGCCAGTTTCAGCCACCATTTGAGATGCGCACCCATCTTGAGCGAGCCATGCGCCAGGACAAGCTACTCATCACATTGCCATGGCTTGTGCAGTATTTGGCCATGTTAGATCTGGTCACACTGCAGCTGCCTGCTGCGCTGGCCACACTGGAATTGCTTTATGCGTTGTATGAAGGCGTAATTGCTAATCAAAATCCACAATTCTTTATTACACGCATATGCCTCGGTTGGCTATTGGAATCTCAGCCAGCGCTCAGCAGTGGCTACTACAGTCAAAGGGGCGCTAAATCCTTAAGTGGAGCAAGTGTAACGTTGGTCGCCGATTGCCTG
The DNA here is from genome assembly GCA_035047405.1 of Drosophila stalkeri. NCBI lineage: Eukaryota > Metazoa > Arthropoda > Insecta > Diptera > Drosophilidae > Drosophila > Drosophila stalkeri. The sequence continues at coordinate 16,267,556 of JAWNPR010000041.1, read as the reverse complement.
CGCAGTCTCAGCATTTCGTATAAGGGAAAGGCAGCAGCGCTGCTCGAGCAGCTCCTTCCAGTGGCGTGTCCATTTCTTCATGAGTTCTGTGTCTCCATTACGCCTTCACAGCGACAAGAACAGCGCAGTGGACGCTTTCGTTATATAACTACTCGACTGGAACAGCTGAGTGGAAGCAAAAAGTTACCATCAGCGCAGAGTAAAGCAGAGGAAACAGTTGATGTTTTGCAGCCTGTGGAAGGTTTGTCAGAGGAGCAAAAACAACGCAAATTAGTGGACGCCTTCCTGCACTCACAGAATGCATCCATGCGACGTCTATTGGAATTTGTAACAGAACGTAGCTTTAAGTGTGTGGTCAAGGACGCACAGCAATCAATACTCTTGCCCTCAAAAGCGGCAGCCGATGCGCAGGTCAATGGGATTAAATCTACGCAACAGCAGGAGGTGGAACGTGAGCTGCAACGTATTTATCAACAGGCACGCATCCAAGCCTCTCAACAATGGGCGGAACAAGTGCCTGGAATGTTAGAGAAACGCATCGAGCAATCTTTACTGGCTCTGTTGCCCCTTAACACTAATGAGGTCGTGCGTCGTACTTATATTCATTTGATTAGGCAGCAGGCTCAGCCACAGCTGCAGCAGTGGCTAGAGACGAGCGTCATACAATCGAATTTCTATCATGGTGATCTGCAAGAGGTGGCCAGCAAGGTGTGCCGAGCGAACAGGAACAGTCAAGCTGCCAGCAGCAGTGGGCAGTCGAATGAAATGTGTCTGGCGGATGCGAATGGACTGAGTTTATCCGGAATACTACATGAGCTGCAGCAATGGATACATTGTCTCAGTTTGAGACCCGATTATTTATGTCATATGAGCGATTTGCAGGGGTTGCTCGAAAGAACGAAAGAGGCCGTTCAACTTAAACAACTTCCCAGTTATTTCTATCATCTTATTGGATCTACATTGGTGCGCCTGTCACAGTTACTCATCTTCCGTCAGCCACATTTGTTAACACAGTCTGTCATCAGCACCAGCTGCGAAGTGTGGCTGACTCCTCAAGTGCGCTCTTCTAATGAAGCCGAACCTGTCTTTCTCGAAAGCCTGGTCAGCATCAGTTTTGTGCAGGAGCTCAGCTCCAATCCTTCGAGCTTCCAATTGCTGCATCACTGGCTTCACTCTTTGCTGGAGGCTCGCGTGCTCAGCATCGAAAAGCTGAATCACTTATTTTTACCATTGTTCAAGGAGAATTGGACACCGCCTGTATGGAGTGCGCTGTCACAGCTGCTTCATCAATTGTCCACAAATCACTCCGATAAAGATAACAGTAACGTCGATGACGATGACGGAAAATCGCATTTGTTTATGGAAATGTTAGCGGATTTGTCGCAAGATTTGGATAGTTTTTAAGCTCAAAGTTATTATTATGTCATTCTTTGCATTTATCATACAATTGTTATTTGCAGTGAATAAACTCTATTTTTTGCACGAGTATTTGAGTTTTTCTTTTCTATGCGAAGAAATCGATAAGATAAGAGTGCCGCTTATCGATACATAAAATTGCCGATTACGTCAACTTGACGAATTTGTCGTTGCGAAATGAAACAAGATAAATGAGTATGTGTGTGCAGTAACTGGGTAAGCAGCAGGTCAAACATATAGAAAAAAAGTCAGTTATCGTTTGTGTGCCGCAGATTAAGAACATTCCAGCATTGGCTAGAGCTTAAAATTGCTATGTGACAAAGGGTATATGTGCTAAATATTTAAAAAAAAAATATATATATAATAAAATTAAGGCATTGAGATATTCTTCTACTTTAGATCAGCTTTCAACCACTATGCATGGCAGAAGTGCGTAATGTGTTTGTATGTATTCATTCAAAGCTGTGTTTTGTTCTCTCTCTCTCTCTCTTTTTTTCTCTGTCCCTCCCTCTCAATCAATGTCTATCTTTGGGTGTGTTTGTATGAGTGTGTCATTGTGCTAATTTTGTAAAATGCGAATACTGATTATGCAATCTATGGTGATTCTCTCTCTTTTTCTCTCTCTCTCTCTCTCTCGCTCTAAACGTAATTGAAATTAATTGTTGCTTACTCTCTTTTGTTCTATTTTATTTTAGTTGAGCACGGGCGAACTTTGGCAGACATATTTGATGAGCAACCAGGCAGCAGTATTAAATTAAATTGAAAAAAAAAATTCACTACCAACTACGAACGAATATTGAACTTAACGAACTTAACGAAAAGAAATATGGAAAATTTTACGCCAAAAGAGGTGAAGATCCTCGAGACGGTCGAGGACATTCAGGAGCGCCGTGAACAGGTCCTGTCGCGTTACAATGAATTCAAAATCGAGACACGACAGAAGCGTGAGAAGCTCGAAGATTCACGTCGCTTTCAATACTTCAAACGCGATGCCGATGAGCTAGAGTCCTGGATACATGAGAAACTGCAGGCAGCCAGCGAGGAAAGCTACCGGGATCCAACCAATCTGCAAGCAAAGATTCAAAAGCATCAGGCATTCGAGGCTGAGGTCTCTGCGCATAGCAATGCCATCGTTTCTCTGGATAATACCGGTCAGGAGATGATCAATCAGCAGCACTTTGCATCGGAGACTATTCAACGACGTCTGGATGAACTGCATCAGCTATGGGAGCTGTTGCTCAGCCGTTTGGCTGAAAAGGGCTTAAAGCTGCAGCAGGCATTGGTGCTCGTTCAATTTTTGCGTCAATGCGAGGAGGTTATGTTCTGGATCAAGGACAAAGAGACATTTGTGACTGCTGATGAGTTTGGTCAGGATCTTGAACATGTCGAGGTGCTGCAGCGTAAATTCGATGAGTTCCAGAAGGACATGGCCTCACAGGAATATCGTGTTACTGAGGTGAACCAATTGGCCGACAAGCTCATCCAGGATGGCCATCCAGAGCGGGATACCATAACCAAACGCAAGGAGGAACTTAATGAGGCCTGGCAGCGTCTGAAGCAATTGGCCATTGTGCGCCAAGAGAAGCTCTTCGGTGCCCATGAGATTCAACGCTTCAATCGTGATGCGGATGAGACTGTCGCTTGGATTGCCGAAAAGGATGTGGTATTGTCCTCTGATGATTATGGCCGCGATTTGGCCAGCGTTCAGGCTCTACAGCGGAAGCATGAGGGAGTTGAGCGCGATTTGGCTGCTCTAGAGGACAAGGTCTCCACGTTAGGTGCCGAGGCACAGCGTTTGTGCTCGATCCATGCGGATCATAGCGATCAGATCAGGGACAAGCAGGCAGAGATTGCGAACTATTGGCAGAGTCTGACGGCCAAGGCACGTGAGCGTAAACAAAAACTGGATGAGTCTTACTATCTACATCGCTTCCTGGCCGATTTCCGTGATCTGGTATCATGGATCAATAACATGAAGGCCATCATCTCAGCCGATGAGCTAGCCAAGGATGTGGCTGGCGCTGAGGCTCTGCTGGAGCGTCATCAAGAGCACAAAGGCGAGATCGATGCTCGTGAGGATAGCTTTAAGTTGACCACTGAATCGGGCAGAAAGCTCTTGGAGCGTGAGCACTATGCTGCAGCTGAGATTCAAGAGAAGTTGGCTGCTCTGGAGAACGATAAGAGTTCGCTGCTGTCTCTGTGGGAAGACCGTAGAATTCTGTACGAGCAATGCATGGACTTGCAACTCTTCTATCGCGACACCGAGCAGGCCGACACTTGGATGGCCAAGCAGGAAGCGTTCCTGGCCAATGAGGATTTGGGAGATTCTCTCGACTCTGTGGAAGCTTTGATCAAGAAGCATGAAGACTTTGAGAAAAGTCTGGCTGCCCAGGAAGAGAAGATCAAGGCACTGGACATCTTTGCTACCAAACTCATCGATGGTCAGCATTATGCCGCTGATGATGTGGCTCAGCGTCGACAGATGCTACTCGCACGTCGCGCTGCACTGCAGGAGAAGTCTGCGAAGCGCCGTCAGCTGCTAGAGGATTCGAATCGTTATCAGCAATTTGAACGGGATTGCGATGAGACAAAGGGATGGATCAGTGAAAAACTGAAGTTTGCCACGGATGATTCTTACCTGGATCCTACAAATCTGAATGGTAAAATGCAGAAGCACCAGAACTTTGAGCATGAGCTAAATGCGAATAAGTCCCGTATTGAAGACATCACCAATGTGGGCACTGAGCTGATCGAGAAGAAGCATTATGCAGCTGATCAGATCAATACACGAATGCAAGAGATTGTGGTTCTATGGGAGACTTTGGTGCAGGCATCCGATAAGAAGGGCACCAAGCTGAATGAAGCCTGTCAGCAGCAACAGTTCAATCGTACAATTGAGGACATTGAACTCTGGCTAAGTGAGATTGAGGGTCAGCTGCTCTCTGAGGATCATGGCAAGGATCTAACCTCTGTGCAGAATCTGCAGAAGAAGCATGCTCTGCTCGAGGCTGATGTTATGGCTCATCAGGATCGCATCGAGAACATCAATGTGGCAGCTAATAAATTCATTGAATCTGGACATTTTGATTCCGATAACATTCGTAACAAGGAGGGCAATCTTTCGGCACGCTATGCTGCTCTAGCTGCTCCAATGGCTGAGCGCAAGCAACATCTGTTAGATTCACTGCAGGTGCAGCAGCTATTCCGCGATTTGGAGGACGAGGCTGCCTGGATTCGTGAGAAGGAGCCAATTGCAGCATCGACCAATCGCGGTCGTGATTTGATTGGCGTTCAGAATCTAATCAAGAAACATCAAGCTGTCCTGGCCGAGATTAACAATCATGAAGCGCGACTTCTTAATGTAATTAGCTCTGGCGAGAATATGCTTAAGGATCAGCCATTTGCAAGCGACGACATTCGTCAGCGTCTCGAAGCGCTGCAGGAGCAGTGGAATACTCTCAAGGACAAGTCGAATCAACGTAAGCAGGATTTGGATGATTCGCTGCAGGCCCACCAATACTTTGCTGATGCCAACGAGGCGGAGTCCTGGATGCGTGAAAAGGAGCCCATTGCCACTGGCAACGATTATGGTAAGGATGAGGATTCATCAGAGGCGCTTCTCAAGAAGCACGAGGCACTCGTCTCAGATCTGGAGGCCTTTGGCAATACCATTCAAGCGCTGCAGGAGCAGGCCAAGAATTGCCGACAACAGGAGACACCAGTCGTGGACATTACCGGCAAAGAGTGTGTCGTGGCTCTCTACGATTACACGGAGAAGTCACCACGTGAGGTGTCCATGAAGAAGGGTGATGTGCTCACCCTTCTGAACTCGAACAACAAGGACTGGTGGAAGGTGGAGGTCAATGACCGTCAGGGCTTTGTTCCCGCTGCCTACATCAAGAAGATCGAGGCTGGCCTCAGTGCATCGCAGCAAAACCTCGTGGATAACCATTCAATTGCTAAGCGCCAGAACCAAATCAACTCCCAGTATGATAATCTTCTTGCCCTTGCCCGTGAGCGCCAGAATAAGCTCAATGAGACGGTGAAGGCTTATGTGCTGGTCCGTGAGGCCGCAGATTTGGCTCAATGGATCCGCGACAAGGAAAACCATGCCCAAATCGCTGATGTGGTGGGCGAGGATCTGGAGGAGGTAGAGGTGCTGCAGAAGAAGTTCGATGACTTTAATGACGATCTAAAGGCCAACGAAGTGCGTTTGGCAAACATGAATGAGATTGCTGTTCAGTTGACATCGCTTGGACAAACGGAGGCAGCTCTGAAGATCCAGACCCAGATGCAGGATCTTAACGAGAAATGGAATAATCTGCAAACATTGACCGCCGAGAAGGCTAGCCAGCTGGGCTCCGCTCATGAGGTGCAGCGCTTCCATCGTGACATTGATGAGACCAAGGATTGGATTGCCGAGAAGGCGAATGCCTTGAACAATGATGATCTTGGCAAGGATTTGCGCAGCGTCCAGACGCTCCAGCGGAAGCATGAGGGCGTCGAACGTGACCTGGCTGCTTTGCGCGATAAGATTCGCCAACTAGACGAGACCGCGAATCGCTTGATGCAATCGCATCCGGATACCGCCGAGCAGACTTATGCCAAGCAGAAGGAGATCAACGAGATGTGGGATCAGATCATTACCAAGTCGACGGCACGCAAAGAGAAGCTTCTCGACTCATACGATCTCCAACGTTTCCTCAGTGACTATCGCGATTTGCTCGCCTGGATCAACTCGATGATGAGTCTGGTTACCTCCGATGAACTGGCCAATGATGTAACGGGAGCCGAAGCCCTTATTGAACGTCATCAGGTGGGCTTTCGTTTTAATTTGATTTCAAAATTTCCCTTTGGTTATTTCGTCAGTCTTGAGTTTTTCCTTGCAGTCAATTAATATATATAAATTTGGAAATCTTTTGAAATTTGTCCGCTTATTGAATCCATTGATTTACGTCGCATTTGCTGAATTTGAAAACTAGTTAAATTAATCTTATAATTGATATAACTCGATATATATATATAAATATTACTGACTGCAACGGTTCCTTTAATTTTTGAATATATATTTGATTTTTTGTATGTATGGAACCGCAATATGTTGAATGAATATTATTATGGTTTCATTTCCTGTTCCCTGTTGAATATTTTCATTTAATTCTGATTTTCTCTGTGCGTTCTTTTGTTTTGTTTTGCGGGGTATTGTATTCTCAATGCCTCCCACCCGAAACCAAAACTTAAATCATGTCATCAATCCAATTAAATTCAAACTCTCAACTCAACGTCTACTGCAATCAACAACTACTACAACAACAACAACAACAACAAACAAACAACAACAATGGTTCATGGTTCATGACAACATAAACATATACAATATGCATCCCTGGTATTATTTCTCATCTTTAAATACACACAGGCACATCGTGCTGAAATTGAGTTCACGCTGGGCAGCAGTTCCGCCCCAGTAGCAGGTGCATCATTATCCGGCGACGAGGTAGTTGTTCGTAAGCCATCATCATCATCATCATCATCAATATCAACATCCTGATCATCATCAGCATCAGCATCATAATATTCTTAATTATTTATGTCATCCCGTGTTGATATATCATTGTGCGTTGTATGTTTTACCTGTTCTCTTTGTATTTTGAAAGCGCTTTTGCCAGCCGCCACAAAAGTTCATTTGGCTACGCTCTCTTCTCTGTGAATCTTCTGACTATTCACAATGTTACCGTTAGAGAAATTGTGAATCGTCAGTGAGATTTGAAAGCTGTTGAATAACCCGTATACTTATATACAAATGCTCATAAAATAACAATTAATATTCTCAAGTACTACAATATTACTCTGGTATACAAGAACAATCATGTAAACCATTTTCATTTCAGTCATCCCATATGTTATTGATAATCACCTTAAGACAATATAGACTAAGACAAGCTTAGCAAATTTTTGAAACATTTAACATGCAGACAGTTCATTTCGTTAAGAATAAGTTCGATTACCGGATTATTAAAATGAACAACGAAACGAATTATTCTTGACTGATTCGATACTTTGTATCGTTGATGAGCTGCTGCAAATTGATCCTTAATGAACTATTGAGTCCAATCACGTTCTGTATAGCACCAATAAATCATCGACTCGCAGTCATATCTCATATCATTTGTCGAATTTATGTTTTTGTTGGTATTTTTGACTAATCTACATACATGTATATGAGAAGCTGCAACGAATACAAAAGCCAATTAAAATCATTTCTTGTTGTTCTAACCCGGCGTTTATACTTTACCCAAACGATCGACTTAATTGAACCTTAAATACTAATGCATTTTGTTTATTATATATAGGAACATCGCACGGAGATTGATGCACGTGCTGGAACTTTTGGAGCCTTCGAGCAGTTCGGCAATGAGTTGTTGCAGGCTAATCATTATGCTTCGCCCGATATTAAGGAGAAGATTGAGGATTTGGCTAAAGCTCGTGAAGATTTGGAGAAGGCCTGGACCGAGCGTCGTTTGCAGTTGGAGCAAAATCTTGACTTGCAGCTCTACATGCGCGACTGCGAATTGGCAGAGTCCTGGATGTCCGCTCGCGAGGCATTCCTTAATGCTGATGACGATGCCAATGCTGGTGGTAATGTGGAGGCGTTGATCAAGAAGCACGAGGACTTCGATAAGGCGATCAATGGACATGAGCAGAAGATCGCAGCTTTGCAAACGGTTGCCGATCAACTGATTGCGCAGAATCATTATGCCTCCAATTTGGTAGATGATAAGCGCAAGCAAGTGCTCGAGCGTTGGCGTCACCTGAAGGAGGGTCTCATCGAGAAGCGTTCTCGCTTGGGCGATGAGCAAACCCTGCAGCAGTTCTCACGCGATGCTGATGAGATCGAAAACTGGATTGCAGAGAAACTGCAGCTGGCTACTGAGGAGAGCTACAAGGATCCAGCAAACATCCAGTCCAAGCATCAGAAGCATCAAGCCTTCGAAGCGGAGCTGGCTGCCAATGCAGATCGTATACAGAGCGTGCTGGCAATGGGTGGCAATTTGATTGATAAGAAACAGTGCAGCGGATCGGAGGATGCGGTGCAGAAGCGTTTGACTCAAATAGCTGATCAATGGGAATATTTGACCCATAAAACGACTGAGAAGTCGCTTAAGCTAAAGGAGGCCAACAAGCAGAGGACGTATATCGCTGCTGTCAAGGATTTGGATTTCTGGTTGGGCGAGGTCGAAAGTTTGTTGACCACTGAGGATTCTGGTAAGGATTTGGCATCGGTACAAAACCTAATGAAGAAACATCAGTTGGTCGAAGCGGATATCGTTGCGCACGAAGACCGCATCAAGGACATGAACAACCAGGCCGATTCCTTGGTCGAGAGCGGTCAATTCGATACTGCTGGCATCCAGGAGAAGCGTCTAAGCATTAACGAACGCTACGAACGCATCTGTAATCTTGCTGCCCATCGTCAAGCACGTCTAAATGAGGCACTGACACTGCATCAATTCTTCCGCGACATTGCTGACGAGGAGAGCTGGATCAAGGAGAAGAAGTTGCTTGTCGGCTCCGATGATTATGGACGAGATTTGACTGGTGTCCAGAATCTGAAGAAGAAGCACAAGCGTCTCGAAGCTGAGTTAGCCTCCCATGAGCCAGCTATTCAAGCTGTTCAAGAGGCCGGTGAGAAGCTAATGGATGTATCCAATTTGGGTGTTCCTGAAATTGAGCAACGTTTGAAGGCTTTGAATCAAGCCTGGGCAGAACTCAAGAATTTGGCTGCCACACGTGGCAAAAAGCTGGATGAGTCGCTCACCTATCAGCAATTCTTGGCCCAGGTCGAGGAGGAGGAAGCCTGGATCACTGAGAAGCAGCAACTCCTCTCTGTTGAGGATTATGGTGATTCGATGGCCGCTGTACAAGGTCTCCTGAAGAAGCATGATGCTTTCGAGACGGACTTTGCTGCCCATAAGGACCGCTGTTCGCTAATCTGTGAGCAGGGCAGCGACCTGGTCGAGGCCAAGAATCATCATGGTGAATCCATTGGACAGCGTTGCCAGCAGCTGCGCAATAAGCTGGATAACTTAAACGCTCTGGCAGCACGCCGTAAGGGCGCCTTGTTGGACAACTCGGCGTACTTGCAGTTCATGTGGAAGGCGGATGTGGTCGAGAGCTGGATCGATGATAAAGAGAACTATGTGCGATCCGATGAGTATGGACGTGACTTGTCCACTGTGCAAACGCTATTGACTAAGCAGGAGACATTCGATGCAGGTAAGAGATAGAGATTCATCCCTCTATAATAGATAATTAATAAATTTGAATCCTTTGTAGGTCTCAATGCCTTTGAACAGGAGGGCATTCACAATATTAGCGCTCTGAAGGATCAGCTTATTAATGCCAATCATGCTCAGTCACCTGCTATATTGAAGCGTCATGGCGATGTGATTGCACGTTGGCAGAAGTTGCGCGATGCATCTGATACAAGGAAGCAACGTTTGCTGGCCATGCAGGAGCAATTCCGCCAAATCGAGGAACTCTATTTGACATTTGCCAAGAAAGCTTCGGCCTTCAATTCTTGGTTCGAAAATGCCGAGGAGGATCTCACAGATCCTGTTCGCTGCAATTCGATCGAAGAAATACGCGCGCTGCGTGATGCCCACGCCCAATTCCAAGCGTCTCTGTCGTCGGCCGAAGCGGACTTTAAGGCATTGGCAGCACTCGACCAGAAGATCAAGAGCTTTAATGTTGGACCGAACCCGTACACCTGGTTCACCATGGAAGCTCTTGAGGAGACCTGGCGTAATCTGCAAAAGATCATAGAGGAACGCGATGGCGAACTTGCCAAGGAGGCCAAACGACAGGAGGAGAATGACAAGCTGCGAAAGGAGTTCGCCAAGCACGCAAATCTATTCCATCAATGGCTAACCGAAACAAGGTGAGTGGATGACTCCATTTTCCAGCTCAGTCTAGTATTTTGCTATTGGTGTCGGTAACTTCATTCCTTCATCCAATCCAATTCAAATCCAATTCTTGTTAACGAAAACAACTCTTGTGGTTACCCTCTGTGAAATCTCGCGTAATTTCGTTTTAACTCAAATAATTTCGTAACTGAAATGCTCAATTCTGTTTTTCTAGATATTATATGCTGGGTTATAATCGTCAAGGGTAATTGAGAAGAAACGAGAGGGACATCCGCATCTCTGCGTTGAAATTTTCCTTAGTTTCTCTTTTCTTTTGTGTTATAATTATTGTTTCTGTTTCTGTCTGGCTAAAAGTTTAACCGCTGCGTTGCTCAACTAACAGCAAAAAATAAAAACTTGTAGTATATGGAGTTAGCTTCTAGCTAATTCAATACTTTGTACATATATATATTTAACTTAGAAAATCAAAGATATTTAATATATTTAATGCAAAATCTAGTTCTAGTTCAAGCAGCATCGCTAAATCAAACGATTTCTTAACTATCGATAAATTTAGAGTTTCGATTCAGTCCAAATTCTCTATCTAATTTTTTTTTCCTATTATAATCGAGAAAAAATTTAAATGCAGCATGTAAAAAACAAGTAGTATAAAAGAAAACAACAAAAAGTAGTAAAAGCAAATTTTGCATTCCATTTTTTTTAGTTGATTAATTAGCTTTAACAAAATATGTTGGCTTATTTTTGTTTAACTCGCTTCATAGTGGTGTTTTGTCCTAATTAGTTGCTGAATATAAATGTTTTATTTTTAAGTTTCTGAGCGCCGAAAACTTTTTGAACAATTTTTGGTATGCGAAAAGTTTTTTTTTGAAATTCTTCGTTTTAACAATTCTAAATTATTTAAAGAAAAAATTGGGCAAAATATTAGATGTAAATGCCAAAAGTTTCTTTTAATAACAAAATTTAAGAAAAACCCAAACGCTCTGCCTAAATTTTATATGTCTTTGCTGACGAAGTTTTAGAAAATTATTTGGCAAAACTTTTTAAATTTCGTACACACACTCGTAGTACTGACTACTACACTTGTATATATTAAAGGACAACAAAAAAGTATTAGATGAATTAAAATAAACAAAACTGCCGCCCCTAACCACAGACCTCTAACAAGATTTGCTTTTCTTATATGCATTATAAACCATTATAAATTAAAGACAACAAATATATATATTAATTTAATAATGCTTTGTGCTTTACTAATAAAACGCTTTTCTATTTTGAATAAAAAAATTTACAAACAAATTTTGCGAAACAGAACTTCGATGATGGAAGGCTCTGGTTCATTGGAGCAGCAACTGGAGGCGCTTCGCGTCAAAGCCACGGAGGTGCGTGCTCGTCGTGTGGATCTGAAGAAGATAGAGGAACTGGGCGCCCTATTGGAAGAGCATTTGATTTTGGATAACCGCTACACGGAACACTCGACAGTGGGTCTGGCCCAGCAATGGGATCAATTGGATCAGCTATCGATGCGTATGCAACATAATTTGGAGCAACAGATACAGGCACGCAATCATTCGGGCGTCTCAGAGGATTCGCTTAAAGAATTCTCCATGATGTTCAAGCACTTCGACAAGGATAAGAGCGGAAAATTGAATCATCAAGAATTCAAATCATGCCTTCGTGCCCTTGGTTACGATCTGCCTATGGTTGAGGAGGGTCAACCGGATCCCGAGTTCGAGGCCATTCTCGATGTTGTCGATCCCAATCGCGATGGCTATGTATCATTGCAGGAGTACATTGCCTTCATGATATCCAAGGAAACCGAGAATGTGCAATCCTACGAAGAAATCGAGAATGCTTTCCGCGCCATCACCGCCGCCGATCGTCCCTACGTCACCAAGGAGGAGCTCTATTGCGTAAGTTTCTTTAAATAAGTTTATTTCTATAAGTATATAATAAATAAATATTCTTTTACTTCTTTAGAACCTTACCAAGGACATGGCGGACTATTGTGTTCAGCGTATGAAACCCTTCTCCGAACCGCGCTCTGGCCAACCCATTAAGGATGCTTTAGATTACATAGATTTTACGCGAACGCTATTCCAGAATTAAATTTCGATGCGCCTGAGAAAATGTCTTACAATATATTTCTAAACAAAAATATACACATATATATTTACACGATTATTTTCGATGATAATTTTCTAGTAATTAAGTCTAACAGATTGAAATTTATGCTTATTTAAGTAAAAATGCCACAATGAACCCAAAAAAAAAAACATGTTTTACAGAAGCTGACATAATCTGGCAGCTTTATAACAATAATAACTTGTACTTTCTATACACAGCTGACAGCTATAGAACTTTATATATTGGTAGCTTTTGCATTTATGTATTTGCCTTTATATAGTCCAAAAACAAAACAAAAAGAAGAAAATAACTTGAACTCTTTGACTTGATCAAAACTTAGTCTCAGCAAAAAAATATTTAAAAATATGCCCTTGAATGTGAATTCATATGCAATAAAATGTCATAATCTAAAAGCTTCGCTTCCAATACAATAACTAACCAAATATTGGCTAAATATTCATCACAATTTAAAATATCAAAAATAAAATTCATAACTTTTAGTTTCTATGATCGGCAACTTATACGAAATGCAAGTAGTAAAATATGCAAATAAATATAAAAAAAAAATACATATTTATAAAACAAAAATATATATTAAAAAAAAAAGATTACTATTTGCCTCTATTTACACTTCAAATAAATTTGCATGTCTAAAAATGTTTAAAATAAATGTGTTTTAATTTTGAAAATTAAATTTCAGTTTTTAATGCTATAAACCCATTGAATTAGTAAACTTACAAAAAGTATATTCAAATTCGAGTTTTTACAGTTTATATGGAAAAATTTATATATGCAATATATTAAATAAAAATTTGAAAATAAAATATATTGTTGGATGTCTAAAAATAAAAAGTGCTTTATTTCAACATTTAATTGAAATCAAGAAGTATAAATACAAATAAAGTTTTCAATATAAAAATTTATAAGAACAACATTTTTATTTTTCTAATGGGAAAGGGAAAAAAGAAATGCATTGGATAGTTTGAAAAGCTTACAAACAATATATTGCTGCACATTTTAGATATAAAAGTATTTATTTTTCTATCTCCTTTTTATTACTTATTTTTCAAACCTCCGTACATACATGTATTAAAAAAATTATATTAAGAATTTGTTTATGCTTTCTGCATAAGCATTATTTAGTTTTTTGCTTAGTGTCTCCTTGGGCAGCCATTCGTATGGGATCGCTTGTTGTTCCACACTCACATTACCGGCACGCAGCGAGGCGCGATAGAAGAAGATTTTGGCTCCAACGCTTTCCGAGCGCTGCTTGCTGGGGTATTTGTACTTGTGGAAGCCAACCGGCGCATTGCCATAGAACAGCACTTTCAGATCTTTGCCACAGCGTTCGTTCAGCACGCGCTCCGCTGTCTGTCTCATAGATTCGCCATCTTTGCGCAATCCCTGCGGCAGAATGAAGTGCTCCTGTTCCCCAAGCTTTTGCTTGATCACCAAATAGAGCGTGTCCTCCAGGCAACGATCTGTGGAAGTTAGCTTATTGGTGGCATCGTCTGATGTCGTACGTGGGGCGGGTTGAAACTTCTTCAGCTCTTCCTTGTAGGCATCTTTTAGATCTTGGGCTGTTTGCTTAGCCACCGAGTCGTCGAGGTCCACCTGCACTTTACCCTGCTTAATTAGCTCCTTCTGCACCAAATCACGTTCATGCTTTAGCTCAAAATCAGATTTAAGACTGTTCTCGTACTCCACTTGAGAAAGAAGGTCTTGGAATTGACGCTCCAAATTATTTAATGTCTTGGATACCACCGGTAACCGTTCAACTAGAATACCAGCATACAGATCCCATTTCTCCTTGACGGCGTGCGTCGAAGTCGATTGTGTGCGAGTCAGTTGCTTGGCACTGATTAACGTTAGGCGACGAAGCATTTTTAAGTCTTAATTTAAACTTTTTAATAATTAATATAATGTGCCTTCCTCGATTACATGAGCATAAGACGAATACCGAACAGCTGATCGTTCAGCATATTTCAATAATATATCGATAGCAATATTTACCATTTGAAAATTATCGCTTGCAATTCCAGAACAGCTGCTTTACAGTCGATAAAAAGACATATATCTTACAATCGTTCGATAACAATTCCAAACGTTTTGCGAGGACGAAGATTCGCGTTGCTTTCTTTTAAACAATTTAACAATTTCGCTTTACGAGCTGACAGAATGTCTGGCTTGGAGTCTTACATCAATCACACAGTCTCTATTATCACGGCCGATGGACGCAACTTCATAGGGACCCTGAAAGGCTTCGACCAGACCATAAACATCATCATTGACGAATGCCATGAACGCGTTTTCTCCACAACGTCGGGTATTGAGCAAATTGTGCTCGGCCTTCACATAATCCGTGGTGACAACATCGCCGTTATTGGACTGATAGATGACAGCATCGACTCCCGGTTGGACTTGGCAAACATCAGAGGCGAGCCACTGGGACCAGTTGTGCATTAATTGATGTAAACGTAGTTATAGTTCGAATAAATTGATGGAATTTTGATATTTATTGATAAAGCTATTCAGTTTCTACATTGAATTTGATTTGCCGGCAATCGAGAGTGGCTAAATCGATGACGACAACGCTCTGGGTTTTCGAGAAGCTCGGCAAGCAGACGAGTCGCGTTCGCTTGCCACCAGAGCCGACATGCAAATCTGTTTCAAACTTCTCACAATTGCCCGCGAAGTAGACGTGTGGACATTCCTTCATTATGAATGGATCGCTGCTTATATACGGGTAGCAGGCCAAGGTATCTGGAGCAGTGGGCGCCACATGGCCCCATTTAAGCGTACATCGGAGCGCTTCGAGTGAAGAGTCAAGCGCAGTACTTCTCAGCAAATCGGAGATGTTTTGACCAGCTGTTCCCACGACATGAGCACTGTCCAGTCGACAGATATAGGGATTGGTTACAGATTGAAAGGATGACAACTGGGCAGCCTGTGGGAACATGCACTTGTGGAAGGGCTGCTGAGGCAGCATAAAATTAGCCGGATCGTATGCTCCAGGCATAACATCCACGTGAATGGCTTTTGCCCACGACGCAAACCAGTTGTCCAATTGGCTAATTGCTTGCACAGTATCATTAGCATTTGCCTGATGACGTGCAACTTGAAGCGTGGGCACATGAGCTACAGCCGAGCTTCGTACCGAGTTGCCCGCCACGATGAGTCGCATCTGGGACTGGGCTTCGGACTGGTTGCCAAAGCATCCACTTAGCCAGTACTGAAACATGTTCAAGGAGTCTACAAAGTTATGCGACTGTAGCTGATCCAAGCCAGAGATTAGTATCAATTTGCTGCCGTCTCTCTTTACACTCAGCGGCTTTTGTGGTCCACTCTCCAGGAAGAGCATATTTTCCACATTAAAGAAACCCTCACTGTCGGTTCCACCCTTAACAGCACAAACAATGCCCGTGGCCAGTTTTCGGGACTCTAAGGAATCGCCACCCTGCAGTCGCACTCGCTGCAGTTCATCCTCCAGAATAAGTTTGTCCTCCGGCTCGGAGTAATTTTGTCTTTGTGGCTGTGGAGCCAACTGATTCTCCTCGGAGATGTCGCGCAATATGCTTGGCTTGTGCGCTTGATGCTTGTAGATGGTGCCAATGATGATGCACTGGACATTCTGTTCGCCACGCAGCTCGCACAGCTTCATTATGGGCACCTGTGTGCCCCATTCTTTTAGAGCAAGCGGCGTCAACAGGCGCGTCATTTCAGCCAATCGGTGCGTGTACAAATGGCAGAACTGTTTCTGGTAATCGGTGGTCGTCAGCAGATATGAGCTGCTTAGATTCTCGTACGCACAGTTTAAACGATTGGCCATTTTGATTTGTTTATTTATTTAATAGCTTTTATAACACATTTAGCATTTGCGCGCCAACAAAACACAAGGCAATTAGAGATGGCTAATGCTGAACTCAATCGTATCGATAGTATCTTTTAGCTGTATCTGCCATGTAGCCCTGGTACATGCGTAGACGAACTTCGTATCGACGACAATCGACAACCAGCTGATAATCAGATTAACTCGTTTACAATTTACAGCGTAGAAAAAGTTTTAGGTGTTTGCAATAAAACGCTTACTTAAATGCATTTAAACAATGTTTTCGATCAATAAGAATGCAAGCAACATGTTCAACAACAAATGGCAAAATCTAATGCTGCGCGTGTGTAGTGCCAAGTGTTGATTAGAGTGAATGCGTACAAGCTCTTTCTCTGTATTGATTTTTACACATAGCTCCAATTCCGAATCTCAATTTGCGAGACTCCCCCCGTCTGGCTAGCTGACTGAAGCTGGGCAGAGGCGACTGAGAGACATGGGCGGCTCGGTGAGCCAAGTGTTTCGTTCGGGCTCGGCATTGCTCTCACATCGTGATGGCCATAAGGTCTCCAAGGCGACAGAGGAGAAAATTCAAACTCTCTTCGAAATACTGCGTGCCAATCCAAAAATCTCTTTGCAAACTTTAGAGAGTCTGCTAATACAGATACCCAAAAATGAGAATATCCTGGTCATACATGACGACTGCGGCTACAATATACTACAGCGCAGCGTTGGACTCAATCACATCGATCTCACCAAATGGCTACTCCATCGCCATCGACCGGACGTTAACCGAGCACCTTGCTCGCTGCCATTGCATATTGCCACGCTCCGTGGCTACGAAGAGTGCGTGGAGCTGCTGCTAAGGCATGGAGCTCGCATTGATGCCGATACACGAATGTGCTTTCCCGGCGCACATTCGCACAATTGCGAAGAGAGTGGCAAATGGCATAGCAATGTGGACGATGTGAGCGAAAGGTTGAATACGAAGCTACAAAATGCGCTTTGCTATGCAATCGATGGTAAATATACGAATTAGTGTCAATAATTAAAATCTAATTATCTTTCCTTCTCTTTTTCTTATTAGGCGATCAATACAATGTGCTAAGCATGATGACGCAAAAGATGGAGGAGCCTTGGATACCGTTTAGGGCAAAGAAGCCTTTACTTCACTTGGCCTGTGAGCGTGGCGCTTGGAATTGCGTGCAACAGCTTGTGGTGACACGATCGGAGGAGATAAACCTGATCATGGATGAATATTATCCCATACACCATGCTGTGCTCCATGACGGACGCTTTTTGGAGCTACTCATACAACATGGTGCCATAACTACAGTGAGAACCTGTACACAGCAAATGACCCTGCTGCATGTTGGTGCGTCTTTAGATAAAGTAAATATTTATTAAACTATTATTTAAAAATCTCTTCTCTCTCGCAGTCATATTTGCCGCTCGCAAATCGGCCGAGGATACGCAGGCCACTTTGCGTATATTACTGGATCGGGGCTGCAAAGAGCTAATAAATGCGCCCGACTCATTGGGCAATACGCCTCTGCACGCATTGATTGTTCGCTACGCCTTAGAAGAGGCTCGCTATGGTTATGATAAATGGAGCAAATGGGATGTATTGCATTTGGTAAGGTTTCTGTTGCAGAGTGGCGCCAAGCCATCGATCAATCAAGCAGGTAACAGTGCCATGGCTTGCGTATTTCGGCATTTACGCGATTGGGAGGTCTGTTACGAGTTGCTCAATATGCTAATCAGAGAGGATGGTGAGTAGAGTAGTAGAGAAATATAATACAACAATGATATCATATATACTCTTCTCTCTATGTAGGTGATCCAAATATTGTGGGCCGTGATGGCTCCGTGCCCATAATGGTGCTACTGGTGCCTTTGATTAACAAAGATCACCTACATCACTTTACGCATTCAATGAAGGTGAGCTTTCTCTATTTACCCCCCCCCCCCCCCCCCCACACACATAGCTATTATAATGGATCTTAACTTTCTCTTTAGGTCTGCTATTTGAATTGCATACGCATCTTGCTACAACATGGCGCAAATCCCAATTGCTCGTACAGAGCCAATTTGAAGCCTTTGCACGTGCTGGTCTTTACGGTCAGTGAGAATTTTACGCTTAACTGTGATGCACAGAAACGCACAAACTTTGATTTTATTAAGAATATATTGCTGCTGCTGCTGCAGCACGGCTTGGACTGCAATAAAACATATCAGCACATTCTGCAAGCCGTTATGGATATGGTCCAGAACGTGCGCACTTGCCAGGATATGGAATGCATCTATGAATTAACCCTAACGCTCATTCAATATGGAGCCGATCCAAATATTGTGCTGAGCAGCAAAACAACACCAGGCATTGCAATTTTCTCCAGCGAAATAGCCAGCTATGGCGAGGCACTTGGTGGCGCTGGTGGTGCTGGTCCTAGCGCCGGTGCTGGTGGAGGTGGAGCAGCGGGCGGTGCAGGTGGTGGCGGCGCCGCATCTGCTGCCCTGGGCGACAATACGTTTCGCAATTCGTTTCGCACAAATTCACGCTATCTGCTTTTCTACTATATTATACTGATAACGAAAAAAGAATTTATACTCAACGATCCGCAACTGACATTCACGCGCATCATTCATCTCTTCTATCTAACCATGGAGCATGATCCACTCTACAATTGCCTCAAGTCTTTGCACAATTTCTACGTTGCCCAAGTGCCCAACAAAAAGACCGAACAACTGATTGCCCTCATCTCCACGCTCTATCGAAAACCACGCAGTCTTAAGCAGCTTGCTCGCATGGCCATTTACGAGGCGATGAATCGCAAGCTGGCCCAGAATGTGAATCGCTTGAATTTGCCGGGTCCGCTGAAGGATTATGTGCTGCAATTTGAAAGATAACAAGTGCAAACGATTAAAATATTAACTACGTAGAGAGCGTCGTCGAATGTTAACCCTTTAACGACCAATGACTAATTAGAATCAACTGCAACCAATCATTATTGCAATTGTTTTGTTGCTCTTTAAGCCACATGCTTACATACATACATATATCACTAACCAGACACAACACTTAAATGGGACAAATTGAAAATCGTTTTTGATTGGCTCTCTCAATCCAGAAGCCATAACTGCTGAGAGCCATAAACCTAAACCTCTCTCTCTCCCTCTAAATTGCTCTCTCATTCAAATATGTGTGTGTGTGTGTTTGTGTGCGTGTCGAAGCGCAGGCAGCCATGCACTCTATACCCGACTCCCGTTTGAGTGTGGAGTATTGCAAAATAGTTGAAGGCTTCGTAAAACTCAGAGGAAAATATTAATATTTGCATAATTTGCAAAAACCAAAAAAGGCCAAGATCTTTTTCTGTTGATCAAATTTGTTGTAGATGTCCCATCTATCTGTTTAATGGGTTAGTGGTTTTATGTAATATGTTACATACTGTTATTAAATACCTAAACACAGTATATAAAAAACATACATATATATCCATGCATTATATAATTATTATAAAGATAAAATATGAAAACGCTTAAATGTACCTACAAAAAAAAAAAAAAAGAAGAGAAACTAAAAAAGATCATCAAAATCAAACATGTGCAATTTCTTTTATATGAATCTATTGTTCAAAACGCTCATAACTAAATTATGTATTGTGAAATATTCAATTGTATAACATTTACGGCCCACCCTCGCCCTTAAGCTATGTATTTCTTATGCCTATGAAAATACCAAATAACAGTAAAACACTCTATCCTCTAACACACACATACACATACACACATTTACATTTATTGACATCTGCATAAAGTTAAGGCTGTTTTTTGATGAACAATTCGGGGTTCTCTTTTTAGAATATTGTATATTTGAAGGCAATTTAACAAGTGTTATACATACATAAATATACATATATATTTATGTATATGTATTTATAATTATTATTGTAATTATTGTTGCTTAAAACAAAACATAAATTGTTAATCTGATCTGTAATGTCATTTGCAATCGAATTGGATCCGATAGCGATATCGGTAAATTAAATAAATACAAAACAAATAAATATGCAAACGGATCTTTCAAATAGGCAATCGAACTGGAACCGATAAAAATATCGTTATTGTTATCGGCACATTAAGTCAGCACTAATGCATTCGAAAAGGACAAAACGGGAATTTCAAAATGGCTGCTAACGTCTCTCTCTCAATTCAGCAGGTGTCGACAACTTGGAAAGTATGACAGACATGGAATACACAAAATATATATACGTACATGTGTATAAATATTTGTTAATATATATATATATATATATATATATATATATATGTATTCAAGTTACCTTAGTAACGATTAACAGGACGTTCGACTCGAGTGTTAAGTCGTTGCAGGTTTATTTGCAACGCTTTAACATATATTTTTTCACATGAGCAGCAGTTGCACCATAACGGGAATTTACAGTTAGCTGGTCATCATCATGTATAGCCGTAAACTGGAGCACATGCATCGCCCGTCCTCGGACATCACAAAATACGACAATGAGCCATATATGAAGAACCCGCTGCTCACCTTTCGGCTCTCCGAGGTGTATGAAAGGCGCCACTATTTGTTCCTCAAGCAACGGGCTGCGGACATCAAAGTGAAGATAGCGAAAAAACCATTTGAGCCGGAACCCGAGATGCGAGCGCTGCCACAGTCACACTATGTTGACAATTTGCGGCGCGAGGTGCGAAAAATTGTTGTGCCACGCATGCTGCGTAAAACGGAGGCTAAGATCTTAAGCTTTGCACAGGAACGACTGAAGAACAAATATCCGGAACTAGTTAAGTCGTACATGGCCGATGTGCATGGTGAATACGATCGGCTAATGAAAATATATAGCATGAAGAACATATTGCAGCATCCCGAATTTGCTGATGAAGATCCTTCAAAGTTTGATTTACCCCATGCCGATTTCCTTTCCAGTCTACCAGGACGCTCAGCGAACTATAAAGTCTATCTGGAGAATCGTCGTAAGATCGCACAGAAATTGCTTATTCTGCAGCCACCGATGCGTGTCATACTCAGCATCTCTGTGACGGATCTACCGCAGTTTACCTGCAATTTTCAATATGTGAGCAGCATGGGCGCTCAGCAGCAGCAGGTGGGTCTCTGTGGCAAGGAGGCGCTGTCTACTAAATTTTACCGGAAGTATATACAGAATCAATTGGATAAGGTGAACACATTTCTACGCTGGAATTGGTATACCCGATTAGTGGCTGTGCTCAAGCGGATGCTACGCAAACGTGTGATGCCTTTTAATATGTGGAAGCGAGCCTGGAGTGGCTTGGAAGGTCTAATGAACCGTGAAGTGAACAATTTGAAGATGCGCACCTTTGAGGAACTGTATCGCATCTGTAGTAGTCCGAGTACTATACCCGTTTTTCGCGTGTCCTTGGTTTGGATCGATGAAGAAGATGGCCTGGATATAAGACCTAACTTAGCCAATATTCAGTCTAATTTTGGTGAGATTATCACTGAAATTTCAATGGTGGGCTATCGCATGGAAGCCCTTCAGCCGCAAGTGGACACTTTGACAACCTTTGCCCAGGTTAACGACTACCTGAAGATTGAGATGAATGAGAATTATGTGAAGGATGTAATAAAAAAGGCGCAAAAGATTATCTGTTCTACTTACACTGAAATAACTGAGTATGTGCATGGCTATCGAGAGAAATATAGAGGTCTATACTCTGACGAGGTACGAACGGAGCTTAACAAATTTCTGGATGAGCCGCACGAATTTGAAGAATACTTTTCACGCATCGAAACCTATTATGAGTATATAAATATGCTACGTAGTGAACCCGTGACGGATTATTTCGAAGTTGCGGTTATTGACAACGAACCCCTTATCCAGTCATTGCGCGCTCTGGCCGAGAGTCTAATCTCAAATATAACCGCAATTATAATAAGCGAACATATTCGTGCTGAGGAGGAAATCTGTGTGGAGTTCGAGAAGATCAAGGAGAAAGCATTGCTAATACCTAAGTCCACAGAAGAGCTACTCGCGAGTGCGGAATATATGATCTATGTGAAGATGCAGAAACTGGCTGAGCTAACGGATCGTATTCAATATTGCCTGCAAGTGGGCACCAACATTGTGGAGCTCACCCAGATGTCCAAGTATCATTTCGATTTGACCATCAGGACAATCAACTGGATCAAAGATATTAACGAGATCTGTGACTATAATGCTTCACAGCAGGAACAATATAAATTTATGTTTGAGGAGCATTTGCAGGAGGTGGTGAAGAAGCTAAACTCCGATATTTTGGAAATGGTTCCCAAGTTAGGGATAATCGATGATATGAGCAGACCAGACAAGTTTCGTGAGTCCTATATCATACTTCAGAATTTTATAGATCAGCTCAAAACCTTTGATGACTATGTGGCCTGGATCAACAAGGAGGAGAAACTCTTCAAAGTCAATCAAACTGAATATCCAACTCTAGAGGTTGTCAAAACCTTCGTCTATCCCTTTGCAGAGCTAATGAAGTACGTATAATGCAACATACATATAAGAAATAGGTTTATTTACTACATATATTTTCTTTTTAGACTCTGCATTGAATGGCAGCGGTATTTGAGCGTTTGGACGGATGGTCCGTTTGAATACTTGGAGCCAAGGTTTGTCGAGACCACGACGGAAGATTATCTAAAAGAGTTTCAGAGGAACCAAAAGTACTATCGCGTCAAGATCAAACAAGATATGGTTGAGAATCCGGTTTGCAAATTTAAGGTAACTTCTGCATAAGTAGAGCATATATTGCAGCATCGTTTATATATACCTTCTGACTTTTAGGGTCAAACAGAGGATCCCGATCCAGAGAAACATCCCGTACCCGTTCGTCTATGCGCCTCAATGATAAAGTCTATCAAGGACTTCAGCATCGGTGTTTTCATTGTGAATACTCTTTGTAATCCGGCGCTGCGTAAGCGTCATTGGAAAGAAATGTCGGATATCGCTGGCTTTGACATTACGCCAGATGCAGGAACAACGCTTCGTAAAATACTCAACTCCGGCTTAGACCCCATACTCGATCAGTTTGAAATAATTAGCATTAGTGCAAATAAGGAATTGCAACTGTGGAACAATCTGCAGATCATGATCAAAGAGTGGGAAAACAAGGTGTTTCCCACCGGACCCTACAAAGAGACAGGCGTTACAATCCTATCCAGCTTGGATGACATACAAGCCTTATTGGATGATCACATACTTAAAACATTGACCATGCGTG
This sequence comes from Drosophila stalkeri, assembly GCA_035047405.1. Classification (NCBI taxonomy): domain Eukaryota; kingdom Metazoa; phylum Arthropoda; class Insecta; order Diptera; family Drosophilidae; genus Drosophila; species Drosophila stalkeri. The sequence continues at coordinate 16,243,985 of JAWNPR010000041.1, read as the reverse complement.
GCTCGGCTTTTATGAAGCCCTGCGAGGAAGAAGTCCGTTCTTGGTATGAGAAAATTATGCGCGTTAATGAAACGCTTGATCAGTGGGGCAAGGTGCAGGTGAATTTCCTTTATCTATTGCCCATTTTCTCCTCCAAGGACATTGTTGCCCAGATGCCCGAGGAGGGTCGCCTCTTCGTCACAGTCGAACAGACCTACATGCGAAATATGGGCTTAGTGCTCAGGAATCCTTTGGTTATGGAAACGGCTCCACTTTCTGGACTACTGGAGTCGCTGCAAAAAGCCAACGAACTGTTGGAGGATATCTCAACTGGTGTTAGCAACTATTTGGAAAAGAAACGATTATATTTTCCACGTTTCTTTTTCTTGGCCAACGATGAGATGCTGGAAATTCTATCCGAGACAAAAGATCCATTGCGCGTTCAGCCGCATTTAAGCAAATGTTTCGAGGGTATTAATATATTGGAATTCGATTCAGCTAAAAATGTTTTAGCCATGATCAGCAGTGATAAGGAGCACATTGCCTTCATAGAACAGATTTCCACAGCTGCAGCTGGAGGAAGTGTGGAGAAATGGCTTGTTGGAGTGGAGGAAGAGATGCTGAAGGCCGTACGCTATCAATCGGAACTCTCCTTTAATCATTATCCGACCGTGAAGCGTAATGAGTGGGTGTTGGAGTGGCCACAGATGGTCGTCTTGGCTGTTTCCCAGGTCTACTGGGCCTCCAAGATGCACAGTTGTCTGCGTCGCAGCTATGGCGGCAATCAGGCCGTAATGAATCAGTATTTCCAGGAATTAACTAAGGAACTGAATGATATTGTCACGCTTGTGCGTTCGCCTGTCATTAGCAATCTGAATCGTATCACCATTAAATCTTTGATTGTCATCGATGTCCATGCCAAGGATGTCACCGAGGAGCTGATCAGACTTAAGATCAGCAGCGAATACGACTTTCAGTGGCTGGCCCAGATGCGTTACTACTGGGAGGATTCAACGATGTTGGTGCGCATTATAAATGCAACGGTTCCCTTTGCCAACGAATATCTGGGCAATTCGGATCGTCTGGTCATCACGCCACTCACCGATCGCTGTTATCGCACCTTGGTGGGCGCCTATCAATTGCATTTGAATGGTGCTCCCGAAGGACCCGCCGGCACTGGCAAAACGGAGACCACAAAGGATTTGGCCAAAGCTCTGGCTGTACAATGTAAGGTCTTTAACTGCTCCGACGGCTTGGATTACAAGGCCATGGGAAAGTTCTTTAAGGGCTTAGCCTCCTGCGGTGCTTGGGCTTGCTTTGATGAGTTCAATCGTATAGAACTGGAGGTGCTTTCGGTCGTTGCCCAGCAGATATTGCTCATCATTCAGGCGGTGCGTGCGAATGCAACCAAATTTATGTTTGAAGGAACGGAATTGACTCTAAATCCTGCCTGCTACGTGTGCATCACCATGAATCCCGGCTATGCGGGTCGTTCCGAGCTGCCTGATAATTTGAAAGTACTTTTCCGTTCGGTTGCCATGATGGTGCCGGATTATGCTATGATTGGTGAGATTTCGCTGTACTCCTATGGCTTTGTGGATGCACGAAAGCTGGCCGTGAAGATCGTGACCACATATCGCCTCTGCTCGGAGCAGTTGTCCAGTCAGAATCATTACGATTATGGCATGAGAGCCGTGAAAACTGTGCTGTCCGCCTGTGGTAATATAAAGAAGCAATTTCCGGATGAGGTGGAAGATATATTATTGCTACGTAGCTTAATGGATGTAAATTTGCCGAAATTTTTGTCTTTTGATGTGCCACTGTTCGAGGGCATCATATCGGACATCTTTCCTGGCATTAAACTGCCTCACATAGATTACACTCTCATGGAGCAGGAGTTTAAGCGTGTTTGCAAAGAGGAGATCTTGGAGCCAGCGCCCAGTTTTCTGCTTAAGGTCATTCAAACATATGAGATGATCATTGTGCGACATGGTTTCATGCTTGTCGGCGAGCCCCTAGCGGGCAAATCGAAGACACTTCAGGTACTAGCCAAAGTACTCTCAGCGCTCAAGATAAAGGCGCCATCCAAGAGTCCCTACTTTCAGCATGTACAAATGGGCATTATGAATCCAAAGTCCATAACAATGAATCAGCTTTATGGCTCCTTTGATCCTATATCTTATGAGTGGACCGATGGACTGGTGGCCAAAATCTTTCGAGATTTTGCAATGACTCCTACGCCAGACAGAAAATGGGTAAGCCAAAAAAAAAAAAAAAAAAAAAAAAAAAAAAAAAAAAAACATTGAATAAAGAGGAGAGCTTCTATATCTGCCTTTGTCTTTCTACAGGTTGTCTTCGATGGTCCAGTTGATGCTGTATGGATTGAGAACATGAATACTGTGCTGGATGACAACAAGAAATTGTGCCTGACCAGCGGTGAGGTTGTCACAATGTCCAATGAAATGTCCATGGTATTTGAGGTCATGGATCTGGCTCAAGCCTCACCAGCTACGGTTTCAAGATGTGGCATGATCTACATGGAAGCATCGACTTTGGGCTGGCGTTCCTTTGCCAATACTTGGCTCAAGAAGGCCGATCCACGCTGGGCGGACAAGGAAAATACGAAATACGTGTTGGATATGTTGTCGTGGTTATTGATGCCGGTAAGAATTGGAATCTAGATTCATAAATATCAGATTTTAATATATTTATATTTCTATTTTTCAGTGCATGACCTTTGTCAGACGCTTTTGCAGTCAGTTCGTGAAGCCAGGCGAATTTAATTGCATGCTAACTACATTTGATTTGATTGATATGCTGCTCGACGAGGCCATCGAAGAGAATCCAGAGGACTATGACAAATATATGGAGAGCTATATACAAGCAGCAATGCTTTACAGCTTGGTCTGGGGCGTTGGCGGTGTATTAGATATCAATTCTCGTGAGAAATTTGATGTGTTTCTAAGAAAAGTGAGTAGCTAGGGCAGCTATAAAGCTCTTTTAATAATAATCCCAATATCTACTCTCATTAGCTCTACGAGACTGAACCTGCAGGAATGGGTAAAATGGAAATAACTCCGCCCATAGATGGACTCATTGTGGACTATGTGTTTGTGTTTAAGCAGCGTGGCAATTGGCGTTATTTTCCCGAGATGGCCAAGCGTATGGATATTGAAGAGACGAAAATAGGTGTCATTGTGCCCACTGTGGACACGGCACGCTATTTGCATCTGCTCAAGCTGCATGTGCAGCATAAGAAGAAAATGCTACTCATCGGACCCACGGGCACGGGCAAAAGCGTCTATATACAGAACTATCTGATGAATAAGCTTAATCCTGAACTCTATGAAACGGGCTTCATAACATTCACTGTCATGATCACTGCCAATCAGACCCAGGAGCAGATCATAGCCAAGCTGCAGAAGTGGAAGCGTGGCATCTATGGCCCGCCCAAAGGTATGCAGAGTGTGCTCTTTGTGGACGATATGAATATGCCGGTGAAGGAGGTTTATGGCGCTCAGCCACCCTTGGAATTGTTGCGTCAGTTCTTTGACTATGGCCATGTGTACGATCTGAAGGATAGCTCCAAGATTTTCATTCATAATATATTGATAATGACCGCCTGTGGGCTGCCTGGCGGCAGTCGTCAGGACGTTTACCCACGCTTCCTCAATCACTTCAATGTCTTCTCGATCAATACGTTCAGCGATGATACCATGTTCCGCATCTTTCTCAATGTGGCCTTATGCGGTTTTCGGCGCTCTGGCCATGGCCAGGATGTGTTTGTGCTAACCAATCAAATCATCAGCGCCACTCAGAGCATATATAAGAGCGTGCAATCCGAGATACGAGCAACGCCAGCTAAATCGCATTATATATTCAATTTGCGTGATATTTCGCGAGTTGTCACAGGCTGCACGCTGGTGCGCAAGGAATCGGTGAATGATAAGAAAATGCTGGTTAGAGTCTGGTATCATGAGGCAATGCGCGTCTTCTATGATCGTCTGGTGGACGATACCGATCGCAAATGGATGTTCGACAAGCTCAACGAATGCCTGAAGGCCAACTTCAAAGACAAAGTGGAGACAGTTTTTGATAAGTATTGTACGGTGAGTATAAGATCAGAGTGATCAAAATATATTTGGAATATGATTAATTTAACATTTCTCTTTGCCATTCAGGAGGATGAACCAGAGTTTACTATGGAGAGAGCCAATACGGTTCTGTTTGGCGTCTATTTTGACGAGGATAGTGAGCCGGATGAGAGACGTTATGAAGAGGTGCCCAGCATGGAAGTCTTTTATAAGATAGCCGAAACGAGCCTGGAGGACTACAATTCGACGCGTCGCTCCAAGATGGACGTCACATTGTTTACTTTCGCTTTGCAGCATCTGAATCGTATTTGTCGCATCATTTCGATTCAGGGAGCGAGCGCCTTGCTGATTGGCCTGGGCGGCTCGGGCAGGCAATCGCTCACCAAGCTGGCCACCAATATGGTGCAGACCTCGTTCTTCCAGCCGGAGATAACGAAGAACTATGGCGCCAACGAATGGCACGATGATATAAAGGCTATACTGAAGGAGGCGGGCGGCATGAATAGGCACACGACATTTCTCATCACAGAGAATCAAATTAAAATGGAGCTCTTTCTGCAGGACATTGACTGTCTGTTGAATCAGGGCGAAGTGCCCAACATTTTTCCCATCGACGAGAAGCAGGAAGTGATCGAGATGGCTCGTCTGGCCGCCCAAGGTGGCAATCGCAACATTGATGTCTCCGCTCTCCAGGTCTTCTCCTTCTTTGTGAATCGCTGCAAACAGAAGCTGCACATCGTGCTCAGCTTTTCACCCATTGGCGATGCGCTCCGTACGAGGGTGCGTTTGTATCCCTCGTTGGTGAATTGCTGCACCATCGATTGGTATGACAGCTGGCCCGAGGAGGCCTTGCAAATGATAGCCAAAATGTCGCTGGTGGATGTGAATGTGCCGTCGGAAGAAATCAAACTGGCCATCATGGATACATGTCAATATTTTCATACGACAGCGGCGCGTGTCACACGCGACTTCTGTCAGATGGCTGGGCGACATATCTATCAGACCAATGCGTCCTTCATTGAGCTCATTCGATCGTTCCAGACTCTAATTGCGCGCAAGCAGGGCGAGACGATGCAGGCCAAGATGCGCTACATTGGTGGATTGGATACATTGGCTGCGGCAGCTGCTGCAATTTCCATAATGCAACGGGATTTGGGTGCACTGCAGCCCAAGCTGGTGGCCTTGGCTGAAGCTTCACGCAAAATGATGTTGGAAATCAATAAGGAGACACTTGCTGCCAGCGCCGCTGCGGAGCAGGTGAAACAGGACGAGGAAGTGGCCTCTGTGCAGGCAGCGGCGGCACAGGTGCTGAAAGGTGAATGCGAGAAGGATTTGGCCAAAGCTATACCTGTGCTGGAAGATGCTTTGGCTGCCTTGAATACCCTGAAGCCAGCTGATATTACATTGGTGAAGTCCATGAAGAATCCTCCTCCTGTTATTAAGCTCGTCATGGCAGCGGTGTGTGTGATGAAGGGTCTGCCGGCGGAGAGAATACCAGATCCGGCCACTGGCAAGATGGTCAACGATTTCTGGGGTCCCAGTAAGCGTATTCTGGGCGACATGAATTTCCTGCCCGCCCTCAAGGAGTTCGATAAGGATAATATACCCGTTGAGGTTATGAAGCGCATACGCAAGGAGTTTATACCCCACAAGGATTTCCAGCCACACATTGTGGCCAAGGCATCCAGCGCCGCCAAGGGCTTATGCCAGTGGGTCATCGCAATGGATCTGTACGACAATGTGGCCAAGGTGGTGGCACCTAAAAAAGCGAAACTTGCTGCAGCTGAGAAGGAATATTCGGATACGATGGCCTTTCTGGCCGAGAAGCGCGCCATGGCAGCTGCTTTGGAGGAGAAGGTGGCGCAGCTCAACGTCGAATTGGACAAGGCCAATGAGGAAATGCAAAATACTGAGCAACATGCCGAGAATTGTCGCAATAAGCTGATCAGAGCCGAGGCATTGATTGGCGGCCTGGGCGGAGAGAAGGCACGTTGGAGTAATGCCGCAGATGATCTTCAGGATCTCTATGATCATTTGCCAGGCGACGTGCTCATCTCGTGTGGCATCATTGCCTACCTATCGGCAGTTAATTTGCAATATCGTTCATCCTGTGTGAACGATTGGTTCAAGAAGTGCAACTCTTTGCAGATACCATGCTCGAAGAAGTATTCGATTACAGCTGTGCTTGGACTGGAGGTCACCATACAGAACTGGCAGCTGGACGGACTGCCCAACGATGAGTTCTCCAGCGAGAATGCCATCATATCGGCCAACTCTAGCCGCTACAGCTTGTTCATTGATCCCCAGGGACAGGCGAACAATTGGCTAAAGAATATGGAGCGGAAGAATCGATTGAATTGTGTCAAGTTCAATCAGAGCAACTACATGAAGGTCATTGCCGAAGCTTTGGAATATGGTGCGCCGGTGATCATTGAGAATGTGCAAGAGGAGCTGGAGGTGCCGCTCGATCCGATCCTAATGAAGCAAACTTTCCTGCAGGGCGGCATCAAGCACATCAGCTTGGGTGAGAATATCGTACCGGTCTCTCCACACTTCCGCCTCTATATGACCTGCAATTTGCGTAATCCTCACTTTCTGCCTGAGACATTCAATAAAGTGACCGTCATTAATTTCGCATTGACACAAAATGCTTTAATGGATCAACTGCTGAGCATTGTGGTGGCCAAGGAGCGACCTGATCTACAGGAGCTGCGCATCATGCTGACCACCGAGGCGGCCGCCAATAAGGGAGCACTGCGTGATGCCGAGAATATGATCTTGAAGACCTTGACTAGCAGCGAGGGTGATATTTTGGAGAATGAGGCAGCCATCGTTATCTTGGCCGATTCGAAAACTTTGTCAAAGGACATCACCGAGAAGCAGGAGGCAGCCAAGGAGACATCCGCAAAAATCGAGGCTTTCCGCTTGAATTACAAACCCGTTGCTGTTCACTCCTCCATATTATATTACTCGATTACGGACTTACCCAATATAGATCCGATGTATCAGTTCTCACTCAACTGGTATATCAATCTCTATATGTACTCCATTGAGACGGCGAACAAGTCAAAGGAGCTGCCGCGTCGCATCAAGTTCCTGGTCGATGGCTTCACTAAAAACTTGTATAACAACGTCTGCCGCTCCATATTCGAAAAGGACAAACTTCTCTTCTCGTTTATATTGACTGCGAGAATTCTATTGGGCACTGGACAGGTGGAGATGCGACATTTGGCACATCTGCTGACGAATGCCAAGGAGTCGACTAATATTCCACCAAATCCTGATCCTGATTGGATAACTGATACAGTTTGGTTGAATGTACTGCGATTGGAGGAGCTGAAAGAGTTGAATGGCATTGTCGCATCGTTCCGTAAAAATCTACCTGCCTGGCAAGCGATCTATGATCATGTGTCGCCCGAGCTGCAGCCGTTGCCTCAACCCTGGCAGGATAAGACCACGGCCTTTGAAAAGATCATCGTGCTCAAGGCCTTACGTCCGGACTCTGTATTCCTTGCTGTTCGACTTTTCATAGCGAATACAATTGGGGAACAATATGTCACGCCCCCTGAGTTTGACATTTCAAAATCATATGCCGATTCGACGGCCTTGACTCCCTTGCTCTTCATCTTGTCACCAGGCGCTGATCCCTTGGGCTCTTTGCTAGCTTTCGCTGAGAAAATGGGCCAAGAGGAGACGTTCCAAAGCATTTCGCTGGGTCAGGGTCAGGGACCAATTGCCACAGCTCTAATCAAGAATGCCCAGGATATGGGCTACTGGGTGTGCCTGCAGAACTGTCATTTGGCTGCATCTTGGATGCCCACGCTAGAGTTTCTATGGGAGAACATGGACACGTTTAATACGCAGGGTAAGCCAGTAGTAAAGCCGTCAGTAAAAATATTATTGAAGTTAAAATAACTATATTTATTTCCAGCAAACTTTCGCATTTGGCTGACTGCCTATCCGACGCCACAGTTTCCCGTGACGATCCTCCAAAATGGCGTTAAGATGACAAATGAACCGCCAACGGGTCTAAAGGAGAATCTCACACGCTCTTACAATTCGGAGCCCATTAACGATCCGGAGTTCTATACGGGCTGTGCTAAACAGGATCGAGCTTTTACGCGTCTGCTATTCGGCATTTGCTTTTTCCATGCGGTCGTACAGGAGAGACGTAAATATGGTCCACTAGGCTGGAATATACCCTACGGATTCAATGAGTCCGATTTGCAAATCTCTGTGCTGCAGCTGAGTGTAAGTTAGCTTTGTGAAATGATCGATATATATATATATATATATAAATTTATATTTATATGCATACTTCTTCGCTCTCTTCCAGATGCTGCTCAATCAGTACGAACATGTTCCCTACGATGCCATCTCCTATTTGACCAGCGAGTGCAACTATGGCGGTCGCGTTACAGATAATTGGGATCGACGTTGCATTGTTACAATACTCGCTGATTTCTGTAATGCCCAAGTGGTGAATGATAATCGCTTCCGATTTGCCACCGATGATCGTTATATTTTGCCACGTAAAACGGAGCACCGGGAGATATTACGTTATCTCGATGAGAGTGTGCCGTCTTTGGCTCCACCGGAAGTTTATGGTTTGCATGCGAACTCTGGCATTACGCGAGATTTGCAGACAACCAAAACTCTGTTGGATTCGATGATCCTGCTCTTGGGCAGCGAGGCGGCGGGTAGCGCTGGCGGCGGTGTTAGCCCTGAGCAAATGATAATTGATACGATTAAGCAAATTGAGAGTGATATGCCTGCAGACATGGATATCGAGGGAGCGGCAGAGAAATACCCTGTGGATTATAATGAGTCAATGAATACGGTGGTCGTACAAGAAATGGAACGTTTCTTGAAGTTGCAAAAAGAGATTCGTGCCTCCTGCCGAGATCTGGCCATGGCTATCAAAGGTATCATTGTGATGACGCCCGATTTGGAAAACGTAATGATTGCCATGAAATACAATCGTATACCCACCAAGTGGATGGGTAAATCTTATCCGTGCCTCAAGCCGCTCGGCTCATATGTTCAGGATTTATACAAGCGTCTCAATTGGCTACATCAGTGGCATCGTGTGGGCAAGCCGCCCACCTTCTGGCTCTCCGGGTTCTTCTTTACCCAAGCCTTCCTAACGGGCGCCATGCAAAATTTTGCCAGAAAATATAAAATACCCATTGATACGCTAACCTTTGACTATGATGTGCTGAAAGTCGAAACGAAAAGCACGCCACCAGAAGATGGCATCTATTGCAATGGATTGTTTTTGGAGGGCGCTCGTTGGCACTGGGAGCAGAATACATTGGCCGAGCAGCTGCCGAAGATTTTGATGTATGTAATGCCAGCGATATACTTCCGACCCTTACCAATTCTGGATGTTACCGAAGGTTCGCGTTATCGCTGTCCCCTATACAAAACAGCTGAGCGCAGGGGCACGCTCTCCACCACAGGACATTCGACAAACTATGTGGTTCCTCTTCTGTTGAACACACAAGTGAAAGCTTCCCACTGGGTAAAGAGAAGCGTCGCTTTAATTTGCCAAACCAACGACTGAAAACGCAAAAGGACTTTGAATATTATTTCATTCGTTTGCAGATTAAAGCTAGAGAGAACAAAGAAGACTTGACCTGCAGTTAAACAGGACTTCAATTAAAAAGTTTTTAAAGCAATTTAATCAGATGCCCTTATATATTGGGTATTTTATTATTTCAAAATTAGAATATCGACTCTATTATCTGTATAATATATATATCCATATACATATATTCCAATTCACAAATAAAAGACCGTAGTCAACACAAGATATTAAATAAAATTGTGAAATGAATGACAATTGCATAAATAAAGATACTATCAATTACTATGTGTTTCACTGCATGTTTTTATTTATTAGACATTCTCATTCGAAATTAGAAATTGGGCGCTCTTATTCGTATAATATACATATATATTGTATATATATATATTCACAGCATTTGAAACGCTTCAAAAAATTAATAAGACGCAGAGCCAACCAACACGAAAATATAAAAAATGAGAAAAAACAGGCATTTGCTTGCTTACTGGGACTTTTAAAGCCCCAGCAAGGAAGTCAAGAAAATACATAGTGTAGACTTTGGATTCATGATAATTCTGCAGCCGCTAATTATGTTACTAATAATGATGATGATAATGATCATGACGGGGAGGGTATATTATTGTTCTCTTATTGGGAGCGACATCCCAGAACATCGGCATGTCCCTCATCAGAACTACTCGGGTGACTGCCACGTTGGCGACGTTGCTGTTGCTCCTGCCGTTCAGCTCCAGCTGCCCCACTTCCAGGACTCAGGCTGATATTGCTGCTGCTGCTACTGCTACTGCTGCTGCTAAATAGATCACGATTTCGCTCGCGTGGATTCTGTCCAGCCGCAGCGGATGCTGCATTACGCCTTGGTTCTATAAGCTGTCTTATGAAATAATGTATTTGATTAATATCAAAGTCGCCCACATCCAAAATACTGCGTCTAAAATTGCGTTGCAACGTCTCTTTTAAAGCATCCATGCGAGGTACCTCCTGCAGCAATAAAAAAAAAACAATTAAGACAAATTATTAAGAAACCCAAATATAAGCTATGATAAACACTTACAGCTTCTGGCTGACCACTGGGCGTCCAAATCTTGACATCGTGATCTAGTCCAGATGTGGCCAGCACTGGCATCCATGGATGCTGCTCCAGACAGTTTACGACACCAGCATGATCGCCTTTAACAAAGTTCATCACGGCTTCGGTGTTCTTGTCCCAAAAGAAAATATTGCCACAATCACTGCCGCTGATGATATACTCGGAGTGTGGGCCAAAGAAGTTGACGCCTTTAATGGTGCGGCTATTGCTGTGGAATGAAGAATAATATGATAATTTATATAATATATTTTCTTTCAATATCAAATTATTATAGTTACATGTGTCCCTCATAGTAGTGTAGAAATTCGCCATCCTTGTAATTGCGACTGTCATAGAGATAAATACCCGCATCGCTGTAGGAAGCGAGTATCTCGCTGCCGCTGTGATTGTAAACAGCGCAGGTAATCTGCGTGATCTTTATCTAAAAAAGATTAGAGATTAGCTAAAACACTCTCACATAGAGATATTATTTTTTGTCTCACATCTTTCAAGTCCTTGGGCGTCATTTCGTGCACAGGCTTGGAGTTCAGATTGCGTTTGTCATAGACACGCAATTTGTCATCGGACCCGCTAACACAAAACTCTGGCATATACGGATGATGAGCGATGCTAAACAGACGCACGCGTCTATTGTCCTCGCTGGAGATGCAGCGCAGCATAGTTGAGCATGCATTGCTGCGCAAATCGAAGTGTTTTACTGCAGCATCCTCGCCAGCGCTCATGATCTCATGACGACTCTGTGGCACAACGACCAACTTATGCACAGCATCACTGTGGCTGTAGAGACGGGTAGTCTTGACGCTGCTGCTGCCGGATGGTGGGATGACAGCGCGTCGCACTTGACCATCACGGCTGGAGGAGACGATGTCCAGACAGCCGACGCTGTCAATGAACTTTGTTTGGAATATATTCAAACTATGGCCAGATCTGAAGTTGTGGCGCGGTTTACCCTTTGCCCAGTCCCAAATAATGATGCTCAGATCATCGGAGCCGGAGCAAATCAAGTCGCCCGTGCGATTGAAACTCAAGCAGTTGACACAGCATCGATGCAAGCTCAAGGAATCCAATAATTTCATTCGCTCAACCACCTGTCTGGTGGCATAGTAACATTGACCAAAGCTCTGCGATGAGGTTTGTCCGCCACGCCAATCGATGCGATTGAATAAGTTATGCTCCCTTCGCATCAACTCCTGGGCGAAATTCCAATTATAGTCGGGTTTCGGTTTACCCATGACTTTGTTGACTGCAACATCAATTTGGGCCTTATCTGCAGGATTTGCTTCCGTCTCAGTGTAATCGTCATCCTGCAGAGAATAGGAATATTACAAATTAGCTGATGTATCTATAAAGACAGCGAATAACTTACTTTGAAAAGCATCATATTTAAATAATTAATCATTATAACAATATTATATTCTTTTTAAAATTCGAAAAGTATATAGGTATTGCTTACAATTCGACAACGACTACTGATTGTTTCTTTTATATTATTTCGATACCATTTTGTCAATTAAAGCAAAAATATTTCAGCATTCTAGTCTGATTTACATTGATGAAAATGAATAATCATGTTATGAACAGAATCAACCACTTACTGAATCATTTTCCTCATTACTCGAAGTGTAATAGCGATTCCAGAAGGCAACACTCGAACCGGAGCTGCTGTCATCATGCAATTGAGCTCCCTCCGGCGAATGAGATTCATCGTCATCAGTATTTGCTGCCTGATCGACAGCTTCATCAACGTCATCGTCCACATCCGTATTATGGGTATCGCTGTTATTATTTTCATTGGATTCATGATCGCTTCCACTGCTGACCGTGTTTGTGGAACGGTAAGAGCGAATATGCTGTCGTACTAGGCGATGAAATACACGTGAATTTGAATCTGTATTCGCCGTCGCATCCTCATCATCATCAGAGACATTGCGTCTGGTCGATGTTGCCAGTGAAGGATCAGGCTCAGATGATTCGGGAGCTGCCGGCGTCCCCTCCGAACTGTTGTGCAACATGTCATTGATTGAGTGCAAACGCTGTTGAGATCGAGAACTATTGAGTTCAGCAGTGGGCCCATCGCCCGAAGTTTCGACAACTGCAGAGTTTGCTGCCTCCTCGACTGTTCTAACTGGCTGATCCGGCTTCTGTTCCTTATTGCTTGTCTCCAATTCTGTTTCATTTAACTTATTGTCATTGTTGTTGTTGTGGCAAGTCTCGTTTTCCTCATTGCTGCATATGGTGTAAAAATCGATTAAATTCGCATAAGTAAAATGCTTGCCTTTTCTTGCTGACTTACCCAATCAACATGGGATCATCCACTTTCGACCCAGTTGCTGTTTCTGGTTCTGGTGCTCCTTCTTCTTCGTTTTCATATTCGTCTTTATCATTGGAGTTGGTGCGTTTTTGGCGTTTGCAGGCTGTTGCCGCGTCCGAAACACACACTGCCTCAGCTTCAACGTCCATTATCCAAATGTAGTGTGTTAAATATTTGCATTTATCTTAACAACCTGCAATTTTTCCTGTGTACGCAGCAGAAATTAACACGATTGTTTATGTTTAAAGCGGTGATGGGAAATGGCTAACACCAGCAACTGCGATAGCTTAGGGCTGCGTAAGTAGTCAGTTGATCACGCAGCTAATAGACATCGATAGCAAGTTTAAAAATGTATTGTTCTGTTTACTCTAGAAGTGATAAATTGAAATTCATTTTTATTCGAAATTTTTACAATAATTTTTGAAAGGCCTAGTAAATAGGATTTTCTGTTATTTTTGTTGATTTTGAAAATGGTGATAACATATGGGACTCATTCGCGATTACGATTACGATATCACCACGATGTGTCTTATGTTGCTCTTGCAATCAATCAATATCGATAAGTATGTTGCGCCAAGTACTAATTGATATTTGAGTGTACTAAATTCAAATAAAATTCGAGCCACATAGTTTTTATTTATATCTTTGGATTGATAAGCTTCCTAAAAGGCACTATGATTTCATTTGAAATTGTATATACATATTTCGTTAGCCAATTTTGTATTGTGTGTTTTTCAATTGGCCTTTCTGCTCTCTTCAACAGCTTCAATATGCAGAGCGCAAGAAGTTGGTCTTAGGCTCTTTGACTTGAGAGTTCGCTCTTCTGGCTGCGCTGGTAGTTCGGCTTGACTGGTTTTTTTCTGTCTGAGTTTGAATTCACAATGAGTTTGCGGTGCGAGCTCGAAGCAGTTTAGTTATTGGTAACAACGCGTCGACAACGGTGCCGCAGCGGACGACGCGTTTGCCTGGAAGTTTAAGAAAAAACACGTCTTGCAGCAATAAAAATATATTGTACGTAAATCTTATACAATCATTTAAGACATGCACAAACATAAAGCGTACATATAAAATATTTTCTTACGTTTTGAACATGCTATGCACGTTAGCTCTAAGCATTTCTGAATATCAAGTGCTGTGTAGTCAAGTGAATGTGTTTCTCTTTAAAGTTGAAGTTGAAGCTGAAGATGTTTTTAGCGCTAATTAGCTTTCCACGCACATGCAAACACACATACACACCTACATTTATATCAACGCATGACTGAGGCGCAGGCGTAGCTCAAATGAAGAAATTTGAGCGAAATTTTAGTTCCGCTTGTTTCCTGGAGTTGTGATCTGGTTTTCTTTTCTCCTCTCGATTTCTTTACGTATCGCATTTCAACTCCAAGCGAAAAGTTGAGCGAATTAATTTACAGTTCCGCTGTATTCTTGGAGTTGCGATCTGGTTTTTTCCTCTCGATTTTCGATTTTGTTTTCGCATTATTCGCCGCAGTTGCTTTGTGGCTTTTATTGCTTTTATTAATGTGAAGAAGCTGATTCCGGTTTTCAGCTAAAACAAAAGGAAACACACAAAAAATTGCAAGGCGTATCATGAAACTCTAACAATATTGTTTCTTGCAAGTGCTTATTTATGCCATGTATCTCTCTTATCAGCAGCCAAATTGATGTTCTTTGTTCAAGAAAACAATACTGATAGCGATTTGCTGTTGTCAAACTAACTGCGAGGCGAATCACCTCTATTCGCTGTAGACGTCGTAAAATGCTTGACCCATTACCTGAAGCATTTGGTTCGAGAATGAATGAATCATACGCAGTTGGATTTGTATGCATTTGATGCCGGCTGCCCATAAGACTCTACCTGGATGACTGTTTAAGGGGTGCATGAGCGAAAGTTGGGAATCAGGTTTCACGACCCACGTTCTTGTAATATTTGTTTTTGTTTTATTGGCTAGTCAAGCAGGCAGGACGGTTGAATATCCATACAAGTGCGAAGCAGAAACAGGGGGAGAGTGAGAAAGATACTCGGGGTGACGGGAAGATACCCTGGAAAAGGTTATGGTGTTCTAGAAGACTAGCAAATACCCTGTAAATAGCTAAACTCATTAATTTAAAATATTTCAAAATATAAACACAGCCACTTCCATAACTCTGCGCAAAACCCAATATACCCATTTTGTTGCAGGGTATTCAAAACTGCATGATAAAAGAAGTTAACACGGAATGCCATTTATTTTTACCACATTAATAAATACGGTTATCCGCCTTATTATAAGTCTTGAATTTGCCACGAGATGATTCACTCGGAGAACCTATGCATGCAAGATTCTCGTTGCCTTTCACTTTTCTGCTGGCTGTGGGGGAGCGGACTCAATTAAAAGGCGACTTAATTGAGCTTAATGAAAAGTATCTCTTAGATATAATGTTCTTTGCAACTTGACAGTTGTACAGTTAGATGCATTTATGCAGTTCACTTAAGCTGCGCCCACTCAATTTGTGATTTTTTCATATATATATAAATATCTATATATATTTTTTTCAGTTGCACTTAGAAATGTTGCTTGGTGGAGGTGGAGTTTGTAGGCAGACGCTGCTGACGCTTCTGCTGGCCACATTTTTGGCTTCAGTTATGGCTAGAACAGGTGAGTGGCTTTGTGGTAGACCGCAAAAGGGTGGCTAGTCAGTCTTTGACAATTTGTTTCGTTTCATGTTCTGCAGGACCCACACACAACAAGGTGGTTGTTTGCTACATATCCACCTGGGCCGTCTATAGACCTGGCCAAGGCGCCTATTCCATTGAGAACTTCGATGCAAACCTTTGCACCCATGCGGTCTATGCTTTTGCCGGTCTCGATATCACCCAAGCCTCAATCAAGTCGTTAGGTAATATAATTATTTATTGTTTAGACGAACATAATATGCAAATTCGTAATACGACATCTGTGTTGTAGATCCGTGGCAGGACTTGCAGGAGGAGTATGGCAAGGGTGGCTATGAGCGTTTAACGAGCTTGAAGAGCAGCCATCCGCATCTGAAGGTCAGCTTGGCCATTGGCGGCTGGAATGAGGGCTCGAAGAACTATTCGACGCTCGTTGCCAATGTGCAGCAGCGCGAGCATTTTGTGAAACAAGTTTCCGGTTTCGTGCGTAAATACAATTTCGATGGCCTCGATTTGGATTGGGAGTATCCAACGCAACGCGGTGGCAGTCCGCAAGATCGCGAAAATTTCGTTGCATTGACGAAGGCGTTGCGAGAGGAATTCGATAATTATGGACTGCTCTTAACCTCAGCTATTGGCGCTGCCAAAAATGTCATCGATCAGGCATACGATGTGCGACAGATCTCAAGGTATCTCGATTTCCTGCATATCATGTGCTATGACTATCATGGCAGCTGGGATAAAAAAATTGGCTACAATGCACCGCTGACTGCTCCAGTCGAGGATCCATTGAGTGTGGTAGTTATAAAAATTATATATTATATATTATTCATATGTATGCATTATAATCATTTGATTACTTGCAGCAATTCACTATTGACTATCTATTGAAGCTGGGTGCTCCGCCATCGAAGCTAGTCTTAGGTCTGCCCTTCTATGGACGCACGTTTAAAACTGTGGCTCAGGGCAATGTGAATGATGCCAGCGATGGCATTGGTTTTCGTGGCCCATTCACACGTGAAGATGGTTTCCTAGGGTATAACGAAATCTGCGATATATTAAGCAATAAGACCTCCGGCTGGACAACCAAGTGGGACGCCGAGACTAGTCAAATGGTGGCGCGCTCTGAGCGTAATGTTTTCACGCAGGACGTGAATGTTGTGTCTTTCGATAGCTCACGCTCCATCGCTAATAAGGTAAAGTTTGCTATGATGAAGCGATTGGCGGGCGTCATGGTTTGGTCTGTGGACACAGATGACTTCCTCGGCAGATGTGAAGTGGACGACGATACCTATACAGATTTCAAATATGTGAAAACTGCACCGAGAAGGCTTAATCAAAATTACCCATTATTGCGTACCATCAATGAGGCCACCACGCTTGCCCTCGAGGAATTGGCTGCCGATGAGGTCGTAATACCAGATGATTCAGAAAACGAAATACCCCATGGCAAAAATGTTGCAACATCCTTAATTAGCGTAAGTTTAACAATCATATCTGTTTGCGTATTGTTACACAGTCTAACACATTAAAAAGTCCACTAAGTGCCTTAGTTTTTATTATATGTTTGTTCCCCAAATAATAAAACACCAACATTATTAATTTTAAACAAATGGTTTTGTATATTTTCAAATTGAGCGCACTGCTCTACATACTCGATACTTGTGCGCAGAACGTCGATAAGTGCGTTAGCTTATGCTGCAGCCCTCGTTGGCCTATCGACTTTTTCGATTTTCAACTTTAACTGTTATTTAGTAAAATAGCTGCCATATTAAATTATTAATGTGTACATTTTTTTTTATAAGTATAACTTGCAATCTAACGTTTAACTATTTATATATATATATTCGTGTGTGTGAGTGTATGTATAAATATGTATTTATGTATCGGATTGTGTGAGCTATTTAAATACACAAGTAAGCAACATAATTTGTTTAATATTTTCATAGAATACAAATGCTACAGTGTCAACATTCAATATAAACTACAATATGATTTATATATATTTATGTACTATATAATAAGTACATGTGTATGCTACGTAAAAATGTCAAGTTAAAGCAAAGTTTATGGCCGCATGGACCTTAGCGTAAAAAGGGCCAAAGAGAGAGAGAGATGTAAAGAGAGAAAGATTGAGCTCATTTAGAGAGCGAAAATAGATGTACTCGACTTCGTTATGGATGGCAAACATTACATGTGTATGCATATGCGACAATCTGTTTACAAATCATAGTTAAGAGAGTTAACTGTGAGAGTGTGTGTCGGTTCGCCTCAATTGAAGCTTTGTGTTTATAAGCGCGGGAAGCAGGAACATAGATGACAGAGCGCGTAGGAGAGAGGGAGAGAAATACTAAGCTCACATAGAGATCGAATATAACTGTACTCGACTTCGTTTTGGATGGCAATCATTTCACAAATCATAAGGAAAGTGTAGATGAGTGTGTGTGTGTGTGTAAAAAAGAGCATTTTTAATGAAACCTAGACGAAAACCTCAATTTCGTCTCACAAACGTTTGCCTTCCGGCCAATCAGTGCGTTCAGCGCCCGGGCAACGGTTACCTTCATAGATATCCAAATGCTCTCTGGAACGACTCTTCGATTTGGATTTATGTTGCTTGCTGCTGCTGCCAGCGGCGGTCGAGCGTTGAAGCTGGTAGCGATCGTTGATGACCTCATAGTGGGCAGGAGCGTGAATGGTATCATTGCCATTGCCATTCCCGGCCAGCATCAGTTCGTGTATATTCTTTGTGGAGCGCCGATGCGCCTCCAGACACTGTGATTCCGATGAGTACGGGAATGAGGCTACAAAATTGGCAGCCGTTGTCTGTGCAGCAGGGGGCTCGCTGGCAAAATTGGCAGGGGGCGGCGGCAATTGCTGCAGTCCACCATCGCAGGGCGTCGATGGCGATAGATCTGTGAACTCTGTTTTTGCTTCCGATTCCACAGAGCACATGCTCTGTCGCGAGATATCCTTCTGCAGTTGTTGTTGCTGCTGCTCCAAGGCGGCGCTCTTGAGCGTTGGTATATTTAGATTGGAGCTCTCATAGTCATCCTCGAGTCGTGATTGTGGTATAGGCAAACGACTCCGAATCGAGTGCTCCCTTCGTCCAAAACGTTGCGCTAGATAATCCTCGTTGTTGTTGTTGCTTCCGCTTTGATTGCTACTGCAGTTGCTGTGCTGATGATGATGCTGATGTGGCTGATGATAGAAGTTCTCATTGCAACAGCTGCTGACATCTGCAAAGTATACCTCCGATTCGGCAGCTTCCTGGCCCTTGGCTATGGCGCCATTGGAGTCCTGATAGCCATTGTTCTCCACCCCATTGGCAGCTGGTGGCTGTGCCTGCAGCACTTGTTCTTCCTCCTCCTCCTCCTCCTCCTCCTCGGCTGGCTCCTGCTTGGCAAACACCTGCTGCACATTTGGTCTCTGCTGGCTGCTGTTCTGTGTATTCTGTGGCCCGATGCTCTTGGCGCCCGCCTCGATGCGCTTCTTCAGCTTTCGCGTAGGCAAGGTATTGGAGCAACGATCGCGCTCTCTCCAAGCATTGCAGCCATCGCTGTCCGAGTGTGTGTTCTCGTATTCCGCATGGCCAACAGCTTTGGCCTTGTAGCCAGTCGCAGATGATGCAGTGCATCCCCCACCTCCTCCACCAACACTTAGACTATCCATGCGTTCTAGTGTGGCCGATTGAACAGATTGTTGTGGCATTTGCTGCTCCTGCTGCAGCTGCAATTGTTGTTGCTGCTGCTGTTGTTGTTGATGCTGCTGCTGCAATTGCTGCGGCATGGTGGGATTAACCGCTTGCAAATATTGATAGTAGCCTCGTCGTGCTGGACTATTGGGATCACTGTACGGCGGCGGTGGACCCCAGACGCCATACGGCAACGTAGCTAACGCCACCACGGGCTCCTCAATCAACATCTGATTGCCATCGGCTGCAGCTGTCGCTGAGCTGAATCCATATTGCGAATCCGGACTGGCGGCTGCTTGTCGAAATCTACGCGTTGCATCCGGCGTGGTGCGTTGCCAAGGCATTCGCGGCCAGCTCCAGCCGCTGCGTCCATTGCGACAGCCACTGAGCGCCTCCTCGCCGCCGCCGCCCGGATTTGGTGAATAAAAATTCCCCGGTGGCTGCGCTGTCCAGAAACGTTGCTCAGCGCCAGGTCCAACTCCTGCACCAGCAGCTACGGCTGCAGCTGCTGCTGCTGCGCTCGCCTCATCCCACGGATAGGAGTTCGTCAGCTGCCGATGGGCGTGGCACTGTTCACAGCAACGACAATTGAGCATGCGACCCGGCGCACTCAGGCTATGCGGCGGAGGCGGCGCCTGGGTGGCATAGAGTGAACGACAGCGTAGCTCCAGCTGCTCCCAGTACATCTTCTTGCGCTCATGACTGAGCAGCTGATAGACCAGCATGCAGCTGAACACAGCAATCAAGACGCCCGCTACAGAGAGTCCGAAAATGGCGCGCAAACACGAGTAGAGCGAACCATGGACGACTCCACAATCGGAGAGCGAATCAAAGACCAGACGCACACCTTCTGAAAGAGATTGGACTGGAGTTAGTGGACAGCCAAATGAGGTAAATGCGTATATCGTCCTTACCTTTATCCACACGATCCACCTGAGATTCAATCAGATCCGAATAACAAGTGCAGGTGCGCGTCTTCTGAGCATATTCGCATTCACGCAAAGCCTGCAATCGACTCATGTGCAGAACCGTCGTGGTCACAGTGACCAGAGCGCACGTTAAGGCCGAAACCAAACCACATGCGCCTGATAGCTTGATCTAAAAGTGGAGTAGAGGGAGTTGAAGATAAGATTATCAAACTGATTGAGTAAGGCTTACCAAATAGCTATAGCGATTGCGACGACGCGCCAAACTCATGATGCAAACGCCCGTCAGAATGAGCTGTAAAGTGAATATATTATATATAGAAGATATATCAACTAATCTATCAGCTCAGGCTTACCAGTGTGGCGGGCACAAAAGTGGGCACTGTCTCAAAGTTGCCCACGGTGATGGTATAGGAATGCAACAAGAAGTAGACGCCCAGGAAGAGAACGCCCAGCAAGCAGCTGAAGCCACCACAGATGAGGCACCATACCACATACTTCTTAATGCCAGCGCCAGGGCGATGAGCTGTGTGGAGGGAGAGAAAGAGAAAGTGTTTTAGATATGTATATAAACATATGAGGTATAAATAAAGTAATCCTCTAACCCATCGAGCCGCGATGATGATGATGTGCCTCAGCTGCGGTTGGTGGCGCTGGCACCCAGGTGCAAGGCGTGGGCATGCTATATTGCACAAACTGCATCACTGGATAGCCATGCATCTTGGCTAGCTAGTCGATTAGACCCGTCTCTATTGCACTAAATCAATTTGAAACTTTCTTAAAACTCATTCACTATTAACATCGCACAATTGTCTAAACGTTTATTTTGTTTTGCATTTTGTATATAGTATATACTATATATACAGTTTTATTTGTATACATAGATGAATATTTTTTTTCTTCACTTCTCGAAAAAATATCTACACACAAGTGCCTTTTCAGATGCCTCAACTGGGCAGCTGCGCGAACTTTGACTGTTTGGAAATGGCGAATGGGAGATGCGGAAGCTGCGCCCCAGACGGAGCGTGCGTTGCAGTTGCGAAACGATGTCAACTACAATTCCAATTCCGATTCCGATTCCGTACTGACATTCACACAGTAACTAAGCCAAACAACCAACCAACCCCGCTGCAATCACGGATGTCTCCCAAGGGAATGCCGGAGAGCAAGAGAGAGAGTGGGAGAGAGAGAGAAGGAGAGATTGCGCAGGCGTCGAACTAGTAGATGAGGTAGCATTACCCGAACGGATGCTGTTTGTTAATACGGTTACGATGATACGACAGTTCCAGTAAATGGTAAACTGAGTAAATGTTAAAACAAGCCCATAAAATACCCTGTAATCAGCTAGCAAATAGGGGATGATGAAACATTATCCTAAGAATATCTATTTATACGTTTATACGTTAATAATAATAAACCAATTACTGTAAATGAGATGATACCCAGTAACCAGATATGCTGTAATCATAAATTACTGGAAAATACCCTACAATAATCTAGCGAGTATCGATAAGCAAGTATTGCTTCCGAATAGAATAATCATGATAAAGATACTATAGTTAAGATCCAGATATCTTGGCACATTTTGTTATGCATAACTCACCTGTGGAACCATTGGCATTGCTCCTTGGTCTGGGCGGTGGGCGTGGCGGCAATGGCGGACGATTATCATCGAGGCTCTGAGATTTGGCACGTGCACCAGCAGAGGAGGCTGCCGCAGCTGCAGCCACCTCTAGCTCCGTATCATGGTAGATGTCATTGCAGCTATCCGTCTTGGCTGGCAACTGATCCGTTTTTTGGTTCGCATAGCGTGGCTTCTTTTTCTTGATCATTGTGCTATTATTGTCAGATTCACTGACCGTAATCTCATCGGCGCCCAGCATTGCATCGGCGAGAAGGCTACGCTTGTGCTGTTGTTGCGAGATTGAGACGGAGATGCTGTTGGCAGGGCAGCTACACTCAAGATCACATTCGCAGCGCGGAGAGTTGAGCGTTGAGCTGTCAAAGGGCAAATTGTGATTTTCCTCATTGGGCAGGGCTTGGTAGGAGTGATTGAGCAGAGATTGCGCTGACTGAGCCTTCACTCCCACCTGCTGGACAGGTGTCGATGTGGCTGTCGATGTCGAGGTCTGCTGATGGACAAGCACAGCGACAGCCATGGAAGCATTTTGATGCGTTGACTGGTGATGTTGCTGCTGCGGCTGTTGCTGCATTGCTGTGGCTCTTCCACAGGAACAGGGGCACTGACATTGCTGCTGCGGCTGTTGTTGCTGCTGCTGCTGCTGCTGTTGTTGCAGATATTGAGCCGGATATTGTATATAATGATAATGATGAGGCGCTGCAGCCTGGACGAGACTCGACTCTGAAGCAACACGTTGCAGGGAAGCCGAGATCGATGCTGTGCTTGTGTCCGCAGCAATATCCATGACTGAATAACTGGGCAACTGGCTAAACTAAACCGGTTTGACCCTTTTCTTAGCTGCAAACGCTTAATAAATGCCTTCCACTCAAGAAAGAAACAAACACAGGTATCAGGTATGTCCGTCCATGGTGACTTGTGGGAAGGAACTTTTGCGATTTCAATTTCGTACACAATAAATTCACAAAAATTTATTGCCAATGCGGCAATATAATCCAATCCAAATAAATAAATAGCGAACACGATCGAATTAACATAAACAAAAAAGGCGCAACAACAACAACAACAGAAATGACAACGAAACCCGCAAAAATTCGACGAAACGAAACGAACGCAACTAAAGTTGAGCGGTGACTGTGGCTTTTCGTTAGCGATCGTGAGAGGATTGCCATTGAGTGCAGAGAGCAAAAGAACTCAGATTGAACATGAAGTCCAGACATTCACAACTCAAACAGGAGCTGCACGCTGTTAAAACACTCAATATTACTCAATCTTTCAGTACAAAGGCACACAGAGAGCGTGTAGTGAGCGGAGCCTAAGCAAGAATTCCACACTTGTTCTCGTGTATTGCTTTAAGTGGAAGCGTACTTCAACCGAAAGAAACGGCACATAATTAAAGCAACAATTCCACACATGCAGCAGAGCGCAATTTTGAGTGTTTTCATAATACAAGTGCACGCAGTTTGAGCAGCAACTGGACACACTCGCACGCCTGTTAGAGAGAGAGAGCTCAGTTTTGAGCAAAGTTCATGAACTAACTACTAGAGCGCGCTGTTTGAGCTATCTTTCCACGCTTCTACACACACACATACAAACCCGCACCCACACAATCTTGTGAGCTCAGTTTCAGCAATAATAACTCAGTGAGAGCGCGCGAGCACACACGCTTACGCATAAATGAGACGGCACAATTGAGCGGCAATTTCAGAATTTTACACACACACTCACACACATAGAACGCTCAGCGCTGTTTGAGCAATAACTCCACATTCCTACACACAAAGACTGGGAGAGCGCATTATGAGCAACAACTTCACACTCCTACACACACATATACACATATACAATCGTTTATGCTCTAGCTGAAGAGAAAAGTTGGGAAAAGGTGCGCGTTTCAACTTCAAACGAATTCCGGTTCTGGTTTTTGTTGTTGTTGCTGTTCTTGTACACTGATTCAGAAAAAATTCTGAAGGTGTAGTCCAAAACAGAGCAAGGCAGTGAAAATCAATTTCTTTGTTTGGTCTTTTTATGTTGTTTTTGTTATTTGGGTCTTCTTACCTGGGCAGAGGCATAGTGCCACTTATGTGTGTAAGCGAGTCTGTGTATGTATGTAAATATAAGGCAACCTGTAGAACCCATTTAAATGAATAGCGGCTAAGACTACAGACATAACTGGCTAAAAAGGATAATTTCAAGTTGGCTTATGATCGATGAAGAATTTGACCAAAAGATAAATTTAATCAGTGAACTAAAGAGGGAAATAAAAATTATATATTCTTTTACATATTCTATATATATTATGTTAGATTGATCCTTTGAAACTATAGATATTGAAAAGTAATCAAAAAATATTTCCTATATCTTTTAATACACATTGATGCCTAATCAAATTCCAATCTAGAACCTTTGCTCTCTTTGACACACCCAAAAACCATAAAATTGTTTATAGCGCCCGTTCTTACGGAATGGAGGCATACGCCCTCCAATAATCGGTAGATTATTATAGTTATTTTTAAGCGATATGGACGTTTCCGCCACTGATAATGTTCTACATTTCAAGTACATTGATAAATATATGTTGGGTGTGCGAGCGCGCATATCGTAGACAATTAGATGTTATTTAACAATATTGTTATATAAGCTATATATAAATCGAAGAAAAGATTTTAATCCAAAAACAAAAACCTAACTTTTAAGCAAATATCATATACGTATCGTGTATCATAAAATAAATCAAACTGAAAGAGAATAAAAAATAGTCATTTATCATTTTGAATCGTATATTTGTATAGCCTATAAACTAGACACACGTCATATCATACATAGTTATATATTAAATATTAGGTAATATACAAATGTCATTTGCGCTCTGGTTAAATATATGTATATGTATGTATATATAGTATGAATGTTTATTTATGTATGTACAATTAGGTGATATAAATATTTGGGTGTTTGTGTGGGAATCGATGAAGTTTCTCGATTTATCAAACATTTGAAGCTAGCGCCTAGTACAGCTTGTAGAGCGATAAGATAAGTACACGAATTATATACGTATTACTAGCTAGACAAAAAACAGACAGAGAATGAGTGGAAAACATAAACTATTTACATATATGTATAATATTAAACATATTAATTTAAAGCCAAAGCAACAAAAGACTTTTCGAAACGTTTAGAAAAGAAAAGCTACAAACATAATTATATACATGGGGATATACATAGGATCGAAAGTTCCACTAATTAAATAATAATTATCACAACCGATAATGGGAGTCTCTAAAGCTGCTATGGCATTGGCTTTAAAAGAACATATTAAATAGTCGACAGTGCCCGACTAGCAGATACCCTAAGATAAGTCTTAAAGGGTAAGAGTATTTGTGTGTATGTAGCTAAGGTAAAATATTTTTGGATTTATAATGAAGCTGTTGTAATCTGTATATTACAAGAACTTCTATATTTAGCTTTGAGTCTCAAGATTTTATATTAATATTAGTATAATAGTAATAGAAAATCAAATTGAGCAATATACATATATATACCCTAGCTTTTGTATTGGGCTAAATCGATACGTTCAAACAGAAGGACATATCTAGCGAAAACATTCCGTTCTAAACTCTAGGGAATTCTCTTTTTACCCTCTGTTACATACATTTCCACAAATACAGTATACCCCACCTTTTCACACATTTTGAATGCGTGTCTTAGGGTATTAACACCAAACACATATTTTTTTTCGTCATTTATGACTTCACAGTCGCTGATAGGGAATGAACGAGCATGGCAAAGCTGCTGATAAGGAAGATGCTCGCTGGCAGTGAGGATAACATGCGATAATTCTCTTCGGTGTGGGTGCGCGTCTTCTTTTGCTTGATGACCCAGCCCAGGCTGCGCTCCACGGCTCGCTTCCATTTACCGTAACGTTCTTCGCGCTCCTGTTCGGTTGTGGTCGGCAGAAAGGTGTCGTAATGAACGTTCTCGTAGTAACGCTTCTCCGGCTCAAATTTACATAGATCGACGCCATCGGCTTGGGCGGCACACATGGCAGCTCCGAAGGCCGTCGAGTCCATTAACTGAGAGCGAAACAGTGGCAGGCCAGCTGTATCCGCCTGTAGCTGCATCAGTAGATTATTTGTCGTCAGCTTTCCATCCGCATGGAGCTTGTTTATGTCGTAGCCGCACTCCTGATGCATACACTCCAGTATGTCGCGGGTCTGAAAGCAAATACTCTCTAGGGCAGCGCGCACAATGTGATTCTTTCGTGTGAACTGCGTCAAGCCAATGATAATGCCGCGAGCATTCTGACGCCAATAGGGCGCATATAGACCCGTAAAGGCGGGCACAAAGTAAACGTCACCCGCCGTGGGCACCGCTTCGGCATATTTCTCAGCATCACGCGAATCAGGTAACAATCGCACCTTCTGCTGCAGCCAAGACAGAGCGTGACCGGCCACTGACACCGAGCCTTCCAGGGCATATATCGTTGGTGCCTGGGGTCCCAGCTTATAGGCAATCGTTGTAAGCAATCCATGACTGGAGAAGACGGGCTTATCGCCCGTATTGCAGAGCAGAAAACAGCCGGAACGATATGTGTTCTTTGTCTGGCCGGGCTTCACGCACATCTGGCCCAATAGCGACGCCTGCTGATTGCCCAATATGCCGCTCAATGTGATGCCACGCAATGCGCTCCTCTCCGAGGTGATCTTACCAAAGACTTCCGAACAGCTGCGTATGCTAGGTAGCATTTCCTCCCGAATGGCAAAAGTTTTCAGCAACACAGGATCCCAATTCAAGGTTTCTAGATTCATGAGCAACGTGCGTGAAGCATTCGTAACATCTGTAATGTGTAGAGCACCTAATGGGGAAAAGGATTTCAATTAGTTAATATGTAAGAAGATAATATGGGGAATCTCTGCCTAAGAATACGATTTCATCTACATCTGTCAATCATTATATACACTAACGCTTACCATTCGTTAAATTCCATATGATCCAGCTATCGACTGTGCCGGCCTTGCAACGCTTCTCGCGACAAGCTTGCCGTACCTCGGGCACATTGTCCTTCAGCCAGCGTATCTTCAGTGCGGAGAAATACGTTGAGATGGGCAGTCCTGTTCGCCTTTTGAAATAATTCGGATCCTGAACCTTGGCCACAATCTGCTCGACTGTGCTGCTCGTTCGTATATCCTTCCATACGATGGCATTGTAGAGCGGCTTACCGGTGACAGCATCCCACACGATAGTCGTCTCTCGCTGATTAGTAATGCCAACTGTTGTGATATCACTGGAGCTGAAGCCAAGTTCGGGCAGCTGTTTAATTGCCTCCTCGGCGCACTTGTTTATCGATGCCATCATCTCCAATGGATCCTGTTCATACCAGCCATCCTGTGGCGATATAACACTCAATTCCACACGATGTGCGGCGATTTCCTTGAAATCAGGCGTCGTATAGATCGAGAAGCCAATTGTCTTGGTACCCTCATCGATGACACCGACAAGGCCTGTGTGCTGGATCAGGGATTGCTTGCGCAGCTCCTTGCTGCGAAAGGGCACATCGGCACTCGAATTTGGCACGTTCTTCCCCTCCGTCATGCTGGCTGCAAAAAAAAAAAAAGGGAGAGAGAAAGAATTAGTCAAGATTAGGCAACGGTATGCTTAATGCGGAAATTAAACTATTATTAGCTCACGATAATGAAAATATACAAGACAACAATGTTGATTGGGAATTGATACAAGCAAAAAAATACTCATTTCGAATTCGCGATACGATCTTCAGCATTTGCTAATTAAATTGCAGTACAAACTAGTATTTTCAATACTCCGTCTGATAAGAATTTTGAGAATTGATTAAATGCGTTTCACATAGATTTAGTTGAGATGGAATCACGTTCAAACGAACCGATAGGCACGTGTAGATCGACTGAGGCGATTATACATATATAGTAATGGTTTGGGGTCAGCGATCGGTAATAAAACTGTCGCTTATGATCATATTTCTTATATTGACGTATATACGAGGTCTGTTTAAAAAGTTCAGCAAATACTTTTATTTAACGAATTTTTATTTTGTTCCATTCGAAATAATCCTCATTCAAAGACGAATCGAAGAGAAAAATTGCCATAATTATACCCTTAAATGAGAGACATAAGAGAAACTTGACTATTAACTCGATATATTCGATATATAATAATAGTATTATTATATTATATTATACTAACAATAGCGATCATTTTGAAACAGACCTCGTTCACATTTTATATGTCTGATACAGTCTTGCATATATTAAACCGAACCGGATACTCAATTGCATTTGTTTAGACTTTGCTCGAAGATCTGCTATGCAATGTGATCTTATCTGCAATGTGATCTTACTCGGTCGAACAATCCATGATCGTTTAACATTTACAGTACAGCTTTTAACTGTTTCCAAGAGAGCATTTATTTTAAACATGCAAAAAAAAAAAAAAAGACTATTTGTATTTTATTTTTGCAGTTGACTTTGTACTCTTTGCGAATTGGAGCCAAGCCCCAAAGCTTTGTTGGTTGAATGGTCGAGCCCTCTACAAAATACTGACACAATTACATACATATATACATACACCCATATCTACAAGTGTATATATTATATATATATATATAAATGTATTGTAAGACAATTGCTATCTGTAAATTTGTTGAAGCTTTTTTGGGTTTTTTCTTTAAAAATTTGTCATTGGCAGAGTCCAGAGAGTAAATAGATAAGAGACAAATAATGATCGAGTGATGTCAATTATTTACACGCGCACATTTCAACCCATATAAACATACAATATATATGTACATGTTTGTAAGTAAACAGTAATGCTTTTGATGTAGCTGATCACAGAGTCCAAGTTCGAGTCAATGTCACTTGGAGTTCTCTTTCTATATATAAAATAAAAATAGGGTAATTTTCCTATATACCAATCTATATGCGACTTTACAGTTTAATCGTTTCGTCATTTAGATTTATAAATAAAGATGTAAGGAATATATGAGTACATATACATACATATAGATTATATACTATAATACATGTATATTTGAGCTCACTCGATTAAGAAATTCTTAGTATTTATCAGTTTTAATTATAGCCGCAGACTGATTAAACACGAGCTATTAAAAAAGTTGTATGCTGCAGTTTACCTTGTTGTTGTTGCAATTATTGATAACAGCGATAAGATCCAACAACAATGTTAACACTTGTGCTAATACTTAAAGGAAAGAGAGAGAGGGAGAGAGCGCGAGCGCGAACGCTTATATGTGTTTTCTTTTTGTAATGCGTTTGCTTTACTTTTGTAGAAAGACAGTTAGAGTAAGGGAGAGAGAGCACTTGCGTGTCGCTCACTCGACTGAAGAGACGCAGTTGGAGTAAAGGAGAGAGCACTTGTTTGTATTACACTTCGATGTTTTTTTTCGTATGCAAAACGGGTGGTAGAGCAGAGGAGAGAGCACGTGTTTGCTCTTATTTTTGTAGGGAGTCAATGTGAGAGGGAAGAACGCGAACGTATGTTTATTGTGTTTCACTTAAATACTTTTTGGTGTATACATATTTTTAGGGCTATTTAGTTATGTATTCTATTTTGTAGGAGGCACACACGACATCCGTTCAAGGCGAGCGCCAAAAAGTATCTGAAAGTCGGGAAGCCAGTGACAGCTGCTTGAACCGCCAGCCATATCAAAGCGAAGGCGCGTCTATATATACTATATTCACATACATATATACAATTATATATGTATATATTTATAGCAAGAGCTTTCAGTGCAGGCAGCAACGCATTGAAAACAAACATTGACACGACACACAATCCCAAGTGCGATAAATACAGAAGAAAGAAGAGTGAACAGCTGATAAGAAAAGCCGGCTGATTTGAGAGTAGGTGGTAAGAGTGATAGAGAGAGAGAGAGATAAATAGATATAGCGCAGACTAAAGAGAAGGGTCACTGAGTGGGTGGGTGGGCGCATTGTTTTGACATTTAAACTACAGTGCGTGCAATAAATACGCCAACAAATGATAAGTAAGTCGATTTATTACATAGCAACTATATATCAAATAGTTTAGCTAAATATAAATATAGAAAATATTTAAGAAATATATATAACTAAAAAATTATTAATATATATGTACATATGTGTAAAACAAAATAAAAAAAAATTAAAAATCAATCAGAAAATATAACTAATTTAAAATTAAATATAATAAAAACAATATTAACACAATTATGAAAAAAAAAAAAAAAAAAAATAAAAATATATATATATATATATATATATATATATATATATATATATATATATATATATATATATATATATAATTAAAATTAAAACGATATATAAAGAATTAATAATTTTTATATTTAATTCAAAAATATAAATATTCTTATAATGTGCAGAAACCAGTTTATCATTCTTATTTTTGTTCTTCTTTTTAATATATATAATTTTTTTCTATAAGCAATTATACATATAGAAGTCATTCACACAATGAATATCTTGCACTTGCATTCATTGAGCTTCTTGGGCGACTAAAAATAACGCAAATAATGCTAAAAATAATTTTATTTTAAATTTTTCGAATATCAACAGTTTGACGTTATAGGCGAAAAATTGGCTTTATGCAACGATTTCATTCAACTTCATTAACATTTAAAAAAAATGCAAAATAGACGAAAATCAGTTAAGTGACGAAACTCATTCGAAATATACTCTAACTTGGAGAATGGCATTTGGAGAGAGTGATGTCGTTTTCGCAGGGAGTACAATATTCGTTCAGTAATATATTTTGACGTCGTATTTATCACCTGTGTGTAAACACGTATAAATAGGTGTTACATTTGCATTGTGGGGCAATTGTATGCAGAACAAGGTAAACAAATGAATATGAGATATGCAGGTGTGTATATATTAAACATGGAATATATGCACACATATATAATAAATATATATAATTATATATCGTTGGGTCAACAAACCGATACCAAAGTGCAATACGAGAACTGTTTATATAGATTGCAATATTTAAATAAATAAATGCTGACAAGATCAACAGAAAGCGAAGAGTTGGCAAAACCGCTTTAATAGATGGCGCCAACAACAGCTTATGATTATAGTAGATCCGTCTCATAAGGGTTAAATGAGCTAATTGAAAGAAGGAATTTGAGCAGCTGTTAAATAAGCTAAACAGATGTTGGCAACAATAAATTGTTATCAGAAGAGTCTATAAATCAATTAAAATCAAATAAGCCGAAAATAGATAAGGAAAGTTGTCAAAAAGTAGTAATAGATGGCGCTAGCAATAAATTATAATCATATGTCCGCTAACGTTTAAAGGTCATTGTTGTTGATTAGTCGTTCTAATAAACACTTGGCCAACTGTTTTCTGTTAATCAAACAAGAGAATCGCATACACTCGCAAATACAATTACAATTATTATAATAATTACAAAAATATACGTGCACTTTTCGACATACACCTTGAAATAGATGCAAATGCGCAGCAGCAAATGCAAAACTTGTAAAACGTCAGTTACGTAAATTTGATTTACAAAAAAACTAAATAAATAAATAAACAAACAGCAGCCGGCACGCAACGTATGATATATTTACTTCCGCGTTTGGTTGTCAACGGCCGCGCAGTTGGCGACAAACTAAACCTAAATCTATTGATGACTGTGCAAGATTGGCCAACGCGATCAATATAAACAAGAGAATAACCAGACGAAAGAGAGATCGAGAGAGAAAGCGAGCAGCGAGTCAGTCTGTCAATGAGGCGTGGGTGGGTGTGTGGCCGACCTACAGCACGTGATGCTCAGCCGCTCAGAAGCTCAACAAAATAAATCAATAGGAGACACACACATACAGAGAGAAACATTAACACATGTATATACATACCAGTGTAGAGAATACACAACTGCGGGTAGACAAGCCCCTCAAAGCTGCTTGGCGATTGGTCGGTTTTTATTTGTGCTGATGACGTCACAGTTGCGAACAGCAGCCACACGTCAAATGTTTATCTTAGTTGCATGTTTGTTTATGTTTATGGTGTGTGTGCCTAACCGCAATTTATATGACTTTTGGATATTTCTGTGAGCATTGAGCGTTGCCTGATACGACTTTGGGCACTTTTTCTTAATAGCTCAAACGGTATTTATAACAAGACGAGCACGTGTACCGGTTTTATTTACTTCGGACTATCTACAGACGTGCACTATTTGGTATCATTTACAGCGAAAGAGAGTTTTGATAAGCACCTGCTCCTTTTGTGGGCCACGGGAGCCACGAGTAAAGCAACCAGCCATTAATATTTGGTTTCTCTTAATAAAATCAACTTCACTGACGAGCCTTTTTTCTGATTGTTTATTGCCAATATACCAGGGTTGCACAAACACTGTACACTTGCTATCGTTCAGTTTGCACAACTGTTTCGCCCTCGTCACAATCATCAATTTTAGGCGCCACAAATTATTTATTTAAAAACGTTTGTACTTGGTAAAATTGTTGTGGGAGACTATTTAATCACTATTGTAATAGTTTCAATGTTTGCATTTACATCGATTAGTTTGTCAGAAATTTATATTGTTTATATTAAACATTTTAAACGCTTTCGTTCGGGCAATACAACAGTTACGTTTTCGCGCCAAAAGTTATAAATTCAAAATGAAAGTAAGTATTAACAATGCAAATGCTTATCTTTGTAAGAGTTTATTAGTCAATATAATAGTATTATTGCTGCAATCGCTTTCAATATTTCGTGTAAGCTTATCGCCGAATGTATGTGTGCGTACAGTAGGCTATTATCAAAATATAATTTTAGTTAATACTTACCGCTATGGTACGCCAGTATTTGGTCAAACACCATGGAGGACGGACGAATCGCATTGGAAGTGTACGATATACCCGAGCAGCATATTGATAAGCGATCGTTCGAGACAATAGAACAGAGCTTGTCGTCACTGTTTGCTATTTTGGCTAGCTTTTCGGGCGTTGTATTGGCACGTGCGATTTTGACCCCCAGGCTGACAAGTCGACTGAGTTCTACAATATGCTACGTAGTGGAGTTTCCGTTGGTTGTGATGCCAGGCGTTCTTTTCGTGACGGTGGCCAGCGCTTATAGTACGCAATTCGTGGGAGTTATGATTGCTCTGCTATTCTTTTACATTATACGCACACGCGCAATTTCTCGTATCGAAAATCAATCTCAATTCGATGTCGGCAGTCGACCCATAGCCTTAACTATAGGCCGTGCACTGACTCATTTGATCACATCGATTTGTATACTCGCAATTGACTTTAGGAGCTTTGATCGCCGATATAGAAAGAGCCGACTCTTTGGCGCTCGGCTCATGGACACGGGCATTGGACTCTTTGTGGTGACAATGGGTTGGGTGTCTCGGCGACCGCGCAATTGCAATGAACTACGCCGTCATATTCTACGATCTGCATTGCCCCTCATACTACTCGGCATTGCTCGAGTTATAGCGATCGTTGCTCTTGATTATGGACAGGATGAGCATGAGTATGGTGTCCATTTGAATGCATTCTTCACACTGGGCCTGACCAAGCTATTTGGCAGTATCTTTAGCTATTTCGCGCACGTCGACTGGCAGATGTTGCCTTTGGCATTTTGTAAGTTCGTAAACATATTCAAACCAATACTCTACACCTTGACTAATTCTATTTGCTTGTCTTACTTACAGGTATACTGGCCTGCCATGAGGCAGCCCTTACCTTCGGCGGTATCTCGGAATATGTGATGGATGATGATGTGCTGCGCAAAACATTCTTGAGCGCTAATCGCGAGGGCATTTTTTCGATACCCGGTTTCGTGGCGCTTTATTTGTTATCTATTTACTTTGGCCGTTGGATGTTTGCCAAAGCGGTGTACAACTTTAACGAAATGATTAGAAAACTTTTCAGCCTGCTTATACTAGCGATCGTATGCTGGCTCCTGACCGCCGCTAGTGCCTATGCAATTGGAATTTCACGTGTCACCTGCAATCTGGGCTACGTCCTGTGGATGTTTGCCATAATGAGCACTATGTTGGGGCTAAGCATGTTAATTTTTAACCTCATATTCGAGAGCAACCATAGCAAAGCGAACGAAAGAACGGAGAGTTTAACGGATGAAACTGAGAATTTAGAGCAGGGGTTATTAATTCCAAAGAAAACAGTTGCTATGAAGAATTGCGGAGCTCAATATGTTATCCTTGAGTCCTTGAACATGAATGGTCTAGTCTATTTCCTTTTGGCTAATATATTAACGGGTTGTGTCAATATGTTTTTGAAGCCCAGCAAACGTTCAAATGTGGTTTCAGTGCTCATTTTACACGTCTATATGTTTGTGGTGACTTTTGTCGCCTTTCAACTGTATAAAAGACGCATTCGTATTGCCTAAAAAATTAACAATCAATCAAATTAGCTACTCACACGCTGTGATACTTAAAAATAAAACAATTCTTTATATAATAATGGTCTTTCAATTTGTTTGTTTATAGTTTACTATTTGTTTACTGAATAACATTATCAGTCAATTACCTTTTAATATTACTTAGGTATTTTGTATAATTTACAACATTTAGATATTTTTCAATATAACCGAACGTTAAAAAAAAAATTCTAAGATAAGAACAAGCTCTTTTCCGTTCAGTTCCGCGTCAGTTCAAATTAGACTGGTTCACAGTGAGTTCAGTTCTTTGTGCTCTCTTTCATATTCTCTTCGTTGAGTAAAATTGGCAGAATCGAATCGCAACGTAAATAAAGAAGTTTCTGTGCATTATGAACGATTATAAAAAGAAATATAAACCATTTTAAATATGCATAATTTAAAAACGCATGCGCAGCGACAAGATGTGTATTCTTAAACAATTGACAGTTAGGTTCAGTCAATGCGACGCCATGACAACGTAACTGTAAACAGGTGCATGCGCACTCTAAGCATTGCTATGGCAATAATTTACGAACGTAAACAGGTGTAAACAGACAGCAGAGTGAAAAATAGTGTACATTATCAAAATGTTTGTTTATCTAAGCAAAAAGGTAAATTTAAATTTATTAAATATATATTTATAAATAAATTTTAATTTATTGCTATTCACAGATAGCGATACCCAACAATGTGAAGCTAAATTGCATTGCATGGAACAAGGAAGAAGGTTACATTGCAGTTGCCGGCACAGAAGGATTGCTGAAGGTGCTCAAATTGGATCAAGGTTATACAAATGAAAAATAAGTTGTAATAAAATAAATAAATGTTAATTTTACTGCAGCTGCCAATAATGGGCCAAGCAAAGGCGGTCTAGCCGCCGTTTCCAATCTGTCGATGAACCAGACTTTGGATGGGCACAAGGAATCGGTAAAGGTTGTTACATGGAACGATGCACAGCATAAGCTAACCTCGTCGGATGTAGACGGCGTTATAATGGTGTGGATGCTTTATAAAGGTGCCTGGTATGAGGAGATGACCAACGATCGTAAGAAGTCAACGGTGGCTGGCATGAGCTGGACCTCGGATGGCACCAAAATCTGTATTGTCTATGAAGATGGCGCCATCATCGTGGGCTCTGTCGATGGCAATCGGATCTTTGGCAAGGAACTTAAAAACACCCATCTAACTGGCGTACAATGGAGTCCCGACAATCGACTCATATTATTTGCCCTGGCCAATGGCGAATGCCATCTGTATGATAATCAAGGAAACTTTGCGGTGTGTGCTAAGATGATCATAGAGGTGCTATTAGATCTTAAACATATCAATCTCTTCTTGTGTCACAGATGAAGCTCAATATTAAGTGCATTACTCTTGGCAGCTCAGCGAGCCGTATACAGCGCATTGCGAGCATTAGCTGGTTCAGCGGCAATTTAAACAATCGTAGTCGACCTGTTTTAGCCATTTGCTATGATAACGGCAAGGTGCAAATTATGCGCAATGAAAATGATGATAGTAGGTGTATTGATAGCTGAGCTGCGCATAGATTATAGATATGAACTATTTATATATATGCTTGTTATCTATCATTTTCCCCGTAGATCCGGCTATTTTCGATACCGCCATGCGTAATGTGGATGCCAAGTGGAATCACGATGGCAGCGTGCTGGCCATCTGTGGAACATCTCTGGAGGCAGCCAGCCCAATGCGGGATACCAATCAGGTCTGTTTCTACTCACCGCTGGGCCGACTGCATCGCACCCTTAAAGTGCCTGGCAGTGATATTACGTCGGTTAGCTGGGAAGGCAAATCGTTGCGCATTGCGATGGCTGTCGACTCGTTCATATATTTCGCAAACATACGACCCGAATATATTTGGTGCTACTTTGAAAAGACGGTCGTTTTTCTCAACGGCAGTGGCAATGGCAATGGCAATGGCAATGGAAATGGCAGTGGCAATGGCAGCAGCTCGACGAACGTCATCACCTTCTGGAACACAGTGTCCAATCAGAGTTTCCTCAAGGAGGTGGAGCCAACACTTTGCATGGCTGCCAGCAACGAGCACTGTGTGCTCGGCGTTGAATGTGTTAGCAGCAATATCAAAGAAATTGCGCTGAGCACACTGGAAGCACGCAACAATAACAATTCTGATGGCCGGGTTTATCAGCTATTACTGTGCAATTCCATTGGAACTACAGTGGATTGTGAGTTGGCGGCATTTATAGAAATTATGTATATTATAATTGTTCCTCTTATTTCTCTTACAGCCAAATATACGGACATAAAGCCTCGCTTTGTGGGCATTAATGCTGGCTACGTGGTGATTGCTTCGTACGAGGAAATACTCATTTGGCATTATTATACGCCAAAGGTAAGTACTTTTGCCTAGAAGTAGATCTGTTGGTTTATCTATGTGTATTTTTGTATATCATTATCTATTTTTTTTTGTCTATCTCTATTTATCTATATATATTGCCTCTTGTATTTCAATTCCTTTCTCTAACTGACCATCTATTTAGCTATCCATATACTTCTCTATCTTTCCTTAACCCTTACACTCGATATGCTCTGTATATGTCATTCACATTTTGTATACTCAATTCAAAATCAAACCAACTATTTGTCTCGTAAAATCTGAGCGTGTCGCATAAATTTAATTTTGAAACAAATAGAAAATATCTCGATTATAATTGTATATACATTGAATTAGCCATGATATTGGTACAGACTTTCAACGCAATGATCGCCATTTTGGCCACATTTTTGAGCATTACATTCGGACGTATTGTAACTGGGAAATATTCGCATCGACTTAGTCGAAACAAATGCTATGTGATTGAGTTCCTATTGATCGTTCCGCAGGGAATTCTCTTCACAACGGTGGCACGCGCGTATATTAATTATTTTGTTGGACTTTCGAGCATAATACTACTGATATATATTTTGTATACACGTTCCATTTCGCGGGCCAAGGCACGCAGTGAATTTGATTTGGGTAACCGGGTGTTAGCTATAAGCATGTCGCGTGCGCTGACTCACCTAATCACAGCAGTTTGCATACTGGCCATCGACTTTAAATGCTTTCACAGGCCATATCGAAAGAGTCGTAAATATGGAGCCACTCTAATGGACACAGGAATTGGACTCTTTGTATTTTGCATGGGCCTGGTTGCGCGACGAGCTCGCAATTGGAACGATATACGTCGCTGTGCTCTGCGTTCAACATTGCCGCTAATCGTGCTGGGATTTGCTAGGATTGGCTACAACTACATGCTTAACTTTGAGCAGGATGAGCACGAGTATGGAAGACATATGAATGCGTTCTTTACGCTTGGCATTACCAAGTTCTTTGGCAATTTGCTCAGTCTGATGGCGCGCACCGATGCACAGCTCTTACCTCTGGCTTGTGGCAAGTGTTATGAGGAAATAATGCAAATAATTTAGAATCATATCTTCATATTTTTGTTTTCTATATCTGCAGGTGTCGTCTTGACCCATCAATTTTGTCTATCCTGTAGCAGACTTTCGCCCATTATTATGGAGCATTATTTTCCACGCACTTCGCTGCTCGCTGCCAATCGTGAAGGTGTCTTTTCGTTGCCTGGTTTTTTTACCATTTATTTGATGTCCATATGCATCTCCAGGTGGTTGATGTCTCACACATTGCTTACCTATCAAGAAATGTTACGCAAGTTACGTTACATGTTGCTCATATCGTTAACCTTTTGGCTATTGATGGCAGGCGCCAATTTAATTGTGGGCGTCGCTCGGGTCACCTGCAATCTGGGATACGTTCTCTGGATGTGTGCCTTATCCAGCACAATGCTCACCCTGACCCTATTCGTATTTGACTTTTGCATCAATAGCGTTATGTCCGATACGCTAATTAGTACAGTTAATGAATTAGATAAGTTGGAGAGCAGGGAAACAATTCCAATATTCACTATCTGCGAGGCCTTGAATATGAACGGTCTGACCTTCTTTCTTCTGGCGAATTTACTATTGAGTGGAATTAAATATTTTTTAAACCCAAAATCACGATCAACTATTACATCGTTGCTTATCCTACTTATATACATGCTGATCTCTACTTATGTAATATATCAATTGCATAGAAGAGGTATTCGACTGGGCTAATCCAGTTTTATTATAATAATAATAATTAAATTTAAGCATAGTTTTGTTTTTATTTTAGAGCACTTCAAATTTGCATGGCGTAAAGGCGCGCAAGGAAAAGAGATTTCATATCCATGATACGCCAACTGGCGTGGAATTGTCCAAGGACCTGTTAGTGCAGGGCGATCAACGTCGCGTAATAGATCCCATTTGTGCACTGGCCTTGTCTGAAAAACTTTTGCTCGTGGCTTGTGAGTCGGGCGTCATCAATGAGTACAGCGTGGCGAATGTTTCCCTGAGGAATCGACACACGCTGCACACTAAGATCCACAAGATTGCCATCAATTGCAATTCCACGTAAGTTGTGTCAATTGCTAATCTCCACTCCAAATTCTAACTACCTTTGTTATTTGCAGTCGTGCTGCAATTATAGATAACTTGGGGGTGATGACGCTCTTGGATCTGGATGACAATCGAGAGACGCAGCTGAATTTTAGTCGCGTGGAACGCAAAGATGTTTGGGCTGTTAGCTGGGCCAAGGACAATCCCTTGTTATTGGCTCTCATGGAGAAAACGCGCATGTATATCTTTCGTGGTAATGATCCCGAGGAGCCCATCTCTTGCTCTGGCTACATATGCACCTTCGAGGATTTGGAGATCACAAGCGTGCTGCTGGATGATATCATTAGCTGTGGTGAGCTACAGAATTCAGCTCATCTCATACAGTTGAGGGTGAAGTCGTTGCGTGATACGGATGATCTGTTGGAGCATGTTGGACTCGAGGATGCCAAGCAGTTCATCGAGGATAATCCACATCCACGTTTGTGGCGTCTGCTGGCAGAATCGGCGTTAAAGCAACTGGAACTGGAGACGGCTGAGAATGCATTTGTACGCTGTGCCAACTATCCGGGCATTAAACTGATCAAGCGGCTGCGTAATATCAGCTCACAAATACTACAAAAGGCAGAGATTGCCGCCTTCTATGGAGAGTTTGATGAGGCCGAGAAGCTGTACATGGATGCGGATCGAAGGTTTGATTAGATTAGCAATGATGAGTTTGACTATTAATTACATACCTTCAATTGCTTCACAGGGATCTGGCCATTGATTTGCGCATGACACTCTGTGATTGGTTTAGAGTGGTGCATCTTTATCGCATGGGCGGCGCGGGTGTTTCGGATCAGCAAATGGAGACTGCCTGGCGTGAGATTGGACATCATTTTGCCAATCTAAAGTCTTGGGAGAGTGCCAAGGAGTACTATGAGAAGTCACATTATCTAGAGGGCTCCATTGAAGCTCTTTACCACCTGGAACAGTTTGATGAACTGGAAACTTTCGTTGACAAACTCTCAGAAAAGAATCCGCTGCTTACGAAATTAGCTGAGATGCTAGTCTCTGTTGGTAAGAGCAGTGACTCTAGCTCTTTTTATTTTTAATTATAATTGAATTGTCATCATTGCAGGCATGTGCTCGGAGGCTGTGCAGGCTTATCTGAAATTCGGTGATCCCAAGGCCGCAGTTAATGCGTGCGTGAATCTGCGACAGTGGGGCCAGGCCGTGGAGTTAGCTCAAAGATATCAAATGCCCGAGGTGAATGTGCTGCTGAGCAAGCATGCAGCACAGCTCTTGAACGAAGGACGTCTGCCGGAAGCCATTGAGCTACAGCGTAAGGCTGGCAAGTATTTGGATGCAGCGCGTCTGCTCTGTAAGTTGGCCGAGCAGGAAGTGGAGAAGCGTGCTCCGTTCTTGCGCATCAAAAAGATTTATATACTGGCCGCCCTGTTGGCTGAGGATCATCTCAAGTCGCTGGCCACGCC
Organism: Drosophila stalkeri; assembly: GCA_035047405.1. Taxonomy (NCBI): domain Eukaryota; kingdom Metazoa; phylum Arthropoda; class Insecta; order Diptera; family Drosophilidae; genus Drosophila; species Drosophila stalkeri. The sequence goes on along the minus strand of JAWNPR010000041.1, from coordinate 16,203,635 downwards.
ACAGATAGATTATGCCATCGATCGGAATCGCTTGCTGGACGAGATTAGTTTGGAGGATGCAGCTTGCATTGAGCGGATTTGGCACTGCGCTGAGGCCTACCATTATATGCTGCTTGCCCAGAGGCAACTACGCTTTGGCATCATGCACAGTGCTGTGATCACATCCTTGCGATTGCGTGACTACGACGATGTCCTGCCCGTGGAGGATATTTACAGCTTGCTTGCCTTGGCCAGTTGTGCAGATAGATCTTTTGATACCTGTTCGCGGGCATTCATGAAGCTAGAGTCCTTGGAATCACTGCCCGAGAAGATGCAGCAAGAGTATGAGGAGCTGGCCGTAAGCATATTCTCCAAAAATGAACCCGAGGATCACAAAGTGGACACCGTAGCTTGCTATAGCTGTGCAGCCCATGTGCCGGATAAGTGAGTGTTAAGTTGAATATAAATGTATGTATTTACATTCCTTTCTTTTATTTTTAGTTTGCCATCGTGCATGGAGTGTGGCGCTCGTTTTCCGGGTTGCGTTTCCTCGGGCAAACCCATCACACAGCCAACGAGCAACATTTGGATATGTTCTACTTGTCATCACTGTGCATCGCCCATGGAGATAACAAGGCATCGAACATGCCCGCTATGTCACAGTCCAATTGTCTCAATAAAGTGAACAACTAGTACGTTTCTTTATTTTTGTTTGTAAACAATACTCATTATGCACTGTCGTCAAGTAACCAGCTGTTAAATGCAGTTCTTCGTTGTGTGAGTAATTTTTACCACTTCGCCATCTGTTGCTAGCCGAGTAAAACTAATTTACTTCGCACAAAATTTGATTTTACTGTGGCGCCATCTGTTAGTAATTGAGAGCAACAGCAACATTTTCAGAAGCCGCTGCTCATTCAACGAACAGTCGGTTACTGTGGAGAACTTTGCTCATTTTACAACACTTAAGTTTGCGCAGTTTACAGCACTGACAGTGTGAGTGGTAACCCGCCTGGAAATTGTCTAGCAGAAATTGTGCCGTGTTTATTTATTAATGAGAATCGTTAAATTTACACTTTCACGTTAAAGTGTTACTTAAAACGCGAACAGCTGACCACACGTTGTGCCTCCGGCGCCGCTGCAATCCCACAGGGTGCACGGTCTCCAGTCCAAAACACCCCAAACACTGCCTTCCCTTGCCAAATTGCAACTCAGCTCAGCTGTTTTTGCTAATTCGCTGTTTCACCTGCTCTTGCAGGAGTCTCAAAATTGTGTTAAATGGTGTTAAATTCAGTGATTTGTAGCTTAATGAAGTCGCCTAGTTAGCCCGTATTGTACAGGTAAGTGTTTTAGTGGTTTATTTTCTGGCTGGCAAGCGGCATCTTTTGCAATTGGGCGTTTCTCTAAAACGCGCGCCAAAACTTTGGCAATTTGTTTTTGTTTTTGTTTCGCGTTTGTTTAAAGTGCGCGCAAAACGTGCGAAATGTTTGACGCGTGTGCATCGAAACGCGCGCTCGATACGGTCAAGGACGCGCGTAATATTGTGCAAGTGCAGTGCAGTGCAGTGCAAGGATGTTGCAGGACAATTTGCAAGCTGCTGCAACCTGTTTACCTGTTCAGCTGACGCTGCTCCAACTCCAGCTGCTACACCTGCTGTTACATTGTCAAGGTGAGTGCGACACTTGCAGACACGTGCTATATAGCTTGTAAGACATGTGCATTATAAAAAATCCTTAGACCTTTCAGTTAGTCTTTAAGTATATCCTTTAATTCACAATTTTAGTCACTCTTTTCAGTCACATTTTGATTCACTCTTTTCAGTCACTTTTTTGTATTCTATCCTGAATTATTAAAAAAATAATGCTTGATTTACTTTTAAACTTTTTCAATTTCTCACCCGCTCTCTCTATTTACATATATGCCCATTAAATATGGGTATACAAAAGGGTATATTGACTTAGCTATACTATTTGTAACAGTCATCCATAAATTCGTTTTTAACAATGTTTACTCGACGACTTTTTGATTATTTCTAATATCATTTCTACGATTTCAGCGATATTTTAAAATTCTTTTTATATGCATATTCGTATATATTCATAATCTTAATCAGCATTAACAGCCAACTTAATTTAGTTTTCTACATCACACATTCAGCTTTCCCATTGCAAATTTCAGGGTATATCCTAGTCGAGTATTCATCACAAACACTAACAACTCGTTCGTATTCAATTTTCCTGCTGCTCTGCATTTGTTATTTTTATAAGCAATAGGTTTTGTTTTCAATTTTCCTTTGCTTTACTCTCTGAGTGGGAATTTATTTGTTGTTAGCATTTTCTTTGCTTTTCTTTCCATTTGCTCGATTTTCGAAAATTTTCCGAGCAAGGCATTCGAATGCCTGCCGCTCGCTTTGCCGTTGGCTTTGGCTTTGGCCATTCAGTTTGACTCTTGTTGTGTGTTCGTGCGGGTCGCGTTGACGAGCTTTCCGTTTGCCATTTTCCGTTATATTTTCCGCCGTATTTTTCGTCTCTTACTGCTGTCTGAAACAACGAATGCGTACCGCTATATATGTATCTATGAATATATTGTGATCTGTTGTGGTTTCGATAAGAATTTCAAGTGATTTTTGAAACAAGTTTTTCGATTGTAATATCTAAAAGCGTGTATACGCCCAGTTAACCCAACGCGTTGTCGGCTTCTTTGGGACAACGCAGCGCTAATTGGATTGTCAACAGTTTAAGCCCCATTGTCTGTCACAACATATTCCAGAGAAACATACAAAGAGTGAGTGGAGGGAGAGACAACTTCGCATAACTTCGCCACGGCATAGCATTACTAACAATCAATAGTAGCTATTGTTTTTGTTATTGTTTGCCTCACTTCACTCTGTGCGCCATGTACTTTGGCCTACTATGTGCTGCACGAGTTTCTGTGACAACGTGAACCAATGTAAATCTAGCCACAACAAACCGACATCAAATACCAACAGCAGCAGCAAAACAGACCTTAACGGCATTTCTAAAACATTTTTCGTTAACTTTCGGATACTTTGTTGGGTAGCGCCACATTTGAATGCTGTACAGTACATCGCTTAAGTGTAAGTATTCCAATACCAATACCAATACCAAATTCGGCTTTAGGAATTCAGATTCGTATATGTAATTACTCTGATTAAAGCTTAACGATTCTAAGTTATAAATATGTTTTTAGAGTGCGAAACTTTGTATGAAAAATATATTATATAGATTCTTTAATCTCTCAACAACATTTATACAATTTATAAATAAATGAGAATTCTAATTTTCAAATTTTGCTGATAAATTAAAATTTTATTCATTCATTTATAATTTTCTCAGATTGCAGATTATATTTTCTATATTAGGAATATGTTTGTATAGTGGAGTTTTTTTTTTACAGATTTTCAGTCTATAAAATATATATATAGTTTTTTTTGGAAGCTATAAGAGAGTTATATTTTATATATAAAAATATATTTTATAAATTTAATGAAAGTCCCATTAATTAAGAATTATATTTTGTTTATATAAATATATTTGATATGAGAAGATTTCATTCATTAACATGTTTTTTTTATTCTTATTAATGATTTTACTTTTCTAATTTATTTGTACATATGTTATGTTATATAGTACATATACATTTATTATGCATAATATAATATATTACAGCTACCAATTTGTTAGAATATTAATGCTTATAGAGCAGTTCTTACTTAATATCAGCCTACCTCGGGCTCAATAATTCTTGATCATTTGGCGGCCTAGTTGTTAGGTGTTTATAAACACCTTCTTCTTTTTTTAAGAATATCCGCTATAGTTTTGTATTTGTAACAATGCCTCCATCACGCATCAATTTCACTATACATATATATGTATATATATCTTTATACATGCTCCTCTATGCTCTCTATTTTCAACTTACAGCATTAGTTTTTTGTTAGTTCTTTTTTCTCTTTCACTCTCTCTCTCTCTCTCTCTTGCATGTTTTTTGAAACAGTTTCCATTAAGTTTTGCAGCTGTCTAAAATTGGATCAGTGCGTCGGCAATTAAGGCCCGTAGTGTTGTGTATTAGAAAATGCCTCGAAATTCTGCTGCCGCGCAAGTCGCAATGCCCAAAAAAAAAATCAATTGAATTGAACTGCTAGACCAAAAGTATTTTCCCCTTTTTATGCGGCTGCAGACATTACAATTAAACTATAGCTATAGAACATATATGTTCTTGATCAGTTTTTCAGTTTATTTTTGAATGATTCATTGTTTTTTCTGAAATGCCTTACTATGCGATTCTCAATTGGTTACTTGCAAAATTCATTACTACATTTGATATAAATCTCTCTTAACGATGATCATGAATGAAAATTCGTATATTAACTACTACTAATCATAAATATCTTTATAGATATCCAAAGCAAAAATTTATATATTTTAAATAGATCTATTATTCGCACAAATAACAGCTGCCCTCTATGTGATTCTCATAAATTAGCTATAAAGATTTTTTCTAATGTTTCTAAAAATGTTTGCGCACATTAAAATCGACTTCTATGCGATTCTCATAGACTTAAGTTTCTTTACTACTTGCCTAGCTACACTTGAAACAATTTTCCGCTTTGCCTATTAATCAGTACCAACAGCTCTTTCTGCCTTATTTCTATGTATCTTTTGAGCACAAATGTCAAATATTGCTTTTTAAGGGTCAGCAGCTAAATATTTCTGTGCCCCCTTCATTTACACTCACATCTAAGTACTATGTGTGTTGTTTATGTATTATGTATATATATATATATATTTTTTTTTTACATTTTCTTCTTCTTCTGTTTTCTTTGCGTCTGGCCAAAAGTCGAGCTCTGAGTCATTTGGTCTTGGTCAACTTATCAGCCGAGGGCTTCGTTTTAGGGTTGCAAAGCTCTCGGACTGCATTTAGCGATTTGTATGAGCAAAGAAATAATAAAAAAAAAAAAAAACTAAAAAAGACGTCATCAATTTACCCCAAAAATATTCTGTTTTCTGGCCTTTATCCAAATTTTCTTTTAGCGAAAGAAAATAAAACATTTTAAAGTTTTTTCTTTGTTCACATTTAAAATATGTTCGAAAGTTTATAATATAGTTGTCGATAATCTGTACCACATATATGTATATATGTAATGTTTATTTAACGTTTTTGTAGGCATTGAAAGTAGTTCAATAAACTATTTAATACACTTGGCGAAAATACGCTATCAATTATTATTAATATATTTTTGAGCTAGACTTTTTATACCCTGAACCCATTGAAAATGGGAATTCAGGGTATAATGTTTTTGTGAAAATGTATGTAACAGGCAGAAGGAGACGTCGCAGACCCCATAAAGTATATATATTCTTGATCAGCACAAAAAAGTAAGTTGATATAGCCCTGTCCGTCTGTCCGTCCGTCCGTATGAACGTCGAGATTTCGGAAACTACAAAAGCTAGAGAGCTGAAATTTTACATGAACACTCGTATCTTAGTTACGCAGTACAAGTTTATTTTGTTTTTTCGACAACTCATCCCATTCCTTAATTATCGATAAAAAATCGAAAATTCGTTTACGTTTTTTAGGTTTTTCGAGCATAACTTCTACACCGTTTTAGCTAGAGACTTCAAATTTGTATATTTAGATAGATATTATGGATACGCAGATTATGTAATTTTCAGATTTTGGATGCCACGCCCCCTTCGCCCCCAATTTGAAAAAAACGTATTTCAACTACTAGAAACTTGAGATTTAGCATACGGATAAATTTGAATGCTATTAATATATTCTGAAAGTTTCATGAAGATAGTCTATCTAGAAACGGAGTTATAAGCGTTCAAAGTACAGCCCATCCCACCCCCAAACGTCGGCAGCAACTGCGCGGTTAGCAGAGCGCGCACTTATACGTGCGTAAAGAAGAAGAATATTTTTTTTTGCAGGGTTCAGGGTATCTCGTAGTCGAGCCGTCTCGACTAGAGCCTTCTTACTTGTTTTCTTTTACAAATGTCTGCTTAATTTAGGCAATTTTAATTTTTTATAACTAGATTTTTTGTTTCTGTGCATATTAACAATTCATTTGGGAATAACGCAATTTAAGCTTTTCTGAATTTTCCTGTTTTTGAATTTTCCTTTTCTTTTCTTTTTCTTTTTCTTTTATTTGTTTTTTTTTTCTTAAACAAATTTTTCATAAAAATAACGAGTCGAATTGACGTCAAATTGTTTATGCAGCTCAAGGCGTGTCGTCTGTATATATGTACATATCTATATATCTATATAATTCTCTCTGACTTTATGGTAGTATTCACCTATGATTGCTTGGCTAAGGAAATTAAATGTTGCGCTTAATTTGCATGCAGATCAGGCATTGGCATCAATATCTAAACTTTTGCAAAACAAACGCAACGTAAATATCAATTAGGGCTCGATGAACTAAACGATTTGGTATCATTTGCCATTTTCTATTTAATGTATGTATAGATATTTTTTATGGATTGCTGCATATGCGACACGCGCACTTCCGTCACCACAAATATTTTCGAAAATTTTTCGAAGAAAATCTTGAAAATGTATTTTGCTTATATTTGAGATATATTTCAGATATATATATAAACAGATTGTTTGTCTGCCTGTCCAAGTGTCAAACTAAAGTGACATATTGTTTCAGTCTGAACTGGCTTTTTATATACTCAAGTGCGCGAATGGGGTATATTGGTTTTGCAGAAATTAATAAAAGAAAGGTATTATTTCATATGTAACATGATTTCTAGGGTATTTCCCAGTTAGTCACTCTCGGCTAGCTTGACTTCTACTTGTTCTTATCAGGGTCGCCTTTCGCACTGTTGAAAATCCTACGCGCAATTAAAGCTTGTTAAATTTGAAAAATGAATTTTAAGAAAGCATCAGAAAAAAGCCCCGAAGAAAAATTGTTTTTAAAATCATATTTGTTTATTTAAAATATTTATTAGAAATAAATAAAAATAAACTCAAATATTTACATATATTAAAAAGTTTTCAAGATATTTCTTTGGCTAATAAAGTTGATCTACTCAAAAACAAATTCCCCGAGTGAAATTATTCAAAAATATAAAAATAAAGCTCGCTGCGAGGGCGCAAATTTATTGTTTCTTAAAAATATAAAACAAATTTTCGCTTAGCAATCCTTGGGATAGTTTTGCATATGATTTCATTAGATCTTTTGCCATTTCCATAGATCTAATGCAGTCTAATGGAATCTTTACTTTTATATCTATATATAGTATGTGCCTTTGCCTCGTTTTCCATTTGTTTGTTGTGGATACATCGAACTGGGTCAATAAAAGTTGGGGCATGTGCTAAATGTTGCGTTTATTTGGCTAGCATTGAGGTCAACAGAGCAGAAGTTAAAGATAGGCCGCAGTCATGACAACACCCAGTGCCGTCTTCAGTTCCAATTCCCGCGATAAACAATCCAATTAAAACAATTGCCCAGGGCCAAATTCAAGGCACCCACAGCGCTACTTCAATGCGTTTTGCATTGCGTGTGCGCCTTAAAGACAGCCGGAAAACAAATGTAATCGCAACGCGTTGTAGATAAGGGCAACAGTAACTGTTTGAAAGGTAGTAGAGCTACGCCATTTGATGCGAAATTCGTAGTATGCACTTAAATAGTATTAGTCGTTCATAATCTTACTTCACATATCGAAAAAAAAATACTTTTATAGAAAATAAATTCAAAATCAACTTTAAATTCCTGCAGTAAATAATCTCATTAAAGAAAAATTTTAATAATATAAAATAAATTTTAAAATAAAATAAATACATTACATTAATAATAATTAGAAAAAAGTAAATAAAAACATTAAATTAATAATAATACGATAAATAAAAAAAAAATTCAATTAATAAATTAAATAATATGAAAAAAAAAATTAATACAAAATATATATATTTTTAAAATGATTTTTTATTATTATATTAATAATATTTGAGAATTAATATTTCTGCCTATATAAGATGGCAATGTTTTTAAATTTTGTCTTAATTAATAAAAGTAAAAGTCTCTTTGTGCATTATGAATCGATGCAAAAAATAAATTTAGTTCATTAATTTCTTCTTTAGCTATAATTATGATGTTCATTTTCTTGCTTTGGCAATAATTATTAATTGTTTGTTTTTTTTTGACAGATTTGTTTTTCTATAGCTGAAAATTGTTAAATACAAACTCAAATCAAATCTTTGCATACAAACACAAGTTCCTCAATGACAAACCTGTTAAGCTGTGTGTCTACCGCACTCAAAATTAGACTTTCAGAATTGTGGAGCAATGCTTGAAGACTCCCCACATGAGTAATAATTAAGATTAATGAATTTGAGTTGTGCTCACGCTGCTTGCCCAATTGAATCATTAAAGACAAGTTTCTCTTGATTAGTATAGATCTAGTTTATATTTCTATTTTTATTTATTTTTTGACTTTAGCTAATTATGTTGAGCTCAAATTGTTTGTTGAGTTTAGCTTTTCAAACTAATTGAATTAGAGTTTTTGATCTATTTCCTAGTAGATCGTTCGTATGCTGTCTATGCAATATGAGCAATCGGATTATAAGACTATATTGAGTATATCCATTATAAATAATATCCATTGAAAATGCTTAAGTTGGGTTAATTTCGGTGGGGTATACAATTGTATATGGGGCCTATTGAATGAGCTGTGATCTTTAAAGTATATAGATTGGAAGCTGAGCTGAACTCGTTGTACATATGTTCGTATATCTCTTTGTCTCTCTGTTATATATTTTTATAATTTTTGCTATAATTTATATTGATATCTATATCAATGAGTGCAGACTCTGAGCTGCACAGTCTCTTCTAGTCCAGCACTCCCACTACAAATCAACTTTACTTGTTATATATAATTATATAGCTACGGCTTTGGGTCTGTCTTGGCATTTCATTCAAGTTCACATGAAACTAAAATTGTATATTTAAATATAGTTTTTGCAATTGTTGTCGTGTTTATGCGTGGGTTGTGCTTGTGCTACATTGGCAAATTGATTCGCGCCTTTAAAAGATTTAATTTTATAAGCCTGTCTTTGGATTGGGCACTGAAATTGTTCTCGAGGCATGTCGGCTGTTGCAATGCAATATTACATTATTTGCATATAAGTTGGCAATTAATTTTGCAACAACTACAAACAGTTAGCAATAAGACAGAGAGAGAGAGAGAGAGACGTGAAAGACACACCTTGAACAAAGGATTGGCCATGTCTGCTGAGTACCTGGATTTATTCAGTTTGACTTGACTTTGATATTCATAGAGTTTGTCATAGATAACTTCAGTGCATATAGAAATGCTAACATAAATGCCCATATGACAACAATTTCTAGATTCCACAACAAACAAACAACAAAGCAACAACAACAACAATAACATCGACTTACTACTTACAACTCGAAACGTGCTTTTTGTGGCATTTTAATTTTTTTTTTTTCCTATTTATTTTTCATGGTTTTTTTTTATGCTGGCGACAAAGTTGACACGTGAGTGTTTTACAAAACAACTGCGTAGCACAACAAAGATTTCCAACAAGAAATTACTATAAAAAAAATATTTAAAAAAAAAGACTAAAAAAACAACTTATAGGCGACGCAAAAGTATTTTCTAAAAAAAATATTCCAACGTACTTTAACAATTAGCTGTCGCTATCTTTTTTCTTTTTGTATATACAATTTTTTTTAGAAAAATGAAATGGGCAAAAATGAAAAAAAAAGAAAACAAATTAGATGAATGACAAATGCCCTGTCAAGAGAAATTATAGAGTATATAAATTCTCTTGATCTTTGATTGTGATAAAGAGCTGAGAGTTGGCTTTGAAATAGATTTAAAATTTTAGATTTTAAAGATAAAAAACGAAAATCAATTTTTTTAAATTATTTAAATTTTAATTTATATTCTAAACTGTTAAGTGTGAATTGTTTGAAAATTTTATGCTTCAATTGATCATAGATGAAATGGTAAATATATTATTATATAATTTATATAGGGTTCAGATGTTATCACATATTTTATAAAATAAAATATTATAGTAAACTCTGTTTTTTTTTTGTTTTTTGTTTTTTGTTTGTCTTAAGTGAAATATAAAGTTTGTAATTTATAATTTATATAATTTGTAATTTTGTTTATTAATTATATTAATATCATATTTTCTATATGAATTTCGTATGAATTATGCATATAAATAGAGCAAATTACATATTAGAATATTATGCTTCAGATGTTACTTTTAGCTGGCTAGCATTTTTATAGCCTAAAATGAATAAAAATGGCTAAACATGGCATATTAATGGTTTTTATAATAAGTGCAACAGACAGCAGTAGAGCCATAATTGATATCATAAAGTTCTAAGACCTAATTTAAGAGTCAACTTAGTAATCGACTAATAAAATGTAGCATTTAGTTCCCTCTAAAGATTATTATACTATATATACTACTATATACTACTACTATAAATATATATATATATATTACGCATTACGTTGAGAGTATGCGCCAGTCGAGCATGCCCGACTAGGGCACTCTTTTACTTTAGCTGCTTGAGCTGTCGATGCGTGCAAGCGATTCAGATTGCATCTGGCTGAGTAAAACAGGCTAACTGCAAGACAATAGAGTGAGACAGCGAGAAAGACAGAGAGAGGGAGAGGGAGTGCGCAGCACATTTGACGTCTGCCAGCAGCTAAACGAGATGCGCTCAAAGAGTAAGCAAAGTTTTCATATTATATGTGCAAGATGATGCCCTGACTTGCATTTAAACTAAAAAGCATAATTAGTAGTTGGTTTAGAGCAACTATACAAACATATTTAACTTGCCTATTTCATGGCTGACTTTTCAAGTACACCTCTCAATCTATGCCTGCATATATTTTGTGGCAATAGCCATTGGCAGATATTAAAAGTCTGATTAAATTCATATGTTTAGGATCAGCCGCAAAGAGTTTTTCACGTGTGATTGGGTTTGGGTTGGGGGCAAGGCCTCATAAACGCATTCAGTTGGGGTGTCGCTGGCTGACAGGCAGCCAAAGAATTTTTAATGTTTATCAAAATTACGTGACCAAACAGCAGCAATAAATGCAACAGCAACTCTGTTGCAGCTAAGCAAAAATTGAGCGTTTTGAAATTGGGAAAGTTGCAAGAGAGGCAAAGTGAAGGAGAAGAGAAATGAAAAAAAAAAAAAAAAAATGAAAGTGCCAAGTGGCAGGTCTGGGCAGGCCCAGCTCGTTTGCTCCTGCCAATGCAGTTGCCCCTCAAGACTTTTGCTGTTGCTGCTGCATTGCATCATCTTTACATCTGCACAGCTCATATTTCGCGAGCAGCCAGTCAACTGGCTGTAAATACCAAATATAATTGTTTAACTGTCCATAAAAATGAAGAAATAAAAGACCCTTCTCTCTGTGTGTGTGTGTGTGTGTGTGTGTGTGTGTCTGTTTTTGTGTGTTTGTGTGCCATCGTCCATTGAACTCGAGACACAGCTCAAAGAGAGATCTCTTTGAGTTCGCAAAACAACAATAAATTCACACCAAGATGCTGCCTGGCCGACTAGCTGACTGCCTGTCTGTCCCCCTCTCTCTCTCTCTCTCTCTCTCTCTATATCTCTCTCTGTCTGTCAGTTGACAGTAGTTTGACTGATGCATAGCAGCAGCATTGAGACGAAGATGGAGACAGAAAGACATCGACTGTCCCATCCATCAACTGTGTTGGCCAGGTCAAGCAGGTGTCGAACATCTTGATTTTGTGCGACGAATTATCAGGTTTATATTAGAAAACTAGTAGAAACACGACTGACTGACGCGATAATACCCTGCAGATTTCAAGGTATTGGCATTTTTTTGGCTATGAGCTAGGCTGTACCTTATGTAGGAATAATAGTAATCGAATTGAAGATACCACGCTTGTTCGTTCAAACTGAAATGCGCTAGCAACTTATACCTGGCTAGGAGATACCCTGTGGCTTGTGCAGATCGAAGCATTAAACAAATTTCAAGATGCAAACATTTATCAAAGCAATCAATTAGAAGCTATCCAGCATCTTGTACAGGTAAAGAAATGTTAGGCTAGAAGTTACCCTGGAATCTATTCAACCCTATGGGAGCATACGACTACGATATATACTGCGATTCATGCAGACTGAAACATTTGATCATATATATATATATATATATATATATATACATTTTGACTACGAACTAACCTATGCTTTCTGCTGCCCTAAAAATTCTAGAGTATATCAAAAATGTTTAATAAAATAATAATTATGATAGAAATTATCTATTGAAGTGGTAAGTTTGAGGCATTAAATGGTGTAGAAGTTGTAGGCGTTGAACTTAGTTGAAAAATTATCAAAGCTCTTAGACTTTTCAGATATTCTTAAGGATGATCGATTTTAATCAAATCGATTTTAATCAAGGAAACTGAGAATGACTCAGAATGTTCTTGATTATTTAAAAATAAATATTGACAAGGAAAGAATTTTGAGTTAAGATTTCAAGTCTCTATGAACTCTACAAGGCAAATGCCTATATATATATATATATATATATATATATATATATATATATATATATATATATATATATATATATATATATATATATATATATATATATATATATATGAGCAGACCAGTGCCAGTTGTTTTCTAATTCAAATCACTTATCGATATTGATCAGCTCACATTTACTACCCAGGTTCAGTCACCCATTCTAATGCCCGCCACATACAATAGAGAAAAAGCAAAAGTTTTTACCTTCGGTACGCAATCAAATTTTTAAATACTATTAAAAAGTTGACGCCAATGGTTCGAGCTAATCAAATTAAGTTACGTTAATTCGATGGCTTATGGCTTATGGCAAATAACTTTCATTAGGCCCAACTCATTAGGCTTTATTGGACTCAGACAGAAAAAAAAAAAAAAACGAGAAATAGAAAAATCTTTTGAATGGAAAAACTTGATTTATGCTCGAGTGCAATTTGTGGCTGCACTTTCCAATGGAAATTGTTGAAAATTGCCCGACACAACGGAAATTGCTTAATCATTTCCACGCATATTTTCGCACAGGCCTGTTACCATATACCCTTGTGAAAAGTGTTTTTTCATTAGCTCGATGACTAATATAGTATTTTCTCTCTCTTTCCTTCTCTCTCTTCCTTATCTATTTGCAGGTAAGTTTCCCGAGCGCCCTAAAACGGAAATAGGTTGCGTAAGTCAATAAAAAAAAAAAACATCAGTTGCTTATTTGCTTAGAATGTGGATGTTATATAATAACATCGCGAACAGCAGTTCCTGTCTGGATTATCGAGGATATTTCATGTTCACCTGTCCATTAGCTAGCTCACGTGAATGACTTTGGGCATAATTAGCTGAATGCCCCCAATGCATTTGCTACAGCGCCTCATTTACTCTGGCGACTGACTGCATCGCATCAATGGCCAATATGAAACACAAGTCTGGCTCGATTACCTTACCTGCCCGAATGTCTGCCTTAACTACCTGAGCGTCTGTCGCGCCTAACAATCTTTAAGTTTAAGACAGTCGCATAACTGTCGACTCTCGACTGTCGACTGTCTGATTACATTCGCATACTCCCTCCAAACTTGTTGTTGGCATTGCTTATTGCAACACAACAACAAAAACAAAAACGACAAGTACATCTCTTTTAATATTTGTTGTTTCTTTTTTTAATATTTTGTTTATTTCCAATTTTGTATGTGGATATTTTCAATTGAATTTTTTATAGACTTTTTTTTTAAGTGTTTGAGTTTCGTATTGACTATGAACTTAGTTGGGCATATAGATAAAAGAGTTTGCTAAAATATATATACAGATATATATATATTCATAAATACAATCTCTCCCTTTCTCTCTCTATGTGTATATCACTTTTTCTCTATCGCTCATACATACACAAACATTCTCTCTTTCTATCTCTCTCACGGTCTTGTGTCCTAAAATTGGTAGAGAGGTCAAAATGAATTTATATCGAGATATAAATCCATTTGAAGTGTCCTCTTAAGTCTCCTTCTGTCTATCTCTCTCCTCTCTGCCTATCTCTCACTCTCTATTATGTCCTACATAAATTAATTTTAATGCTATCTTTCTCTGTGGCTGTCGCTCTCTGTCTATCTTCCTGCATCTCTCCTCCTATCTGTCTCTCTCTCCCTCACTCTCTCTCTTATGTTAATCATAAATTCATTTTAATTTTGTACCGATTCTCTCTCTCTCTCTGTGTTTTTCTCTCTATGTCCCCCTCTTTCTTTCTCTCTTTGTCCCACTCCATCTTTCTCTCTCTCTCTCTCTCTCTCTCTCAGTCTTACACTCTCTTCCGCCCTCCTTCCCTCACTAATTCTCCCTCCCAATAGCCCAGCAGACCCGCCTAATAATACAATCCAACTTTAGCCTTGCTAATGCCCTATAGGGTATATGAAAACTGAATCTCAGTTAATTTAAAGACGCCCATCATCTGTGCCCATCATGTACCCTGCGCCTATTGTACGATGCAGACAATTTATAACACAAATTAAATGCATGAAAATTATGATGAATGCGAACGAAAATTTATGCTGATGACATACCCAGCAAAAAAAAAAAAAAGCTAAGCCGCCCGCTGAAGTTGCTCCGACTGCCGCAAACCAGGAGGAGAAGAGCTGAGAAACAGGATTTCTCGTTTGTTATCGTTGTCTACGTTGTGTCTGTGTTGCGCACTTTAGCCTTTTTTATTAGAGTATTAAAGTCAAGATCGCTCTAGGAAAAAAGGCTATGATGAGAGATTTTGAGTCAAAATATATCTAAAAAAAAGCTAAATATCTTATATAACTTATATAACATTTTATATTATAGCTAACTTAGTTTAGATTTAGAATGAGGCAAAATATAAGAGCATAATCTGTAACTGTTATATGGTGTCTGCCAATTTAGCCCTTTTTATAGACAGAATTATAGCTAAATATCTTCCATTAGATTCTACTTGAATTAAATATAAAAACAGGACTTAGATGGCTGAAGTTTTATTGTTGTGAATATAGCTTATTCAAGATAAATTACTAGAAGCAGAGGAGTCACAGAATTTCGCTTCGTTTTCTGTATTTTCAATTAGCTCTGTGCTCCTTGTTGAGCTGGCATTTTTAACCTTTTTTGCAGGCTAGATTTGGCTATAAAGAGTTATTCAATCGATTTTTTTTGGTAGTATTTTTATGGACTCTCTCGTAGACTTCTTCTTCTAATCTATAACTAATTTGATATTATCATATATCAATTGATTTCTTGTTTCAAGCCAGAAATATTTGAGTATTATATGGCTAAAGTACTAAGAAAATTATAAACTGCTAAAGAATTAAATAGCTTTACTCTATGGAACTTTGCGAAAAATTTTCGTTTCAACATTTTCAGCGTCCTCTCAATGCTCAAGATAAAACCAGTTGAGAATTATAAATGCTGTTGCTTACAATCGCTGCACTGTAAGCTGTAAGCTGTGTGGCACGTTTCCAGTCGATTCAGCGTCTTCATTGAGCTTTGCTGTTAGCCACTTCACGTTTGGCTATGTTGCCGCCAAACGTTGCACTTGGACTGCGGCTGCGTGTCTGTATGTGTGTGTGTGCTGACTCCTTTCGGCCTGCCTCTAGCCGAAAGTTGTTGCGTATTAAAATGGAAATTGCAAGTTTTTTTTTTTTTTTTTTTGTTGCTTGTTTGTTGGTCGGCGGCGCCTTTTGTTTCACTTTCGTTTGCGAGTCTTTGGTTGTTGGCTTGTTGGCTTGTTGATTGCAGGTTTTTATAACCGCATTTATCACGGCTGCCACACATTCGCTGCCATCCGAGTTGTTGCAAGTTTCATTTTCACTTAATTGCGGCTGCTGCTGCGACTCGGGTGTGGCATGCCACCAAAAAGGGTGCCAGTCAATGTTAATTCCGCCGATCTCGCCCGATCACTTTTGTGAGCAGCAGCTCAGCTGTTTGCCACGCCCATTTTGTCGTGCGGAATGTGCTCGTTCGCTCGTTCGTTCGTCATATTTGCAATTTATGCCAGATTATGAAATGTTGTTAACAAAAAATTTCCTGTTTTGCTTTAATATTTATTGTGGTTACGCACTTTGTCGGTCGCTTGGCCAACATTAATTAATATGGATTTATATATGTATATATATGAAATAACTGTAGGCCAAATAAGCTACCTGTTACCTGTTGCCAATGCATTTCATTGTGCAGAAACTTTTGAAACAAGTTATGCGAATTATATGCAAAAAAAAAAAAAAATAAAAAAGTTGCATAAAAGCATTTACAAATTTTATAATGTTAAATATGTAAGTGTATATATCTTATTTTAATTTACATAGTAAATACATTTAATATAATAAATTGTATATTGTATATAATAAATATGTATATAAAATATTTTTGAAACCTATTAAATTGCTTAAACTATCCTATAAATTTGTTAAAATTACTTTGGCTTTAATTGAATTTGTAATTTTATAGTATTAAATTTTTGATATTATTGTTATTATTTTTATATATTTTTTTTATTTTGCATTGAATATGTTAAGTAATCCTTTAGACTTATTTTAGTTACTATTTTTTTTTTTATTTGAATTAATTAAAAATAATTGTATATATTTTTTTACCTTTATTTAATTTAATATAATTTTAAAAAAGTTATTTTGAATATATTCAAGTATTTTAGTTTCCAATTGAACTGTCTTAACTTCTTCAAACCTACTTTAGTTTTCTTTTTTTCTTGCCTTTTCTCCCACGCACTTTTCCATTAATTCTATTAATTTAATGCACATTAAGCCAATCCCTTGCACATAATACAAATTACTTATCAAATGAACCAAAATACCTGAAATACCCCCTAAAAATTTTAACAAATTCCACAACTTGCTGGCTATGCAACATGTTCGATTGTTTGCGGACAACGAACATCAAACATAAACGAACAAATTTCCATGCCAATTCCGTAGCGCACAACAACAAATATGCGTGCCTGCGAACATCATAATGATGTTGTGTGTGGAATGCGTGCTAACCAGCCATCAAACACGTTCCACTAGCAGTGCCATTTTGAGTTTAACAGCACCAAAAGCGAGCCAACTATGCACAGTTAACTTTTCGTTAGAACTGTTGCATTCAGTGCGCGCTCAACTCTACGAGAGGAAACACTTGCGTTGTGTTGCAACGAGAAAATAATATAATAACAAAAAAAAACAAAATAAACCGAATGAGGCACTAAACACCCATAAAAACTAATTATATTAATATTTAATATTGGAAATTTTGTAAAAATATTTGCAAATCAAAATGTGAATTGTGCGCCTGCGCATAAAGCCGAAATTAATAAATTGCTCAACTCGCGCTGCATTGAGCCCGCATTTGAAATACGTTTGTTTGATCGATTTCGAATTGAGTGAAAGAATTCCTTGTATAGGCATTTCGATTCATTCCGAACATTGCCATAGTGAAGCGTGTCGAGAACTAATGCAAAAGAAGGGAACGAAATTCTAAAAAAAAAAAATCAAATAAATAAAAATAAATTGATAAACGAACATTTAATTTTTTATTCATTAAACCCTTTTTTTAAGCTGTTATCTATTTACATTTATATAGCTTGACTATATAAAACAGTACAATAAGATACAGTAAAGTCCGCTTAACGAACTTTTTTTATTTGTGCGCGCTGGAAATCGCTTCGTTGAAACATTTGCCAAGCCATCAAACTTTAATTTCTGTAGATATATATATTTTTCTTTATATATATGTATGTATTTGTGTTCAATTTATTTTCATTAAGTGAGAAAGTGGAAAAACAAATTTCCATTTAATTGAAACAATTGCTCCTAAACTCGAAAGCAAATAGACTGTCAGCAGAAAGAAACAAATGCCGCGCTGCATTCCAAGTAGAGCAAAGCAATAACAGCAACAACAACAACAACAACAATAATAATAATAATAAGAAGCAGAAGAAGCTGTTATAGATACACAGATCTACACAGATAGTTATAAAAAGAGATACAGCGATACCTGTCCGTAGGCCCAACCCTCTCGCAAGTGCAGTCGTAAATGCTTAAGACGGAAAGACGCCTGCTGCATAATTATATTCATCTCTGATTTTTGTTGTGTCTTATCCGCGAGTGTATGTGTGTCTGTGTGTGTGCGTGTGTTTATAACGCCTCGAGCAACAACAACTAGCTAACTAGCAAGCGCAACAACAACTGCCACAGAATGTATCTTATACAGGTGAGAGAGAGAGTCGTCATAACTACATACATGCATGCATATATATGCAACTAAGTTACTTGATATGCAAACAGATCTCATAGATCACCAAAAATGCTTTTACTTAACAAGCAAACAAAAAACCAAAAAAAAAAAAAAAAAAGGAACAACAAAAACAATAATAACAGCTTTAGCATTATGTATAAATATCTACTTATCAGGCACTTTAAATACCCTAAGTTGTGTTAAGAGGGTATGTACATTTGGTCAAGCTGTTTGAGACATTTGAAATGTATTCTGAAAATGTTTAGAAATATAGAAAACAATCTGTTAAAAAGTATAGAAATTATTTGTTTAATTTTACTCAACATAGTATTTTATTTATTTATTTATTTCTATATTTAGGAATCAATATAAAAATTATATAAATATATTTAAATAAAATATAATTCATTCATAAATAATACATAATAATTAATAATAATAAAATTTAATAATAATAATAATAAATAGTTAATATTAATAATAGTGACATTAATAATAATGAGAATAGTTCTTATAAAATAAAATAACATAACAAAATCCCCTTTAAATATTATGTTGAATTACAAAATAAAAAGAACTATACGAATCTCTTAGATTTTATATATTTCACTAAATATATGTAATATAAGTATTGAAATTATACTTTATATTACTAAAGGGCATATAAACTTCACTCTCTTAAACTTTTTTCTTTTCATTTTTTTTTCTTAATTACTCGTTGACTGTGATTTTTGTTGTTGTTGTTGTCTGTTTTTGTTTGTCTCTTCCCACTTTGCTGTGCGTGCTGCAGTTCCATATTTAAACATCAAGTAATTTGTTTAATTTGTTGTTAATTTATCTTCCACTTGACTGAATCACATGTATATATACTATTTATATATTGTTTTAGTACGATTGGTAATGAAGTAGTTTAGCCGGCTCAACAGTTGAGCTAATGATCTTTAAATTGAAATAAAATCAAAATAGATTAGAGTTCAGTGGGTTAAGAAGTTCAGGGAAAGATAGGAAATTTAGGAATAGTTGAAATAATTTTTGATTTGAAAATATTTAAAAAAAAATATAAATATTTTTAACAAGAAATTTTTCTTATATTGAGTTTTTAAATTGATGAACATTTTTTTTTTTTTACATACTCTATATTATCATAAAATAAAAAATTTAAGATATATATTTTTACATTTATTCTTCTAATATTATTTTGTGCTTTATTTTGCTGAAATTATTTTTTAATAATATATGAACATTCATATAAAGCTTTTGAGATATATATATATTTAAGAATATTCTTCAATTAATTTTCTCAATTGAAGTTTTTTAATTTATCTCATGTTAAGTAAGTCTAAGTAGTCTTTGCTCTGCGTAGCAATTTATTTTATTTATTTATTTGTCACTCTTTACTCACTCACAAAAATCACTCCAAAAGCAACGGAAAATAAACGAAATTTCCAAGATGTCTAATCAAGTGCTGGCCAAGGACAATTTAGTTCAGAATGCTGAGAGCCTGGTCCAAGTGATCTATGGCATGGCTGAGTTGGTCAATGCCGGACTCAATATGGATGCAATTCGAACCAGTGTTGATCTATTGGGTGCCGGCATGGATCCGTTGACTTTGGCCAACAAAATTAAAATGCTGAAAAGCGACGCCAAGAAGCAACAGCAGCAGCAGAAACCACAGCAGCAGCAACAGCACTGAATATATTTGATATATTTGGTTTCTTACTCTAAGCGAATCTCAATTAAAAGTCAATTTTGAATCTGGTTTTCATTTATTTGTGATTTAGAACTTTTGCAATGGGCCGTTGCTGATTTGCTAGAATTTAGTGAATTGAGAATTGATTATGAAGGTGCAGTTACTTTCGGATTAAACGTATTAGGAGTCGTTACGGTTGCCGGTCGATGGAAAGATGTGCAAGTTCTTTTGATTCTTTACAATGGATATGATACCAGTCATAATAATGATTAGTTGCAGCAGTTTTGCCTGGTAGAAGGTCTTCAGAAAGTTGGAAAAATAGGAATTGATAATATTAATGTATTAGTATTAGTATTACAATAATCATTAATATTATTATTGTTGTAGTTTCTATTATTAATTGAAATAGCAAATTAGTATTATTATTTTTGGCATTACTATTATCATTGCTGATAACATTGACTGCATCGATATCATTTGTATTATTATTGTTAACCATCAATAATATTATTGACATTGATATCATTTGTATTATTATTGTTTACGATCAATAATATTATTGACACTGATATCGTTGTTAACAATCAAAAATATTATTGACATTGATATCATTGGTATTATTGTTGTCATTATTATTATCATTATCTTTGCTATCTTTGTTATCATTGTTAGCAATTATTGACATTATTGGCGACATCACTTATATTATCATTGCTATCATCATTATTATTATTGTTATCGTTGATCATTGTCATTGTCATCATCATTGTTATGGTCATGATTGTAGTTATTGTTATCATTATAATCATTGTCATTATTAGTTATTATTAGTTATTATTATCTTTATTATCATTGCCATTATTAGTGTTATCATTTACCTGTCTTATGTAAACGGGAAGCGGTATATGCGCCCTATGCGAATGATAATCGAATCCTCTATATATCCAATATCCTGGCCAGGCACCCATGCTGGCCAATAGAAATGGTGATGCCGCATTCAATACTTGCTCGAACTGTGGCGTTTGGACCACATGCTGTATATTCTCACCCAGATTTGGAATTCGTTTCTTTTTCGTATCGTTTTCATCAGACATTAGCCGATTTCTATATACACGCGACACTGCCCAATTCTTCATTCCTTCGATGAAGTTTGTAATGCCCATTATTATTACAACAAAAAATTTGTTAACAATTTGGTTGAAAAGTCGACTTGAAATTGTTTCGTTTTTGAAATATAAATCAACAAAGATAAAATATGATCTCTATCTTTCTCACTCACTCTCTCTCTCTCTATCTTTCTCTTTCTATTTTGCTTTCTATACGGCTCTGACTGCCTCTTTCTCGCTTCGACTAAATGTCATGCCGCTTTTCGTCACAGCCTGCTATATATATATATATATGTATATATATATATATAGTTTTTTTAAGCATTATTTTCAATTGATTATTTTTTGCGCAAGTTATAGGAGACTTCATGCACATCGAGTGGCTCCGTAACGGCTTGAGCCGTGGTGGCCATAAGCAAGCCAAGGCCCAAAATGGCCACCTGCATGAGTTTGGCATGCTGAAAGGTCTGCAATGGGAATGTAGGGTATATGTATGTATGGCGTATATCTATATCTTTATCACCTACCCTTTGTATGTACATGCCAATCCTTTCGGTACGCCGCCTCGTCTGCCAGTGAAAGCCGCGCCACATCCAATACGTGGGCCAGGCAATGAAGCTAACTCCCAGATAGGGCAACATTTTCTGTAGTTTATTGCCAAAGCCGGGCGGTGTATTGCGATTGATAAATTCAACGAATTCCATTTCGTAATTGATCGGTGTTGGTTCGGCAACAAAAGTTCTATGCCTTTCATGTTGCCCTGGCAAATTGGCCGTAGTTATTTCATAGACACTGGCCGACTTCCTTGAGTCATCGTTGAGTATGATGCGTTCTTTGGCATTCTGCTGCTGCTGACGCTGTTTCCTATTCTGTTCTTTATCCTGTTGTTCATCCTGGTGTTGCTGCTGCTGCATCAGATCGAGCACATCTTTCCGCTTCAGTTCCTCCTCGATTGCCTCTGCCGTGCGATCGTTAGAGAATCTCCTTTTGAATAAACGACCCAATGTATCCCGTAACGTGTCCATCGGAGCTGAGATATACTTTACTTAATTTGATTTGATTTACACGTTTTTTGTTTGTTAGCCTAACCGAAAGAGAGAAAATATATTCTTGAACTTTGTTAGAAATGATACAAAATTCAAATGAATTGTCAAATTTTCATATATATATATATATATTTTTTTTTTTCATTGACTTTCTTTAGCTTTCTTTAGTCGTAACTGTTGCGGTTAGCAATAGTTCTATTAGCTTTCTCTCTCTCTCTCTCTTTTAGCTTCTCTTGGCATTGATCACAAAAGAACTTTCCAAAAATTGTGAACCTGTCGCATTAAGTTGGTCTTTACATAAATTATTAGGTATTATCTAGCATATAATGGAGCGGCCCTTTAATGAATTTCAAATCTTATTCTTTATCTCTCTCACTCTCTTACTCTGTCTCTCTCTCTCTTTATCTGTCTAACTGTTGTAGCGAGCATATTGGCTTTTATATGTTCTATTTCTATTATAAATTCAGGGATTTTACTAACAGATTGTAAGATTCGTCTTATATATGCGAGGTCTGTTCCAAAAGTAAGGGAAATAAGTGTCATATTGAAAAATTCATTTATAATATATAAAAAAAAACTAAAATATATATTTTAAATTTCTATAGAAATTTAGCTATTCCACTTACATTTCCCCAACCCTGAGCGAGCATTGGACAGTCGATTAGACGCATTCTTATATTTACTCTCCAAATACAATGCGGGCAACTAAATGGCTTTTTGAACGCCCTCAGCTTTTGGCTCGAATAAAATGTTGTGCTAAGCTACTGTAAGCATAACAAGAGGCTCGATTAGTGTTTGTGGCTTAATGCGCATTGTTGGCCAGAATGCTGCAACTTCAGCAACTGCAACAACCACAAAGTGGGTCAGTTTTCGCAGGCTGCACAATTATAAAGTGCATGCCACAACTAACGCTGAGTTGGCCAAGAGCCACTGTAGACCAAGTGGCTAGAGTTGGCTCATTGTCTTGTTCGCTTGGACGCAGCATCTAACGGCCTGTGAGTTGAGTCGACTTGGCCGGCAGCAGGTGTCTTTGTTTGGTTTTTTTTTTGGTAAGGTTTCGGTGTCGAAAATGTGGCTTACCTTCAGCATTCAGCTATGATGCTGGAACCACAACGGTTAGATCTTACGGTGTTCTATGCCAGGAAGCAGCCGCTAGCCAAGCTGTGCTGCCTTTGTCTAAACTAGTTTTTTCTCTCTTTTTGTTTTTTTTGTTGTTTGTAAGAGATTCTTAATGATCAATGCATTTAATCAAACTCACAAACAAAAATTCCACTGCTGAAGAATGTAAAGAACAATTTAACGGTAGTTAGCCTGCATTCTGTACACAATGCACACATAATTGGGTGAAAATATCGTTTTAGAAGAATTGAATGGAAACTGTAGAGATTTAACTAATGAATTTTTGTCAATTTGGAAAAATTCTAGAGAATTGAACCAAATTAATTATAACAAAATATTTATGTATATATTTATATTTTTTTATATAAAAATTTTTTATTAATAAAAAAAATAATAATTAACAAATCTTTTAATGTACATGTAAAAAATATATTTAAACCTTTAAATTAAATTCTTTAATTCATTAAAATATTGAATCAATTTATAGCGAATATTAAAATATAATCATATGTAAAATGTATACATTTTAATTTTTTATTTTTAAAATATTTGTACAATTTTTTTTTAAATTTTAAATTTAATTATTTATTTTTACTATTTTTTTTTTTTTATTAAATTCTTGAAATATGATATTTTAATATATTAGATAAATTTATTTTATTGCAAAAATTTTTTTATATATAAACAAATTTTAAGTTGCACTAAATCTTTTATAACAAAAAATATTGATATATTATTTTTAAATATATTTCTTTAAATTATGAAAACTTACAATAATTTCTTTTATTTTATTTTTTAAATTTTTATTATATTTTTTGTTAAAACTTGTTTCCAACTTTAAATCTAATTTGATCTCTTCAATTGAGTAGCTTTGACTTCGCTTTTGCTACAATTTATTTTCTGCTAACTCTTTTCGATGCCCACACGAAAACAAATTCTATTTAACTCTGTGTAGGCCCTTTAACTGTTAGGGGCCAATCCAATTAACCCAGTTTCCCAATTGTGACTTGGCAAAAAAAAATTCATGTCCAAATACAAATGTTTTGAGCATAAGCATCGAAGCAAGAAAAATTTCTTTCGCCAACGCCAAATTGTCAGAGACAATTTGTGAAAGATTTGGCGAAATTGAATGTGGGCCGGCGAAAATCAATTGAAACTTGTAATATTTCTCAATCTGATCAATAGCTAGACAACATTATGACAGTTTTGGTTAACTGCAAACTGTAATTTTGACAGCTATTAGTTAATTGTGATTTGCTGCTTGTCCACAAGAGTCAAACACTTCAAGTGTCAAGTGCTGGGTGAATGAGTGTGAAGAGCATAACAGACTGCGTAATACGCGTGCAGAGTTTGAATGTGGGTTGATTGCTGGAGTGGGAAGTGATTGACTAAGAGATACCCTAAACACTAAGCGTGGTTCTTTGCTATTATAAAATAATTGTACTTGACTTTGATTAAGAATATATTGAATAAGCCAGAGCTATTGAGCTTAGCTCTAGGGTTAAGTTTAGAGTTCTCTTTGATCTCGCTGATATAATGATTTAAAAAACAAAACTACAATCGAGTACATATTCAAAGTGTAAATCACGCTCAAGTCAATATACTCTTCCTGCTTGTTAGGCGAACCTGTAGAATCTTTTATTGTAAGGCATTGCTCAATTATAATTATGCTTAAATAATTATTACGACAAAGTGAATCAACAAAGTTTACATGGAAAAATTTCTATTAAAACTTGTGGCAAGTTTTATTGTTATTTCCTGTAAGATTATTATACATATATAAATTCTCAATAATCATATAACAAATTATCAGCTAGTTTCCAATTTAGCATTAGACTTTGCCTGACTCCATTTGCTCTGTTTATAAATCCATAAAATTTTGTTATTTGAATCGCATGCTCCTCTGGCCACTGTCTTGAATTTGCTTATTCTTGAAAACCTGCTTACGTTTTGTTTTCTTAGCTGTCTGCTGCATACGAAACCGCATCGACTTTATGGCTTAAACAAATACACATTGTCTCACATTGGCCATATCAGAGGCGAATGCTAATCTCAGCTAACCGATCGCAGCCCGCATACCAATCCAAAGCGATCCGAATCGGAGCAATATTTACTCAATTTTTGTGTGAGACAATAACATTGCTCGGATTTCGACAGCAAAAGGAATTTAAGAAGATGCCACAGCAAACGAACTATAAACAATGCAGCAGACGAAAATACAAAAAAAAAAAAATTATATATATATATATATTTATATATGTATAATATAATGCGATGCTATGACACATTGACAAATGATCTGCGGTCAGAATAACTAGCGATAAGGTTCGCTTCGATACATCAAATGGCATCAGTTGACAGTCTGTCCCAATGGGAGACCAGGCAAGCCCCAAAGTATTGTTTTTTTTTTTTGTGTTTAGAAATACCCTGTTTATGTGGAATATGGCTAAGAGAGGTATATAGGTTGGAATTGAAGTGATTAGATGAATTTCCTAAGAGACCTGCAATATCTCTCTCTTTGATTCTCTATTTCCATTTCTTCTCTATGCATCCATCTATCTCTCTTTCCCTCTGTCACTCTCATTCTGCCTATCTCATTTCGCAATCACTGATTTTCTCCTCCATCTTCTGATATCTCTCCCTTTCTCTCTATCTCTCTATTCCTCTCTCTCTATCCCTCTCTCTCTCTCTCTCTCTCTCTCTCTCTCCCTATCCCTCCCTCTGCCTCTCTCTGCCTCTCTCTCTCTCTCTCTCTCTCTCTCTCTCTCTCTCTCTCTCTCTCTCTCTCTCTCTCTCTCTATCTATATCTTCCTCTCTCTCGCTCTCTATCTCTATCTCTCATGTGTCGATGTATTTCTGTCTTTCACGCTCTCTCCTTCTGACCTCTTTCTTGCCTTTCTATCTTTTTGTTCATTCTCTTTCTCTCTCTTGTTATTTATCTATATATTTCTTTCTCTGTCTATAGCTATTCTACTCTCTTGCTGTCTCTATCTCCCTCTCCTTATCGCTCCTACTCTCTCATCTAAATATAGAGTACTCTCAGTCGGCCATTAGATTGAAATCAAGTTCATATTTCAATAATTTTACTTTTAGCAATTGTCATTGAGCCTTGATCTTATCCGTTATATTTGTATTGGGTCAACAACTTCCCAGACGTAAGGCGAGCTGTGGCACATCTAATGGAAATTGATATTGTTATTGATATTGATGTGCTCCATATTTCCACTCGGCTGATCCTCAATGCGCGACACATTCAATCTTTTGCATTTCACTGAGTTTTCTGTGGTTTGGTTTTTGGTTTGGGCTCGGCTCTGGCAATAGGTGTTATTTTATATAGCCGTAGTTAGCAAACAGCCAGTAACGAGTCGAGTCATACAACAACTCATCTCATGATCGATGCTCAGTGCAGTAATTGGCTCAGGTAACAAGCCTAAGCCATTGGAATTTCTTTGAGCCTGGGCAGGGCATTCAATTCCTGGGCGTGGCCCCAATAAAAAAAAAAAAACCGTATATATATCTGTATAATTTTAATTACCTTTAAGTCCTTTATGTGAATCACGGCGACGGCACACGCAACACATGAACCCCAAACAGCAGAGAATCAAATGTCTTTGAACTGCTGGCAACAACAGAGAAGAAAAATGTATTAAAAAAAAGAAAACAACAAAAAACACACCTCAAGCAATTGACTACCTGACGGCCAACAGGATTTTCTAATTCCTTGAAAGAAATTTATTTATGACTAGTTTCAGCTCTTTTTTTTATATAGATGCTCGCTCACGTATATCGAAATGGAGTATATAGGTTTCGTGGACTTACTTGGAGTTACAACTAAAGAACTTAGAGAATTTCATAATTGAAATTCTATAAGTTCTTTCATGATTGAAATTCTATAAGTTCTTTAGTCAGACTTTTAGCCAGATTCTTAAATATCTAAATTTTTGAAACATTCAAACGAGTATTATGCAGTCATTGTCACCTGTTTGCCGTATAATTTCATGCATTGTTACCTGTTTTTGGATCCTCTATTCATGTTTTTTTAACATTTTGTTCTTTTCGAGTAAATATTTTCCACCAAAAACTTGCTCAACTCAGTCCCAATCCCATTAATTGCTTAAATGCATTTCTTTTGTTGTTGGCTGCATCTCATATGATTTATCATTTGACACTCACATTTCATGGCTTATCAATAAAAAGATGTTTGAATATATTTCAAGTTCAGTGTCATTGAGGCGTGGCAAATGCAGGCGTGACTGCCTTAACAGGCTTTCCGAAACGTATCTCTCTCTCCCTCTCTCTCTCTCTCTTTCTTTTTCTCACTCACTCAGCTAAACCCAAAAATTTAAATGAAGCAAACGTCTCGCCTTCATTAATTAAATTTACTATAATTCACCCAGTACACTTTAAACCCATTCGTTAGCGGAACTCAATGAAATATCACGTAGCGAATGTAATTCGATAAGTTTCAATTGGAAACTTGTTTCTTGATTAACTTGAGGCAGCTTTAAGGCCAGACGTTTGAGGTCTGCGCTTGACAGTTTAGACATGAAAAATCAAGCTTGGCAGCAAGGTTTCATATGCTTAAAGTCTATATATTATTTTAACTAATTGAAATCGGGCAATGGCAAATTTAGCTGATCAAAAATGTACTTTAAAACATTTTTAATTGAATTTGTATACATTAAAAAAATTTTTTTTTAGCAATTTGGCAGGGTATGCAATATGTCTACATAACTTTTACTTAGTTTTAATTTTTGTTATATGATCAAATTACGGAAGTTTTCTGGCATTTTTATGCAGTCTTTAAGAACTACTTTTCTTTATGAATTTTAGCTAATGCCTAATGACTGCTCAGCATTGAGTATATCGAATTTCTAGATTTTTTTTTGTTGCGAAATTTTGCTTACAAATTAATTTTATTTATTTATTTCATAAATAATATAAAAAAAATGCCTATTAGATATTTTGTACAATCCTATATGAACTTAAAAAAAAATATAATTTTATGTGACCTTGTTCTGCTGCATCAGCACTTCAAGGACCTCGTCAGCTTCTGGAATAAGAAAATCTCTTAGGAATTCTTAGATCCAATTGAATAAAATTTAATAAATTTCTCTTAATACTTTTGTCACTTTTGATATTAATATATAAATTATATACCAAATAAAGATTCAAATCCATATACAGTTTTCTTAGTTAGCCATCTGGCCCATACAATTCATATACAAAGCTCTCGACAGCAATTTCCCTTTCAATTTACCAGCTTAACTTCAATCATGTTGAGTACTTTTTGACAGTGTATTTGCTGTCTGCTAATAGCTATGTCTTGTCTCTCTCTCTCTCTCTCTCTCTCTCTCGTCTTCTCTCCTTAACTCTTGTTTTTCATTTACCTAATGAACATAATCGTTTCGCTACGAACCTAACCTAACATGTCCATTCAGCTATCATATGGCTATTATTGGTATTTTTTTCGTTTCGATTGCTGCATTATGTAGCAAAAAAAAAAAAAAAATTATTAGGCTCCACCATAATTGCCGCACGTGTTTCCCCAATAAAATAGAAAAAAAAAAAGCCGCCAACTATCTGATGTGGGTTCCCATGCAACATTCAACATGACATTGATGAAATGGGCTTTTTATGGCCAAACACGAACAACTAATGTTTTTTTCTCTACTCGTTTATTAAGTGTGGAAAATGGGCATATTGGCTTTTGAGCAAAAAAGGGGGAAAAATTGGGAATAAAAAGTTTTCAAGCTAAATTTTAAAGCTAAAATCAGATAGAAATGATATTAATCATAAATATAAATAAATCTATAAATTTAACAATTTTACAATTTTTCTCAGTGTGAGCGTGTATTTTACAGTCGTTGCAGCTCGACTCTACACAGATCTCACGTGTTTATTTTGTTTCTTATTTTTCTGGCAATCTGTAGAGTTTATTGTGTAATTGTTGCTTTTAGTGAAAACATTTCGAATCACCTTGTGAAATGTTGTATAGTTGTTCGGTTATGTTTACCATATAAATATTTAATGCCATAAAAATGATATTTACTATAACAAATTTAACCACAAATGTATTTCCTTTTATGCAAGAAATACCAACACATATTCTACTTATTCAGAGTCTATCTACTATGTTCAGGCACAACGCTCTCATCGCTCTTGAAGCTAATCAGAATAAGATTCAGAGAAAACTTTTTCTTAAAAAAAAAATGCAAATCCAAATTTTTTATAGTATATTTTTTATTGCTTTATAAAACATCTTGTAAGATCTACACGTAAACTGAATCCAATTTTTTGTTGTTGCTTTCTTCATAATGAAATTGATTACGTGATGCTGCTAAAGCAAAAGTCTCATAAAAAGCAAAAAGCAAAAGCTGAAATGAGCAATGTAATATAAATATTTGTTGTTACAGTAGAAACACGCTATAGCAAACACAAAATAGAGCTCTACACGCAATAATAAAAAATAATTTCGAATTATGTTTTCTCTACTCACTTCTTGACTCAATTATTTGTCTTGTTTTGTTATTGAGTCATTGTATGTCATTGTATTTCTTCATAGGAATTGTTCACTGTGTGTGCACTGTGCACTGAATTGTTTTTATAGCACTTTTTTATAATTTCAATTTTTAGTTGCTTCGGTTTTACTGCATTTTCCATGCCACACACTGCGCCTGAGTTGACTATAAAATGAATCAAGTAAAACTATTGTGAGTGCAACGACTAGAAAATACCCTGAGCATATTCGAATTGATACTTGAGATATTCATTGAAGATCATATGAATGATTTCCATCTGGAAAGTAAGCGAAACAATATATCCAATAAGTAATTACAGAAGAATGGACAGACAGATAGGCGAGCAGATCTATTTCGGAGTAGAAATTTTATGTTTGATGGGGGGATTGAGCACAGTTCTCTTTGTCAATTACATATCAGTTACCAGATTCAGAGCGATACAGCGAGCTGAGATGTTGAGCCATATGAAACAATAGATACGCAATTATATAACAGAAATCATATTTGATTTTGATATGAAATTGAATTGTGCCTGCATTGCAATTGACCCAGCTCACAAAGTGCGTAAGCCAATTAGTTTCAATAACACTTCAGAGAAAGATAATAGAAGATAGGGCAAGAGAAAGGGAGGGAGAACGAAAAGGAGAGTGAGGCCATTGTATTTGCAGTGCATTTGAATTAGTTAATTCCAAATTGATTACTACGCTTCAATGAAGCCTCTTAAGGGCAAGTTCGTTAACAATTTAATAGCATCAGCTAATTTTAATTCGCGCCCCTTTTTTTTTTTAAACATTTCTAATTGTTATCGCAGCAAAATCGATGACACTTTAAGTTGAGATCGATAATGCGTAAGTGTTGAAATGTTTGTCAAGTGCCAAATGAACATTATATAAAGAAGAATGTCAAGAGGCCACAATAATTGCAACTAATGCGGTGCGAGGGTCGAACCTTGGGCCATAAAAGCGGCCGGCAACACATAAGAGAGAGAGAGAGAGACAGAGAGAGAACATTTAAGGTTTATCAAATAAGAGTGATGAACTAGAAAATACCCTGTACTTAAGGATGTGTGCATAAACTGTATACTCCTTATAAATGAGTTTGAGTTGTCTGTTGAACACAATTCATTTTATGTACTCTGTGATATTACTACTTAAACTTGTATGACTACTACTATATCCATCTACTACTACTTCCATCTACATCTACTACTACATCCATCTACATCTACTACTACATCCAGCTACATCTACTACTACTACTATTACTACTACTACTACTACTACTATTACTACTACTACTACTACTACTATTACTACTACTACTACTACTACTATTACTACTACTACTACTACTACTATTACTACTACTACTACTACTACTATTACTACTACTACTACTACTACTATTACTACTACTACTACTACTACTATTACCACTACTACTACTACTACTATTACTACTACTACTAATACTACTATTACTACTACTACTACTACTACTACTACTACTACTACTACTTCTAATACAAAAAACTTCAAGTATTCGAGCTAGTTAGGTTCTCAGTTATTAAAGCAGATCATGCATATATACTGAAATACTTTATTAACCTGATCCCATCATCTACTGCCAATATACCCCATTCTAGCCCACTTTTCAGTGGGGTTCAGTGCACAAAAAGCGTAGCCCAAAATGTAGAACACCTGTCAGACGTGCCGCAAATACTACATTGAGCAGCTGGGGCGACAGGCAGACAGGTGAGGAGGATAGAGGGTAATGGACACACAACAACAAAACGCCACACGTGTTCAATTTATTTTTCACAGTTTGTTGGCCAACTGTGAAGATTGAAACAGTTGCTGCGGCTACTTGTGCATCCACATCTATATACATCTGAATATACTATAATTTCTACTTGCATTTCCATGCTCTCTTTGCAATTACAAGCCTCGATTACAGGATATATGCATATAGGCTGACCATTCAATTATACGACGTAATTGTTAACTGCTTCCGGATATACAAAGCGTTTGCTTCCGTTCAACTGCTGTGGCTAGAGTTGCTGCCAGTTGTTATTAACTTGTATGACTTGCTGCCGTATTCTAGCCTAGTTTGTAGAAGCTTCATTTGCTTAAACTGACTTAAAGCATATGTGGATCGAATATAATTTAAACATATATATATATATAACAAAATTTAGTTGATGTTTTGCTATGAATCAGTTCATAGACATTTCTACGATTTCAAATGAGGTGAGAAACCAACTAAATATGTATATTAACTGCAGTATATATATCTCACTATGTATATATCTATATATACATATACATATATATTTATAAACAAATTTTGAAAATTTGCTCATCCGAAGTGCTGCCAAAAAAAACTTTTTCGCAACGTTTTCGAATTGCTTTCAGTTTGAATATTCAAATACAAACAAAAGCTGAAAATTTGGTTAAAATAAACATGAACTTAAAAGAAGGGAAAAAATAAGGAACTCAAAAGAAAAATATATTAAATATATAATAGATGTACATATGTAGTATTTTTTTTTCTTTATTTGAACTATGAACAAATTCAATTGAGCATTTCGTGCAAATGAACCAATAAACCACCAGAAAACCACCTCTTTGTCGTTGAAATGAATTAGTAAGCTCATATGAATAAAAATTAATATGAGATAGTTCATATACCAAAATAGCAAATGAATCAGCAAACAGCAATAGCTGGTTCATTAATGCAGAAATAATAAAACTTATATAAGAAACAAATATGAACTGACTGCTCGTAATCAAAATGAACCAGTTAAATTATCTGAACCACTGTTCTGAGCTAGATCACAAATATATAAATAATTGAAAATGCTATTAAAATGAAGCAGTGATATGAGTTATATGAACATTGAAAATGAACTAGCTGAATAAAAGATAGGTTCATGGTTCCCGAACCTGTTGAGTAATATTTATGCATAAATAAATAAATTTTGGACCTTCGCCCACAACGATTAAATAATATATATACATATGATATGTAGCTATGGTATATATGCTAATTGTATTTAACGCAAAATACAACTACTGGTTTATTTATTATATTTAACACAATATTAAGCAGTGCATGTGAACTTTTCTTTTTTTGGGCCATGGCAAATACTATAAAATTACGGAAATTTCGAGACTCAAACGATAAACGCACGTTTCTCACAATTTGCGTGAGGCTGTGTGCGATTGTTTATTTTATTCTTTTTTTCTTTTTTTTTTAGTTGAGGAATAATCTCTTAACGAATTTGTTTTTGTGTATATAATTTTTTAAAGCAATTACCTAAAAAAAAAAAAAAAAAAAAAAAAAAAAAAAAAAAAAAAAAAAAAAAAAAAAAATAGTACACATTAAGTAAATGATTCCGGTTAAACGAGGCATTTACTTGAAGTTGGGTCAAGGTCTAGTCGAAGATTTAGTTAGTGAAATAATAGTAGGTAGTGCAAGGGCTTGAAATGTTTATATTTTTAATATTTTAGCATAATATTTGCCTATTATTATTTATGTACAAAAGAGATGTATTGAGAATGAACAATTTGTATTCTTCATAATTATATAATGCTTTGAAATATTTATAAACACATGTTTCTGATCATAGTTTGTATAAATACATATGTTTACACTTGTGCGCATTGAAGAGAATTTAATAAAAATATAAAAAACACCAAATGAAAATTAAGAAATTCGAAATAGACAAATAATAAGTGGCATTTGGTATGGAACGCGTCTGGCAATGTCTTTTTTCACTTGATGAAGAAGGCGTCAAGCAGCTCGACACGCCGACTGCTAATAATGCATTAGAGATGCTACAAGTTGCATTAAGTCAACAACAATATCAACAACAATAACAACAACAACAACAACATTTGGTTCTATGCCATGCATAATTCATACTAATTTAAGAGACCCCCGCAACTGCTGTTAGGGTCAATGACAGAGGCTCTCTCAGTGGTTCTGTGAACGCAAAACTTGGTCAGCTGGAAAAAAGGAGTCAAGTCAAGTCAGCTGAAAAGCAGGAAAAGCTAGACAAAATGTAAATCGTTTATTTATGCACAGCACGTGTTGCATGCAACAACTTCTAGCAACAACTAACCCCTCACATGTGTTTGTATGTGTGTTTATCCAGCGTTTTATTTTTTAGTGTGCCGCGCAACGACGGGTGGCAGCAGGAAGTAACATATTAGATCTTCTACTGCTGCTGTTTCTAACAAATTTTTATACCCTGAACCCATTGAAAATGGGAATTCAGGGTATAATGTTTTTGTGAAAATGTATGTAACAGGCAGAAGGAGACGTCGCAGACCCCACAAAGTATATATATTCTTGATCAGCACAAAAAAATAAGTTGATATAGCCCTGTCCGTCTGTCCGTCCGTCCGTATGAACGTCGAGATTTCGGAAACTACAAAAGCTAGAGAGCTGAAATTTTACATGAACACTCGTATCTTAGTTACGCAGTACAAGTTTATTTTGTTTTTTCGATAACTCATCCCATTCCTTGATTATCGATTAAAAATCGAAAATTCGTTTACGTTTTTTAGGTTTTTTGAGCATAACTTCTACACCGTTTTAGATAGAGACTTCAAATTTGTATATTTAGATAGATATTATGGATACGCAGATTTTGTAATTTTCAGATTTTGATTGCCACGCCCCCTTCGCCCCCAATTTGAAAAAAACGTATTTCAACTACTAGAGACTTGTGATTTGGCAAATGGACAAATTTGAATGCAATTAATATATTCTATAAGTTTCATGAAGATAGTCCATCTAGAAATGGAGTTATAAGCGTTCAAAGTACAGCCCATCCCACCCCCAACCGTCGGCAGCAACTGCGCGGTTAGCAGAGCGCGCGCTATACGTGCGTAAAGAAGAAGAATATTAATTATTTTGCAGGGTTCAGGGTATCTCGTAGTCGAGCCGTCTCGACTAGAGCCTTCTTACTTGTTTAATTATGCAATTTTAGTTTCATTTCAAATATTTTGATAGAAATTTTTTCTCGAGGGGAGGTTTTGTGTTGACTTGGGGCAGAGCGTGAAAATTTTGGGTTTATGGCTATTTCTTCATTTCATTTTATTTTCTTAGTTTCTTCAGCGAAAATACTAATCAACATAGCAATCATTTAGTTTCTATAAAATTACATATTTACCATTTTAACTGAATGAATTTAACTGTTTTACATTTACATATACATATGTATATACATATATATATATAAGTATATGATGTCTGCCCAAAAACCATTTGAAATCAGAAACTCTCATCGCTTTCATTTTCGTATGCTCGGGCCAATGAACTTGATAGCCGCCAAAAATTGTGTACGAAAAAAGGCAGCCAAACATGTTAAATGAGAAGAAGAAGAAGAAAAATGTATTTGACACGCATCTCAATAGAGAGCATGCTAGAGAGAGAGAGAGAGTGAGCGAGAGAGTGTCAGATGCTTAGCGATCGGGCAGGGCTGCAGTTGTGGCCTATTGGTTGCTATACACAAATTGAATTTGTTTTTTTTTTTTCTTTAACTTTCACTGGACGTCATTAATTTTTGCCCGCCAGAGGGCGCTGCTAATGAAATAATCAACATGTTTGTAATACTAGACGCGCTCAGAGATAGACAGACAGATGAGCAGAGAAACAGACGGCCAGGCAGGCAGGCAGACAGCCAGAGACACACAATGACACACTCACATACTAGCATACACACACACATACGCACAGAGCGCGAACCAACTGTAACTTAATCAACACATAGACAGACTCAAGTATCTCCACACTCACAGCTACATGTGTCTCAACACACAGTCAGCTACATGTAGCTCAACACACACACACACACACACACATGTCTCTCAACATCTCTCCACACGCACACACATACTCATACAACTATCAAGATCTTCACATAAATCGATTTTTAATTGCCCCCCACAAAATGTGCGTTGGGCTTTGTTAGCTTTTGCTAACCAAACAAGTTGCCGAGGAGTCAGGTGTCGATGTTGGTTTTCATTTAAATATGATATAGAAAATTATAGTTAAAGCGACGGCCAACTAATTTGTAGCATTTATATTATATATATATATATGAACTTAACAAAAAAAGAAATAGAGAGAAAAAAATGTAAAATATATAAATATTTGCATAATTACGCAAACGCGTTGAAAACCTTTTGTAGAAAACTTATGATATGTGATATGATGGGACGGTCAAACAAATGTGGGAATATTTCCTAATCAAAATCATAGCAAGAGAGAGAGAGAGAGAGAGAGAGAGCTGTAGCAGTCAATTTATATGATAAATGAATACCGTGTGACTTTATTTTAAGCATAATTAGCAACAAAAAAAATACAATGTGCCAAAAGAGGAAGAAAAAAGAATGTGATATATAGTAAAAGAATATACAGTTTGCATATGTCATGCTCGAGAGCGTAAAGTTGGGAAAATAATATATTCATAGACTTAGATCTAAAGCTGAAAACTTCAAATACAATTCAGTGGAAGATTTTAGCTAGTTACTAAAAAGTAAATCTCCAAAAACTCTTAAATAGCTCTTTTAAAAATTGTTGATATCGAGTTATCGAGAATTGACAATAAAAATATGTGAATATAAGAATTGCTGAGCATATCTAAAGAGTATATAGAGTTCATATATATTTAAAATTTCAAATATCAAAAAATTTACATACCCCATTTGATTGCCCGCATGATCGTCTACAGCATTTGAATTCTAAATAAAAATTCTCGTTCAGTCAGAATAAGGTAAAAGTCATTAAACTTTTATTCAAATTGCCTTCGATAAATAAATATAAATATTTTGGCGGACGAATGCGTCGCAGTTGCAGTTCGTTTACTTTCCAAGCGAACAGCTGCAAAAGCGTTTGCGATTTTAATTAAAAATCAAATTATTTTCATATTTTAATTAGTGTTTGCTGATTGCTTATTGGAAATTGGTGATTGCTTGATTGGCGATTATTGAGGATTGAGTATTGCAGATACTTAAATTTACACAAATGCCCACTGACCCATATTCTAGCTTTACTGTGGCTATCTAGACAGATGTAGAAGAAGCGCGTTAAAGAGTTGTAAATATGCAGGACTAGCAGATACTCTAGACAACTGTTGTTTGAGATGATTCACGAGGTTTATTAGTATTATCGAAAAGTATATGTGAGCAGTTGTTTAAGTTATCGATCTAATTTACAGCTGTTGCAATATTAAATTAGAAGTAAAATTTGATTATGGATAAGCAAACTAAATTTTTTTTTTTGTATATCGATATTGATCGATTCTATGGGAATGTGTAAATGAAAGTTATCATTGAATATAATAAGCCTGATAAAAGTATGATATAAAGCTTATACATACCTTAGTATGACCTAAGATCGATTCGAATCATAAAGCATATATACCATACTCCTCTCTCTCTCTCTCTCTCAATTCTCCCTCCCCCACTCTCTCCTACCTACTGCCTGTTACATACAATTGCACACATTCAATATACCCTGCTCACCCAGTTCCCATGGATCTACAATAGAGCAAATGCTATATAAATATAGAAAATTAGTGTAGAACTCTCTGTATATATTTAGATTGGAATGGTACTTTTACTTTTAGACAGCGCAAATATCTTCCGCATTACAAACGCACTTTGTTCCATTTCTTTTTTTTTTTTTTGTTCTACGAGTCTGTACAAATATTTTTACTTGGTTGACAGGCGACGAGGCGAGGCGACCGAGCAAAGTGTCTAAGTGAATCATTTATTAAAGAATCTCTGGCGTGTGTATTTGGAGCAAGATGCAAAAGATTTCAAGTTGTTCACCTTAGTCGATCTATTTAAAATACCCGAAACATCATTTTTGGGCCACATTTTCAATTTATTTGATGTAAAAAACTCTTGGCATTAATGATTTTCTTAATGTCAGCTGACACATTTTTTCGATCTACTTGGACTATGTATGAGTGGTCGGATGGGTGGGTGGTTGTAAGAGCAACATTTCCATTCGATCTGATTTAAATTGTGTTTTCCATTTCGAGTATTTCTTTTGCGTTAATTAAAAGTCTCTCAGGGACGCGTAACACTTTCGTAGCAGTTCATTGACTTCTATTTACGGATCTTTAAATTTTAATGGAAAATCATTTAGATTTTGTTACTGTTTACCTAATTTGAATTGATGTGGCATACTAAAAAAAAAAAAAAGAAGCCTATTACATGGCATGGGCCTCTTTTTTTTTAAGTTGTGCTCTTTGTTGAGGGCAAGCGTTTCATTAAGAGTTCGACACGAACTCATAAACAATTTTTAATTTGTTTGTGCTATCAACAAGTTCTATAAGCTCAAATGCTTTAATCTTTATGAAGGGAAACAGCTTGATCGATAATCGCCACGATCTCTTATATATATTTTTTATTTCTTCTCAAAGAGTTCACTCTTTATGAAGGAAAAGAGCTTTATACAAAGATCGTATAACAAAACCCATTGCTCTTTGCTAAAATAGTTTACTCTTCATATAGGGAAACTACTTGATCAAACAACGATCATCCCGATCTTATATATCATCAGTTCCTTAAGTTCAAATACTTCACTCTTTATGAAAGCAAAGAGTCTCAAAGAAAATTTTCATACATCATTTTTGCTTTATTTATTCTATGGTAATATTCCATTGCTCTTTGCATTCCCATAAGCTCTAAAACTTCACTCTTTGTGTAGGGAAAAGAGCTTGATCGAGTAACGTTAGCCAAAAATCTCATAAATAGTTTTTTTCTGCTTGTCCTATCATCCTCAAAATAAAATCCCATTGCTCTCTTTCTCTCTCTCTCGCTCTCTCTCTGTCCAGCAACACTCTCTTAAGCTCACACGCCTTGCTCTTTTGGCAAAGAGAAAAGAGCTTGAGATAAAAAGCTTTTCGCATGCCGCAATCGCCTCACGATCTCGTGCTCAACTTTTCCTGTCCTATCAGTCGAGTGGACGCGTGTCTTCAAACCAGAACGCTTTTCGCAGCGCATTTGTATATAGAGTTCTCTAAATATATATATATATATATATATATATTTGAATATAGATAATATAGTTTGAATCGCGCGTAAATTTGGTGCTTTTCCACTTGAAATTTCACATCTTTTTGGTTGAGTTTTCAATCAAGATTTTATTTTTGCCATTTCAATTGGAAAACAATTTGCAATTTTGTTGTGCCTATTTTTAGTGAAACATTAGTTGTGTATGTATGTGTGTGTGTGTGTGTGTGTGTGTGTGTGGTTTTCTATTGTGTTTGGTTAGCTTGCGCCACAGCCCGCCACGAGCTGCACAGTGCGTATGAGTGATTTGTGCTTTGGCTGAATGCCAAACATTACGCAGCTGCTTTGCATTTTTTTTTTTTTTTTTTGGTTTTCCATATTCCATTTTCGAGAATTTATCTTTAAACTGAGTCACATAGAATTCTTGACTTTTATTGTGGCCAGTTTTCTATGTGGATTCACGTTGCAGTCCATAAATCCATTCGAATGGCTGACAAACACATGTTGAATCAATTCGCATTAAATGTGTTGGAAGTTTTTATGATTAAACCAAACATATTAAAGCCATAATCTGATCAAAATAATAGTCTGTACACTTTTGATTGGAGTTGAATCCGTCGTCTGTTTACATTTGTGAATTGTTTATTTGTTTTTAATAAGCGCGTCGCCTGTGGCAAGTGTTTGGCATTCGTCTGGCTCTCTGTCTATATGTGATAAAAGATCGTCAGCGATTCTTTAGCGGAAATGATGTATCATAACACGAACGTAACCCACGCCCGAAGCTTTTTTTCTTCCATCCTATAAACAAAATTGAAATTGAACAAATAATTAAGGCAAATGAGAATAAAATTGAATTTCACACGCAATTTCGTTTATTTTTGTATATGATTCGTATGGAAGAGGAGCAAGAGATGTATACATATATATGCAGATATATATAGAATTTTGAATTATTAAAGATGAAAAACTACGTCAATATATAAATATATTTTTACTAAATATATAAGATGTGTTAATTGGCTTATTGCAGTTGACACTTTGGCGCTAGAGTCTTCATAAATATCCGAGGGAATTTTGTGTGTTGTTTTACGAAAGCTAATTCAATTCATTTCTATATGACTTCATAATTCCCATCAGATATTTCTTCTAATCCTTGAAGCCCATTTGAAAATATATATTCAAGTAAAAATATATATATTTCTAAATAATAAATAAATAAATAAATATTAATAATTGTTATAATATAAAATATTATAATAAATTAATATTAAAACTATATTTTTATGAAATATATATAAAATTAATAAACAAATTATATTTTTAAAGATATAAAATATATTTATATTATTTCATTTTTAATTTATTATAAAAAATATATATATTATAAATATATTTTATGAAAATCCTATATAAATAAAAATATCAATTATTATATAAATATTCCAGTCTATTAGATATATTGACATTTGTATAGGTAAACTTTTATTTATCTATATTCGTTCATCATTCAACTTGAGATTAGATTAAAAATAAAAACTCTCATGCTAAGTTATTAATCATTTTTTTTATCTATAAATATTTTTTATGATTTTGCCAACAAAGCTTGCTTATCTCGATTGATAAGACGTCTCTGTCTTCTCTTCACATTTTGTAGTTTTTAGCTTTTGCTTATCTTTAAGGTACTGCAAAGCAATTAGTCTCTTAAGCTAACTAACTAAATGTTATGATAATGAGCCATTTCCGCTGAGGGAAAATTCTATGCATTTTCCGGCTCTAGCCGTGGCGTGGGATGCTTGGCAACGCTATGTAAATGTGTTCTAGATCGATCGACTAACTGTGGCAAGCAAAACTCACTTGCCTAAGCCAAGTCTCTGTGAGAAGTGCAATGAACCTTGGCCAAAGTTATCTTATGTGGTTGTCAGACAAACTTGACGAAAGGCTATTAAAAATGAAACAAGAAAAAGCAAAATGTGCGGATAGCCTTTTATATATGTATATATATATAAATATCTGTGTGTATATATATATATGTATAATTGTATTTTAGAGTTTGCTCGTCAAAAGCGCGCTTCAAGTTAAAGTTATCTGCAGCTCTTTGAGCCACGTTAACACATAATGAAATCTTATCTGAGGCACAACAACAACAATAACAACAATAGCAGACTACACTTAAGTGCAAATAAAATAAATGTTTAAGTAAAACTTATCTTGATTTCGTCGCCTATAACTAATTTGTCTCTCTCTCTCTCTCGCTCGCTCT
The DNA here is from genome assembly GCA_035047405.1 of Drosophila stalkeri. NCBI lineage: Eukaryota > Metazoa > Arthropoda > Insecta > Diptera > Drosophilidae > Drosophila > Drosophila stalkeri. The sequence continues at coordinate 16,162,581 of JAWNPR010000041.1, read as the reverse complement.
CTTTTACAGACTGTTCAAACGACTTGGCGTCCCCAGTTGCCCTTGCCCAAAGAGCCACATCTAGCCGATGAAGTCAACAACAAAGCAACAGCAGCCGAAACAGCAACAACATTAGACAACCAAAACGAGCTGGAAATGGAGCGACTGCGTCAGCAACAGCAACAGCATGGCTTGAGCGGCTCATCCTCTCAGCAGCTGACGAACAAACAGAAATGGTCCTTTGGCCGTCTGTTTCGTAAGAAGAAGGATGCAGCGGATGCTGGCAGTGCCAGTTCCAGTGAGGAGGATCGCAAGGCGGGCTTTGTGCCTGCCCAGCGTCAGAGCGTCACGAAACCTAAATCCAAAAATCAAACCAAATCGGGCAGAAGTAACAAATCGCTCAACTTTGATCACATTGTGCTGCCACAATCACAGTCGCAGTCACAGTCACAGTCACAGTTGCAGTCACAGTCACACTCCCAGTCACACATTCAGTCACAGTCAAATCATGTGGACAACGAATTCTTCTTGCCCGTGGAAATGCTGCCACCTGAACCCTACTATCAAAATCAGCCTGCCCTGTGGCCTGGTCGTTCCAGCAACTCCCTGGATCGTCGACTCTATCTCACCCAGTCACAGCAGTCACAGCAGCTGCCGCCTAGTAAATCCCGCTCTGCGCAGCGTGGCAAGCAGCCCGGACACTCCAGCGAGGAGGAGATCATCTCACTGAATTCCTCCACATTCTCCAAATATCGCAGTGACGAGAGCATTCACAGTGGCGGCCAGGCGCTGCATGGTCCCTCCGCCTCCAGTCAGAGTCGTCGCAGTCGTGCGGCACGCAACGAGCGCTACTACAAACGTTTGTCGCGCGACGGCGAGGTGAGCCACGGCAATGTGCCCCAGCAGCAGCAGCAGCAGCAACATCTACAACAGCAACATTTACAGCAGCAACAGCAACATTTACAGCAGCAACAGCAACGCTACAAGACTCAACCCTTGCCCCTGTCCATCTATCAGGCCTCGCCGAACTCCGCCGCCGCCTCAGCTGCCTCCTCCGGCTATGTGCAGTGGCGACCACTGCAAAACTCTATGCAAAACGATGCGAAGCGCAGCATTAGCTACGACAGTCAAATCCATTTGCAGAATGTGAATGGACGCATGCAGAGTAAGCCGCTACCACCACCGCCACCGCCGCGTGATCCGCTGCGTCGTGTGCACGTCGGTTACAGCTCGAGCGATCTGCGGCCCGTTTCGTATGCGTTCGATCAGCGTGGACGTTGTGCCTCCGATGATCGCATGTGGCAGCCAACGCAATCGCATTATCAATCCGTGCACTCGCTCAACTCGGCTCAGGGCAGCTCCATTGCCAGTGCGCCGACAACGCAGTCGCAGCATCGTCGCTTCATCACGCGGGCGGAGCGTAATGCGATGCCCGGCAAGAAGTCGCTGCCGAATGGCATTGATTTCCATTATGTGGCCGATGCCACGCCACGGTCGAGAAAGCCCATTCATTTGTTGGACAGAGATGCCAGATTGGCTGATCCCGTCGAGCCGCCAGCGTCTAGCGGCATCCTGCGCACCTCGAAAAGTGGTTTGCCTACGGCCAGCAGCGAGTGTTCGCGTCCACATCAGCCACTGGCCAAGCCGCGTTCGATTTCTAGTTCTCGCCTAAGTGAACTGCGCAGCTATCCCATGCCCATGTATTCCGAAGTGCAGAAGCCAAAGAGATCGGCGCCAGCTCCCGCTCCCTGCCCCGAGCCGAACAACGTCATCTGCGGCAGTTTGCACATCAAGCCCAGCGAGCATGGCCGAGAGAACTATGTGGAAATCCAGAATCGTGATGTGCACAAGACCAACTCAATGCCGCATCACTATCAGCGTCGTTCTGGCGAGGATTTGTCCAACAAGTACGACGAGTATGTGGCCGAGAAACGGGAACAGCATCAGCAGGCGCCCATTTTTACCGAGCGTAAGGCCAGCGCGCCAGCCATTGCGCCCATCTACTATCCGCGCAAGAAGCCCGCCAATCTGGAGGAGGCCATCAATGAGCTGGAGGCCATCTACAAGAGTCTGGGTCTGACCGAGCCAATGGAGCCAAAACCCGAACCAAAATCCGAGCCAAAGCGAGAGTCAAAGCCCGAGCCAAAGCCGCGCATGCCCACGCCGAGTGATTTCGAGAAGTTTGCCCTGGCGCATGCCGATGATTATGATGATGAGGATTCGCCAGCTGGTGAGCCAGATCCGGTGCGTGATGATGTAGCCTATCGGAATTTGCAGTTGGCCAATTTGCAGTATCGAGCGGTGGACAGGCAGCCACCGTTTGGCATACCCGTTGGACCGATTGTGCCGGCACCGCAGAGCGACTATCTGCATGTGGAGCCCGTGATTAAGGAGAAGAAGAAGAGCGGTTCGCCAGACATTGTCAAGGATGATCTGGCGGTGCGTGCACTGCGCAAAGATCCGCCCGGTCCCAAGTCCAGCTTCGTCTATCCCATGCAGAAGAAGCAGCGCGCGACACGAACTCAATCGGCGAACATTTACAATCTGATTCAGCGGGATGCGGCCAAGCCATCTGGAGGAGATCTGAATAGCTACATCGAGCTCTCACGCAGCATTGAACGAGCTGGATCAATGTCCAATCTGCGCGGTGGGGAGGAAGCGAGCGATATACCCGGCACATTGGATCTGTTGCGCAAGCTAAAGGCGCAGGACGAGGAGCTGCAAAGGAAAACGCACATACCCTTCAGGCATCCTAGTCAGGGCGGTGCCATAGCCCAGCTGCCGGAACGCCTGGGCCAGCAGGAGGAAGAGAAACATACAAAGCAGACGCCGCCAGTGCCAGCGCCGCGAAAGAGTCTCACGCCCGAGCCACTGCTTGAGGATGCGCTGAATAAAATCGCGATGGATGCGCAAGCGAGCAGCATTAAGTTGACCCAGGAGCTGGACGAGCTGCGCAAGGAGGCGCTGATTACAGCAGCGCGACCCAAGCTGAATGCGGAACAGCAAAAGCTGGAACAGGAGCTGCAGCAAATCGAAGCCGTCTCCGAGGCGGCCAAGCGTTGTGGCCAATTGCTGCTCGATACGTTGCCCGATCAAACGGATGAGCCGGACACCGAGCAGTCCAATCCGCGCAAGCTGCAGAAGGAGGGCAAGTTGATACGCGCCATAGACGAGGTGTCCGAGGCGGCCAATGCTGTTTGCGAAAAAATACTCAAGGATATTGTAACCACCGAACCACCGGTGGTGGTGCACGAGGCGCTGCAGGTGAAGCAGCGACCACACGACCAGCAGCAGCTGGTGATGCCGCATCTGATCAAGAAACTGGATCCCATACAGTCGGATAAGATCGAGGCGATAGCCAAGCGCTGCATGCGTCAGCTGAGCGAGCTGGCATCCGAATCGCCGCCAGATTATGACAATCTGCCCGCCTGTAATAAGAAAAGTAGCCAACACGAGCTGGTCCACGCTGACGCCACTCTCATTTGTCCCATTGCAGAGGTGAAGACCAGCAAAGCGCAAACGATCGATGACATCGATCGCATAATGCGAGAGTGCGAATTGCAAGCGCGACAAACCGGAACTACCAACACCGCCTCGAGCACCGATGATCAGCGTACCAGCAGGACAACGAACACCATGTCGAGCACCGATGATCAGCGCACCACAGCGCCTAGCATGAGCAGCGGTAGTGGCAGCAGCGGCATCCATCAACCAAATACTGTGAGCACCACCGCCTCCTCATTTAGCTCCAGCAGCGATTGTCTGGCCAAGTCTTCGAGTCCCTCGACTGGCAATCGGCCCATGTCCTCGAGTATAACCTCTTTCAATCCGTATTCATCGAGCGATTATATCAAGTCGCAGAGTAGCGATTATCATGCACCCAGCACCGATCCGATCAAAACATTTAGCACCACATCGTACGAGGTGCCATCGACGCCAAACGACACCACAATTAGCACCAATACACCGAGCACTACCAACACCAGCACTACCAACAACAACATGAGTGGAAATCAAACCGCCAGCTTTGCCGCATCGCCTGTGTCATCCTCGTCCTGCTCGTCACCGCCGTTGCAGCTGACACCGGTGGGTGAGGATGCGGGTGGAGCACGCTCCTCTTCGCCCTCACAGTATAACTCGAGCGAGGAGCTGGCCGCCATATTTGGCATTGAGGAGAAACCATCGAAGCAGCTACGTCGGAAGCAGCTAACAGGTAAAGGCGTTGCCCCCGCCCAACAGCAACCAGATCAAGCCCCAGCCAATGCCAATGCCAATGATAATGTCAATGCCAATGCCAATGAGAGCAGCTCCTCTGATGCCGCTACTAATCCCCGCTGTGCGCTCGTCCAAGCTATTGCCACTAATCCAGTTTTGAATGTTGATCCCGAACTAGATGTTAATCACCCATCCACATCCACAAACACATTTACTAATTGTAGTAGTCATAGTTATAAGTTAGCCACCATACCGGAACTGGAACTGGAATTGGAACTAGAGCTAGAGCATGAGGCGAGAAAGATAGAGCCAGAGCCAGAGCCACAGACCGAGCTAAAGCTCTCGCCCAATTTCAATCGCATCTATGCCAGCAAAGTGAACATAGTTATGGATAAGCAAGAGCTGGAACCAGCTCCAATGCCCGCTTTGACTCAGTTCGATTCGTTGAGTTCGCTAGAGGAGACATCGTCCAATCCGGACTCGGGTACTGCTAGCCTCACTGACTATCCACTAACTACAGCCCAGGCGAATGCCTCAATTGAGCTGCAAACGACATTCAATACACGCTTTGAGATTAAGGAGCATTACGTATCAGAAGTGTCGATAAGTGCGAGCGATAACGAGAGCGATGCGGCTAGAAAAGAAGAGGACTTTCCACCCCTGCCCACAGAGGAAGAACTGCTGGAGAGCCTGCGAGAGGAAGTTACAATTGATGAAACAGATAATAAGCTTGAAGCAGAGGTAGAACTTGATGAAAAGCTCGCCTTAAGCGAAGCAGTTTATGATGTAACGAGTGAGTCGTTCATAAAACCAATTGACGAATGTAATTTGAATGAAAATGAACTTAATGATAATCAGATAATAGCTGAAAATGAACTAAACGCTAGTCAACTTTTAGTTGAAAATAAATTTAACGACACGCAACTAACAACTGATTCACTTGACGAATGCTGTTTGGATGACAATGAACTTGACGACAGTGATTTAGTAGCTCAAGCACTTGACGAAGCTTTCCTTGAAGAAATTGAAAGTGAAGAAGAGATTCCAAGTGAACTAGTTCTACGTAAAAAGAGCGTTGTTTATGAGACACCGCAAATAAATTTAAACATTTCCGAAATTAAACTCAATTATGAAACCCAAGCGAGCACATCGAACAGCGAAGATAAGAAAAATGAGCGTGCTGCTAATGAATTGCCAATTGAGGATACTTTAACGGTAAATGAGAAGCAGAACAGCAGCAACGACAGCGACAGCGATGGCAGCAGCGAGAAGGATAGCGAGAACCCAAGCAGCGAAGCCAATGAAATTGCAATTGCGAATACTTTAACACGTAACGGAAATAAGAGCAGAGGTGGTGACAGAGGCAGCGACAGCGCCACAGGCAGCGGCAGCAGTAGCGAGAGAGCCAATGAACACGCAGGAAAGGCAACTGAGAGCGAACTTCCGGCTAGGACAGACGAACAGCCGACGACAAGCTCGAAAGCGCTCTCTGTCTTCGGCGAGGTTCGGTCAGTGGGAGTGGGAGCGAGAGCGGGTGCGGGCGCAGGCGTTGTCGGCAATGCAACACGAAGCGGTTTGACGACACTCGAGCACGTATTGGTCGCCTGCACCGTGGGCCTGATTACACCAAACGATTTGCTCACATTGTGTTTGATCGTAATTGGTGTGATTATCATAGTGGCAATAGCGCTCACCTGAGAGTGCCGCACTTGATATTGTTGTAGTTGTTGTTGTTTGTTGTTGTTGTTATTACTGTTGTAATTATTGTAGGGGCGACAGGGGGGTATGGCAACATGTTGACAGCAACATGAATTGCATATTAAAAATATTTTTGCATTGAATATGTTATGAACGACATATGATATATATTTATATAAACATTATTATATTATAATTATATATTTTTATAAACAATTTGTATTTTACGAAAGTATTTTGAATTGTAACCACTGTGCAAAATTTGTTGTGTATACCACTGTGCAAGCAAAATATGTTTATCGATCAATTAGTTTTATTTATATTTAGATTTAATATCCAAAAAGTATTTCATCATTAGTTTTAACATTTTTTAGTTTTAGTTTTTTTTTTTTTTGCACCACTGTGCAAGTGCATTTAATTCCACATCGAAACGAACCAATACTAAAAATTCTTTAACATTTTTTTCTCAACTTTGTTTAATTAATTTTTATGAACTGCAACTTGTGCCAATGATTTTCTTCTTAAATGTTTTTTGCTTTACTTTGTTCTATTTAATTTAATTAATATTGTTAAACAAAATATATTTGTTTAAGCACATGAAACGAAAAAAAAAATCATCGAATAACATAAAATATATATATAAATAAATTTATATTTTGACTAATCATAAAACATTTCCAAAAATCTCTCTTTGTATATTTTCAGCTCAAAATTGCATAGTTTAATTAAGTTAAAGTTGTTTCTCTCTCTCATTTTTCAAATATATATGTTAAATTCATAAACAATATGAAAAAGAAAACAGAAAAAACAAATCGTCGCATAAATATTATTAATAATAAAATGTTATTTAAAACAACTGGAAAACATTCAAAATATTATTTCGTTGCATTTTTATTTGCAGTTTTCTTTAGTTTTGTAGATTTTTGTCTTAGACTAATTATTAATTATCTCTAATAATAATATTTTTTTATTTATAGATTTCATTATTTTATTTTTTATAAATTTAAAAAAATATTTATGATTTTTTATAATTTTATTTCTGTTTTTTTTTTTTTTAAACTTTGTGCTTCAAGTAGATTCTATTATTACATTTTCTATTTTTACATTTTTATTTATTTATTTGAATTTTTAAAACTTTTACTTATATATTTTGTAATTATTTATTTTACTTATTAGTTTTTATTTAAAAGTTTTTTTTTATGTAATTTAATGTGCAATTATATATTCATCTGTGTTTTTGTAAGTTTTTTTGTTAGTTTTAGTTTTTTATTGCTTTTTTTAAGCATTTAATGCTAATCTGCTCCTCTTTCCAGCTCTTCGCTAATTTTTATACTAATAAAAAAGCTAAACATCTGTGTGTTTTTAATGTAATTGTTGCTGTGCAAAATGCCGCTGCCAAAAGCCAAAAATTCTATTGTTGTAAATAATATAATATATAACCAAGTCTTGTCTTCAACTATAAATTATTGTAAATAATTTTTATTTATTTTAGCAAAAAAAGCAATTTATTCGAATTTAACTAAAAAAGCTTGCGCGGTAGGTTTGTGTCTTGACTAGGTTTGCTCAACATTCAATAGCTTTTTCGAACAGGTTTATGACTTGACTATTATTATGGTTCTCAACTTGGTTAAGAATTGTAATGATTGTTTTCAATGCTGTGTTGGATACTGTTAAATAGTTTAATATTTATTTGATGTATTTTAACTTTTAAATGACAAATTAATTAAGTTTTTTATATATATTAAAAAATATATAGATTTTCTTCTAATGTTTTTTGATAGATGCGAAATCTATGCCTAGATAAATATATTTTTTCTGGAATTATATCTATGTAGAGCACTTGTTCCGAGACATTGACCTTCTAGCCATGTTTTTTTGTTTTTTTTGGTTGTTTAGAAGTTCAGCCAATTTCCTTTGCTGCGCGCTCTGCCAGCGCCAGACTCAGCAAAACAATCAAAATCGAAAGTCTTGCCACATAATGCGAAACCTCGACTCCTGCTGCTGCTCCTTCTCCCCCATCTCAATTGTAGATGTTGTTGTTGTTGTTGTTGTTGTTCGACGTCTGTTGAATTGACATAAAAAGGACATTCAACTGCAGGTCGCTAACGTATGAACTTTTTGGCTTTGTTGGCAACGTTTGTTGACCCAAAACGCAAAAAAACCAAAAATAATTTCTTATTTAACTTGAATGAAATTGAAAAAAAAAAACAACAAAAATAACAAAATTATATTAATAAATAAAATTGCGCAGGGATTTTCTCTAATTCAATTTTTACAAATTAAATCTAAAATCAATTTATCAATTTTGTACTGACCCAATGGGAAAGTTCATTCACCTGCTCAGCTGACTAAATAGCAATAAAAATGTCACAGATCTAATTTGTTAAAGTCTCACTTGCCACATGCCACATGCCACATGCCGCGCGCCACATGCCACATGTCACATGGGCCAACCCTTAACAACGCCTAGTTGAGCCCCTAGACGCGACCGCAATCGCCGTCTGCTGTCATAAATACATTTCCTTGGCAGCAAAAGCCAAGCATGCCTGCTTGAGCGTCTTCTATTTTTATAGGGTATATGCATGCAGAGGATCGAAATGGGTATCAGTTAAGATATAGACTTTTAGAAATACTTATATACTAAGATATAGTTATAATACATGGTACTATATATACCACACTATAGGGTATTTTTGAGTCGGATATATTGATTTTTTTGTTAGCTGAAATTTGATTAAGAGAAATGTTTTTATGCAGTTTATGCCGCCATCAACAGATCACTCAAGTTGTATGCTCTATTTACAGGGTATATATTAATCTGATATTTGTAAATTCATGTAGTTAAACTACAGGGTACATATTAGTATATATACATTTAATTATAAAACCCTTTTACAGGGTATATAACAGAGCGATATTCTCTCCCTCAGCAAAGCTCCTTTCGCATACATTTTATTTGCCGTTCTTATTGCCTGTCACACACACACACACACACATACACACATACTCGCTTGCACACTTGCACGCTTTCACACTTCTTGTGGGCGTGACCAAGTGGGCGTTTTTTTGTTAGCTCTGTAGCACCTACGAGCGCCTACCTAATTATGCGCTGCGAAATCCTTATTTTTTTGTTGCACTGTGCCACGACAGATAATTATTATCGTCGTAGAGGCGACGTAGCAGGCGCCAACGTCTGCCAGCGCCTAGATTTGCGGGACTTTACACATTACTCATACGTCTAGTAAACACGCACACACAAACACACATATAAATACTCGCACACACATACACACACACACACCCATATGGACTCTCTCACTACTATCAAATGCTGTTGAAGCCATGCGGTCAAGTGTGGGTTGACTACTGTTGCGCCCCTCGTTTTGCGGTTGCTGCGGCCGTTACAGAACTAGGGAACTGACCTGCCAGTCCCTATGCTCCTATGCCCGTGCCACGCCCCCTCCCTCCACCAAATAAACCTCTTCAATTTGGTTGCATGCTACGCAAAACAATATTTGAAGCTGTTCAATGTGTTGCGGTCGCCGTTGCAAATGAAATGCTCGTAAATAGTTTGCAAGGGTGGAAGGGAGAGGAAATGGTCAGGATGAGGGAGAGAGTGAGAGTTGCCTTCTGCGCAGGTACAAACAAAATGCCACTGGCTCCAATACGTAGGGTTGCACGCAACGCTTATTGTTGTTTTCTCTCTCTCTCTCTCTTTTTTTCACTCATAACTAGGATCCATTGTTCTGTTATGTTATTTTACCCTACAAATATTAAGCATATGTTAAAAAGGGTATTCCGTTTTTGTTTAGATACGATTTGCAACGAACTAAACGAAAATAATTGAGTTCATATAAACTATATAGATTTTTGATGCAAACGAATCTAGACATGGCTCTGTGTTGGTCAGTTATTATTATGTTAATTATCAATAAGTCCCTATAGTCTAGGGCATTAGCTAGTCGGTCAACTAAAAACTTCATTAAGTTTGCCTTCATTTCGTGCTCACGGCGAATTTGCAGGCGCTTAAGCTGAGTGCTTGGAAAAGGAACAAAGAGAGCGAGAACAGTTTCTAGACAGCATTGCCAGCTTCAAAAACCAAATGCAAAAGCAGCGCTTGAGTATAATAAGACAAATATAATTTAATAGGAGAAAATTATTTATTATATAGTATGAGTAATTAATATAATTATTGTGTAAAGGAATAATATTTACTAAAAATCCATAAAAATATTATGATAAAAATATTCTCTGTCAACTTTTTCGCTGAGTGCATAACACACGAAGAGCACAGGAGTTTTAGAGCGAGCTTTGCCCAATTCGCCGCCGACTATAAGCTGGGAAAAATATCATAGCGGAAAAAAAAACCGGCTAGAAAATCAGCTGTTGCCTTTGCTCCTACGCGCAGAGTGTATTTGCTCAACGCTGGGTGTTGTCTGTGCTTGTTTTTTTTTTGTTGCCTTGTTGTCGGCTGCAGTACGAATCTGGCCTCCATCCAAGCCACATCTCGGCTCGACAGAGTGCGCACAGACACACACGCGTGTCGGATCGCTGCAATTGGCAAAAAGTTGACGTAAAATACAAAAAAAAAAAAATACAAATTAAGAATAACAACAAAATTATAAACAAACAAAATAAATTTGAGAAACAGCAGAAAAGTTTAACCAAAGCGGAAAGCGGCAAGTGCAAAAAGGTGCGTCTAAGTGCTAGTGTTGAGCAGTGTATATAGTTATAGTAAGTGTAAATATTTATGCGAGGGTAATTTGAGAAAGTTACGCTTAATTAAAGTAAAGCTTGAAAAAGAGTTTGTGAACCTAAGTTGGAATTATAGAAAGAGAGATGTATAGAGAAGTTAAATTAAGATTTATACTTATATACAGCGAAGGTAGTTTGTTGAATTTATGGTAGCTTATAGAAACGTTGGAGTGCCTAATGTGAAATATGGGAAAATATATTTATAAATTTAAGAGAGATTTTTAAATTAATAAATTAAAGATAGCGTCGGTGACTTGAAATATTTATGAAATTTCAATAAAAAGAAAGCATGCAAAGTAACACCTAAAGAAATAAATTATTTTTTTTAGCGCGCCAACTGTTCAGACTACCCTCGCATATATAGCCATTCTAGGCAATTTTCGTTAATGCAAATAAAACGCTTAAAGTTCGAGTATGACAACAGCGTATCGAGGGTATCTATATATATATTTATCCATATACATATATATATATAGTTTACACAAGCTTATGGCCAACTTCTTGGCTTTGGCTCTATTGGCCAAATATTTAGTTTTGGCTTCCGGCCTGCGCTATGGCAAATACAATTTATTTTCCTGTTGTTTTTTGTGTTTTTTGTTCTTAGCTAATCTTTCTTGCAATTCATTTCACTTAAGTGGCATTTTAGTGTGGCGCCACGCCCACAGGCATCCAGCCATGCCCTGCCTCCTGCTATTTCGTTGTTGGCCAAGTTGAACGCACCTTCAACAATCAAACGCACTTTTGCCATAAGCTTCCTCTTCTCGTCCTGCTGCATTTTGTTGTTGCTGCCGTCGTCGTCGTCGTCGTCGTCTCGTTTCGAGTTCTTCAGCTTTTTGTTTTGTTTTTCTTCCTCTTCTGCAGCTTTTTCTTCTCATTTTCCTTGGCAGTTTTCAGTTTTTTTTTTTTCAGTATTTACATTCACTTGAATTTCTAGTGGTTTTTCGGTAGTTTCGCCGTCATTGTCTGGCCTAGGTTGATGGACTGTCGCAGACGCTGGTAAGAGCAATCCTGTCTGAGGTTTACATTGCATCACCTGTCTGAGGTTTACATTGCAAAGTAAATAAAATGCATGCGAAATGAACTTGAGTTCAGTTCAGTTCAGTTTAGTTCAGTTCTCGGAATAAGTTCAGCCGAATATGTTCGTTGGCCACTCAATTATTTATTGCTTTCAAATTTGTTCTGACTGAATAAATTTTTAAGTTGAAATTTAGTTGTTGTTGTTGTTGCTGAGCAGTATATAGAAGAGCTATAAATAATTAAATTAGAGTCGAAAAGTGTTGGGGAATATTTAAATAATTGAGAAACACAAATTAGAAGCAAACAAAAAAAAGTATGTAAAAGTATGTATTTATCTCTCTTAGTATAGTCTTAAATTTATTCTACCACTTTTTATACTACCCTCGTATATTAAGGATGTGGCATATACAAGGTCTATCTAAAAAGAAGCTTTAAGATACAAGAAACTAGAAAAATATATCATAATTTTTCTTGTAACTCAATTACTTTTCAGACTACCCTCGCATGTTGAATACTTTTCAGACTATCCTTGTTGTAGTTGCCGCATATGAAGCCTGTCTGAAAAGTTAAGAGCCTTATAATAAAATAAAAATCAGAAAAATATATTAAAATAGTTATTTTGTTAACACGAAAACTTTTCGAACTCTCCTCGTATGTAGTTATTTTGTCATCTCTCGTCCTCTCTCTTTCTCTCTCTCTCCCTTTCTCCCTTACTGTCTGTCTGAAAAGTTAAGAACTTTAACATGTAGTCAATCTGTTCACTCCCATACTTTTCTAACCACCCTCGTCTATCTTTTATTCATTCTCTCTCTCTCTCTCTCTCTCTCTCTCGCTTCTACTTTGTCTCGTTTATCTTAATTCAATATTTGTTGCAAAATGCGATTAACTTGTTCCAACATCCAGTTGCGGATCCATTCTGACAGCATCAAGCCATCCCTTGGCCCCCTTCACCCTTAACCCCCCTTTGCCTCATTCATCCGCTGCCTCAGTTGAACACCCACGCAACCTTTTTCAGAGTTTACCTGTAGCTCACTTTTTGGTTTATATTTCTCTGCGTATCCTTCGAATACGTGAGTGATTCAACACAATTATGTTTCACCAGCTTCCTCTCTCTTCCTCTACTACTGCCAGCGCATTGCCTTTTAACCGTATTATAACGGCTTTATGCACGTATACACGAAATAACAGTTAAAGTATTTCAACATACATTTGGATATAAAAGAAAATTGCCAACTGATTGTTTGGTGCTTTATTTTTGTTGTTTTTGTTGTCTCCGCCTGCATCATTAACGGTCAAAGAGGGTGATGGCGTGGGAGAGAGAGGGAGGGAAGATAGAGGCAGAGACTGACAAACTGCCTGACTGTCTGATTGACTGCAAGCTGGGCACAAGGCAAACTGACAGTAAATGCTGTTTGCATTTAAATACCCTGTAAGAGTTTAGACAGCTTTCAGAGGGAATATGACTTCAATAATATACAGGGTATCTTATGAAAGTAAAAATTTTGTGTATAAAATTTGCATTTGATATTGAGTATATGTTTCTTTATCAAATTTTATTTCGTATATAATAAATTTCCATTTACATAGTATTACATATTCGTTCAACACTTTTTTTTCTCATAATTTTCAATATTCCTTTTGCTTTTGGTTCTCTGACTGCAGCGCACGTACGTAGGCTGCAGTCGTAGTCGCAGTCGTCGTCGCCGTCGCCATTGGCGTCGCTGCCGACGTTTTGCTCGTGGGCTTTTCTCTCTCTGTGCAGAAAGCACAGAATATTCTAAAGATTGGTTTGATTGATGCTTTAGAGCACCTGTCTGACAAATTGGAACTAATCATGCTGTTCGTCATGTGCATAGTAGGCTAACGGTTTGAATTTGACATATGACTAAAATATTTTGTCGTTCAATTAAATCTCTTTAGTCCCGACAATTGTTGAACGTTTCTTGTTGTATTGCCGCATACACTAACATAAACTTAAATACATCAAAAAAAGTTCAAACACACAGACACACGCATGCACACACCTACATATACACGCACATGTCTGCACAGTTATTCAAGAGGGTCTTAAGGCACACTTTTTTTCGATTTTCGCATAATTCTTAAGAAATCCAAGGACGAAGACAGCATTCGAATCCTGTTGAGAGCATTTCTACTGAGGTAAGCACACGCACACACAGACACACAGCTGTCGTAGCGTAAAAGAAACTGTAAAAATCTACATAATTACCCACTGTTGGCCTCCAGCTGAGGCTTGCTTTAATGAAAAAAAAAAAAGAAACTTAAATATCCCTAAGGGATCTGGCGATTGAGTGTGCTTAACTTAGGGAAATTTTGTGTAGCTCTTGAGTGCTGTTTGCTGTTGGATCTCATAGCTCAACGCAGCTCAAATGATATGCATATTCAACACGCCCACATGCGTGTGGTGAGTTTTAACTCTTTAGTCCAAGCAATTCCACTCCACTTCACCCCACCCTCTGCACTCGAGTGACGTGCCATGCTTTGAAGTTAGTTTTTGCTAGTTAGTTTTTTTTTGTCGCTGCTCGCAATTTTTCATTCTCTTTAGTTGTTTTGCTTTATTTAACTTTTTCTTTTGCCACTGCCTTATCGCCGCTGCTTTAATTAATTAGCTAATTTTGTTTGCCGCTTGCACAGCACAGGTAGCACGTGCCGTGCGTTCATTAAAGGCTTCCAATTTGATTTGTTTCATTTGCAGTGACACTTTTAAGTGACATTTTGTGTTGAGACTTAATTTATTTACCTACGTTTCTAATTTGTAGTCTCACTTATTTTATGGTTTTCTCTTCTCTTCTCTTTTTTTTGCAGGTGAGTCATGACATAAACATAATTGTTTGAGCGAATTTTTGGGTGAGTTTGAGATGCACGTGGCGCAGTTTTAATGATGGTAATATAATACTTTTTTAAATATCGCAATTTTAACCGTTATAAAAAAATACTCGAATTGTGTTTGAGTCTCTCTACCGCTCTGCGTATATCTATCCCTTTCTAGTACACTCTATACTCTGCTGCAAAGCCTCAGTAGAGTGTTATTCTGTTGCTGCGCTGCCGGCGTCGCTATCTGCGTCGCTGCGCTCTCTTCGCCTGCGCAAAAGTTTATGGGAATGCAGTTTTTTATATCCTACACATTAAATATTTGTGCACATGCAGGTGTGTACGTGTGTGTGTGCTTTTGCACTTATATCTGCCACGCGCCTTGTTTATGTTTATCTTAGGAGCTTGCATTCCAAATTTCAGTTAAGTTAGGTAAATACAAGTATTTGTTGTCTGTCTGTCTGAATAGCATTGAACTTGTTGACTGCCGCTGCTGCTGCGAACTGGTTGGCGGCAGAACTGTTTGGCATTTAGAGCAAACTAGTGAAACGTGAAAACGGTGCATAAAACAATTTTCTATGGCACTTCACATTTCCGCGCTTTTTCCATCATCCATCGGGCCAATCATCCGTCCATCCATTGGTGCATTGAATTGCATCTAACGGCACCTGCATTGCCAACCACCTTATTAGCACTAGCAGCCAGTCTGTCATCTATATATGTATGTATGTATGTATGTTTGTTTGTTTGTGTGTGTGTGTATGTATATTGTGACAGCTTCAATTCAGCAAATTGCGCTGCACAAAGACCAAAGCTCATATATGAATTGCTATGAAAATACTGATTTCTAACATTCTTTCACTCAATGTGACTGTCTCTCTGCTTCCCCTCCTACAACTCCTTATTCGCCTCTCTTTTCGGCTTTCTCATGACATTGACAAGTTCGTATTGCAGTTTTTGACTATTCGCGATCCTTTCCCTTTTTGCAGCTTTGGCTCTCTTTGCCGAAAAACGCAACAACAACAACACCCACGCCTAAACACACAGCTGTGCTCACGCCAGAGAGAGATATAGAGAGAAGGAGAGCGCGCGCTTGTACTCGTTTTGTTATCGTTGCGTCTCTCTTATGTGTGGCTATGGCTTTAGCAACTTCAGCTCAGTCTTTTGTCTGCACTGCTCGACGTCGGTTCACGTTGGTATATGAAAGTTCTGGCTGCTGCGTCGCATTCATAGTCTATCTGCCTGCAGTGTTAAGCCGAGCTTTTGTGTGTGTTCGTTCGGCTTGCATTGGATTGCGTTTCCGTTGCCGTGTTTTGTTATTGTTATATTTACCTATACTTGTGCGAAAGTGTGTGTGTGCGACTGTGCGATTGAAACAAGTTCAAATCTGCCGTTGCGGCTGGCTGTATATAATTTGTTTTGCTTATAGCCACGGTCGATTGAATCACCGGCGTGACGCTACATTGATATGAAGTAATTGACAAAAGTATATAAATCATTGCAAAACAATTTCAAACGTAAGTCAAATAATTCAATTACATATGTACACTAAATGACAAACAATTAAAAAAAAAAAAACTGTTAATTCTCGTTGTAAATCAATGCAAGATCTTTGAAATGCAATAACAGAGACTGTCGCTGTCTCTCTCGCTCGCTCTCTCTCTGTCTGCTGTTTGGGGTGTTAATTTTTGTGTGAAATGCTTATAAAAGCAAATGACGCTGCAGCAGTTGAGCCGCCGAGCAACCGGCGATGCTAAGCGCAGTTTTAGTTTTCAGCATGTCATGTCAACTGCTTTTAGAGCTTTTCAACAACAACGGTAAATGCTGGCGCGCTCTACTTTTAAAATGTGTTTGAGCAAGTGTGTGTGTGTGTACATACATACACATATATAGTACTCAATACTCTTTTTTTCGGCCTGCGAGCAAGTGCGCTGCCCAGCAGACAAGTCTCCCTCCCCTGCACTGTCTCTCTCTCTATATCTCTCTCTCTTGCACGCTCTTTCAATGTACGCAGGTTTTGCTGTTATTTTTAGCTTATTGCGTCGGCGCCGCTGCTGCCACGACTCTAACGTCACATTCAGCTTATCAGAAAAATGTTTTATTTTTAGATGTTGCTTTAAATAATTTCTTGTTCGCTGCAAAATATTAAATTTATTGCATGAATTTGCCTTAATTTAATTCAAACGCTTAATGTCGCGCTTGTCTGCTGAAGTTGTTGTTGTTGCTGCTGCTCAGCATCATCAAGCTAAAGTGGGAGCGAGAAAGAGAGACAGAGCAGAGAGCATGTTGTAGAGCGGCAAACTTGCTGTTGTTCTGTATGTTCTTTCGTGCTTTCGTAATTCTGTTTTTGTTGGCTTCAGTCAGCCGTGCGTTTTGTTTGCACGCCCTTGCTTTCGCTCTATTGTAGCTCTTGTTGCTGTTGCTGTTGTTATTGTTGGTGTTGTTACTGTTGTTGGTGTTGTTGTTGTTGCCATGACAATGACATGTTCCAACTTTCAGCTGGAAACTGCATTTTGTAAGCTTGCTTAGCAATTTGTAATGTTTCAAACTAAAAAGCATTAGAATTTTTATGGAAAATGCTTATGTCGAGGGTAGGCTAAAAAGTTGATGTAAACATGAAATGAAATATCTAGAAAGATGGAAAAATTTAAAAATATGTATTAACTATTAGTTAATGAATACTGCGAGGCATTTAAGAAGGCTGGCGAGGGTAGGCTAACAACTTTAAGTGATCAAGAAAATAAAAGCAAAAATACAAAATTATATATTAACTATTAGTTAATTGCTAAGACATGTAAGAAGTCTGTATAAATATACAATTTTAATATGTATTTATTTTTTGTTAGTTTTAATTTTAGCTTTACGCAGCAGTGCGTTATTTAATTAGACATAAGAGACTGTAATTATCCGTAATAGTTTTCATTGTCATATGGAGCATATCTACAGTCTCACACAGACTCTCTCTCTCTCTCTTTCTATCTCACTTTCTACGTCTCTCTCTCTCTCTCTCTTAGTTATTATTTTATAATCAGTGAAATCGAAATTTCATTTAGCTGCTTTTAACATCTTTGCAGCTAATTAAGTCATACGTGACTTTTAAATTTGCAGCTTCTGTTATTTTTGCCATACAAAAAGGTCAGAGGCCACATTTCAAACGTTGAGACGTTCTTGAAGCTTTTTCTAACAAGGCGAAACCTTCAAAGTTTATCTGGGTTTTACGCCATTGCCAAGGCAACAACTGGGAATGTAAAAATCCAACGCGTTTCCCTCTCTCTTTGCCTCGTCCTTCGGTTTCAGCTCGTAAATTTTATGCTTTTGATTGGAGTTTTTGCTTTAACTTGTTTTGGTTTGTTTGTTTGTTTGTTTTTTTTTTTCTTTTTCTTTTTGTTTGTCGTCGTCTTTTACTTTTCCTCGCTTTTAATGTTGACAATTTTCCGAAATTGGTTTTCATAAAACTCTGAGTTATTGCACACCGGGCGTATGAGTGATTTTATTGGCCATGATTCGGCTTTTGCCTTTGATTTAATGCAACGTTATGAATTTTTATTCATAATTTATGCTTGCCCCGTGTGGTACTTGAGTCGCTGCTCGTCCAAGTATTAATTAAATCGATAAATCCCTAAAATAGCATTTGACGAAACGTGCGACTTTTTGATGTCTATTGTCAAGGTCTCGTTCCGTCCCGTCCCGTTTCGTACCGTTCCAGCCCATTCCACCCAATTCTATATATGGTGGACCCCTTTCCATTGCAATTCAAAATTGAGTGAGTGTCAGCTCTTCTTCACTTCCTTCCGCTGACTCAGTGCCTCTGGGCCACTCTCCTGCCTGCCGCCTGTCTGTCGATTGGGTGACAAAAGCCATTGTCGATGACGTAGTCGAAGCGACGCGAATTGTCACAAATTGTTGGGCCGCCGTCTGCGTCAATGGCCCTCGGTCTTGTTATCATGCTGTTATTGTATTTGTTGTACTCCCTCTTATTGTTGTTGTTATTGTTGTTGTTGTTGACT
The DNA here is from genome assembly GCA_035047405.1 of Drosophila stalkeri. Taxonomy (NCBI): domain Eukaryota; kingdom Metazoa; phylum Arthropoda; class Insecta; order Diptera; family Drosophilidae; genus Drosophila; species Drosophila stalkeri. The sequence goes on along the minus strand of JAWNPR010000041.1, from coordinate 16,144,078 downwards.
GTCAATAACAACATTAGCATGAACAACGCACAACAGACGCAGCTTAAGCGTCAAGTCTATTCAAGAAGAACAAACTGAGCGCGAACCGAAAAAAAAGGAAGAAGAAAAAATGTACCCAAAATTATGCCATAAGATTTTTGAGTCCATTGTGAATTGATGAAGCAGTCGCCTGTCAGGTGTTGCGCAGCACTCGCAATGATTGCAAAGAAAGTTGGTGGCTGAGCAGTGAAGTGTGATGTGCTAGTAGATACCCTGTAGACTGATTTGTAATGCTATATATCTATCTATCTATGCAATCTATTATTATTTTTCTGTTATTCTATTATCTACTTGTTTAAAATGCATTAATTTACTTCTATATGTTTCTAGTTCTCTGTTTCTTTGGTTATCATCTGCTTGTCGACTTCTCGAGTTCTATCTTACTCAGTTTATGGCTTTTCTATATCTTTGCGTCTCTAGTTTTTTTCTTATCTTCTTTCCTTATCTAAATCTCTCATTCTCTACTTCGTTTCTTTTACTCTTAACAAGCTCTCATTCCATAATTCTAATTCTCAATTTCTCTAGTTCTCTACTTGTCGAATTCTCTCCCTATCTAACTTTACCTCCCTACTTCTAAACTTCTCAATTCCTCAACTTCTCAATTTCTCCCTTTCTTACTTCTATTTCTATTTCTAACTATTTCTCAACCTCTCTTCTTAAATACTTATCTACTTCTCTTCCTATATGATTCTTCAATTCGTTACTACAATATATACAGACTTATCTAACCATATTTCTATTCATTTCATATATTTATCTTCATATACCCTATTTACTAAACACTTATACCTCTTACAGAGTATAAATATATATTGCATCTTAATAAAATACAACAAAATTTTCAGTGACAGCTGTCGAGCCTCTGAGCCGCTCTTACCCACTCTCTGGCCACACATTGTGGCGGGGTCACAAAGTATTGAATGTGAAAATGGGGAGTTGGTTCAGTTACCTCCATTGATTCATGTGCAGTCAGGCATGTCTGATGCTTCTGCCGCTGCTGCTACTACAGCATTGAGATCATTTTCTGCTTGGCTTCGTTACTGTGGCCTCATCTCTGTCTCTCTCTCTCTATCTCTCTCTCACTCACACCATCAGTGTGCAAGAAGAGATACTTTGTTTGACAGCTTTGTTAATGGCGTTATGAATTATTGGATTATATGGCTGGACAATGATTCTGAATGATTGATAAGCAGAGCTGTATTGAATCGATAGTCGGATATCTTTTGTCATGAGATAATACCACACACACACACACATACACACACACACACACACACACACACACACACACACACACACACACACACACACACACACACACACTCACACACACTGAAATGTGCATCTAATGCTTAAACTACTAATGCCTTAAAGTACTTAAGCTCGCGAATGGTAGAAGCATTGCGATAATTTCATTTCAGCTTTGCACTCATGCAAATATTTTCATATACCCTGTTCAAGAAGTCAAAACGGGCATATTTATTAGCTGCGCATTAGCAAATATTTGGATAATCTGTCAATCTTATATAACTTATATTTCAAATAATTTAAAGAATGTTTTCCATGCTACCTCTTTTTCTTTTCCTCACTTTGTCTCTCTTTCTCCCTCTCTCTCTCTAAACTACTCAACTTTCTAACTAGAGCATTTCGCAGCTGTTGACAGTCCACTGAAATTCTTCCATTTTTTATCCATTCCTCCATTTGACCCATTTACCACCCATTCGTTTGCCATTTTGCAAATTGCATTGCTGACATAACTTTTATGCAGCTCTAGCCTTTTGGCCAGTTGGCAAACATTCAACTTGTCAAAGCGGCCGGCCACGCCCTCACAGCTAGTGCTTAGAACTTTGTCGCCAGGTACGCGACAATAACAAAAACCACAAGAACTGAGAATCAAGAAAAATAACAATTATTAGCAAATTTTCAAGTATGTCGCGCTTTGATTTGAAGTAAACTAATGGAGTTGAATTTGGTATCTGATATAAATATTAAATTTGTCAAAAGTTGAACTGACTTTGTGGAAGATTGTTTTTTGTTGGAATTTAAAGTTTTGTTTAGTATTTGTCATAAATAGTTTAATGTAACTATTTCTGATATTTAAAATGTTTTCTGAATTTATATCTTGAGGAGATTAGTCAAAACTTAATAAGAATCCTTTAAGATGTTTTTAATGTAAAATTAAACTATTTATAATTATTGTTAAAGAATAAAGAATTTTGAGATCCATTGGGTTCAAAAATATTCTAATATTGAAAAAGATTTCTTTAGATTAAACCAAACTTTGTTAATTTTTACTGAAAACGAGCTCAAAAATATTCTGATCTTCAAAAGGATTAACTTATATAAAATCTGAAATATATTAAGTCAAATAAAGCATTTTTATACCCATTGAAGGGGAGCTAAAAAATGTTTATATACATAAAATCCTACTTAAATTTTACTCACATATTCTTAAAGTATTTTTATAACTATTGAAATAAGATTTAAAAAACTATTTATTCACATTTATTAGAGCATTTTTTGATCCATTGAAAGTGGATTCAGTCGCACGCCAACTCAAAGCATTTTCCGCAACTTTTTTTTGCTCCATTCAGTAAGCACTCAATTGCCTGGCTATTAGCCAAGTTTCTCGGCTATGGCCGTAATTTAACTACTGGCCGAGTTTTCACACAATAAGCAACATTAGCTTAGGTGACAAATCGCTGGCCATCAGCCGTAATTGCACTAAGAAATATATACGAAATGGTAATGCGAATATATCTCTACCTCTCTATCTCACTCTCTCACTCTCTCTCTCTCTCTCTCTTTCTCTCTCTGTGCTAGTTTGTTAGTGGCGCTGCGTGGTTGCAACTAATTATGGAAATCAGGCCTGCCAGATTATTATGTCACGCCTTCTTAATTAATTTATAAAGATGCACCTCAGCGCCCATTCCCCATTCCCCAGTGCCCAAACCCACAGTTCCACTCTAACCCCCCAACCCAACCGAAACCCAATTTCAATTCCAAATCCATTGTCAATTGTTGCATCTTTTGTTTCTGTTGCTTTCTTCCTCTTTTGTTGCATTATGCATCCTCATCTCGTTCACATTTGCATCACAATTATTCGATACGTTGCATCGACAAGTTTACAAATTTCCATCAGATGTTTGTTTTTCTCTCGCAGTTTGCGTGTTTTTTGTTTTTCTTCTTTTATATGATTTTTTCTCACATCATCTTTTGTTGTGCTTGCATAACAAATGACGAAGAGATTTGAAATTGAAATATGTTTCGCCTCGTAATTGAAGCGATTTGCATGTAAACGTTATTTAATGATTATTGATCAATAAATTATGCTAATCCGATTACAATTTGCAAGCTGAAAATATGAAAATTGAAGTGCCAATCGTTGGGGAAACATTTGATTTATTCAATGATATGGAACATCATTTAGGAGAGTAATATATTAGTGTATAACAAAAATATATATAAATTATAAGAAATATATATATATTTTAATTGCTTTCAAAATATACTATTAGCGAGCATTATGCAGTCGTTAGAGCTCAGTTGCAATCTATCTGCAAATATTAGTATTGTATAGTATAGACTGCGCAGCTAAGTTAATATAGTTCATACTTTATGTTAGATTCATCTGCATATATATTGATAAAGCTCTCTCACTCAGCTCAGTTGATAGCAATTCACATACAGCTGTTCCCAGCTCTCTGTGGGGGGGGCTTGGGCAATTGTGGTGCCATGGGGAATATTGGGAGGGGGGGTCTATGTGAGGGTCACCTAACAACGCTTCGCACAATGGATGTCGAGTCATCATAAAATGCAATTCTCTTGACGCTGTCACCTTCAAGGGCCACGTAATTTGCAACGTGCTTTGACGTAGAAGTTTAAATTGAACGCAACAATAAATACAATGAAATGCAATAAAAGTAGAGTATAGAAAAGTCTACACGACTATGAAATGCCCTACAGCTAAATACTTATCTGAGCTAAAGCAAACAAAATGCATTTTGTTGACATTGCAATACAAATAAAAACGTATATATATATATATCTAAAGTCAACTTGACCCTAATGCGACGCCAAGTTTGCATTGTTCTTATCATTCAACTAATGATAAATAAAGCGCTGCGAGCTAAGGCTAAATATAAAGCTAAAGCTAAAGTTTCAAAGCTTCAGTTACACAAAGATTTCTGTTTTTTTTTTTTTCATACAAATAATTTCCGTGTTTTGCTTTTAATCCTGAGATATCAGATTGTCAGTTGTCAGCATATATGGTTAGCTTTGTTTTTGGTTTAAGATTATATATTGTTATGCGTAAATATTTCTATTATTTAACACTTAGGATTATGCAAATTGCATGCCGCCTACAATTAATAACTTTTCGCTTTCAATTTAAATATGCAGAAAAATCTCGCAATTGGCTTCCGCCTCAACATTTGACGCCTACAAGATTCGCATTTATTTTATGGTTCAATTTGTTTTATTTTTTTTAACAAAATTCTTCTGAACTGTGTCGCATTTTAAAGTAACTTTTGTTGTCTGCTTTCTGTTGCTGTTGCTGAAAAAGTCAGCAATGAAATGACCTCAAACAACGTCATTGCCAAGCTACAGGTTCGACGACATTAAAGCGGAGAAGGCCTGCCTTATCTGTTGCCTGGCATAGTACACTGTAAATAATTGGCATTAACTTAGCTATTCCAATTAATTTCACATAGATTATACTCATTTTTACTCAAGTGTTGTTTGGGTATTCTTTTTGGCCTCTTTGAAGCTCTTTCACAGATATGATGTTCTATACAATTCTCAATCATCTCACTCTCATTAGTTGTTGTTATGATAATCATCTCTCAGATTCAATTATTGCAGAGTGTTTTTCTATTACATTGAAGCGCTCTTTGTCTACAATTCTCATATTCATATTTATTCTCTGTTCTATTTACTATTCATTAGCAGTAGCTCAGATATTGTCATTTAGCAGTCTTCATTATCTATTTTTCCATTTAGTTATTATCAGAATACTTTCTCCTGGTTGGTAGGTGCTTGTCTTGGCTTGGCTTTCTACGCGATTCTCATATTTATTTGATACTTTTTATTAACTCTTATCAGAACTATACTTTCCACCTTTAAGTATTTTCCAAAGAAATACTTTTCTATGTAATTCGCAATCATAGTTTATTTAGTCTATTTTATATTTATTTTCCATTTAAATCTTTTTGGAATTTATCGTAAACATTCTTGCAGCTGCTTTTTAACAAATGCTCTTCTCTGCAATTCTCATACACTAGCGCCCTCTCTATCCCTTTCCCAGATGGTTTTAGCTTAATTGTAGATTATTTCACAGCTGGTTTGCATTGCTTTAGATGTATTAAATGACATTCAGCGAAATTCGAATGCAAAATCAGTTGTAAATTGTTGAAATTAATTTCATTAGCGATTTCTGGCTGCATTTGCCGTTGTGCCACTTCTTTATCATGCGTCAGAAATGAAATGTAATTTAATTGTGATTACATTAATGTGCTTGTAGCTACTGCAACGCGCTGATCAAGTTATTTATTTAGTTAACGAGTCGCTGCTTTTCCCCTCACCTCAACTCACTCAGCTGGTTCCATTAGTCTCTCTTGACTGCCTGACTGCCTGGCTGCCTGGCTGCCTGTCTGCCCCTTGTGGCATGCATCAAGCTCAACGTCTTCGTCGTCATTTTCATTGCCATTTTGTGTCAGCTCTCTCTCTCTATCTCTCCCTCTCACTCTGTCTCGTTTTTTAATGCACCTTAATCTCATTGCTCATTGCCCATTCCTGTTCTCTTGTCTTAATTGTCAGCGCTAATTGCGACGCGTGCTGCAAACAATGCAGCCAAGAATGAAACAACTTAAACAGCAAATAGCAAATGCCAAGTTCTTCTTTTTCTTATGCCAATCAAGTTGCTTTTAGCCTAATTTGGCATATTATCCATGTCTTCTCTCTCTCTCTCGCTCTCTCTCTTTCTCTTATTAGTTCTCTTTACTTTTATAATAGAATTACAAAACTTACTCATTTGAATGCTGCAACATTTGGCAGCCAGTAATAACATTAACCAGCTACAGTGCTGTCCGTGCCAGAAGAGTTGTTGCAACCGAAATTATACATCCTGCCACATGCCACATGCGGCACATGCCCCATTAGCCACCATCTCCTGTGTCACGCCTTTTCGGCTGGTAGCTGTCTAATTTTGACATAGTTTCAGCTAGTTTAGCCAGTTGTTGACTGTGCACTGAAAGTAGATTGCAATTGTGCATGTGCCTAATCCACTTTCATTGATCGCATTACGTGCCCCGTCCACATGCAATGAGCACAAATTTTGGTTTGTTGGTTGGTGAATGCCCCACAAAACGGCCGAAGGCCGACTTCTAATACAGTCAAAAACACTTTTATGGCTTGTACACAAATGTGGGTTTTCAAGTGTCAATTACAGTTAGTTGTATTTATAAATATGCTTAAATTTGGAAATTGTATCATAGTTCCAGATGTATAGGCAGAGAATTTATATTAAATTTATAAGCAACCAAGAATTGCCTTTCTTTGTAATTCTCATGAGTTGTTTTCTGTCAAATGTGAATGCGAACCGAATTTATATTACAGTTATAAGGAACGAAATCTTTCTCTTATAGAGAAATTTGCTACCGACGACTGCCTTTCTTTGTAATTCTCATGAGTTGTGCGCCCTGTCAATTCTCTGTTTCCTATACACATATACATTTCCTTGCGCTTCTCAAGAGCTCATAAATTATTTTATTAATTGCATTTTCATACAAAACCGTTTCTTAAAGAATGCAATTCTCTTGAGTTGCTTGCTTTTTCTCACCTCTGTTGTTAAAGGTTGCCTTTCTTAGCGATTCTCAAGAGTCGATAAATTCTTGTTTACATTTCTCTTACTCACACAGCTATTCCTTATTTAAAGCATTTCCGTTCCTTGCAATTCCCATGAGTCGATCAGTTTTTGTGCATATAAATGTCTGAACAACAATTTCGGTTTATTTATTTATTTGACCCTGGCTGAGGGACTTAACTCAGCATTTTAGATGAGACATCATGTTATTGAAATACAAATATTCAATCATTGGCCAAATGTATATTTTCCTTCAAGCTGTATTTTTGGTTGTTCTGTTGACTGTACACACATTAATATTGCATACCTGTAGCGTATGGGCCAACGCATCAATCATACGCAGCATATCCTGCATATTGATGAACGTAATTATGACATAAATCTATCGCTTAAAGTAGCCAGAAATTTGCCATGGCATGGGGCAACAGCTGCACCGAAATAAATACTTAGCTCCTAAATGGCCAACAAAATGAATGTATATATAATACATATATAAATATTTAATATATGTATACATACATGTATATATGGATTTTTCTGTATATACCAGCTTGTGGGCAAAATGCCCCCGCATATACCTGCACTGTACATTCTCTTTATGTTTACACGATTATTAATATTCTCATAAAAATAACAAAAAATAAACTGAAAACCAACAGAAAAATGCCTTGGGTTGTAGTCGACTATGGCATGCTCTATACTTTGTACTCTATACTTTGTAATAAAACTACAATATATAATATATTGAGAGATTGATAGATATACAAGAGACATATAGAAATAGAGTGAGAGAGATACAGAGAGTCAGATTGAGATATATCTATATATATCTATGATAAAAATAAAAGACAAAGATATAGATAGAAACTAAAAGATAGATAGAGAGATTAGAAGACTGATAGAAAGAGGTATTGAGTTAATTAGAGATAGCGAGATATACTGCGAGATACATAGAGATTTACAAAGATAGGCATATATGTATATGTATAAACAGAAATATATAAAAATATACTTAGAGATAGAGATACATATTGAGACAGAGATAGATAGAGATAGTTGAGATATTTACATATAAAATGGTAATAATAATAATAAATGAATGCATATGATCAATAATTTGTCTAAAAGTAGAAAGAGAACCCTTAGGAATAAACTTCATACTCATAATAAATCTATTGTACAAACATACACACTTTCTGCCCAGCTTCATTAAAGGGTATCTGCAACATGTGTAACCATCACAAAAAAAGCTCATGCTGTCCATTATCAGACAGATAAGAACAAGTAGCAGCCGTAACAGATGTGCACAATTCACAATTCAGTCAGATATATATGCAAATTACCCTCTCTGAGTAAATCAGTTTAGCTGCTGAGTTGCAGTTGTAACCGGCGCTAGGTGGCGCTTTGTGGTTTCAATTAAAGAGTTCTGTATTTAGAAATAGGCTGATGGACGGGCGAGCATACTCATGGCTCATAAATCAAATTGACGCCCACAACGGAAACAGTTGGACAACAACTCAATTAAAGAATGAGACAACACTCTTGCTACTTTTGTCCATCCATTTGGCGACCTTCAAGCCAAACACACACTCACAGCTGGCAATAGCTGCTAGCTAGATATCATAATTTCGAAATCCATTCAGCAGAGCTGCTAAAAGCACTTAGAACCACAAATACAGGCACACTCACGCACACATGGAAACAGGTAAATGTCATGCAAATATCCAGCTGGCAAAGTTCACGTTTGACTTTTGACATATGAACCTGGCAGAGGTTGTCAGGCTTTATAAATATTTCAAATACACAAGCGACGCACTCAAAACCTAGAGGATATCTTAATGCAAAAAAAGAGAATTTATAGTGAGAGTTATAAAAATATGTTGTATAGATCTTTAGCTCTTACATTGAGCTTATATAACTATAATGGAAGTTCTCCTAAATCTTATAGAGCTTATGATCCTGATCTAGTAAACTCAATATAAAGTGTTGCAGCTACATTTCTAGATCAACGTAATTTCCAGCATCTTCTTACAGTCGTTGTTGAGATTCCTCCTCCTACTGCAATGTTTTTACCGTTGATCAACCTCAATAACCAGATAGATACTCTTCATTCAATATCAATGTGTTTTGCTATTGGCGCCTTCTATGCTTCGCAGTGGCATTTAATGAGTTTTGTCTAGTTCCTCTTTTTGCACAGCATGTGGAGCTGCTGCCACTGATGGGCAGCTTGATGTGATGTGATGTGATGTGATGTGATTTGCTCTATCCATCTGTCCATTCGGTCCACTTTGTCCATTCTATAGATGGTGGCACAGTGAACTTAATAAGTTGAGAAAGTCGCAGTGCCACAAAGAAGAACATTAGTTAAATGAACTGCGACTGCGAATGCGAAATATTGAAATCCATTAGAATCACAAATATTATCTTAATAATGCTCATTCTGATTTATTCAGTAGAAATGAACTAGCTTTCTACTGATAATATTAGCTGTCAATCATAAAGAAAAACTTTCAATATGTAATTTATGCTTATCGCTTGAAATGAATAAGATATTGGTCGAATGAACTAGTTCCGCAGTGTGTACTATTAAAGAATTAATCTAGATAGATACTCTTCATTCTTATATTAAACATAATTTATTCAAATTGAACTAGTTCTGAGTTCTTTTAAAAATTACAAATATTTCATTAGATCACAATAAAAATAAGACAATAAGCTACACGAACTAGTTCCCTTTGGATAAGGACACTCACACTTAGTTCAGTGAACCAGTTCTAAGCCAATCAACTAAAAGGTAGCTTCACTGTACAATATCTTTTCCACTGACCCATCCATCCAACCATCCAACCATCCATCTGTCCAACAGCTGAGAGAGTATAATCTATATAAATGTGAACGTTCTTCGTCTCATGGGGCTTCACTGCCTCTCTCTCTCTCTCTCTCTCACTCACTCACTCTCTGTTTTTAGCTGTGTTACCGTTGCACGTTTTTCGTTTTGTTTTGATTTTGCTGCTTCTTCCCACACGCACACACTCGCACACACAGGCACAATCAGCTCACACATAGATACTCAGTTCAGTCAGTCGGCGGCAATCGGCAAAGTGTGTTGAGTCGGCTTGTTCGTTTTGTTTTAATTCTTTTGCTTCGTCGCGAGTCCAAAGATAAAGACTGAAAATCGTGTTGGAACTGAACTGAACGAACTGAACTGAACAGACGGTTGTGTGGCCACAGTTCTAGATACTTTCGGCTAGCGCTCAGTCGCTCGCAGCTACGACGGAAAAAACAACGAAAATAAATAAATAAAACTGTTGCTTGGAAAAATACGACAGCGGGGGGAAAAGAGTTTTCGACTTGTCGACTTTATTTGTTGTAAAGCAGAGACGCCGTGTGCGAGTGCTTGTCGCGCTTTTCTATTTTCGCCTCAAGTGCAGAGCCAGTTGCAAAATGAAATGAAATGGAATGAGAAACATCTTCTACTATATATATAACACGCGCGCGTGTGTGTGTGTGTGTGTGTGTGGTTGTGTGTTTTACTTTCTAAAATAAAAATAATACATCTTGCCTTGGCAGCCTTGCAGCCCAATTTTGCCAAGTCAGTCTATGTAGTGCAGTGTACAATATGTTGGCCATCAAGGAGTGTCTCATACGCGAAGGCGTACTCAATTTGGATAGTCCCATCCATGGCGGTTCAGCCGCATCCACACAGCGACACTTTCAGCTGCAGTCGAGCAAAAGCAGCGGCAATATGGATATGCCACGCTATCGCAGTTAGTATAAACATAGATATATACATATCAACATATATACATACATATATATGTATGTGTATACTCAGATGTATATCTGAAAACATTCGTATCGTACTTAGATACGTTTTGAACATTTGCAATTTGCAAACGCCTACGCCTACATATTTCGACAGCTGCCCTGTAATTGAGTCTGTGCGTGTGTGTGTGTTCGATGACTACTTTTTCTCCGAGTGTAAACAAAATGGGTATTACGATTGTTGCACTGCAGTGCAATGTGGTGCAATAGTTAAGTAAATTTAGTTGCACACTAATTGGATTTTAAGCCAGTCAGCTGTTGTAATTTGTGTTAAAAGCAATGCTTATACATTTCGATCACCTTTTGTGTGCTTATCTAAACAATGTGCTCATTGCAGGGTATTACTCATTCGTATATTGGTACGTGACTTGCAATAAATCTATTGTACACGAATTTATTTGTTAGGTTTTAGTGTTTATATTTTAGTTTACCACATAATAGTTGACATTGCTTATTACAGGGTATAACTCAGTCGCAATTTGTATTCATTTCACTTCTGTGGATGATATGTCACTTGTTATTTATATTTATACTCAAATGTATTGCTAAGCTTTTGGTTTTTGTATCGATTTTTGTGTTTACTCAAAACAATTGTTAAGTTTCTTTATTGCAGGGTATAATTGTGTCATATATTGTTTCTCTTCTTAACGCTTACTAAAGTCCAAAAACTGTTTATTCGTAAACAGTTTCTTCACATATCAAATACGAATCTGTCTAAGCTTATCTAAACAATAACATAATTGCTCTACTAAAGGCTATTATTTAGACGTATTTTCTTACATTTTGTATATATCGATTTTTGTTGCCATAATGCAATTATATTTTGTATATATCTTTACAAGGTGTTACATAGTTAACATTCTTAGAGGCTATGACTCAGTCGTATATGGTTTCTATTTGAATTTATACCGATTTCTGTTTAAATAATCCTGTTTATCTAGATAGACTGTATTCCTTACTACAGAGTATTCTAAAGTCGTTTATTATTTCATTTAGTCTTTGCTCTATCACATATAAGTCTTTGTTTTTATATCGATTTCTTTTTCCAGTATTTAGTTTCTTTTCATATAGGGTATTCCCTAGTCGTATATTGCCAGCTTTACTCTATGTGTGAATGCTATATCACTTGTTATTTTTAGAATCTGGCGTCGTCTTTGTCCGCTGTCCACCGTCCACACGGTTCATCAGCTATCTCAGCAATTTCCTATATAAATTCTTAGCTATGTTATTGTTTAATAACTGTTAATGATTTCTATAGCCTTTGTTTACCTACTACAAATTGTTGTTGTTATTGCTGTTATTGTTATTGTCTTTTACTCCCTACCCACATTCACTGTCTGCTGGCAGGCATATCATTTGATAAAAAGGGTTCAAAAGTTTAAACTTAGTCGGCCTCACGTCCACATAACCAACCGGAGATTGTATTATTTGTTTATTATTGTGTTGTAAAGCTGTCGGCTTTCATTTAATACTGATTGTTTCAAGATACCTATTTCGCTTTAGAGAAGGGCTTAAGAGCCCAATAAACGGCAGCCAAGCGATTCAACAAATGTTCCAATCAAAAATCATTTGCAATCCCCATTGAAGTTCTACAATAGAAAAGTCAGCCAGGCAATAAAAAAAAAAAACTTGAGCTGCTGAGTCTTTAAAAAATATTTCCGAAATCTAAATAATGATTGCCAATTAGCTCATTTATCATTGCTGTCAAACAGAATAGCAAAATTTTGTCAGTCATTAGGTTTGAAGATCTATTAAATGATTTTATTCATCATCAGTGGAGAGAACAAAATAAAAATAAATTTAAAAACTGGTTTAATGACAAAATTCGTAAATAGCTGTATTGATGTTGCTATATAATATATTGAAACTTAAATCTTGAGAGATAATAATATAAAGTTAAACTCGAATTAGTGTTGTAAAGAAAATAGAGATGAGTTTGTATACCCTAGCAGAAGTTATGCGGAAGCTGTAGCTTTTAAGAGATAATAATTATGTTAAAAAATGTTAATATAATGTTAAATAGAATGTTATGGGCTTTTATCAGTTTTATAGTTAATGCAAAAATGTTATATATTGTTTAAAATCAAAGACTACATTTTTGAATATGTTTTAGAGGCTAGGCAAAACTAGGCGAATAGATCTTGATTGCCTTTTACATATTTTATATATATTTTAATATCAATAATATATCCTATTTAACTTATTTTAGGATATAAATACAATTGATGTAGGTTAGAAACTGAGTAGGTCTGAGAAAAAGGCAGAAAGTTAAAATATTGATTAAAATGTTGTAGGACTATATTCTATACTATAATTCTACTATACTATACCATAATATACCACTATAATAGATTAAGCCATGCTACCTTGTTTTACCATTTTCATATACACATTGAGAGATTTTGTTAAAATTGAAATTTTATATTTTAAACTAAAGCTAATTGAAATATTAAATTCACACATGGCTCACAGAACTTTACAGCTCTTAAGCGCTTTTAGTGCCACTACATAAAGTATTTAACAATTTGGTGTTGCACCAAGCACCACCGGCAACACATAGTGTCAGAATTGTAAATAGATAACCCACGTGCCAAAGAGTTGAACATTTTATTGACTGGCCAATCGATATGAAGAGCGATATCGATATGTGAGTGAGTGAATGACTGAATTGTTCTTGATAATTAAATTTGTTGCATTGCAGTGCATTGCATTGCATTGGCAGGCGGCATAAAAAACGTGAATGTTATTTTTAGAGTTTGTGGAGCAGACGCAGAGCAGCGCGAAGAGGTGGTCGATGGCGATGTCGATGTCGATGTCGATGTCGATGTCGATGTCGATGTCGATGTGGCTGTCTCTGTGTTGGAGGCACAGTTTCTTGTCTGCCACTTGACGGCGATGGCGACGGCGATGTGATGTGGGCAGTTTGCCCTTGCGTTTAAAAATAAGACTTGCAACTGTAAACTAAACAGCGACTGCAAGAGCGACTATAAATTCAGTTTTTAGCTTTTTTTTTCTATGAAAGGCAAAAGAGTGAGAAAATGCAGGAGATGGTAGAGAAGAGTATATAGATAAAAGGGGGAAATGTATTTATTATTGATAATGATTGAAAGTTGAGTCAGATAGTAGAGAGCGTTGAGTATAGAGAAGAAAAGTGGAGAAGCTTATTTTATATTAATAAATTTTCCATTTTGCTGAAATCAAATGAAATTTTATAGCAAACTTTAGTTCAAAGAGCAGCTGCATTTGTTTAATATATTAATGATCTGCTAGAAATATAGAAATATATGTATATATATAAAGAAAAAAATACTAAAATACAACTAGAACAACAACAGCAATAAATATATTTCAGATAATAGTGAGAGTTGAGTAGAGAGTAGAAAAGTGAGGAAGCTTATTTTATATTAATAAACTTTTTATTTAGCTGGAAATCAAATGAAATTTTATAGCAAATAAAATATTAATAATCTTCTAGAAATATAGATATATATATATATATATATAAAGAAAAAATACTAAAATACAAGTAAAACAACAGCAGCAATAAATATATTTTTGAATTCTTCTAGCTAGTCAAGTAATCCCCCATAATATATATACCAACTCCGACTCCAACTAGTTTGTTTATGCAGTATCGATTCCCATTTTTAGTGCGATGCAAAAAGTTTTCTCCTGCTGTTGTTTGACAATATTCAATATTGAGTCGCATGTGGCAAGTTAGTTGTGAGTCAAAGCTTTTGCCGTTTCTCTACTTCACTTTCCATATTAATTATGCAACCAATGTGGCTGGCCGAGGCAAAAGCAAAACAATCGATCAATCAGCTTGCCACATGCTAGAGAGGGAGAGAGAGAGAGAGAGGAGAGAGGAGGAGGCGTAGCAGCAGCAAGAGGATGGGAGTGAGTGGGGTACAGCAATAACAACAACAAGGGGCAGAAGCGTTTGGTAATAGGCAGTCGAAGCCACAAAAATGTTGCACAGCCAATTTGTAGGCTGCTGCTCGATTGTGGTTGTTGTATTTATTGTTGTTGTTGCGCGAATCAACTCTTAGTTTTTTTTTTTTTCTTTCAACAATTAGTTAGCCGACTTTTCCGCACAGAAGCAAAACCAAACGTTAACATGCAACAAAAACAAAATAAAAGTTTGTTTAATAAAACTGAAACGAAACGGCAAACTGCCAAGAAATATATGGCAGCAAATGCATTTTCTTGTGGACTTTGTTTATTTATTGCAATATATATCTTAATTCACATAAATTTTGTTCTTTTTTTTATGATTTTGGCAAGCAAATTACGTTGGAGAATTCCGCACAGAATTTGGTTTTTGTTTAGGTTTCCATACACCAAAATGTAATGAATTTTGCTAGTCTAATGCGTAATTTATTTGATAAGTAAAATTTTAAAGACAAATATGAGTAAATAATCCATTGAAGGTTTTTAATTCAATTAAGTTTTATTGAAAAAGGGCATGAGAGAGAGACAGAGAGAGAGAGAGAGAGAGAGAGGCGTATGGGAAATTGTCTGACATGCGTGGGCGGTTCAATTTTAATTTGTTAAACCATAAATGCTCTGTGCGCTCTGTGGCCACAACTCGACTCACGCCCACACATAGTCGAGCCCTTCAAGAGCTCCATTGAAACAATTAAATAATAATTAAGCGACTGTTGCCAAATGTCAGCCTTGCTCTGTCTACCTACAATTCATTTGCTTAACTTATTAATATAAACTCGATTTGTGCTGCCTAATTGAATTTATTTATTTATTGGTTGAAAATTTCATTTTTGTGCTTTGCTTGTTTGCAAAGTGATGAGGGTATATTTAATGGAAGTTATTGAAATGGAACTGAAAGGGAATTTTTTATTAAATTAAATTAATATTTTTTTAATTAGGGGTTTTTAAAGTTGAGTTAATAGTACAATAGTATAGTATATAGTAGTAAAATAGTTTTAAGAAAGGGGTATTTGTAAGGGATATATTATAGGTAATATTCTTATCTATTTTTCTCTCCCTCTCTCTATCTTATTATCTCTCTCTCTCTCTCTTTTTCAATAATTTTTAAACATAAGTACTTTAACTACATTTCTCTCTCTCTCTCTCTCCCCCCTTTCTTTCCCTCTCTCTCTCTCTCTCTCTCTCTCTCTCTCCCTATCTCTTTCTCTCTCTCTCTCTCTCTCTTTCTTTTTCTTTTTCTTTTTCAATAATTTTTAAACATAAGTACTTTAACTACATTACATATAATCCGTTTTGTCAAGGCAAAACGAAAAGGGCTAGATCGGTCGAGTGCGCGCATACCTTGAGACGGCAAATAGAGAGAATGTCACAAAGATTGCATTTAACAGAATTTTCTATTGCGCCCCCACCAATGTATGTATGTGTTTGTGTGTGTGTGTGTATGTTTGCTATAAAAAGCGAAGAACAGCAACCCTCACCTCACCTTGACATATTAATACGAGTGCTCAGGTGCAATTTAATTGCTGCCAAGATTTAGTTGGCGCAACGGCAATGGTTACGCCCACACCACCTGCCTTTGGGGGGTGGGGGTGTGCAGCTTGTGTTTGTGCTCAGCATGGAGCAGCAAAAACATTTAGTTAAATTAAGATTTTATTACATTTACTTTGCACTTTCCTTGGCTAACTCTCTACCTCGCCCCCTCTCTCTCTTTCATGCAGAAACAACTTTTGCGGCCTCAAGTGACTTATCCACAGCATCCGCCACTGCCAAAACTAGCTGCCAGCAACAACAACAAGTAGAACAGCAACAACCATCAGACGAATCAGCTGCCTCGATAACACGAATCTCGTATCGGGGACAGCATCCGCACTTTCATCATCATACAACGCCAGCCTATTATACGGACTTGCAGCTACGCATCCATACACCGAATGCCTCAGATGATGGTGCATTGAATGAGAATTATCAGAGTGTTTATAGTACGCCCAGCACTCAGCTAGTTGAGCAACGTTGCTTTCCGGCTCAAACCACCAGCAGTCAGATAGTCAATCAACGTGGAAAATTTTTTCGACTTGGCGACTCTGTGTCCACAGAGAACAACAACAACAACAACAACAACAACAGCAACAGAAGACGCCAACGCCACAGCAACGAACGCTGCGCCAAATCCTTGCCGCCCTCTGTGAACCCTACAAAAGGTGATATCACCAATCAAAACGAAATTCCTATTGCCAGTCGTAGTAGTAGTTGTTGTAGATCACCCGTTGTAGTTCAGGCTAGTATCCAAGTAGTGGGTGGTGCAGGTGTTGCAGGTGTTGCACAATCAAACGGACGCAACAGTCGGCATTCACAGCGCTTTCAACAGCGCTCCAGCAAGCGGGCCGTGCGTGTGCGTAGCGAATCACGTCCGATTAGCGCGCTCTACGACATAATATGCAAGGAGAAGGGCCTCGACGTAGGCAACAGCAGCAGCAGCAGCAGCAACAGCAACGACGAGCAGCAACAGCAGCAGGAGCAGGAACAGCAGCAACAGCAGCAACAGAAAGAGCAACAGCAGCTGCTGCCACAGTTGAACAAAAGCAACACACTGGCGACCTTTTGGCCTTTGCATCATCAATATTACAGACATTCAATGAACGGCAGCGGAAATCATCATCATCCATCGGATCCGTCGGATAAGCAACGCCAATTGACCAAGCAGAAGCGCATCATACGGGTGCCGCCCTCTGAGGAGCTATCCACGGATGATGAATCGTATGCACTGCATCCTAGTCAAAAGACAACAAATCTGACACGTAGCAAGGCCATCGAGGCCGAGTCCAGCTATCACGAACAGGCAGAGCCAGAGGTTATACCCGCAACGATTGCAAGCGATCCTCTTGAGTCACATCCATTGAAGAGTCATGAATTAGTTCGTAAGATGTCCTCGGCGCCAGCGTCACAGATAGTGCTAAGCTATAAGGATGGGGCGCCCATGAATACGCAGGGTCTGTTTGTGGAGCCATTAAAATTATCGATGCCGGAACTAAGTCGTTGTGTTAAACAGACGAGCAGCAAACAGCTAGAATCGAATGAGAATCAGAAAGATCAAGAGAAATCGAAATCGAAATCAAAATCGAAATCAGTTAACTATGAGCCAGGAGAAGTTATCGAAACATTGGCACGTTGGCAAGAGGAGCTGTGCTCCACCATGGACAAGTCTGCGCAATTCTTAAACGGTTCTAATGATCATAATAGTCATCATCATCAACAACATCCTCCATATCAGCCAGAGCATCATTATCAACATAATGAATTGTCCACATCTCCCGACACACTCGAGCATCATCATGAGCATTCTGTCAACGTAGACGATCCTCACCAGAACCTCAACCAGACCCAGTCTCAATCTCAGCCACAATCCAATCATCATCATCATCAGGCGACTAATGCACGCAGGTAAGTGGCTATTTATCCAAGAGCCAAATACATTATACTCTTATTTATATTTAATATCTTTGTGTATGTAAATGTAGAGTTTAAAATGTTAATGCAGTTCTGTATGTAAATGCTTTTATGTATACGATATCTCTTGTATTATATTTTCTCTATTTATTTCGGTATTAGGATGGTTTTCTAAGCTTGACTTAAAGATTGTTTCTTCTATAAAAACTTCTTTTATATTCCTTGATTAATCTTTTGTATAATTAATAACGAATGAGTCGATCTAGTCATGTTCGTTTATCCGTTCGTATAATATATAAACTCATTGATTTCGTAAGCCCCTAAAACTAGAGACTGAGTGGAATAAGAGCAGTTTTCAGGAAGCTCAGGGAGCTTTCCTAGTCGTTCATCATACACTAAAGTTTTCTTATTCTTTTAATATATCTTCAAAGTATTCCACTATTTCATAAATATTTTATTCTATCTAACTTTACCCAAAGTTCATAAACTTTTCAGACCACCCTCGTAAAACTGCAAACAGATTTTGTCTTACAAATTTTTCTCTCTAGCTGAAAGAGAAACTATGTTTTTATTTCAAACTATAAACAATTTGTTAAATGAGCCATTGTCGTTTCATAGCTAAAATTAGCTAAAGCCTAGAGAGCTTAACTCTCCACGTGATGAGCTTAGGGCATTCCTAATCCTTAACCGCTAAAACAAATCGCATTCAATTGTGGTTACAAATCTTCAACTCACAAAATTGTGTTATACAATTCCAAAGCCGAGCCCCCAAAACCAATCAACAACAAACAACAACAGAGGCAACATCAGCTTCGGCTCTTCTCTTGTTAACAAATCAAATCTGTATATTGTTAAAAAATTTGTTAGTATTAATGCGCTGTTATGTTGGTGTCTGTCCATTGTTTTGATTTGATGTTGAATGTTGCCTTGGTAGAGACATCTTTAGCAGTGCACTGCACTGCCAGTGCTGCAGTTCCATCAATTATAATAAGATAAATCAAAAACGACGAATTTCGACCCCGACCCCGGAACCCGACATTAGAAAGCACCTGTTGTATGGTCGAGACTTTGAAAAAAAAAAAAATGTTAAAAAATACAAAATAAAAACTGACAAACCGAAAAACCGGGCGACAAGTTTTCCATAGGCTGTCCATCGGCTTTCGCTACAAAAATGCCTCATAAAAGCGACAACAGAAAAGAGACGAAAAATTAAAATACAAAATAGAAAAAAGAGTGGAAAATTGTCAAAAAAAAAAAGAAAAAAAGAAATGAAAGAAAATAAGAAACAACCTAGAGTGCTCTAGTCGGCAGTGCACGACTTCTAAATACTCTGAAGCCTAAGCTGAAGCTGTGAAAAGAAGGAAGGAAAACATTATTTATATATATTTTTTCATTGTTTATTACAACAATCTTTAGAAATATTTCTCTTAGCTATATGTAAAAGTTTTCAAGTCTTTAGGTTTTATAATTTGAGAGATTGACGAGTTTAGAGAGCCGAATAGACAGAATTTTAGACAGAGTAAAAGATCTTAAAAGACTTATGTAAGTAATATATAGACTTTATAGAACACATGCGACATTCAAGAAAACCTATATACCCGGTTTACTCTCACAGCCTCAAAGACTGCGGTCTATACAAAACAAAATCTATGAAAAGGAAGAAACGAGTGGAAAATTGTCAACAACAACAACGGAAAATGCATTCAACATAGAATTTGTTGAGAATTTGATTGCATTCAATTAAACTTAGTTTTTATTGCGTATTTTGTTTTGAGCATCAGCCTTAGATATCTACTCGACTATACGATTTTATGACCCAGTCAAGACTCAAAGGTGTCGCCTCTTCTACAACGTCTCGTCGTCTGGCTGTGTCTTCTAACTAGTCCTGATTTCGCTTTCTGGCTCTGACTCTGGTGCTGCAGATGCAGCTGCGCCTAGCCAAAAAAAAAAAAAATATGGTTAACCGGTTGCTCAACGGTGCATCACTTTTCCTTTTATTTTTTCTGTAGCCCCGCCGCCTTCGCAAAAAGCTTCTCTTTGACATAGTCAACTAGTTGGAAAGTTCTTTTTAGCAAGCGGAAAACAGCTGGATTGTCAAATCTGTTGACTGCCTATGCCTATGCCAGATGATATATATAAAAAAAAAAAAAACAAAAATTGGAAATTTCTATTTGGCAGATGTCTGAAAAGTAATCGAAGAGGCGAGACGTTAATGATGATCTCTGTCTGTCTTCGACCTTCTTAATTGGAATAGCCTTGAGTGCACATAGTAATGATACTTTAAGATCTGTTGATAGTTTTTGTCTCTGTTGATGCTGTGTAAAAAAAAGGGTATATTAGTTTTTGTGCATTGACAAAATTTTATGTGTGTCTGCGATGAAAAGATAAAGATATTATAGATAGAGATGTTGAACCGTCGCGACGGGAGTTAAGATTGCTTTAGGTTCGTGCAGATCGAAAAAGAGTATATATATATATATTGTATTATATTATTAGAGCTAGTCGTTGGAATTCTTTTGATAGGATAATAGATTATTGTTGAGTTACTCTATAGGTAATATAGGTAACAGCTATATGAGCTCTTGGAAGCAGACAAATTGGCATAAATTGCTGAAGAAATTTAACTGGGGAGTAGGCTTCTGAGTGCAGGTTGAGATTTTGAGGAAAGCCTTGGAAATTCTTTAAATTATTGATAGTAAAACCTATTGAATTATAATTCATATTAAATTTCGTTATAGATCAATTATTCTCAAAAATATATGCTATAGCTCCTGCAGCTCTCTTATAGCTCGCTTCTGTTTGTTGTGACATTGAGGAGTCGCGACGTCTTTAGGCTCTTCCAGCCTGTTGTGCTGCATTTTATTGACTAACCGAGTGGCTTACTGACTCACGACTCACTCGCTCAAGCAACTGCAGTTGCATTAAGGAAGTAAAACTGCAGACCAGTTGCAGTTGTAGACATGAACGTAGACACATCAGCCAAATGTGGATATTATTTACATGACAAGCAGACGACATTGAGATACTTTTTTTTTCATTTTTGGCTACCTGCGCATGCCCAGCAGCAGCAGCAGCAAGCAACAAGCAACTAGCAACAACAATAAATAACTTGTTGCGCTTTGTTCTTGATGAGATAAAAGAGATATATGTATATACATGGGTGTACAACAGCAACACGACAGCAATAAAGCAAGACAAATGTTCAGATACGAATGAGAGCGGCTCTACCTGAGCAAAAGTTGAGACAGAGCCAAATTGTATGTGCGAATTTTTGCTCTTTGAGTGATTTTTGTTTTTGGTTTGTTTTCGTTTCTTTTGCATTTTGAGTTAATTTGTAGCTGCGAGTGAGTATGTTGTATGTATTTAAGTGTGTGTGTGTGTGTATCTGCAAGATACAAAAATACACAAAACAAGCGGCGGCAAAACCCAAACAGCCAGCAGCCAAAAAAAAAAAAAAAAACAACAACAACAAAAATACAAACTCTTGTTATTAGCTTCGCTTACTGGTTGTTGTTGCTGTCGGTTGTTGCTTGTAGTTTCTTGTTGTTGTTGTTGTTATTGTTGTTGCTGTTGCTGCTGTCGGTTATCGTCTCTGCAGCTTGGGTTAGCAGAGTTACTTTCAGTTTGCCCGTCGGCAGTTGTTGAGCGTGTTTGAAGGCGTCTAGCTGTGCCGCATCTAGCGGAACCTAACGAAAAACAAAAAACAAAATCGTTTCTTTCTCTAAATTTCCTTGGCAAATTTTTAACCTAACTTGAGTTAATACACAGTTACAATACATTTTGCTCGTAAGCTAACACTTTTTGACGATCCTTTTTTTTTTTACACAATTTTACATTGATTTTTATCTTTGCAGATTCATAACTCGTACACCACGCTCCGGCAGTCGTCAAAGTGCTGGCCACTCATCACCGCCACCGCCTGTTGGCTATTATAGCGATTCATCCAATAGTTCACCATCGCCCACACGTAGGCAACAGCAATCAGCAGCAGGTGCAACAACAAAGGCAAAAACAGTTGATGTTGCAATTGCAACCGATCCGCAATCATCAACGAATGGCAATAGCTCTGCCTATGAGACAGCCGCCACATCTGTAATGACAAATGCCAGGCAGCTGCTGTTGCAGTCACAACACATCGAAGTTCCTAAGAGCACGTCGACAGCGCCGCAAACGACAAACGCAGCAGCATCCAACAACGTTCACATACGCTCCACAGCCGGCAATTCAGGTGAGTTAAGAAAATGCAAAATGCAAAAAGCAAAAAAAAAAAAGAAAACAAAGTATTTGTGCTTTGTGTTGTTGTGTTTGTTTGTCCTTTGTGTCTGTCTACCTTGCTATTGTTTTGTGTTGTTCTATTCAATTGCTTGAATTGTTGAATTTTAATTAGATATAGATATAGATATATATATATGATATTTACTGAATTTGCCTTAAAAGTAAAAAGCTTTTTCATTTATTATTGCCTGAAACATATGCAATTTATTCGTTCTACTCATGACTCTGCAATAATGTTTAAGACTGCGTATTTTCTTTATGGTATATTTGACTATTTTAGTATTTTCTTTTTAGTATTTTCATCATATCAACAGAATTCAGTTTATGCACTCAATGTGACTTTATTTATCTAGCCTTACCTAGCAGATCCTACAATCTATGCATTTGATATAACTTCAACTATCTATTCTTATCTAAAAGATTCTATAATTCTTATCTTATAAATCCTTCAATACTCTCCACTTATCTAATATATACTGCAATTTTGCTTTATAGTGTTTTCCCTATTCTAACAAAATCTCAGTGTCTTCAATGATATATTTTTTTATCTAGTAGATCCTACACTACTTAATTAGTAGATCCTTCAAAAATCTCGCTCGCCCCCTCTCTCTCTCTCTCCGTCCTTATCTAGTATATTCAGCGCTATCTCATTTGTAATTAAGCTTTCATCTGCTGAGCATTTTCGTCTTGACTTCTTTCATTTGATTTTCTTGCTTTCCCACCAAAACAATAAACACCATAATTAGCTAGCCTTTCAGCTTCATCAGCCGTAAAGGTGAACTGTCAACAATACTAGTAAAACTGCAAATTAGTTGAAATCTCAAGAGTGAGACACTTGAAAATGTTGTTGCCACTCCGAGCACTTAAAAGTAATTTGAACTAAATTAGATCTTGTATTGCTTGCCAATCAAGCGCAAATCTTAGCAAAGGCCTTCAAAAATTGCTAAAGAAAAAAAAAAGAAAAAAAGACTTCAATACGTGTTCAACGAATTATATAAGAAACAATCACAATTTCAAAACAATTATTAATATTATGTCTACTAAAGTAATTTCGTAATATTTTGCATTATCTGCAAATCTAAAGATTTGATTTGGTAATTTTTGCATAGATTATTTCGATACGTCACAAAAACCAGACCTGGGCAAATCGAAGATATAGTTAAATTGCTTAACCAAAGAGGAAAAGATAAAATAAAATATAAAATATATAATGCGTATGCGACACGGCTGTGCCCATTTAATTTATTTATCAATTCAAACAAAAAGTAAAAACAACAACAAACTGTTGGATTCATTCAAAACTTTTTGCCATCTTCTTCAGCATTTTTATTATCAATTTGTTAAAGAGTTTCATAAAACATTTTGACAGTCTCTCATAACAACGGCGCCCGAGAAAGTGCCCAAAAAAAAACTTGATTGATTGACAAATTTACATAGATCGAAAACCCTCACTTGATAACTTAATATGTCATAATGAATACAATCCTCAATTTCCCACGAATCCCATAAAAAGTTCTCCAAAATATCGAAATTAAAAATTTTTTTTTTGTATGTTTTTTTTACAGTGTTACTTAGCTTAACCCAATTTTCATTTGATTCGATTTGATTTACAAATTTTGCAACGATATATTTTATTATTTTATTATATATCTCGGTTTTTTTTTTTTTTTGTTTGGGGCTCGGCTTTATTGTATGGGCTTATGCGTTATTAATTTAATTTCTTTGTTTGTTTTTCACTCTTGCCCCATGTGGATCTTTTTGTCTAGGGCAATGTTCGTAGCATAAAGTTGACTGATCTCTGACTGACGGACTTATGGACATTGAACCGAAGCTGCTCAACTTGTTTCTCTCCAACGATTTGGCAAGCATTTAGAAGATTATTTAACTCAAATGGGCCAACCAACTCAGAAATGCAGAGAATTTTTCAGAAGTTATACATATATATTGGGTTTATCTGCATGTTTGCTCCAAATGTGGTTAACGGGATGATCGATAACATCAAAAATATATTATTGATCTATAACAATAGCCAAGTTCATTTAGATCTTTGGCATTTGTCTATTAAAGATAGAAATTTGAAATTGTGGACTAAAGTTCTGCTATAACATGAGCAAGCATTGTTTTTTTTTAAATAATCGATCAGATTTTATATTAATTATGAAATTGATAGTCAACTGCAGTTATCTAAGAATATATTGCACGAGTAATATAATAATAAATTATTATAAATTATAGATAATTGATAAATGATAAAATATTCTATAATATATTAGATATGAAATCGTTATCTAAGAATATTTTGTGCTATTTTAATATTTAGATGATTGATAAAAAAAATAAATTATTCTATATACGATATCTATGTGAAATACTAGGAAAGTTGTATTCCTTGCCCAATATATGAGCTAAAGTATTCATATTTCAGGCTAGACTATACATGACTATAAAATGCTTCCCTATTTGAACACCTAGCCCCATGGCCCCACCCAGCAAGGGGAAAACCTCTTGTACATAGAAAGTTGTGTGAAACAATTTGCCAACAACGATCATAATGATCAAATAAACACGCCCTGCTGCTTTGATTGCATGTGATGCAATTAAAAAGTCTACAAAACACACAATCTCTCTCTCCCTCTCCCTCTCTCTCTCTCTCTCTCTCTCTCTCTCTCTCTCTCTCTCTCTCTCTCTCTCTCTCTCTCTCTCTCTTTCACACACAAACATACATACCTCTCACACACACGCCTATCATATCTATATGAAATTGCTTTAATCTGTTCTCTTAATACATACTCACGCATATCCTTGCAAACATTTATCAATTGTGTGACGCAGCGATACTCAATACCGTTACCACGACAAGCGCCAACAAACGCAGCATTTATTTCACTTGCAACATCAACAACAACAGCAGCAACAGTAACAGCAACAGCAACAACAGTCGCTTTAACAATAACAGTCAACAACATCAGCAAACGCCTAGCCACGCCACGCCCATGCCACCTTTTGCCACGCCCAGCAGCAAAGCGCCATTGATTGTGCTTAAAGCGACAGCAGCAACAGCAACAGCAGCAGCAGCAACTGTTGTTGCAACTGCAACTGTCACTACAACAGCAGCAGCGGCATCGCCTTCAAAGCGACGCAAAAATTTGCTATCACCACTGCGCATTGGCAACAGCAACAGCAACAGCAGCAGCAGCGGTAGCCACATTACGCCCCCGCAGTGTAGTCCGCTCTTGAGCAGCTCCTCATCCTCGCCCCAATCCTCGCCAGCGGTGCGCACAACCAAAGCCAGTCGCCTGCGTGCCGCAGCGCTCGGTGAGTTATTCCCATCAGTCATGCAGCTACACACTCATACATACATTCCCAGACTTATGCACATCCTCTCTAGACTTAACTCTCTCTCTCTCTCTCTTGGTGTTGGTTTCCTAGTTGTAGTTTTAGTTATTATTTCTGTTTTGTTTTTGTTTTTTTTTTTTTTTGAACCCCGAATGCCAAAGAATCCTAACTAACTGTCATTTCATGCTGTCTTCCCTACCATTTTTGCAATACACACACACACACACACACACCCACGCACACACATGCAGATCGCAAGAAAGAGGAAGATCAGCAGCAGCATCCACGACCACGCTACAGTTCGCCCAGTGCATTGCGTACAAATTCAACGCCGCCTGGTCGACGTCTGAGCAGCTCGGAGCTGTCGCCGAAGCGCAGCAGCAGCAGCGGCTTCAACTCGGATACGCCAAGGAATACGGCACGATCCGCATCGCAGCCAGCGGAGCTTGTGGAGCGACGTCCTCTGGTGGCCACGGTCAATAATCTCTCGATGAAACAGAATCTGAGCGAATTGCATTTTACAGGCGGACCCCTGAGTCCGGCCAAGGCCGAGTGCACCCTGCACATGCGACCCAGAAGCTCCACAATGTGCGCCGAGGCGGAGCAGGAGCATGGAAGTGGCGCCAGCTCGGGCAAACAACGTGATAATCTGACCAATCTGCAGCTGAGTCCCGTGCAAAAGCACAAGCGAACTGTAAGTCTCGATTATATATATCATATATATATATATATTAATATATGTATATTGGATTTATTTATAAATCAAATTTGGATCTTTATTCTACAGCCGGAAACCTCACCTTTGCCACGCCGCAGCGGTGATCGTGATAAATCAGCGAAACGTAAATCGAATTTGAATCGTTCATATAACGAGGAAGCCACCAAGGATAGCGGTAAGTGGGTCACCAAGTCACAGAGAGATCAGCTGAGGAGTGGAATATGGCAGCTCATCCAATTTTGGTGGCAACGTTGTTAAGCTTGATTGCATCGCCGGCAATCGTGTAAAAGAGGCTGTTGCAGCAGTGCTGCAGCATTCAGTGCCTCATCATGTGGCAACATATTCAATACTTGCAACTGCATCACGAATGCTTCCTGCTCGAATCTGTTATATATACCAGGCGTTTACAATATGTTATGCTGCTCCCACTGTCCAGTTGCATGTGTTTCTTGATTTGTTTCTTGTTTCCAATTACAATTTGAGATTTATTTCACTCATATTCATATTTTGTTTCTTGCCTTGCAGATGAATTGGCATCCACGCGTCGGCGACGACGTCGCGAACTGGGCATGGCTCGTCCATTGATGCCAGGGGATGATGAGTCGCTGCGAGAGCTGCTGCAGCAGCCGCAACCGCCGGCGAGAAGCTCCTGCAGCGAATCTGCATCCAAATCGGAATCATTGCGTCTGGCACGCGGCTTGAGTCAAAAGCTAAACGAACGCACCAAAACGGAGCTGGCCGAGATTAAGAAAATTGCCGAACAGGCACAGGTAGCAACGGCTCAACATGAGTCGGGGCTGCGACGCAAGAGCATAGATGAAGTGGCTGCTGCCTCCACCTCCACACAGAACTCGCCGCCTGCACCCAATCAGATTGTGTCCATATTGAAGAAGAAGGAGCACGCCTTTGGCGAATGCAACTCGAGCGCCTCCAGCAATGCATCGCCGGTGACGTTCTCGGCCACAGTGCTGGACACGCCGCTGGCGACGAGTAGTCGCAGCAAGCGTCAAGGCATACTGAAGAAGCGCTCGAGTCTGGACGAATCGCGTTACTATTCGCGTTCTCATTCGCCCGATGAGCGAAGTATTCTGATTAAGTCAGCGCGTCGTAATTCATTGGAGGAGGCGGGCATCACGCTCAGTTCTGGGCAGGCGCATGGCATACTCAAGCAGAGCAGCTACGAGAGCACCAAAAGCGATGGCTGTCCATCGGCAAATGAGTCGCAGCCCCATAGCATACTGAAGAAGAAGGATTCGCTGTCGACACCCTCGGATGGCGGTGGCCATGTTTCGAAGCACGTTTCCATCTCACAGGCGGTCACCTTGGCTGCCGCTGAGCTGGCCGCGCATGACGGCAGTCTCGCTGGCATCGAGGACAGTGAGGAGCACGAGATTCGACCCATACTCAAGCAGGAGAGCACCTCCAGCGAGGAGGCAGCCAGACCGCCAAAGCCCATACTAAAGAAGAAGTCGTTCGGTGAGGCCGATGAGCACGAGATTCGACCCATACTCAAGAGCAGTCGCAAGAGCAGCCGTGAAGAATTCGATTTAAGTGAAGTGACTCAGGAAGCTAATGACACCATTGCCAATGAGGCAAACACAATGCGTCCCATATTGAAAACGGATTCCCCCTCAAAGCGACGCTCGCTTGGCAACACTCAGCCTGCCCAGGAGGAGAGCGCTACAAGTTTGCTTAAACGTCGCACACGCTCCCTGGAGCGTCAGGATGCACCGCCTGTGATGAATCTAGCTGCTGCCTTGGATGCCATAACCAATTCACAGACACCCGTTGACATTGTGACAACACCAGCGAATATCTCGGTGGCTGAACGTATCAAGCATATGGAAATGCTATCGACATCCCCGTTAAGCAGCACGATTAATCCAGCTGGTCTCAACAGCAGCTGGGAATCACCGCTGCAGCAGACAACGCAGTTAAACGACTCCGGCGCCACGCCCAAACTATTGAAGCCCAGTGTTCTACGCAGAGATCTCTACAAAGATCGTTACAAGACGCAGCCAGTGACCAGCGAAGAGAAGAGCTTGTAAGTATGATGTAGACATATAGAAGGGGTATAGAGAGAGTCTTTTAAGATCGCTCAAAATCTTTGTACTTATCGGGCTTCCAGTTTTAGAGAGCATTCTCTTGGAGTTGCTTCCAAATTTCCATCAGTTCAGTTTGAAAAGAGCTCTCTTAGGAGCTCAAGTGAGCATGCTCTAGGGTTGCCTACTTATTTGAGTATAGTTTAAGGTATTCCTACAACGTTTTCTATTGAAACTTGTTATTGAATTTCATTTAGTTGTTAGATAAGAGAACAACTTCTAAGTTGACTCTCTTAGGATTCCTCGAAATATTGGTACTCATCGGACTTCCAGGTTTCGAATGCTCTAGGCTTGCCTCCGAATTTGCATTGAGTACACTTTGAGTTACTCTTCAAGCGATTTTTATTGAAGATTGTTATAAAGTATATTTTATTTAGTTGTTAGCTAAGAGCTTAGGATCCCTCGGAATCTCGATATATATTGGGCTTCTAGCTTTAGAAAATTCTTCGTTTGACTTCTTATTTAGCTTGAGTCTAGTTTAAGCGTTAAGCTTTAAACTAAGGAAACCTATCACCACAAATTGCATTTCACTTAGTTAAGTAGGAGAAAAGCTTCAAAGGAAGCTTTCCTTGGGATCTCTGGAAATATTAATTCTTGACGGACTTCTAGTTCAAGTTTGCCTTCAGTTAAATTTAAGCTACTCTTCAAACGTTTGAAGCCAATCTCAAATTGCATTTCACTAAGTTGTTGTCGTTGTCACCTTAAGCGGCTTATTGCTTGCTTAATTACCTGACTGACCACTGAACACTGAGGCCAACAGTGATGCAGAAAAAAGTCAATAAAAAGAGAAGGTTGCGTTACTTGAGGGGCTTGAGTGGTTCGAGTATTTCGGAATAGACTTGTTTATGCCACTCATAGATTGATAACATTTCAATAAATTGAGAGCAATGTTTTGTGTGGTTCGTGTGAATGCAAGTTCAAGCTGAAATGACCTTGGTAATTGCTATCTTTTTGGCAATTAGTCTAAACACGCCCAAGAACTCTCATCACGCCCTTTTTCGGCGAATTTCTTGTATGTCGGCGCCAATGATGGCATGTATGCTCGTAAACCCCGTTTCCAGATAATTTTAGCGCTCGTTACCAACTAGTATTTTCGACTGCTCAAAGAGAAGAGAGTAGACTAAATGCAGAGAACCAACCGACTGACAGACACCTTCTATTTAACGGGGTTTTCATGTCAGCATTTTATGTGCTTGGGCTTTTTTTTTGTTTTTTTCATATACCTGCTGCGTTTGTTCCGTTCGCCACACCCCTAGGGGTATGATTAACAATTTCTGACGAACTCAACAAAAGCTGATATTGGGAATTATGTATAGTATTCAGTTTTCTTTATATATATATATCCTGAGAGTACCCTGGAGTTGAATGGACGTAGATGCAAGAATTGCATCTAAAATTTTTAGATCTTATTTAAAATAATCTAACTAGAAATTCTTTGATCTGTTCAAAAAATATGAAGAATTTAATCCTAACTTATTTTATTTATTCTTTGTATTATATTTTATATTCGTTACATTTTTAATATTTTGTTTATTATTAGCAGAAGGGCTTTTCTGAAGTATTTAAATAAGTATTCAAATTTTCATTGTTTTAAATATAATTACTATAAAAACTTTTCATACAAGTCTTAGAGTACTCAAACTTCGTCAATCATCAAAGAAATATTCTCTCTTTTATTACTATGCTTGGCACTCCTCCAAATAATATTTCATATATGTCAAGCTATATACTCTTCATAAACATATTCTTCTATATATGTATATATTTCCATACATTCAAAGCTTGCAAATTTCACTAGTTGTTAAGAGTATTCAAGCTTCGTCAATCATAAATAAAATAAACTCTCTTTTGTTACTATTCTTCGCACTCTACCGCATTTGCATGCGCCGATCCGATTCGATGTATTGTCTATAGCTTTTGGCGACTGCCATTGTGATGCGCAAATTTATGCCAACCATATTTGCAATGCCTGCATTGAGGGCGGGGGTTCTCAGTGGGATTCTCAAGGCCCGTCTTTAGTTTTTTTTTTTTTTTTGTATTTTTATTTTTTTTTCCCGAATTGTGAACGTGTCGCTTGGAGCGTTGCATTCAGTTGGCTGTTGCATGCGAAAGCATTCACAGATACTTTTAACTTGGTTCGGGTTAGCGTTTGTTAAGGGTTGAGCGTACTCTTCCTCTTCTCATGTTGTTTCAGCGTCGACACAGCGAAAGAATGTTTGAGGCGTATATCAGAAAACGGTAAATAGAAATGGAAACAGAATTGCCAATTGTGTAAGCCATAAAAATTCAACGACTCTGCGATAAGTGTTATACAAAAGGTGTGACGCATTTTAATGGCCAACACTTGCAGCTATTGGCCAGATAACATACACGATGTCAAGGAGCGTACATCTCTCTATATATATGTATATCTATATTATGATGTAGTACATATGTTGTCTAATAGTTAGGTAATAAAATAGTAGATTAACAATGATTAGATTATTGAATTGGCTTTTGGATGAGTGCGTTGGTATTTAAAGTTTGAAAAGTTCTGTAAATTCTATTTTTTATTTAGAAAAATGATTCAGTATTGGGTAAGCCCAGCCTAAAACCATTTGGGAATTACAAATCCGATTTCAATTAAATTGAAGTAAATAATTACCTGTTTTATTTTTGACTAAACTCTTCACTTGGCTTTTCTCTTACTAAAGAGAAAAGTACGAGAATAGGAATGAAAAGTTTACGTACAACAAAGACATTTTAAAATTGTGGAAAATACAGAGAGAGAGAGAGAAAAAATAGTGTACGAAAATAAATGTGCGTATGTGTGAGATTTTCTGTGTGCTTGTTGGTGTGTGTGCAGACCATGGGCAATAAAACGAAAACAAAGCTGAAAATAATTTAAATTTTGCCGTGGCCGCAATGGCAGCGCAGTCAACAGCGCAGCGTCAACGCCGGCGGCGGCAGAGGCGCCGCTGTTGATCGTCGGCTTCGCTTTGCCCACTTTGTTTTTACAAATTTTGCGCTCAGTTGCTCGCGATCGCCTTTTCAATTTTCAACGGGGCCGCTCCGACTGAAAAATTGTTTTTCATTTCGGGAAAATCTATTTGAAATGTATATGTGTGCAAGTGCGTGCGTTCGTGTGTGTGTGTGTGTGCGTGTCACTATATAAAGAGCATAAATAAATAGTAAATCGTTATAAAAAAAAAAAAAAGCCAACTGATAAAAAAAATATCAAATCTATCGGCTCTTGGTTCTTGGTTCTTATCAGCCGTCGCATAGGTAAAAGAAAACACAAAATCTATCAGTTTCCAAGCACCGGTCTCACGAAGCTGACGACAGTTGCTTTAGACACCGGTTATCGGGGGGCAGAACTATCCATAGACTGACAGAGACGGCGATAGGGAGATAGAGAGAAAGAGGAAGTCGCTTCACACCTGCCAAAAAGCGCGTGTTAATCGTTGTCATAGTCAGTTATTACATATAGCCAAATGGAAAAGCTTTGGCCCAAACATTTCGTAATGTTCTAAAAATAAGTCCATGGAAATTGTGCACTCAAATGGAAATACATACAAATTCCTTGACAAAACAAAATGAAATAAAAATACAAAAAATCCACAATTTTCTCTGAAATTTGCACAGAAAAAAAAAAATTTCAAAATTAATTTTATATTTTTAGTGAACTACAAATAAAAGTGCAAAATTAAATAAAAATATTTATGGGTCATAGACTGTGAAATGTGGTTAACAGTGGTTTGAGTATTACTCAGAAATTAATGAAATTTAATTTAAATGTTTATATACTTATATATATACTTGTGCTATTGATTTTTGCAAAATATATATTTTGTATATATATATATGTATGTATCTGAACATTATTGCCAGCTGTTGTTTGACTTTTATCACAATTTGTTTTTTGTATTTTGGCATCTCTTAAGAATACTCTCATACCTTCTCTTTCCCTCTCCCTCTCTCTCTCTCTCTCTCTCTTTCACTCATCTCTTTAAATGTCTCTCTCTCTCTCCCTTCATCTCTTTCTCTCGCTCTCTCTCTTCTTTGCCAACCATTCAAATCTAATTAGTACATTTCTTTTTTTTAGGTTTATATTTTGTTTATTTATAGTTCGTTCGGTTTTTTTCTCCTGTACTAAAAAAATGCGGCTAATGTTTTGTTTAGTAGATAAACTTAGACCATAGACTGGGCCAATGAGCTGAACAAGTTGCCAATGAGCTGTTTAATTTAGCTGTGAAATTTTGAAATTAAAAGATTATCCTAATCCAAGTATTCGTATGCATATCTTCTTTTTCTTTGTTGTTGACTAAATTATAATGGAGCATAAACATAGTGATTTCGCTTTCTGCAAAAACACATTTGCAGCTAATTATTGCAGTGAATTGGCTCAGCTCAGCTTTTACCTGGGGGTTGTCAATCAAATTTCACCATAAAAAATAAAAAAAAAAGCAAAAAACGTTCATAATTAGCGTAGGGAAAAAATTCGTTTGCCTATAATTATGATTGCCCCTAATTGCGCATTGTTCAAATATCAGAAACAGCAAGTGAGGGAGAAGAGAGAGAGAGAGAGAAAGAGAGAATAAGAGTTGGAGTTAAAGGGAGTTGGAGAGATAGAAAGAAGAGAGTTTCGACCAAAGAGATAAGCGAGTTGGGCATAGAGAACGATAAAGATTAGATGAGATTTCGGGAAAAATATTATAAGAGAAGAGTTTGAGAATGATAAGTTTTTAGGGAAATTAATATGTTTAGGATACGAAAAGAAAAGGATAAAGAAAAGAGTTATAGAGAGAGAGAGAGGGGTTAGAGATTGAGAGATAGAAAAATAAAATTTTAATAAAATTAAAATAAGTTTTAAAGAAATAAGAAATATAGAATTCGAGGCAGAAAAGAAAGAGAGAATAAGATAAAACAGATAAACCTCTGTGGAGATACAAGGCTTAAAATTATAGAAATATATGGTAACAGAAATAAAAGAGAGAAATACAAAGAGCAATGAATGAGAGAAAGCTCAAATGAGAGAGTTAAAAAGATAGAGAGTAAGTGGGATGAGAGTGATAGATAGATAAAGATTGGTAAAAAGAAAAGAATGATTTGGAACTCATAAAAAGTTATGAGAAAGAAACACAAATATCGATAGAGGGGATGATCTCTTACATTTATAATATATTCTTTTGATTGCTATAAAATTTGGTTTATAAATTCACTTTAACTATAATCTTTTCATTCTTTCTTTTTGATTTGTAGCTTTAAAGCAAACGCCACGCCATTCGATATCTCGGCTACTTCGGCCTTTAAGCCCACGAAACCATTGGAAATTCATCAGCATCCGCATCAGCATCAGCTGCACCAACAACAACATCATCAGCCACTAATCTCGCCCATCACTGGACAACCGCTGAGCCACGTGCCAGCTCCGCTTTTGCTCTCCTCATCGACCCACTCGACGACTGGCAATTCCTTCCGTCTGGGACGCAGTTCGACGCAGCCACGACTGCTGCAGCTGACAGTCTCAGGTACTCCGGCACCGACACCGGCCAACTCCTCGCACAACCTGCTCCGCCAGCATTCGGTCAGTGATAGCATCAACGCCAGCCTCAGCGAACAGCTGACATTGTCTGTGGGCAACAACGATACGACGGAGCACATCTTCGAGATGTCCGGCATAGATAATGACTCGGCCATTCAGAGTCAGCTCAGTGAAGACGCCTCCACGGCCACTCAGTCGACCAGTGGTGTGGGCGTGGCACGCAGCAATAGTGTACGAGCTCGAGCCAATATGTTCCAGCAGCTGCAGGAGCAGTCCCGCAGCCGTAGGGAGGCGGCCGGTAGAGAGCAGTTGCCATCGCAGTCGCGTTCATTCGCCAGCAGTCAAGGTGAGTACAACAACAACAAAAAAGACACTCCACAAATATCATCAACATAACAGAAATTAGCATTAGGCCATTAAGAGTGAAAGAGCGATGGGAGGCGTTTCAGGGGGGCTTTTGGAGCATCTGCGAACTTTATTCGCCATTGGAGCAGCGATGCGTAAAGCAAACAAAAACAACAACCATAACAAAAGACAGTTACGTTTAATACTAGTTCATAGTAGCAGCTACTAGAGTTGATGTGGTTCAACGTGAACAGGTTAAAAGAACCGGTTCTTAAGTCCAGCTTGAAGCGTTAGAAAGTTGCGAATTCTAAATCGTTTTAGTTTTTTTTTTGCACATTTATTTAATGTAGTAATTATACCATTTCTAATTGCACCTGAAGAGGTGAGTTACCTTGGATAAATCTGTGAATTAAATTAAAGGTTTCACAGTAAAAATTTTGCAATTACACTTGGAAAGGTGAAATTACCTTGGATAAAATGTTTAATTGAATCAACAGGCGAATTGTAATCTAAACTGCTTATATTTTAATTGGTATTAGATACCTAAAAGAGTTTGATTTTTTATCCAGCAATTCATTGAACTCCATATATATGGAACAGTCCAGGTGTAAAGGTGATTGGATCATTTTCAAATGGTTTTATTGGAATTTGAAAATCTTTCCTTTCATCTTAGATAGTCTATAACATAGCTCAAATCATCTTATTCTTTTGAACTAGCTCTCTCTCTTTTCTATAAGTTAAAGAGAGCACATCCATTGAGAATTATAAATAAGGTAATTTCCAGATGCATAAAGAGCCTTAGCTTAAATAATCTTTAAATGCTTTGATTGGGTTTACTATAAAGCATTTTTCTGATCTGTTTTTTCATAAGATATTCCTTATATATATAGATCATATACACACATGAACTAGTTCATTCTCTTGAACTAGTAAGAGAGAGAGCATATCCATTGAGTATTATAAATTAAGAATACTCCACAGTGTTTGATATGGCAATGGGTTTCGGTCTGGTCAGCACGCCGATTCAGTGAACGCTCTATGGGCGACACTTTGTATAGCATACACACAATACATACATACATATATTTGTATATATTTATATATTTTGCAAGCGCGTTGTTGCTGCTGTTGTTTAGTGGCAATTCCATTATGACCGGCATGGTTGTTGTCCAAGTTAATAAGCTGTAAAATGTATGTCACTTGCTCAACATTCACCTGCTCTCCCTTCCACACACCTTTACATTGCAAACGCACACTAGTCTGGCAATCAGCCACTAATTGAGGTTTGGGTAACAAAACAACACAGAAGCGAGGAGAAGCGAAGAGTAGTAAAAAGGAAAGAGCAAAGTAGGCTTCATAAGTTTAGATCGCTTGGGAAGGTCTGGATTTTCAATTAACACACACTGTTTAAACGTTGACAATGTATGTAACAACAGACAGCTGTGAGAATTTTGTCGAAAGTTGTAGTACATTAAGTCATTTATTAAGTAAATATGGAGTCAAAGCAATGTACACAAGTCAGTTCAAACGAAAATTTAAAGTTCCAAGTTGTGGTCAATGTATTAATGAAATTGAAGCGTACGAAAAGTGAGTTAACAAGAGATGGCAGACATTCAATTTGAATAAAATACAAATACTAATTCATTAATGCTCTCCCTCTCACTCTCTCTCTCTCTGTCGATCTCCCATTGCAGCAGTAACTCCTCACCACTCGCCGCCACCATCAGCAAGATCTGAGACTGCCGTTGCTAGCTCGCACAATTCTTTGAACGACGAGCCGAGTTCAGTAAATACAACACAGGATACGACCGATGCTGATTTCGGTAAGTGAGAAGAACAAAGACACATATACACCCACACACAAAGAGTGGGGGGGCGAGAGCGAAGCAGGTAGCTCAGCAAAAGCTAAGAGCGGAGAGCCATTCATTGCATGCGCTCGCACTCTGCCTTACGCTCTAGCTGCTGCCTGTCTCGCTTGCTCCTTTAGTACATGTTTACGTTTCATTTGTGCTCTCTTTTGTTTTGCGTGCCTGCATCGCAATTTGCCAATAACAAATAAATGCATATTGAATGTTGTTCTTGCTGTTGCTGTTGTTGTCGTTGTTGTTGTGACTCTCTTTAAGTGTAAGTTCAATATTTGACTTACTTTGTTGTTATTGTTGTTGCCGTTTCTTTCATTCAACTAATTGGATTTTGTTGCCCTGCTGCAATTATTAAACAATAAATTGGCAACTGAGCAACAAAATCTCTAAAAAAAAAAAAGTGAATAAAACAACAACAAAAAAAAATACATATTTCTAATTATATTTTTGGCATGCATTTTGAATTTATTTTTTAAGTTTATCTAACATAATATTTAACACAGTTATAAATGTTGCTGATGTTGTTGTTGTTATTATTGTTGCCGCATGACGCATGCAACAAATAATCAAATTCATACACATACATATGAATATACATATATATATTTTACACATTTTTTATGTAATTAATTATACGCCACGTGAGCTTCGATTTTCATTTTGATATTCAACTGCATTTATTCATTTAATTTTTCCTTTGGATTTTACAATTTTCAATTGCATAGATTATTCCGTTAGCTTTTAGTTAATTTAATTAAGCGTACATAATTGTATAGTGCCTTAATTTAAACCAACTGGTATTATTTACCCAGTTTTGGATGAGTTGTGCTTCCTCTTTTTATAAAAATATTTGATATAGCTGTGTCAGTATGTCTATAGCATATGTAAGTGGTATACTGTGTGAATGTGTTATATTTAATGTGTGGTAGATTGGAGTGTGTTATACAGCAGCATATACAACTGGTATACTGCGAGAGGATGTTATTGCTGTAACTGGAATATTCTCATTATATTCATTCACTCAGAATGTGTTATACTATAGGAAAGCTTATACTCTCTTTGGTATACTATGAGGGCGTTATACTGCAGCTGGAATACTATGTGTGTACTATAGAAGATTTTATACTGTAATTGGTATGCTGCAAGAGGAGGGTGTTATACTGCAGCTGGAAGAGTATGTGTGTATGTATTATACTATAGATTAGGTAGACTGTGTATATGTTATACTAAATAATGTTATATTGGTTGAATGATTTATACTGTGATACAGTATACTGCGTGTGAGTGTATTGTACTGTATTACTGGCATTTTGTGTGAATGCATTATATTTGATATACTGTATGAATGTGTTATATTACAGCTTAAGTAAGTTGAGGTCCTATGAGTGAATTTATATATATATTCACAAATGCTGTGCATATGTTATTTTATTCTTGGTGTTCGTTCTGAAACTGTTATACTCCTTCATATGTAGCTGGTGAGGAATCCTAAGCGTAAATGTGTTATTACAATATTTCAGGAATATTGTTATACTGTTATGTTATTTATTGACTTGGGGAATCTGTTATATACGCTCTAGAAGGCTGTATGATATCTCTGCTCTCCTCGAACACATATTTATTTCTTTTGCATTGTTCTCATAGAGTTATTATTGCGCTTTTCTCTAGAAACTAAATTACAACAGTTATATAATAAGTTTTTCCTCACTATTTTGGATAGTAAAACTTCCCCAGTTAGCAGCACAGTCATTGACCTCAACAATAATATTATATTAATAGCTCGATCCATCGACTCATTCTATGGGTATTTGTGGCTATTATTTGAATGCGACTCACTCGCTTCATCACTAAGTAGCTAAAGATTTTCAGTCTTGAGAGTTTCTAGTTAGTTAACTTAACAAAAGCGCACAAAGCGAAAGATGAAAATCGAAAGCTGTGCTGAAAATGAAAACGATATGATGAAAAGAAGAATAGAAGTATAATAAAAAGCAACATTTGAAAGAGACAGCATAAAGAAAGAATCAGCTGGGCGACACAAAAGGCACAAACACACAAACTCCTCGTCAACAGATATACAGAGAAAATTACAAAAAAAATATATATATATATACAAATTGTATAAAAATTATACAAAAAAAAAAAAAAGTCACCAACTTTCTAAGGGGCAGCAGCAGCACCAACAGCAGCAGCTGTTGAAGAAACCAGAGCGAATCAGAGTCATCAATTGAGAGGCTGTGGTCAGTGTTTGGTGGTCGATTAAAGTGTACGAACGTACGTACAACGACATATGCTTATCGCGCAACAACAACAACAACAACAACAGCAATAACAACTTGTGATAAAAAGTCGCAGCGCAGTGCTGCAGCAAGACTTGTCGTCAGTTTCCACTTGCCGCAGCAAGAACAACAATCACGAACAGCAGCAGCAAATATATTTAAATATATATATCGAAAAAGAGTTTAATAAAAGTTAAATGATGCGTAAGTCAAGTGCCATGCCCCACATCCTGAATGTATATTTATAAGCAACCCAGCAACAATAATCCTTACCAACAATCCTTTCCCACAATAAATATATGTACGCACAGAGCCCTCGTCCCTGTCGCTGGCCGAACGTCTCGCCTTCTTCAGCAGCCTCTGTGAGAGCGCCGCCTGTGGCAGTGGTGGAGCAACAGCAGCTAGCGGAAGCGCTCGCCTCTTTAGTAGTCGTCCCAACAGCAGCTGTCATTCACGCAGTAGTCCGCCCATGGATCGTCTGCCACGCAGCAGCACAGCTAGCAGCAGCGGCAACGTAACGCCAACGCCCATGGAATGCTCACCCATTATGAGTGACCTCAAGCAGGAGCAGCAGAAGGAACAGCTGCTGCAGCAGAAGCAGAAGCAGATGCAACAACAACAGACACAGCAGCAGCAGCAGCAGCAGGAGATGGAGCAGGAGTCGGAGCAGCCTACGCACAATGGCTTCCATCAGCTGACCCGTTCAGCCACCGCGCCCACACCCTCCACAGCGCCCGTAGTGACAACAACGACAGTAACAACACCGTTGCCGAATGGCGTGCCGCCAGCAACACGTCGGGTGCGTGTGCGCACCGTGGGTAAATTGGTGTTGCCAGCAACATTCCTCAGCGATCGCAACAAGAGCAACAACAGCAGCTGTATTGCACATTTGCAGACGCTGGAGGATATACACATATCGATGGGTGTGCGTACCATAGGCAAAATCAAGTCACCCTTTATCGAGCAGCAGCAGCAACAGCAGCAACAGTCACAGCAACAGTCACAGCAACAGCCGCAACAGCAACAGCAACAGCAGAGTAAGTCAACCAAGATGGAACAGCAAAGTTACAGTAATGGCGCCAATGATAGCGGCTCAGACTCTGGTAAAGAAAATCAAGCGGCCAATCAACAGAAGCAGCTGCAGCAACAGCAGCAGGAGGCGGCTCAGCAACTGCAGCGTAAGCACTTTTCGCACATTACCGTGCAACAAATGCCGCCGCAGCACAGCATCATCAATCGACGCCATACCACAGAGCTATCCGGTACTGGCGCCGTCTCCCTGAACGGCAATCGCTCGCTGCAACGTTCGCAGGTGAACGAACGCTATGCCAAATACTTTGGCCTGGATGAAAACAACAGCAATCAGCTGCACAAGACAGAGGCGCTCAACGAGCATGTGCGTCTGCCAGCAGCCCAGATCAATAGCAGCAACAGCAGCAGCAGGAAGAACAACAGCAGCATCAGCATCAACAACATCAGCAGCAGCACCAGCAACAACAACAACACTACCAGCAGCAGCACCAGCAGCAGCAGCCTTACCAGCAGCAACAGCAGCACCAATATGGTGCAGCGACGTCGCGAGATGCTGAAACGAACACTCGCCATGTCGATGGAGACCACAATGTGTGACGGCGGCTCGATTAGTCCGACAGCCGTATCGAGTGCCAAGCGAGCACATTCTCCGGCGCACAGTTGCCCCGGTGGCGGTCTGAGCAGGATAGCTAGCTTTGAGGATATTGTGATTACGCAGGATGAGCTGCATGCGGCCGGTCAGGAATTTAAGCGATTGTGTGGCGAGATTTTGGGCACATGAAAAATTGTAAATTTTTTGGCAATTCTACATAAAAATTTCACAAATTTTTCGATAACTTTGAGAACCTAGCATACAAAATTTCTCTTTCGATCGGCATTTCACTATTTCAAATTCTTGTGCTCCAATTGGATGCAGCGTGAGCTGTTCTCCTCTTCTTTTCTTTTTTTCTTTCTTTTTTTGGAAGCCCCCCGAAAGCCCCTTGAAGGAAAAACAAAAAAAGAAAAAAGAATGTGCTCAATGTGATTTGTGTAGATAGATAGTTAGAGATGCATTACCGCGCTCTTGCTCCACACTTCCTTAAAACGAATCGAATTCAAATCAAACAATAAAACAATAAAAATAAAGCAAAGAAAAAATAAATAACTTCCTCAAAACGAAACGAAAACTTAATAGTTGTATATCAGAGATCTATTATTATTATTATTATTTTCAGCTGAAAGATGATGATATATATATATAGAGAAAGAGAGGGAGTGAGGGAGAGAGATATATATGTATATTTAAGCCAGGGTCGGAGCACTTCCAGTAATAAACAGTTATTAATTATGTTAATTATATAAATATATAAATATATATATCTACCTATATGCATATTCCATACGATATAGTGTGCAACTACTTCAGTGTGTGTGCTTATAATTTATGCGTTTTTTTTATTAATTATTTAATTATAAACGAATTGTACCTTAAACGGCATTAATTACATACATACATATTAAACCTAATTGTATTATTTATGCGAATTGTTAAATGAGTAAATAAATGAAACAGTTGTGCGTAAATATCTAATGTCAGAATTCACTCGTAACTGCATTTACACTGAGTAAGTACTAAAAGCACGAATGCCTCTCTATGCGCTTCTCATGGCAATGTTTATGCATGCAATTGACAAATTTTTGCCTGAAAATGTTTTAATTTGATTTGATTTTTGCTTGAAATGCTTTTTAATAATAAATAAATATATACATTTATATATGCGAGGGTAGTTTGAAATATAGTAAATTAAACAAGAAAAAATTAAAAAAAAAAAAAAAAACATTTTTAGTTAAAGCTGCTCCCTTTTTCAAACCATCCTCGCATCATATTTATTTAAATCAGAATTTTCACTTACTTAAATTCCTATCCTTCCTCCTTATACAGCTAAGCCCTCTGAGACGCCCAAAGGCATCCTGAAGAGCGGCAAACCCTTGGGCCTGGGCTTGCCCATGGGTCGCGGTCTCATGCCCATCGATCTGAATGCAGAGCTGAAGAATCGTCTGCAACGCTCCACGCATGCAACTGTTTCGAATTTAAGGAAATCGGCCACAACGACGAATGCAACGCGCGATGAAACCGATAATGCTGCCACGGCGGCTGCAGCAAATTCTCAACGTAACTTGGCTCAAATTTTGCGTAATGTGTCCAAGGAGAATGCCACGCCCACGTCGACGCAACATGATGATGCCGTTAGTCTGGTGCGTAATCTCACATCGATTGGAGCGCCACGGCTTAGCGGCGTTGCAGCTTCGAGTAGCAACAATTGCGCGTCGGCCTCCGAGGGCGAAAGTTCCGGTGGAAGGGAGATCGATGCAATCATTAAGAATAGCGCAGTAGCTAGACGCCGACGTCAGCAGCAGCAGCAGCAACAGCAGCAGCAGCAGCAGCCAGATGGGTGAGTCCTTGTTCAAGCTGGAGTCAACGCTAACTTGTGTGTTTGCCCTCTGCCGTGCGCTGTTAATGTATTAACCGTTATGCTAAACATGTGTATTACACAAACACACACACACACACACCTACTCAGTGTCATAGCTGCATCAGTGTGTGCGCTGTTAATGTATTAACCGTTAGCTACTAACATAGTTCATAAGCAGCCATGCATATGCACATGTATATCTACATACACACACGCACACACACACACACATACACATACACAAATATAGAGAGAGTGTTGTACTTGTGTGTGTGTGCATCTCAAGACTGGTTCCATGTATGCAAAATTTATATACATAAAAAAAAAAATAAATTTATAATAAATTCCTTTTACACCTAAGCAACATACATAATAGAGTACGCTGCTCGACTTGAGTATACCCTGTAATTGAACGCATAAAAAGTTCTAATTTCAATGTTTTCACATTAGCAACTTTAACGATTCTGTCTGTGTTAAGCAATAATTTTTCTATACTGATAAAAATAAAAATTCAAACAATTATTTCAATGCAAAGAAACAATAAAAGTTTCCTTGACAAAGTGAAACCAATTGCGCGATGCTATTATTGGCGACCTGTGCAGGCGCCGCAACAAGCACGACAACAACAACAACAACAACAACAACAACAGCAACAACAACAACAACGACAACTATATCTAAGTCAACTGCAAATGCTGTACCAGCAACAACAACAACAACTACAACAGATACAACTGCAAATTTTGTTAAACAAAAACTAAAATTTTACTCTGTAAAAAATACAACAACAAATGGTTATCGACTAGCCCATAAGTTCAATTTGCATTGCTTACTAAATAATATACAAAAACAATAAAAAAAAAATATCTATATTTATTTATGAAAACAAATCTTCTTATATAAGTAACAAACTAAATTTTGCCACATATTTTTTGCGTGACACTGAAATAATAAATATTATTAATAAAGTTGACAAAAATCCCAATTAACTGTAGTTTTTGTTTACAACTAATCCTGCTGTATTAATTGCATTCAAATGCATGCATGTTCGTTAAAGCTAATAAGTTTTAATTTAAATTGCGCGCCTGCACTAACAGCAAGTGGCAACGCTTGAGGATATGGCAGCCCTGGCTATGTTAACTTACCTGCCGAACGTTCGTTCAAGTTGTATACTTAAATTGGAAAATCAAGCTAGCAGTGCTTTCAGGTGTAGCAGCCCTGGTTATATTACATTAACGTAAAACAAGCCTGCATGTTCATTGTTATATGTTTAAAAAGCGCGCTCACAATGTAACTTGCAACGATTACAGATGTGTTAGTTTACATGGACGCTATGGCAGCCCTGGTTTTATCAAACTAACATAGTGGTTTGTGTACACGCTTTACATAATTGCTCCTCCCTTACATTGGATAATTATCAGCTGTAAACTTACAGTCAGTTTGAGAGTCACTGTGCCTGGTTTAATCTTGACTTTCGAGTTTTAAAATACATAAACATTTACGCGAGCAACAATTAAAACTTATTGTTTAATAAGTGTCAGGCGTTACAGCTGTTGCTTACAATTGAGGAAGACGCTTACTAGTGGCTCTTGTTTCATATCATTCAGGAATTATATATATAGATAGATTTTACTCACCGTATGCTACTTCGCCGCAGACAACGATTGAATTCGCTGGACGAATGTGATATTCATGTTTCGGTACATCTGTAACAGCAGACTTGCAGACGGTTAACATTGCATTAGCTAGTATTTTGGTTTCTGCATTCGGCGAGAGCGGTTGTGTTGCGGACGACGCTCGTTTTTGTGTGTTTATTTACGGTTCGCGCGCATTTTGTGCCGGTCGCAAATTGCAATTGAATAATGCACTTTTAATATTGTTCGCGCGTGTGAGTGTGTGTGTATTTGACTGTGTTACCTGTGCATGCCAAAGGTAAATGCATAACTAAAAAACAACAATAACAGCATAAAACGGGAAGAAAAAATCCGCTGCAAGCGTCGCCACTGTCAGCTGCAATTTTCGCTTTTTGTGATCAGTTCTCAATTTAATTGCATCCAATAATTGGCTTCAATTGAAAGTGCAAGTTAAAATGACAGCAAGACCCACAACGTCTTTGGCTTAGTACAAAATCTGAAAATCGTGAGAGAAGCTTGCGGGCTGCATCGCTATAAACAAAGGTTTGTAACTCCAGCTCAGAGCACTGAAATCTTCGGGTAGTTTTTATGACTTGATAGAGCGGGATGAAGAGAACGCAACAGGGAGAGTGTGAGAACGAGAGGGCGAGATAGAGTGAGCACAAATACAATTTGAGGCTGACCAGTTTTGCACAGACTGTTTGTCGCGTCCCCTTTTGCGCCCTTCTTTGTTACCTGCTGCAACGAGCTACACACACATAGCGCGAGCAGCAACAACAGTAAAGATGATAAAAACAAAATACAAGTACAAAAAAAAAAAATAAAATAAAATAAAAATAACCCAAAACTGTAAATCGCCTTGTTCGCTTCCATTGAAATATTTGCTGATTCAGCAGCAGCAGCAGCAGCAGCGACGCAGATTTCTGTTGTTGTTGTTGTTGTTGTTGTTTTAATATTCTTGTTGCTTTACTTACTTTTTGTTGCTGTCGCTTGTTTTGTCTCTTGTTGCTGTTTATTTGCACTTGAGGTCTATTGCTCTTCGCGTACTTAAAGTTTTTTTTTTTTCTGTTGCTGCTTATGGCGGCGGCGGCGTCGCCTGCTGCACCTAGTTAGTGCAGCTTTGTACTGTGTAATATGGGCAAGAAAGGGTATATTAAG
The DNA here is from genome assembly GCA_035047405.1 of Drosophila stalkeri. Classification (NCBI taxonomy): domain Eukaryota; kingdom Metazoa; phylum Arthropoda; class Insecta; order Diptera; family Drosophilidae; genus Drosophila; species Drosophila stalkeri. Next base: position 16,099,245 of record JAWNPR010000041.1, on the reverse strand, counting down.
TCTATAGTAATGTGCTGTGAGTTAATAATAGTTTATAATACTGTGCAATTGAAAGCTTGAAATAATTGTGAGATGTATAGAGAGAGATACTTCCATTGTAATTGTATGTTCTAGATTGCGATGTACAAACATGTTCATGCATCTAGAAGCAATTTAAGTATCTCTATATTGCTATACACACAGTCATCTAGAAACAGTTTAATTTTATATATGTATATAGTTTCATCAAGAAATATTTTAAATAAGAAATATATATGTAGAGTTCTCATTATTCCCTGTTCATACATCTAAAAATATTAATTATATTTTTTACATATTCTTCAATACACGATACACAATCAGATTCATTAGGCTAAGCATATTTTTATTACTATTATTTATATAGATACATATTTGCAATATCTTCAAATATCTCTTCTCTACTTGACATCTACAGCATTCCAAAGCTAACTGTTTCTCTGCTCTATACGAAGATATCTCCTCTTCTATCTCAACTTCTCAAAAATTGTATATAGCTCTTTAATGTCTTTTATTTATTTAGCTCAAGGTCTTAAATGTTTAAGTCAAGCATTCGCTTGGATATTAATCTCTAATCAATCACGCTCCCTCATTATATTTTTCGCACACAACAATTTATTTTATTGAACAAACAATTCGAATTGGTGTAGCTCCTTATCAGAGCTATTTGCCGTGAGTATTTCGTAATACTTTGTTGTTTTTTTTTTTTTACCTGCCTTCAGGCAATTCAATAAACAAAAGTAAAACCAAAAAAAAACAAAGCAAAAACTCAAAACTTAAATAGAGACCGCAAAAAAAGATGCCTTTTCGCTTTTACAATGAATTTGCATAATTTTTGGTGGCAAAGAGTGAAAAAAAGAAACAGAAAAAGAAAAAGAAGTTAAAAATGTTGGGTATGCCAGACAGTGCTTTGATTTATGGCACATAGGCACATATATAGTATATATAGTATTATATAAGTTGTCGATCCATAAATAGACAATAAATTGCGCTTATCTCGGACTTTCCTTGTCTGATAATCGAAAGTAGTTTCAAGTGGCAATTGGTAAGTAATCGTACATATATATCTCTCTACATATGTATATAAGTGTAAGTGTAAACATTTATAGAAATGTATATTTACCTTTTCTATATGTATATCTATATCTATATATGCGCACGTTGGCAGGAAAAACGTGAGGCTCAATGCTAATGATTCGAGTCTACAGAAAGCAATATCAATAGAGACTTAAGAGTGCATTTGTGTATATGCACATATATGGTATAGATACAGATACATACATGCATGCATATGTACATATTCATGTGTATCGAATATTTTAAAATTTATATTTAAATATGTTATCAGCAGCTGTTTGTCTGTCAGAATTCTAAGAGCTCATATATGAAGTCAGTTCAAAGCTGAAACAAATTGATGTCAATGTTATACGAAAGGGTACAATAGTTGATATATATGTAAACATGCATACATGCAGAGATAGAAATATGTATGTATGTATGCACATGTCAATATTTATCAGCTGCAGCTGTTTGTCTGTATAAATTCTTAAAGCTCTAAGCTGATTGATGTCCGTGACGTTTGGGAAAGAGTAGAACACTTTCGCGAGAGTATAACACATGTATAACATTCTTTGCTATTCTACTGGATATACTCTACTAAATAAATTTATTCAAATATAAGTTTACTCTCGCTGTCTATTTAAATTCTATAAGCTCTGAGCTGACTAAGAGTATAACACTTTCGTTGTCTGCAAACTCTTTGCTATTCTACTGTATATACTTTACAATAAGAATACATACATATATATATATATATTTTAATATATGTAAGTTAACTCTGTCGCTGTCAGTTCAAATGCTAAAAGCTCTATGAACTGATTAACGTTTGTCAAAGCGTATAACACTGTCGTTGTCTGCACACACGTATAACACTCTTTGCTATTTTACTGCATTTATAGTTATATATTCTATTCTAATTCCAAAAGCTCTAAGCTAATCGATATCAATTTTGCTTTGAAAAGCGTATAACGCTTTCACGTATAACACTCTTTGCTTTTCTACTGTATACACTCTACTTTATAGGCATATCAATGTATATTAACTCCATTTGTCTCTCCTAATTCCAAAATCTCTAAGCTGATCGACAAACATTTTTGACTTGGAAAGAGTATAACACTTTCGTTGTCTGCACACGCACACACATGTATAACACTCTTTGCTGCTCTACTGGGTCGAACACATCTATGTATGTATATGCATGTACATGCATACATACTCGTGCAGAGCTGTGACCTCGCTTAGCTCTCATAATTGAATTCATCGCCCGACTGATCGCACGCCATTGGGATAAATCTCCATACGTTGATGATGAATTATCAACGCTTTTAGTCGTCGGGCATGCGATCATGGCCTATGATCTATCGATCTGTGCGATGCCATTAATGGAGATGCAGGCAAACTGGGAAACTGGGAAACCGAGAAAACTGAAGTTTTTATTTCCATTTCAAAGGCAACAGGCCATAAATTATGCATGTGTGTGTTTCTCTCCGTCTGCTCTCTTCAAAGCAAATCAGATGCATTGGAGCATTAAGTTCTCTCTGGATAGCTATAAATACGTTTTCTCGTATATCTTGATCGAAACGAATGGAGTTGTTGTGCCTCGGCCTCAGCATTCAAATCAATTAAATTCGAGTTGAAATTTAAGTTTTATTTTCATTTCGTCTTCCTCTAGGAATGGTAGTAGAATGAGGAGGAGGCGGAGCAGGAGGAGGCTGATTTCATAGGCATCTGGTTTCTAATTTCACTTGTTTAAAGTATTACACAATCCGTAGCAGACAGAACGTTGACTCTATTGTCTGTATTGTGTCTATGTTTCTGGTCTATTTATCTCGTTTACGCTTGGTTCAGCTGTTTCGTCAACTTTTTGTTCAACTTGCATACCCTGTAAACAACGGTATGAGTTGAAAAGCGGCAGCACGGCTTGACTTAAACTCAGATCATTAATCATACTAATATGTGCATAGTTAATAATAACGTTTAAAGTTGAGATTGTTGTCGAAAATCGAGAAACGTTAAGTGTGGGAAAGGGCATAATAGAGTTGAAATACTCTATCATTGAGGAAGCTTGGAAGATCTATCTAAACAAAGGTCATGATATGTTATATACAAAATATATAATAGAGTTGTATCTTAGGAAGCTTGGAAGATATGTTGCTTTCGTTACGATATAAATGTATATAAATTAATTCGAAATATAAAATTATTTATATGCCCAAAATCTATATATATAATTAAATAGAGATACACATATAGTATATGAGTATATTTTTAAATGTTTGTATATTTATATATATTTATTTTTTATTTATTTATTTTTAAAAATTTGTTAAACTACCCTCGCATTAATTCACATTCGACTGAATTTGTATTCTTCTATTTTCCATACAATTCGATTTATCGATTTTTGGCAATAAATTATTAAGTCTCTTAATATATTCATGAATTTTATACATATATGAATATACATTTTTATTTTATTTATAAACATTTTTTAAAATTTTATTTTCACTTTTTTTTCGCACATTTTGTTAGACTGCGCCTCATAGACTTTCCAGCTGATTAGACAATATTTGCTTGCCAAATAGGCTCTAATTGGAATTTTTTTATTTTTAAATTTTTATTTAAATTTAGGAAAAATGTTTTTTGTTTTTTTTTTTTTTTTAATTCTGAAATCGTTTTATTTTTTTCCGATATCTTATTTATTTTGAATTTACGTTTCAAAGTTTCTTATTTCATTTTAAGTACACTCATTTGAGCCGTTAATTTGCCAGCATTGAAATTAGAATTGTTATAAGATTAGCTATAATTACGAGTTGTTGTTGTTGTTGTTGTTGTTGTTGCGGTTATTTGTTACTTTTAATTATGTGGAATTCGAGTGCGCACAAGCATGTGAAGGAGACGCCGTTGTTGTTGTTGTTGTAAAAGTAATTGTTAAGCATTGTTATCAGCTGCGCCCATTTAATTACATTTTATTTTTAATGGAAATTAATTGGAAACTCAATTACGCAAACCAGAATGTGTTGAAGCTTACAGTTTGAGCAGCTCAGTAAGGGGAAGCTGTAGTTAGCTGAAAGCCAATTGCTGAGGATATGTCTGGACAATGTTGCTCTTCTGTAATTTCCTTGTATTTGTTTCTCTCTTGTTCTATTTGCTGCCAGCCAAAATGTTGACAACTCATTAAGCTCAACCAGGCAGGAAAGAGAGAGAGAGAAAAAAAAAAGTAGATTGCGGTGGCCGCAGCATCCAGACTTTGTTTGGTACAATGAACTTGGCATGCAAAGATTGTTGCCCTGTGTCTGTGTCTCGGCTACTTTGTGGCACGCTGCATGCTGCACGTTGCACGTCGCTCCTTGTCTGACAACTGCTCATAAATCTGCCGTTGGCCAAGCGGCAAAAGCAAATCAACTGCTCCAATCGCCGCAGCAGCGTGTGCTAAGAAGAGTAGAACTCTAACTCCAAGTCCAACTTCAACTCAAAGCCAGCTCTTTGTGTTGGAGTTTTTGCATTGTCTCTCCAACTGTGTTATCATCATCGGGCATTTACTATTTCAGCATTGTCGTCGCTGTCTCTGCCTCTGTCTCTGTCTCTGTCTCTGTGTCTGCACTGTTTCACATCTTCAGTTCATTGCATCTTCTGTTCATTGAATTTTGCTTTGTCTTGTCTGCCACTCCAGCTAGTTGATATATTCAGGCAGCCTGTGTGCCGGCCTTCTTGCTGTTTCCTTTTAGGGCCACTGTCTAAGCACAATCGCCTTCTGGGCGTCCTGACAGCCCGACTGACACACAATAAATGTTTATTTGATCAATTGAGTTGCATTCTGCAAAGGCCTAACCATTCCACTGCCTGTGCTTTCAACTGTCTTTCTGTCACTCAATCAATTAGATAGAATTGGTGTTGCTGTTGCTTTTCTGATTAGATAGAAACACTGACAGGTCGATCGCATCGCTTGACAGTTGTTCGCTATAATCTAATATAAACCGAAGGGAGATAAACAGTGTGGATTGTATAGTTGTGTCTTCCCTTTATAGATATTAGCTAGACTGAGTAACTTTTAGTCAGTCACTCTCGTTTACCTTTTCCTATTTTGTGGTATTCAAATGTTGTCTGTCAGTTGGAACTCTGTAAGACAGGAAACACAAATTACCATGGGGGGAGGGGGGTATGCACAGCCCATGCTGAGATGCTGTAGCAAGCTAAATGCACGTAATTGCCATCGCCACGTTGGCACTTCCTTAGCGGACATGCCACACGCTATGCAGCATCCTCTGAAACAGAAAAAAAAAAAAACATGTTCACTCCTCTACTTAATCGGTTATTAATGACTTTGGCGCAATTAAGTAACGAACACAATGCAAAAGCTAAAGCAAAAGCGTTGCACTCGAAGCACAGTGCAGCAGGCAAGCAATGGTCAGCAGGAGGCGTTGCAAGTAAAAGTTGCAAACCGCAAGTGTGGCACATTGCAGTTAAGATAAGAAGAAGAAGAAGAAGTTGAAAAAAAAAATACCAAAATGAAAACATGCAAACACACACACACACACACGCCTTAAAATGTGAAAATGCGAATGACCTGAATACACAGACGTGTATCGAGACACACACACACACACACATTGAAATTGAGAGTATGGTGCGCATGCGCAACGAGCTGCAAGCGATTCAAAGTGACACACACACACACACACACACACACACACACACACTGATCAATGCGGCGCATGCGCAACGCGCCTTAAAAGGCAGCAACGCCGCCAACGATTTCCTTTTCTGTTGCTGTTGTCGCCGTAAAACTAGTTTTGCGTACAACATTTTATTTTTTATTTTTTTGTTTTTTTTCTTTAAATTTTTTTTTATTTATCTCTGCTTTTGGGGACAACTTGAGCACTAGCTAGGTGCAACTGCACCTGCACTCTTGGCCAGTTGTCCACACTCACACACACACACACACACACATGTCTCATGCACTTTTATTTATGCAAAGTATTCAATTGATTTGCTAGCTTTGTTTGTTATGCTTGACGTTTGTTTGGCTTGGTTCTCGTGAAAAGTTTATGGAAACTCGTTTAACTGACTTCGCCAGGTGGGCTGGCTGCATAGCAATAACGCCTCCTATTTCATCATCGTGTAGAATAAGCTCAGGTGTGTGTTGACGTGTATGTGTGTGTGTGTGTGTAATTATATTTCAACATAAATTAGCTTCAAATAAGCTACAGAATGCATAAACAACAAAGAAAGAAAGTTAAAGGCGGGAGTATTTGATATGGAGTTACCCTAGATCTGAAGCGAAGTTAATATATCAATCATTATACGTAGCTTTTACTTGTTGTGATTGGTTTCTTATAGACTGGCAGACAGACAGCTGACTAGCTCTTCATTCAGATCAAGATTATATATACTTTATTGTAGTCAGTCAGGCCTGCTGTTACATACTTTAGCACATAACCATCATACCTAGACTCACCATATTTGATGGGTATAGTATATATAATTGAGCTTTCGTGGTAATGAGGCTGACAACAGACTAATCTTTGTATATAGTAAGTAAAGCTCTACTCTAATCTTAAATCAAGTACCTATATACAGACAATACGTGTTTTCGCTGCTAAAATCTCATTCTTAGCTTAACAAATTTGAAGCTTTTGCTTGAATTTGCTTATAAATAAGTTTAAGAAAAAAACATTTCTCTGTCGCTTTCTTTTGCGACTTGAATTAATGTGATCTCTCAAGGTGTTTTTAATTAACGCATGTTAATTATTTATTGCTATGGCAGCTTAATTATTAAAGCTCCTACTGCCTAAGACACCAATGCCTGCAACTGGTTTTATTTTCCTTTTCTAATACTTATTAACTGCATAGAGGCAGCTCGCTAAAAAAAAAACCTGCTTGACCAAGCCAAAAGCGTGTGCAGCATGTCCAATAAAACGCATACAAGAATTTTTCACAATTGTCGAATACCAAGAATAATAGCAAATACACATACACATCCAAGATTCAGATCCAGATCCATAGAAGACTGTGATCTTGGCCATATAAATTGCTGCCTCGCATACCATGCCAATTGCGCTAATAAATAATCACCTGCTTTAGGCCAACAGGTGTGTGTGTGTTTGTGTGTGTGTGTGTGTCTGAGCCCTAGCGTAAACTTTGAGAAGCTGCCGCACATAAAATATGCACACTCAACTCCATTAAAGGCAAATGTGTTGCCCAATCATGTTTGCCAAATGCGTCTGATTATCTATATATCTGTATGCCTTATATGGCCTGTCATTTCTAATAGCCCAGACACATCTTCAGAGTACCAAAAACTCCTTGAGTAGCGTTGCTTTTATCGAGCTTTTTATAAGCAGCGTAATTTTTTAATAGATTTTTTTTATGAATATATATCTTTTTTTTTTTACATTATATAAATAAATATATATATTTTTTTTAATTTATTTTATCTCGCCTTCTCCAATTATCGCTGAGTGCTAATAAAGACGCTAGAGTCTCAGGCAGATTATCTTGAAATTCTTTCGCGTTGATGTGTCTAAGTAGCGAAGGTCAAAGAGAAGCAAGTGCTAAAAATGGTATTGACTGACTAGCAGCTGCCCTAGGGATTGACCGATTAGTAGATATTGCTGAAATGTTGAACTGTTATTGTAAATATATCAGCATATAATATATGTAAATAGATAGATAATAGATAGAAATTGCTGAATTGTTATTGTAAATATATCAGCATATTATATAGATAGATAGATAGATACACACTCAAATGCTAAAGAATAGCAGTCAGTTCTAGTCTATTGTTCCTATTAAATATTAAATAAATATATATAATTTATTGGCTCTAGCTATGCTTCTTATGTTACTTTACATATATATATATATATTTGATTAGGAAATTTATACTATATACCTTTTCAATATATCCTGGATTAATTGAACTTTCTCTATCCAATACACTCTTTAGTAGTTATGCAATCTCCACTTAAGAAATTATCACTTTAGTAAATAGTTCTTGAGTTGATCTCTTCTCGTTTTTTTTTACATGTGCATTTAAATATATTTTGTTAAATATTTGCTGTCTTAATGTAGATGACTAGCTCTTGAAGAGCTTGCCAAAGTAGTTGACAATGCGCTTTGGCATTAGTTTAGCAAGTTTAAAAGCTGCTTGAACTGATCCTCCAGATTGGCTGGGGCTTCTGTAGTTGTTGGCTCCGGTGTGGTTGGCGCCTCGGTGGTCGTCGTCGTTGTTGTGGTCGTTGTCGTTGTTGAGCTGCTGCTGCTGCTGCTGGTGGTAGTGGGCAAAGGTTTGGGACTCATTCGACCATCAAGACAGGCCTGCAAGTAGTTGTAGTTGCTGGCCGTGGACTCGACAAAGGTGCGCTCGGCTTTGTTGGTGCACTTCTCGTGATTCAGATCGATTAGACGATAGCGTTCCTGCAACAATGTGGCCGACTCTGAAGCATTGCCCGAAATACCGTAAGTGGAAATCGTGTTGTTGGAGCCCTATTGAAGTTAATATTGAGATTTAGCTGCACTTTTGACATTCTCTTGTGACATTTCTCTCACTCACCTCGGCTGCATGGCAATTGAAGGAGTCGAGTGTGCCATTAATCTTGTTACATTTAGTTAGGGCTTGACAAACGGATACAGCGGAAAGTTCGATTTTCCTGCGAGTTGGCAGAAAGTCGTTTTCGATGCCGCGACGTGATCTCTGCGCTTGCCTTAGGCACGTGCTGTAGGCTCCACTGTACTGTTCCGAAATGAAATTCGATTCGCCAATGTAGCCAGCAAAGCAAGACACCGAAATCCTCGGATCGCGATGTGTCACCCGAGAGTTGAAGAAGAGACGAGTCAGACCATCCTGTGTGGGTATGCCCACATAAGGAGGCAGCGGCCTCATCACTGCCTCGCTAGAGGCGACCAGCATCACGGCCAGGAATACCAGAAGCTTTACCGATCCCAAAGACATGTCTGCAGAGTTTCGAATATGAGCTGCTTTTGGCGCAGTGCGTCTATTTCAACTGGCTTTTATATGCAGACTGAAGATGTCTGATAAGCGAATTATGTGATCTCTCCTTTGTTATCATCTTGCGAATTTTTTGTTCTTAAATGAAACTAGATAAATAGACCTCCATCCGTCCGTATGCTTGTTTATTTACAAACACGTCATTCATCAAATGGTGTGTGGAAACTACGTCTGAGATTGTTTGTTAAACTAGTATTCTCTATAAAGTCTATTTGCGAACAGCTGAGAAAACGCTAATTGCACTTTTATTTTCGTTTATTACATTCATAACCGTACCGTAGTAAACTGACATTGCATAGTGTTGCATTATCTATGTGTATCTGAAGCCATAGATGTTTGCTATGCGCTTAATGCTAGATAAAATTGAAATTTATAACAATTTCCGTTGATTTGCTACACAAATAAATATTACGATCTCTCTCACACTCTACCCACCCGTTGACGCTCGATCTGGGCAAATATTGGTAATATGAGTCAAATGATCCAATTTAGATAATGCGCATGATGCATGATGCATCTGCAGTTGCGATTGCACTTTATCTAACCTACTTTTTAGATAAACGCTTTCAAATTCCCCTTTCAAGGGATCCCCATAATGTTAGAGATGATACTAAGAATCTTTTTTATAGTATAGTATATAGAGTATTAGGTATATAATATGCACCTCAACTTTCTTATCTAAGGAGCTTTCCTGAAATCAAATACAAATGAAATACATCCACAAATTTTTCCATTCAATTAATATTTTAATATTTTAAGGCAATTATTGGTATAAGTAACAACCATAATAAGATCCCTGAACTCATATATTTTTGTATAGGTATTTTAGTTTGTGCATAGATAGGTACTTTCAACATTTTCTATTTAGTTCTTGGCCTTAGAGCTATATGCATGCCAGTTGTTGAGCGTAATATAAAGTTCATCATGGGCTTTACCTCGGGTCCTTTTGGCAACAGCTCGTAATAGCGAATCACCTTGCTGAGCAGCATCTTCATCTCAAGCATGGCAAATTTTTGGCCAATGCAATTCTTGGGTCCAGCACTGAATGGCAAATAGGCAAAGGTAGCAGCTTGTGGCTTACCATCAATTTCATCCGTGTGGTCTAGAAATCGCTCTGGCTTGAAGCTGAGCGGATCGGGAAAGTATTTCGGATCACGATGCGCAAAGTAGAGCACCATATAGATGCTGGTGTGTGCCGGTATTATCTGATCACCAATCTTGAGATCTTTGCGCGTATATCTGCCAATCGCTGGCACTGGTGGATAGAGTCGCATTGTCTCTTTGATGACGCACTCCAGATACTTGAGCTGCTGCAGCTGCGTCTGGCTGATGGCTGCCCTTGGATCGTTGCCAAGCACTTGCACCAGCTCCTCATATATCTTCTCCTGCACAACAGGATGTCTGGCAATCGAGTGCAGAGCATGAGCCACTCCGCTGCTGGTCGTATCATCGCCCTCAAACATAAACGTGTCCACCTCCTCGCGTATGTCCGCATCCGTAAGCGGATTACCCTGAATGGAGGCCTGCAAGAGTATATCCAGAAATGCCATTTGTGGCTTTGTGCCAATGTCCACATCGCCCAGACCTGTTATGTTAGATTAAATTAGAAGATCATCATTATTATCATTATTATAATGGTTGGTAATTCAGTTATTCAAGTGTTATCTCGACTTACTCAACGGTTGGTAGGTGCCGTCGGCCTTGGCTCGCTCCACCACCTCGCGTCGCTCGCGTATGACCTTGTCGGTGAAGTCATGCATGATGCGAATATCGTTCACCAGTTTCCTGTGTAACAATGGAGCCGTAACTCTAAAAAGCCATTCATACCGTTGAGAGAACTTAAGCATGCGATCCGGCTGGATGTAAACGACGCTGAAAGTTAGCAAAAACAATTACGTTACATTGCGAATGCCAGCGAACTATTCATTGCAAATATGTAGTAATCGCTCTGTAGATATACTCTATAGTGAAAGATGTTTAGCTTTTAAACTAGTTAAGCACAATTAAGTTTAATTAACTGGCGTTGTCTAAGGCGTTTGCCTTAGCTGAGGCCCGTATTAAGGGACGGAATATCGATTGATTGATATACTATGTCATAGAGTAAAGATAATTGTGGAATCGATATGTCATAAAGTTAAGAGAATTGTGGAATTAATATACTTAGTCATAGAGTAAAGGGAATTATATATTTATATAATTATACGATTGATATACTTACTCATAGAGTAAGGAGATTTTGGAATCGATATCTTCTACCATAAAAATTATGAGAATTTCGGGATCTATATACTATGCGATAAAGATTTAAGATCTCTTTAGTAAAATTGTTTCTTGGATGTCGTTCAAGCCCTAATAATTCCGATCTAGCCTCAAATAAATATATACAAAGCGATAAGCTGTCTCATAATACTTTAGCAAAAACCTTACTATGAAACCCCTTAGTAAATCTCCTCTAAGCCCTTATCCAAGTGTCTTACCTCTTCAATGCCTTTATATAGGGAAAGTCAGGATCGCTTTGAGCATTTACTTGCACGCCCATGGCCGTCTCTAAGCAAAATATTCCGAAATATTACTACTTGAAATTGTAAAAGATCTTCCGTATGCGCACCTGTAATAATATCCAGTGCAGTCAGCGATACATACTTGAGCGTATCGATCACCTGCTCTCCATCGGCCACTTTCAGTAGATTGTCCACCAAAATGTCCGCTTGCTTGTCCATAATACCTACGTAGTGCTCCAGTATTTTGAAATGGAATGCTGTGGAGAAGACCTTGCGCCTCGAGTGCCATTTTCGGCCCACACTCACGAGCAGTCCGTCGCTGAGAAAGGGACGCAGGAACTCATATAGCTGACCCTTCTCTAACAGAGTGGTGCTGCTCAATATGGCCTCGAAGTGCTCCAGCTGTGTCGTGTAGACCTGCGATTCGTTGAGTATCCACATGCGAAAGGTCTTGCCATAGCTGTTGAAGCAGCTGCCAACATAGTCGACGATATCTGAGCGACGATGAGGACAATGAGGACTGAGATTCCAAATGAACTAGAACTTACTCTCTGCGCCCAGATGCAGCGCCTGGATGCCGCAACCGACCAAAGGCAGCGCCAGGGGACCCGTAATGCCCGATCTGCTCAGTGTGGCGTAGCTGTGACGCTTGCGCATATAGTCCCAGGCCAGCAGCAGGGTCAAAGCGCCAACGAGCAAGGTTAGCAGCATGTTAATAAAAGCGCGCAAGTTTAGTTGAAATTGCGATTAAGTAATAAATGTTTGTATAGAAACAGATTCACTTTTATGTTCTTGCCAGCGCTGCGTGCGCGACTTGACTGTGCTATCTATCTGGTCCGAGTTCGAGTCCAAGTGAGAGTCAGCGAAGCGCAGTGTCAGCTTTAATTTGAGCTACAGATTTTCTTACCCCAAACTGGTTTTTAGCCGATGTCGATGTTCTAAATATTACATTGTTGCATATGTGTTGCCCCATTTGGCATAGAAACTGACTACATTAGCTAGCCCTCAAGTGCGACAACTATTGGAGTGTTTAAATACTGTATTCGTGAAGTGCACTTAGATAAATATTCTAGTTAAAGGTCATTAATATTAATAATGCAAATTAATGAAATGCCCGTGGGATAAGACTAAAAGTGTTGCACTTTGATATAACTCTCAATTTGCAATTCAAAATTTATTTAAAATAATAATAATGTGTTCTCTTTTTCTCTTAGTGTATCAAATCGTTTGAGTTGTTTGCATTGCTTTATATAATTACAAATAATAAAAAAAAAAAAACTCTGTACTTAATAATTGAACCGTATTATCAGAGAATATATATAAATAGTCAAGCGATCTTACGGGCAATGTCCAACCTAGAAATACCCTGTACTTGTTTAGCTTGTAAGCCACTAATTATAAAATAAATGACAAAAGAAAATATTACAAAATATAAAAAAAAAATTAAAAATAATATTGAAATATCAAGTCAAAGTTCAGAAACATTTCGAAATGCCTTGGAATGCTCTACAAGCAAATTGTGCTATACTTGACAGAATATAGATTTTGTATTTCAATTTGAATTCAATTTGATATATGTAAATTCATGATAGGAGTCAAAAAAAAAAAAAAAAACTCTGAATACATACATATACCACAAAAGTTTTGTCAACCCGGCAGTGAAGCACAAACAGCTGTGGCTCGAGCTACAGTTGAATGGACTGCGACGGCGACAACCGTTGTTTTAGTTTTTTTTTTTGAAGTTGTGTTGAACTTGTTCGCGGAGTTCATTCCAGCTGTATATGTAGTATGGAGTAGGAGTAGGCGATGGGGATAGAGAACATAGTACAACTTGGGGGCATACACTCGAGTGCGCTCAATTAAGTCACGGCCAAGGCAAGAACCCGCTCGGTTCACCGGATATGTTTATTGCGTGGGCTGGGCCAACGAATCAAACAAGTTATCAAAGTGTCTAGCAGCTAGCCAGTTCTGTAGCAGACACGGTACAACGGTAAACGGGAGCGTCACATAAGAAAACCCGTCAACACACTAAAAAATTGTTGTTGACTCATGATTTTCCCATGAAACGAATGTGAAACGAAATCAAAACCGGAAGATTTTGGTTTCGCACAGACTTTATGACAAGCTGGTCGGCAATATCACAAAAGCCAAAGCAGGGAGTGGCTAGCAATCAATAGCTGCCTCGCATCTGTGTATGAAGCTGAAGTGCAGCCAGAAGTTGCACGTGCGCCACGTCTGGAGCAACAACCCAGCCGAGGCAACCGCATAACATCCCCAAATATACATAGAATTTAAGAGCAGCACTGAACATGAATGAAATATTTCCCTTTGTCGTCTGTGCGAACGTTTCCGACGTTTGCCAAAAATGCATTTTCATAGCTATTCGGCAAGTAGTCTGCTACACCCACTCACCCCCCCCCCCTCTCTCTCTCTCTCTCTCTCTCTCTCTCTGTTCTTTCGCTGCAGAGTCAAAGTTATCGCTAGCAAACAAAGAATAAAGTTTGTTTGGTATTGGTTTTTGGTATCCCCGGTAACCAGCAAATGGTAGAAAAACATGTCTGGGCTAACTCTAAGTGGAAGTGGGGTGAAGTTGGGGGCTAACTTTAATGGGGGTTGCTGCGTTAGCATGCAGCACGTGCTCTGAGCTCTGCGCCTGTCCGCAACAATGCAAAGCAGCTGTTGAAATGTTGCGCAATTATTGTAGGGGAACATGTTCATGTTGCTAACATGTTGCAAAAGCCAGTAGCAATCAAATGTTGCCAATGTGATTCTAAAAGCAAAAACAATGCTTAGAATGTAGCCAACAGCAAAATGTTGCTAAGCTCATTAGTTAAATATTGCAAAAGCTACACAAAAACAAATAGTGCTTGAAATTATAATGTTGCCAACTTGCTGCTGCTGAAAAAAATCCAAATGTAAATAATAAAAGTCAGCTAATTTAGATATCTAAGCTGTCTTGTCCAAGTTGAGCTGTTACTAAAATAGAATTCTATAGCACATATACTTACATCATCGGCCACCTTGAACTTGTTTTAAATACCTCGGACCATGCATAGAATTTAATAACAGTTTGTCTGAAAAAATTGTTGAAAAATGTCGAAAAGCCAAAACGTGGGCAAAACAAAAAGCTAAAAACTTTGGGCTGGCTACAATTCAGAGTCAGCGAAGGTCAGTCTAATGAAATGTTAAATGCGCAAATGCTCGAACAAAAGCGTCTGGTAAATTGAGCTTGAGGCGGGATGTGCGGAAGGTCGGAAGATGTAAAGATCGCATTGACGTTGTAATTTTGCATAATGATGAACATGAAGGGGAGCTTGGGAAGTTGGAGAAGTTCAGGGAGTTTCAGCTGTAGGCTGCACAAATGAAATGCCGCGTGGGAAAGCGTTGGGCCGCGATCTCTAACTCAAGTGGACCCAAAAGAGTCTCGTGATGACACTTGAACAGTTCACAAAGTTTAGCAAATCTTTTGCAATTATGCTTTTTTTTTTTTTTTTTGGTACTCGAATTGCATAAGTTTCATTTGGGCTTGAGTGAGTGCGATGTGTATATGATTACAATTGGACAGCGTAAGCTGCAATGCGATCGTTTGGCTTGCTAACATTGCGGTTTAGCTACCAGTGTATCGAATATATCGTATAATAATTAGACAAGTGCGAACTTAGCTCGAGCCGTAACCTTAATGCGCTGCACTTTAGTTTCACCTTGCTGCGAACCGCGCTAACAACTGTTCAAGTTCGCGCTGAAGATCTTTGGATTGTGCTTTGCTATTCAAGGAAGCCTTGCCATTACATTATATTGGCCGATGTCGTGCCTAGTGCTTATAGAGCTGAAGACTGAGCTGAAATTGTTTATGCCGTGCTAAGCACGGTTCGTAAACTAATCCATTTTGTTGTTATATCATTGTTGTTGTGGATCGCGTGTTGCACATAAATTTTAATTGCGAATTATGAATCGCAAAATGTGCATAATTCAATTACAAAATATTTCGAACTCAAACTCGACAGCAAATGATGCAATTTATAACATTTAGCAGTTTAGCTGTCAGTTTTCATAGTTTTTCACAGCTTCATTAGGTAACCGAAGTGAACTCAACCAAACAGGGAATTGAAACATGTTTGCGGACTGGGGAGCTGGGTGAGACCACGAGAATGACCACACCTTGGCCGACCACTCAAACTAATTGAACGCTAAATTGTTTCAATATCAATTTGTGCATTTAGTGTTTAAACAAAGGAAGGTCTAAGCGCTGAAAGGAGCTAAAGTGTAGCTGAGTTGAGTCCGTCAGACCTTCGCGTGTGCTCTGAACTTCGACCTATTACTCCATTAGCTATCGAACCATCAGATATTGTGAGTGCATGCAATTCAAGTATTATCTACGCTTTTACTTTGATTTACACTGAAAGAAAATGAAAGGTTAATTCAAGTGGAAAATTTGAAAAGTGAAAATGTGCGCAAGACTTTGTTAAAAAATTGTTTGAACTCTAATGTTTATGTTGTGTATCAAGGTAGAAAAATTATGCTTATGCATAAAATATTAATTTCATACATTTTTAAATTAAGCAATATACTTCAATAATTTATGAAATCTAAGTTAAATTCATTTCTTGAATAAAAGGTGTAGCTATAATAAAAGAATAAAAATAAAAATAAAAATATAAAATTGCTTGCATAAAATATTAAATTGATCAATTGTTAAACTATATAAAGTAAAAAAATTATTGTTTACATTAATCTTAATATTTATTATTTTAGCTCATTTTAATGAGATACATTAGTTCATCTATATTTATTTAGTCTTTAATTTATTAATATTTTAGCTATATAATTTTGCATTTTATTTTGAATTTGAGTTGCTTTGAAAAGCGTTCATTCGCTTCGACTTCATTCAAATTACCTAAAACGAAAACCTTGATTTACTGCCAACGAGCTATCAATCTATCTTGGTCGTGACTTCAGGTAGTTATCCTGCTTGTTTGCACCTGGTGAACTTGTGGCAGATTTTGACCTGCTTCTCCCACTTTGAGTGTCTGTCAGCAGGCTGTCAAATTTTCCAAATTAATATGCAATTTAACTGTCAGGATTTTGTGTGTTACCTGTGGCCGGCGTTAGCCACCGAATGGCCAGGTGTTGAGTTGCGATAGACGTTGCAAGCAACGTTCAATCGTCTGCAGACATTTGCCACGTTCGGTTCACACTCGCTCGCTCTGTGCAACGATCTCAAGTGTTGCTCAGTGACTCTACAACTGTGGATCAGCATTATCCACTAGACTTTAACTTTATAGAGTTAATTTTTCAACTCATTGTGTAGTAAGCTATCAAAGAAAACTGTAAGTTGTTATTATTATTATTATTTTCTTTTTGCCTCACGCTGAGCATCGACAACATTTGGCTATTTGTCTATTTGGATGACTAAGGCTTTAAGCCAAAGCTAACTGTATAGGTTACAGGCCAATTGTGTTAGCTAATGACCATACGAATTGTACTTAATCTACTTATTTCATGATGTTTTCGTTTCAAATTAGCTTTACTTGTACGATGAGTAATGAGAGTCTATAATGAAACGTAGCTAAAGTTGCTGTGAAGCAACTAGAACTGAAACTCTAGATAGATTTGAGTGTCTAAGAACTCCAAGAGAGATTATATATATAGAATATTTATAGGAAAGAAAAGAGAACTTTAAATATCACAAAAAGATCTTGGATGACTTATAAACATAATTCTCTATTTATTTTCATTTATTTATTTAGAACTTAGAATTAATGTAAAATTAAAATAATCTTGTATTAAGCACTGACTACTATGGCCTTCGGCTTATTGCTAAACTAAACCTATTCCTAATCATTGCTATTAAAAGCATAACTAACTAAAATATTTTCCTGGCATTTATAAATTATATGCTATGCATCATGAAAGAGGAGAGAAAGTTGCCTGGAAAGTCTAAGCGGCGATTGCTTCCTGTGCTGTCGTAGAATGTTGCAGTCGATTTTCGAATAAAAAAAAAAAACATTAAGAGTTATCAGCTCTGGGTCGCTTGATCCTCATTAGTGGCACAGAAAGTGCTGCATCACGAGTTTGTTATTAATGGAATGGAATGGAATGGTATGATTGGGGCGTGTAGAAAAAGGCAAAGAAATCATCTGGTTTCAGGCTGCATTTGATGTGCGGGTCTATCTATATCTATGAGATACACACAGCAAGAGTATCTGTGAGATACACACACACACACACATACACACTTACATTTTGCTTATAGTTTATCTTTGTGTTTATCTCTTTGCAGCAATCTCATTGCGAAAAGCAAAAGTTACTCGGGCATAGCCGGCCCCCAACTGCCGCCACTTAATGCAGCTGGGTTTGTGAAGTTGCGTCATGTAGATACAGATAAGGCGCACACATCAACGCAATCTCAGCCAGATAAGCAAGAGGATACAGCACTCAACGACAAAGACGCCACTGCAGTAGAAGAAGAAACTGAGGTGAGTTTACAATCTCCACATTCATCATATTCACTGCAATTCAATATCTTTACTGTTTACTGTCAGATTATGGGTCCCGATCAGCGAAATATTGCCAAGACGGGTTCCATTGCCGATCGCTTGGCCGCGTTGCAGAAGAGCGGCGAGGATGACTGGAAGAAGCGCATCAGCAAACGCGACGAAGTCGACGATATTTGTCGAGAGAATTTTGTCAATGTGAGTAAATAGTTTTTGTGATTTACTTAAGCCTTGAGCCAATCAATGGTCTGTTGGCAACGAGTTTTCCTATTTATTTTGTATTTTTATTTGTATTTATTTCTATTGCAATTTCAATTGCTTTCGCACTTGCGTGAAAACTATTTCCTTATTGTCGTCGGCTTGCAACAATTTTTTGTAATTATGCGCAACGTTTGCTGCTCACTAACTTGAGTTAAATTTCTCTTGCCTGGCCACAAGCTGTTAGCCAAGCTAAACGAGAGCTAGTCACAAAAGTGCGAATGCTGCAAGTTGCAGTCAAATAAAACAGCATTGAACTAAACATAAAATGAGTACATAAATAATAAAGAGTCTATTTATTATACAGCATTGAACTGAACTTAAAATAAGTAGATAAATAATATAGAGATTCAAATCTCTTTATTATATAGAGTTGAATATCTTGAATGTCTTCTTGCAATAACTGATTAAAAAACTGAAATATAGTAAATAATATTATATATTTTAAATTATAAATTACCAATATATATTCATTCTTAACTATATTTTCTACTTATAATTCTAAGCTAAGCTCGTTTAGTTCACTGCCTATGCGCACAATGTCGACTGCCTAACGATAGATGGCGCCATTAGGCAACTGCCTAAAAGTATGCTACGATATCTTTCTTTCTATTATTTCTCTATTGAATTTTGTTGTCAGCAGAATTTTAGAGCATGTGTGAAAAAAAACAGCTGACAATTAAATTAAATAATTTAAATTCTATTAAATGATTTGGTTGAAGTGTTAACTGAATATATAAAAGAACATTGTATTTCAAATGTATAACAAAATACCTATAGAAAATATCAAAAGAAGTTCAAGAAAGTTTTATAGCCAGACAGACAATCCGATTTGTTATGAAGCTTTTACTGTACTTCTACCATTGCTAGCCCGGTTAAGTGTGCTGAATTTGGCATTTTACTTTCGTTTAACGGCTGCGCACCTGAATTATCAATTACCTGCCGTACTTTTTATGGCTAGGTGACATTTTGTTCAAACACTTGCAAAAAAAAGAAAAACAAAAAATCATACATATATTGAACTTCAAATTGAATCCGCCAAAGCCAAGTTGAGTGAACTTTTTTCTTATTGCCTCCTTTCTCTGTTTGCCTTATTAAGCGCGCTTTACGCCGGGGCCTATAATTATGCGGGTTTGTTGGGTGTTCAGACACCTCTCTTGCGCCCTCGATCTCTCTCTTTCTCTCTCTCTGTTGTACTCTAATGTTGAAGTAATCACATTTAATTACGCTGGCCACGCCTATTTGGGCATCATCATAATCAACATCAGCTGCCACTGTATATGGTTGGCTCTGTGGCATGATGATTTTGGGTGAAATTTTCTGGGCAAAATTCATGTCAAATCGTTTTGATAGATCTAACCCAGGATGGATGTGGGCACGAGTCAAATGAGTTTTGAATTGTCGTTGTTCACGCTTCTTGAAGTTCGAGTTGCCTACATGAGCAGCTAAAGATATAAATATAGATAGAGATACATACATACATATTGAGGAGTATGTATATATGTACATATGTAAGTATGTCTGTAGATAGTACATAATTAGACTCTCAAGCACTTGACGCCTGCACCACACTTGTGACAGTGGGGCAAGGCCATTGGAAAGTCAATGAAAAGCTATTGAATGAATCAGTTGATGTTGTATATAATTGATTACATTATGTTTGTAATTGATAAGGTTGTGTACCCATGGAAATTAATTCACTTAAAATAATGTAAATAATTATATATTGCGCAGTTTTAGAGATATATAAACTAAAGGATTAGTGTTTCCTTTATTCTCTCTCTACAATTTTGTTATTTAAACTCATTTCAATAGTCTAATTTAAATTCCTATGTGAAAGTTCACATTTCACAATGCTTAAAGAGAATTCGTTTCAAATCGTAATAATCAAGTGGCATTCATCATCAGGCCACGCTCGCAAAGCATATCATCATAATCATCTCTAGACAGCCTGGTTATATAGAGAGCGAGCCTACGCTACTGCAGCCATTGCCTGCCAACTTACATTTCTTCATTTTTTTTTTTTTACTATCTAAACTTGCCTTGTGGGCAGCAACAACAATTATCAAATAAAAAAGGATGGAACTGAAGGCGTTTGTGTTGGGCTGTGTTTGGGTTGAGCTTGTAGCTTCCACTCCATTTACTTCGCTGCCTCTAGATCTGCCTCTGCCTCTGCCTCTCCTTCTCTGGCTTGACTTGACTAGCTAGCTACTTCCACTCCACATATTCGTCCCAACGCCCTGATCTTGGTTGGATTGTAAATGCTGCGTCTTTTAGTTCTTGCTGCTGTTGTTGCTTGGGTCCAGCAGCTGAGGCTGCATTTGATCTGTGGCTTGATCTTGAACGTGCTCATCTGCCAAGCAAAGCCCCCAACAACAACAACTGGGCTTGGCCTCGCCTTTGCCTGTGCCTTTGCCTTTGCTTTTGCCTTCCTCTAGCTATTGTAAATTGTTTTAGTGAATTTGATATACTTGCTGCTTTGCCCAGACACACACACATACACACATATACACACACACACACACATATTCATTTATCTCCCCAGGCCCCATCTCTCGTCCCTCTCTTTTGGGTAGTTTATTATGCTCGTGTATTGTTCGCTTGCTGTTGCGATTATGTTGTTTTTTTTTCCTTAGCTCTGATCTACTGTACTTGTTCATTAGTCCATGCCTCGCCAAGACGCAGTGACAGTAGCTAGATGCTGTTGTTATTGTTGTTATGAAAAAAAAAAAAAAGTTCTTACAAGCAAGTTGGGTCGCATTCATATGCCTCGCCCCGTCCTGCTCGCTCGCTTGTTCGCTTGCTGATTATTTTTGGTGTCTTTATGTGATTCATTATTTTCCTTTGCACATTGCTGTTCGGTTCAAGATAAGCTGGCTAATTATCCGACTTTATAGCTTTGCAGCATCTTATATATATGTACATTTTATATATATATACTATCAATCTTTAAAGATTGCTCCACATCAATGATTCATGTTTTCTTTTCTTTTCTGTTCATGATTTATAAAAAAAAAAAACAACAAAAATTTCAATGCATCAGTCCCTTTGTCACTAAATTTGCAAGCTCTCTCCATCTCCATCTCTCTCTCTCTCTCATACACTCGCTCCCTCTCTCTGCCTGTGATCTCTACAGGCTGCGCTCAGTTTAATTTAAATAGTCTGTTTTTGTTGTCTGCCGCCTGTGAGTTAACAGCAGCAACAACAACAACAACAGCCACATTTGACTTGTTATGCTCACTTTTGCGCTCTCCCACTCTCTTTTACTCTCACTCACACTCGCAAAGCCGGCTTTGATAGTCTGCAATCGGAACTTGTACGCTCACCAATCTGAGCGCTGGCCGCAGTACGAGCCGCGACTCCAAGGCGAGCGCTTCGCAACTCGGAAAATACGAAATTCGCTATTGTTATTGTTATGCATTAGTTAGCATTTGCTGTCCGTTTTCCATTGACATTCAATTTGATAAGCGGCAAATCAAAATTGACGTGTGTGTAAATTGAACTCTCTATCTCACTCTCCAACTGTCTCTATCTCTCTCGCTCCCTCGCATTCGCACTCGCACTCGCTCCGATTGCATAAAAAGTAATGTGAAGTAGTTTCCTGACTACGAAAATAAGTTGCATAAACTGTCGAATGCGGCGCAGCAGGAAGCGAATTATATAAAGTCAAATAAATATTTGTTTACATATTATTTAACATTTGGCATTTGGCATTTGTATTTGCATTTGCAACGTTGACACAAATTTCACGATAAATATTAAAAATAAATGTATTTCAAGGCTGGTCGTTTCACTCACACTCAGACACACACACACACACACACATACTCACATACACTCACCTTTGAGAACTTTCTTGTGCGCTGTATTACGCTTGCCCGCATTTTGTGACTATTACAAATCGAAGATCACGTAATATTTTAAAAATAAATACACGATTTGTCATCGCCAAATGAATAGAAAATATACGAAATATACTACAACTAATGCGAATATATATGGAAACAGAGCGTAAAGTGAATTAATTTGCAAGCAATATGAGCATTCTAAGTGAACGTAAATAGATCTAATCATAATACAATGCTAAGCGGAATAATCTAACACTCTAATTAGTCACATAAAAGTAAAAAGGGAATCTATTCATATGCTGATTGGTCACACATACTTGCACGCGCATTGACCTGTGTATAATTTACCAATAAGAATGATGCTCCAATTTGAACCCAACTACTTGTACGCTCACTACAATTATTGAGCCAAAGTGCGCAAGTGCAGCCGACGACGCGTTCGCGACGTTGTCATCGAAACTCAACGAAACCAAACATCATAAGGCACAGCAGAAGACGACACACACTATGTGAGAGGGAGCGTGAGAGTGCAAGAGCGCCGCCGCGCCAAGCGCGTGGAGAGAAAGCAAAGTCCATAGAGAGCGGCGCGCAGCTAGATAAAAGTTGCGTTCGTTGCTATTCGTTCAGTTAAATTTAAGACGAGAAGCAGAAGAGAACGACCGTTGGGTGCGTCGGAATGCAAAACGCGCCTAAAAAGCAAAGCAGAAGCAAAAACAACACTCAAAATAAATAAAACAAAACAAAAGAATTCTAAAATAAATAAAAGACAGCCTTGTGCGTATATCAGATGACAGTACAAGATAAAAATACTAAAACAACGAGCGTTGGAATATGTTTTTGCATATATGCATAAATATAAGGACAAACAGTGCGATTGCCGATTGCAAAACACAACAGAAAGCACTTAACGAAAGGTGTGTGTGTGTGTGCGAGAGAGAGTGTGCGAGAAAGAGAAAGGACAACAAACAGATATTGCAAATAAATGGGAACAATAAATATTTGATTGACAGTTTTTTGCAATAATTTTTTTGAGCGGCATTAGAAAGATTTATAAAAGAATATTTTTTTATATAAAAAAAAAATATGTATAAAATATATTTAAATTTTTTAAAATATAAAATATTTTGAAAAATATAAAAAATATTTTTTTAAATATAAAAAAATTATAAAAATATATCCTTTTTTTTAAATATATACAAATATTTTTAAATAAATATATAAATCTTTCTCTTGCTAAAATACTCATTAAATTTAGTTTTCCGTGATGTCATGGTAAAATTGTCGCTTATCAAAGACTGCAAAACAAAATAACAAAAAAAAAACGATATCAGAATTATTGTGTTTGCCAGCGGAAACAGTTAATAAATACTCGCAAAATCGAAAGGTAGAAAAGCAATTGCAGAATTGCAGATAGTGATAGAGAGAAAGAGTAACTCCATTGGCCGGCCACAATGGCAATCGATTACCAAGCGTATCTGGAGACAGCCTGGGAGTGGGTTAACTACCTGCCCTACCTGTTGGTGGCCTACGTGCTGCTCACGCTGGTGCCCAAGTCGCTGATGCGCATGAAACGCTATGCGGATGCTGACTTTGAGGCGAATCGTCATAAATTTCATCGCTGCTATGGCCCCGAGCTGTGCTGTCACGTTCATGCCAAGGCGCAGGCGCAGGCGCAGGAGCCGCCCGTTAAGCAGGCGAAGCAACGCAAGCCCGTGACACGTGTCTATCCGAAGCGTCAGCAGCCACTGAACAAACCGGATCTGCCGTCCATCAAGCACAATCATGTGACCAATATAGCGCGCATGTTCGAGTCGGGCAATGCGACGCGCCAGGTGAGCCGTGTGACACCTGTAACGCTGCCCGACATACGCACTCTGGGCACCAGCGAGGGCTCCAGCGAGACGACGCCGTGCGTCTCGCGCAAGGGCAGCATTGCCACACAGATGCAGCACATTGAGCATGCCATGCAATTGTGGCAGGAGCTACAGGATCAACAGCAGCAACAGCAGCAGCAGCAACAACAGCAGCAGCAGCAGCAGCAGCAAAAGTCATCCAGGCTCAATGATTGGGAGCCCATGACAGCCATGCCTGTGCCGGTGATAAGACGTAGTCTGGCCACCTCAACTACGCCGTCGACAGCATCACCACTGTGCAGCTCACCTGAGCCACAGTCACCTGTGCTGCTGCGCGAACCGCCCGCGCTGTGCCTCAAGTCCAGCATGGAGGATATTTTCCAGGCCATTGCACGCAGCGCCGAGGAGCCTGTCGACTGCAACAGTCTCTCGCCCATCACCTGCATCGACGACATCCTGTCCGAGCGTAGATTCTCAAGGCCACTATCCGCCTACTCCATAACGGATCTACTCAACGAGGAGCAGGAGTCGCTCTTTGTGAATGAGACGACATTGCAGCAATTGGAAACGAGTTGAGTTGGGGAAGAGTAGAGATTCGAGATTCGAGATTCGAGATTTGAGATTCGAGATGTTGTTCTTCACTTGGATCATTCAGTTTGTGCCATGTGCGAACTTAGCTTGTTTGGCTCTCACTCTCACACTCACTCTCACACTCCCTCTCTCTCTCACTCTAATCATACGATGCCCCCGCATTTCCCTGGCTGTTGCCTTAGCCGTTGCCAGTTGCATTTTGTTTGTTTAATTAATGAAAACTTAAGCAAATGAAAATCACATCGATTAATAACAATTATGGATTGTATTAATATTATTACTATTACCATTATTATTATAATGATTATTTTAATGTAATTATTAGTCATTAGCTTTGATCAATAGAATTTGTATATACATAATGTATATATATACATATATAGTTCCATTGGCTGCAGAGTCCTTTGGTTCAACGTATTGTATCCTTGCCTGGTCGCTATTCTGGTTCTCAGTTCTCAGTTGCCTATAATTACTATTATTATTATTTATTACCATTGTCATTTTATATATATATAATAAAATTGTAATTGAATTACGCAAAAAACAAAAAAAAACCAAACAAATCATCTCAAGTGACAAATAAATATGCAAAGTACTAAAATACTTAAAGTACTTATGAAACAAAACTTTAACTACGAATTTGTAGTTAGTATTATTATTTATGTCTCACAGAAATATTATATAAATAAATTGTTTACAACAATCACTTTATAAGAATTTCATTTAATTTATGTAGCGAAAAAAGCAAGAGAGAGACAGAGAGAGAGAGAGAGAGAGAGAAGTGAAGAGTGCATTGGAATATGAAATATTTGAGCTTTGCGTCTGGCTGATTTGCCATGCAGCTGTTTTTATCAATTGACTTATATTTATTTTATATAATAAACATTTATTTTTCCGCATGTTTTGCACCGTCAACAGCGCAGAACAGAATAAAACTGAGTAGATTTGAATTAGTCTTTAAATTGCCTATGTCGAGTGGCATTTAGGTTTTTATTATTATGATTAATTTTCTTAGATTGAAATGCGCAAATGCCATCTATAAATGCTGTATAAATATATATATACATTAGGCATCATTAATCATATTCTTTATATATAGATATATATATACTATATTGTATTTATGCTGCTCGAGTGCAAATACCTTTCAACTTGGCCACAAAAGAGCCAGAACTTATCAACAGAGCTGAACAATCTACAGAAATTGCTGCACAAAGCATTCTTTACTTCAGATCAGTTGCGCAAGATATAATAGCTACAATGATTATACTCTCTAGTGATAATAAAAAAAGAAATAGCAAGAAATTCTTATTGCACTTTATATACTCTGCTGTTTGGGTATTGCTGCTAAGCGAATTAGTTTGCTTTCAAATGGAAGTTTTGTAGATAATCAAAGAAATAGTAGTAGTTTTTTATAGAAATAGTAGTTCAACATATAGAACAGATTTAGTAGTAAATATGTGCATAGTATTAGTAATTCTGAATTCATATAAATATTAGTTCTAAATAACTAGAAAAACTACTTTATCTTTGCTCAACTATTAAAACTCCATGAAAACTAGGTCAATTTTATAATGAGGCCAGTTTAAAGTAAATTTACTTCTAAATCTGTTTATTAATCGAATACAATAAATTCTGATTGCAATTTAAATAATTTGTTTAGTTAGGGTAAATGCTATTATAGCTGCTGTAATGCGAATGAGTTTTCTACTAGAGACAGATAGAGCGCATTCAATGAAATAGTAGTAGCAGTAGTAGTAGTAGTAGTGGAAGTAGTAGTAGTAGCAGTAATAATAGTAGGAGTAGTAATAGTAGGAGTAGTAGAAGTAGTAGTAGTAATAGTACTAATAGTAGTAGAAGTAGTAGTATTACCAGTAGTAGTAGTAATATTAATAGTAGTAGTAGCAGCAGTTTTAGTAGTAGCAGTAGTAATAGTAGTATTAGTAGTAGCAGTTGTAGTACCGATAGTATTAGTAGTAGCAGTAGTAGTATCAATAGTATTTAGTAGTAGCAGTAGTATTAGTAGTATTAACTATTACTACTACTAATACTACTACAATATAGCAGTGCTACTACTTATAGCAGAAGTAGTAGTAGTGAAGTACTCGAAGTAGTAGTAGAAATAAAAATCGTATTTTAGAATTCAAAATTGATTTGGACATGGAAATAATTTACTTCTAAATCTGTTCTTAATCCAGAAATACTATTTCTATGCACATATAGAAAAAGTTCCATTCCAAAAATAGGTAAATATTATTTATATATTTACGCCACTTGAAAGTAAATTTACTTTGCAATCTGTTTATTCATGGAGCACTACAAATTCTGATTGCAAATAGTCAATTGGGTTTTCATTGTGCATCAATTGCAGCTGCTGGTCCAATTGGACAGCGCTTCCCATTGAGTGAGTAAGTTTCCTATGCGAACAGCTTAAAGTCATCTAAACACGTTGTTGGTGTATGCAAAAACAGATTTCAAGGCCAACAAGCTGAGCAGTTTAGGGAAGCTCAACCAAATGCTATATTGCCTATAAATATTGATTTGATTTTTCATTGACCAAAAATCTCCAATTGAATAATTTCATTTTTATTTTATATGGCATTTGGCAAAGCGTATTCAAACTTCGTCAAATTTTCTTTGTTTTTGTTTATTTGCCTTTTAGGTGGATTTGACCCTTTTTTATTGCGGCTTATCACATTTAATGCTTTGATGATTCACCATGAGCACGACGCGAGCTATCGTCAGTCAGGCCACAAAGCCGTGTAGAGTAGTAGTAGGTGCTAGTGCTGCTGTCGCTGCTCTGCTGATGACGCATTTTGATCAACTTTAACAGAATTCCAATTCCAATTCCAATTCCGATTCCGATTCGCTATCATTTGCGAAGGTTGCGAGAGTATTTATTTTACTCAATCACATGAGCATTGCAAAAAAAAAAAAAAAAATTGGAAATTTCTCAATTGTGAATTTTATGATACGATAACAAATGATTTATTGTGCCGGCAATGCACAATACACAATAGGCCCCTCAGCTCAGCTCAGCTCAGCTCAGCTGTTATCTTGATAAATATAAATATCTGATGTTTACAATTAATTTGCAATTTAAACTTGAAACTTGAATGAGAGTAAATATATATACATATATATAATAAGAATACAAGAATTCGTATGTTGTGCTCTCTCTCTCTCTCTCTCTCTCTCTGTCTCTCTCTCTCTTCGCAGCATAAGCTGTATTTCTTATCTTATCTCATTTGCTTTATCACTCTGCCACTCTCTTCTATACTATCTGATGTCTATCATTGCTGGCTCATATCTAATCTTGGTCTTATCTCACTCTCACTCTCTCTATCTCTCTCTCTCTCTCTCTCTCGTTCATAAGGTCTGCCTCTCTTTAGGGTCATTTGTTTTATAGCTATCATAACCTGTCTCACCTTCCACTGCGCAGTTGCTCAGTGTTTTTTGTGTTTTCGGACAATACAATGAAATGTTTCGAGTACCTCAGTCATAGATCCCATGGCGCACCGTAAACAGCTCTAGGGATTGGATAGCGCTTTTAATTATAATTTGTTGTCTAATCAATTAACTTGGCTTTTAAGTTGTGACTCGAATGTTGTGTGCGAAATGCAAAAAGCTAAATTGGTAATTGAATTCTTTTTTTTTTGTTTTTTTGTTCTTCCAACTAATTTTTAGTTGTTTGTTAAATGGTTGACCAAGCCTGGCCAAGCAGGTGTGAGTCATGCCTTTAACTGGGAATTGCCCAAGCTTTATTAATGTTAGCCAACTCGTAGCAGCCGAAAATGGTTTGATTGATGACCATTTTTGTAGGCAATGTGCGCGTTTTATTCATTTAAATTTTGTATTTTATTTTGTGTTAAATTTGCTTAGCTTTGCTTTGTTTTGTTTTCTTTTGGCAATAAACATTTCACAAGCAACGCCCACGCATCGTTTACTCAATGAATGGCCAAAGCTGTACTAATTGATCTTTAATTGTTTTATTTTTTTTTCGTTTTACACAGGAATCACTTTCACTGGCTCAATCGATCTCGGATAAGCCGCTGCCAGCATCGCCACTGATTGTGGCCAGCCTCGAGGGCGGCAAAGTCTCGGATCGTTTGGGTAAACTCAAATCGAATTCAGAGAACTGGAAGCAGCGCATAGGTAAGTCACATGATTAACTCAACTCCAATTCAACTCAATTAGTATTTGTAATCGTGTAATGCATTGTAGAGCAAACGGATGCCAAGAAGTTCACAGTCGCTGGACGACTGCAGAAGAAGGAACAATCGCCAGTTGAGCTGCAATTCGAGCGTCTGCCCAACGATGCGGCCAAGAAGTGTCCCATGCTGGAGGTGCGTAGCGCCAATCAGCCGCAGCTGGGCCTGGCCAAGAGCCCCTCCATGATGGTCACCCAGTCGACAAAGGCGACGGCTCTGCAGCGCAGCTTGAGCGTCAAAGAGGAGGAGAATGTGACGCTGACGCGCAGCAATAGCAGCAGCAGCTCCGAGTCGGATAACTCGCCGCGCAATGCCAAGCAGCACAAGGAGTTGGCCAATAGCAAGAGCGCCGAGGCAGCCACAAATGTGGGCGCTAGAATTCAGGTGCCGCGCTCCGATGATGCCGAGACCTTTGAGAACTTCTTTAGCGCTCAGGCCAAGAGTCGAGCGAATGAAGAAACACTTGAGCTAGAGATAAGCGCCTTTGATGACATCAAGTCCACGGAGCGGTAAGTGTAATTCAATTCAATTCAATTTAAGATTTAGAATTTAGAATATCTAATTTTTCTCTCTCTCTTTCTTTAGGCTGGTTAGCAAGCGCAATATTCAGGGCCCCAAGGGTCGACGCGCTGCACGCAATCCGCTCAAGACGCTCGCTGCACGCAGTGACATCTGCTCCGAGTACACAGAACTGAAGACGGGCGTGGCCGAGCGTGAGCTGCGACGCCTTAAGCTGGAATCCTGTAAGCTCTAATATATTTTGAAATGATCGTTAATCAAGCTTCTCCTCCAATCCACAGATGGACAACGCAGCAATCTGGCAGCAGAGGCCATTGCAGGCCTTGCCTCGATTGAGGACTTCAAGTCGGTGGCTTTGAAGTCGTCGTCGCTGCCATTGCAGCAGGTGTGGGTGCCCTACAAACGCTTGATGCTGCTGCATATCAAAGGACGCACGCATGTCCAGACACGTCTGGTGGCACCGGCACAGGTGTCGCTCAATCGTGGCGATTGCTTCATCCTGATTGCGGGCAATCAACTGTTTCGCTATGTGGGTTCGTTTGCCAATGTGATTGAGATCTCGCGCAGCAAGAAGATTTGTGCAGCGATTGTGGAGAACAAGGATCTGGGCTGCACAGCCACACAGGAGGTCATCCTCACCGATGGCAAATACGTGAACGAACGCGAATGGCGACAGTTCTGGTCGCTGCTGGGCGAAACGGAGGAGCGACAGCAGCAGCAGCAGCAGCAATCGTTGATTGCCGACTCGGGCCATGCGGACGAGGATGATGTGTTCGAGAGCAGTCTGATCGAGACAAACAAGATCTATGAGTTCCAGAACGATGCACTTGTGCCCCTCGACAAGTATTGGGGCTGCATACCCAAGGTGGAAATGCTCGACACTCGCAAGGTGCTGGTCTTTGACTTTGGCAGCGAGCTGTACGTGTGGAATGGCAAGAATGCGAGCACGGATGACAAGCGAGCGGCCATGCGACTTGCCCAGGAGCACTTCGATGCCCCAAATGCGGCCGACTATGCCCAGTGCTATCTGAATCCGATTAACTATGCGAGCATCGTGGGTCGGCGCGAGAGTACAAAGTATGCCAAGCGTTGCTCTGAACGCCCGGAATGGTGTGTGCTGGGCAGGATTACACAGAATATGGAGACGGTGCTATTCAAGGAGAAGTTCAGCGATTGGCCCGAACTGGAGCGTGAAGATCTCGAGAAGGACTATTTGGCAAATGGTGTGCAGGTGGTGCGCGCTCTCAATGGTGCAGCTCTGCACAAGGGCGAACCGTATCAGGAGCCAAACCTGGTGCTCGAGCTGGCCAATTTGGGGCGTGGCAATTTCTATTACGACAACGACACAATGCGGCACTTCGATATCATTAGCAAATCGATTGATAAGTGGCAAATCCACGAGTTCAACTTTGATGCGGCCGAGGCGCGAGAGACCTATGGTCACTTCTACTCCACGGAGAGCTACATTGTGCGCTGGATATATCAGATATCGGTGACAGTGCGGGAGTTGAGTGGCAAGGTGTCGAATCGTAGCACTGTGGGTCGCGATCGTTGCGTCTATTTCACCTGGCAGGGCGTCGACTCGAGCGCCAATGAGAAGGGCGCCGCAGCTCTGCTGACCGTGGAATTGGACAAGGAGAAGGGTGCACAGATGCGTGTGGCTCAAGGTGATGAGAACACCGCCTTTGTGCGACTCTTCCGGCAGCTGTGGCAGCACCAGGGCCGTAAGACCCAATGCCTGGCCAGGCGATCGCAATGGCGTTTGTATCAGCTGCAAGGCAATCTGCCAGAGGAATCGATCCTCAAGGAAGTCCAATGCGATGCACGTCAACTGCGCTCGCGCAGCTCCATGCTGCTCGTTCATGGCACCGAGGGCCAAGTGCTCGTCTGGCATGGCTGCAAGAGCGCCAGCCACACTCGCAGCGTCGTCTTGGCAGCTGCTCAGCAGCTGATAGAGCAGTTGCCTGCTGATATGTTTGACTGTGCGAGCGCCGCAGTGGAGGAGCTGGAGGAGGGTGCAGAGAGCGATGCCTGCAAGACGGCGCTTGGTCTCTCCGAGAGGCCCGATTATGGTAGCCTGCTGAAGTCAACGAAATGCTATGATTATACACTGCGAATGTTCAACTTCTCGAGCACGCAAGGCGTCTTTACGGCCCACGAGCTGTTCGATCCGTTGCGCTGCGCGGACTTGCAGTCTCCGTATCCGTTCTCACAGGGACAGCTCTACAATGCTCGCCAGCCGACTATATTCCTGCTCGACGACGGTGACACATTGTGGCTCTGGATGGGCTGGTGGCCACTGGAGGACATTAAAAGTAAGTCTCGCAATCATTATGAAGCTATGGAATATATTTTATTTGAATGCCTCTTTAATTGCAGTCAACACCGAGGAACGCAACAGTCCCACCACCAACGACAATCGGGCCGGTGTCAATCGTTGGATCTCAGAGCGACGAGCCGCTCTAGAAACGGCCGTCGACTATTGGCGTGCTAAGCATGGCGACAACGAAACGGTTGCTTTCCATGGGGTCAAGGGTCACGTTGTCTGGGCGGGCCTGGAGCCAGTGGCCTTCAAAGCACTCTTTCCCAACTGGTGCGAGCGTGCCGATGTTCGTGAAATCAACATCGAGGTAAGAGAAGGCTTAAGTTAACATAGTTTGCTTATATTAAATATATTTATTTGTTTTAATTTCAGGATGGTCGGAACGATGCACCCATGTCCATTAGTGAAATGCTCGCACAAATGACCCAAACCGAGTATCCGCTGGAGGTGCTCAAGGCACGTCCACTACCAGAAGGCATCGAGCCCACGCGCTTAGAGCTCTACTTGAACACGAATGAGTTTCAGCAGGCGCTCGGCGTGAGTCGTGCGGAGTTCGATCAGTTGCCCCTATGGAAGCAGACCAAGCTGAAGAAGGAGCGCGGCCTCTTCTAGGCGATACTACTATAATGTGACCATATAGACTTTTAAGTGAATGCAATCACAAACTATATACTTACTTACTCTTGCAACCAAATATTTTCGTACGAACCTTGTGTACTTTACAGCTATCACATGACATACCCATGCGCATATCTCTACTATATACTCTCTCGTACTTTACACTTACTTAACATATATATACATGGTATTTATATACATAACACATACACATATATATATAAATATATATATATATATATATATATCTTTTTACACACATTTATAAATTATGATAACGGCACAATATGTTTGCGGGCGGCGCACAAAGATTATCATGAAATTGCACTGAGCTATCAATAAACATTAGAATTTAATACCCTGTACATATTAAGTTGATGTGCTTTGATTTTGCATCGTAAATCGTCAACATTTCGATTGTCTAATTTTAAAAGGCGCGAACAGTAAAAGTTTTAGAAAATTACGAACGAGATTTCGTATTTTCATAGTTTTTATATTATACTCAAAATTTGTTTATATCCAAGTTTTTGTCCATTTTAGCATATATATCTTTTATGTTTCGATTTTATGTTATATTATTTAGCTTTTACTAAATAAACACAATTTTTGAAAATAATAAAATTTGGTTTTATTCTTTTAGTTTAGAAACTGTTAAAAAAAAAAAAAAACATAAAGACAGAGGATTGCTTTAATGCTCAAAATCATAAATTAATCAGAATGAATGCGTGACTAACTCTGTTAAACATTTTAGTCTTCGCATTCTTTACATTTGCATACACAGAACCTATAGAAAATGCGAACGGAGAGTAGGAGAGGTAAGTATGTATATTCTTCTTGATCAGCATGACGAGCTGGTTGGAGTTAGTCCGTCTGATTTTTCGGCAGACTCACGTTTTCGCTGAAAGCAAAAGTCTTAACGGAAATTTTGGCAAAGTACCAGGCGAACAGAAATGCAATGTAGGGAGACAAATATTAGTTTACAGTGTAGTAAGAGCGCACTACTAATTACTGTTAGCTCACTGTTAACTAACATTTTTCATTCTCTTTCTACACACACACTCACTCATTTTTGTGCGTCCACTAAGAAAAATGAGTAGATAATTTGGTAAAGTACCAGGCGAACAGACATGAGTAGTAGGGTGACAAATATTTGTTAACAGTGCCGTAACAGCGCAATAACATAATTATGTTAAGTAACAGTGGCGTTAACAGTATTATGTTAGCTCACTGTATCAGGCAATTCTTTCGAAACTCGAGCAGACAATTTGATGAAGTACCAGGCGAACAGAAATGCTAGCTCAACGAAATGCTAGTCAGTGTCTTAAAATTTGCAGCACCCTAAAATATGCAACGATATTTTTTAGAGCATACTTTTGTCCGTTGATTTTTTAATATTAGAGGCCATCAAAGAAAACCTAATAAATAAAACAGTTTGGTTATTTCTTGACAAAAATTATTTTTTATTTTTCATATTTACATTGTTTGCTGAATTGAATCTTAATTATTTAAATATATATCACTTAAATTAAAGCTTATATGGGCAATACTTAATACTATACCAGAATATATTTGCTTAACATCGAATTTAAATAATATGCGGGCGAAGAGAGTCAAGTTAATGAAGATTGTAAGTTAAAGAAGCGTTGTAATCTGAAAGCAGAAAAGATATTTTAGTTAAAGCGATCGAACTTGGGAGAGGTTCGTGCTTACCTCTAATGACTCATGATGATATTAAATATTAAAAGGTTGCATAAAGATATATTTCAAATGTTGCCAATGATAGATTGTGGTCTAGGGAAAGGACGTGGATCTTCAGGTATACCTTCTCGAACATCGACGAACCAATTTTATAATTTTTTCATTTTCTTATAATTACTTCAACCAAGTGCCACAGATTTATAGTTAAGAAAAATATTAGATTTATTTAAACATTTTCTAAAAGTACGTATTGTATTTAAATAACTATATTTTAGCTTAGACTGTAAATTTGTAAAAAGCTCTAAAAGCAGAGTGTTTGTCTACGCTGATTTTTGAATATCGGCCACAAGGCGAGAGACGAGCTCACAGCACGCCTTCTGCCTGTTCTTGGCCACGGCCATAACCTCATCGTGGTTGGCCTCGTCGTCCTTCTTGTCGCTGTATTCGGTGGCACACTTGTTGGTGATCAGACTGAAGGCGAACACCTTCATGTCGCAGTGGCGGGCCGTGATCACTTCGTGCACCGTCGACATGCCAACCGCATCGACTCCCATCATGCGCAGGGCTTTCAGCTCGGCAATGGTTTCGTAGGTGGGTCCGCCCAGGCAGGTGTAGACGCCCACATGGACATTCGATTCGATGCCCATGGCTTTGCTGATTTCTATCGCCTTATTGATCAGATCTTTGTTGTACGAGTTGACCAGGGCGGGGAAACGGGGTCCAAAGCGCGGATCATTGGGACCCTGGAGCGGCGAGTTGCCCGCAAAGCCCAGCATATTGATATGATCATGCATCAGCATAATGTCGCCAACGACGTACTTCGGATTGATGCCGCCCGCCGCATTCGTGGCGAACAGATACTCAACGCCGCAGAGCTTCATCACGCGCACCGGCATCGAGCACTTGGCCAGCGGGTAGCCCTCATAGAAGTGGAAGCGTCCCTGCATCGCCATCACATTGGCGCCCTCCATGGTGCCAACGACAAGGCGGCCAGCATGGCCCTCCACAGTGGAAACTGGAAAGTTGGGGATCTTCTCGTACTCAAAGACCTTCGGGTTCTGTATCATATCGGCCAGCGAGCCAAGTCCAGAGCCGCAGATGATGCCAATTTTGGGTCGCATGCCGGAGCTCTTGACAATAAAGTCGGCAATCTCCTGGATGACCTCATAGGGATACCTAAAAGACAAATATACGTTAAGTAGACGATCATATAAACTTCTCAGAATTTTGTATAATTCTTCATGCATAATATTTCATATCAAACAAACAAAACAAAACAAAATAGAGTTTTACAATTAGTAAACAAATTTGTGAAGTGCAATTTGTTGTGAACGTGCATGAATGTCATAAAACAAAAAACAAAAAAACAGTTAGCAAACAACAAACACAGAAATATCAGATATAAATTTGTCTACAAACATGTCTTGGCGCATCATACGCACAGCCCGGAGCTCAGTCGGCGATAGGGAGCAGAGAGTATTGCTATCGCTGCTGCTGCAAGTGTTTCAAAAATTATTAAATTATATTTTGACTTCGTTAAAAGTTAGTAGAAATCCAAAATTAATAGCCTATATATAACAGTTACTTATGTTCAATAAATTTCCTTTTATATTTCAACTTTTTGTTTCCACAGAATTTTTTCAGATAGATAACGAATATTTAATGATATTCATGAATAAAATAAATAATAAAAATAAATAAATATTACAAAAAAACTTTTAGAAAAGTTTTTAAGTACAGCTCGCCAGATGATAATCTGAAATCTATAATCCCCCCTTCATTTTATTCTTAGATCATTTACCAAGCATAAAGTTTAAATTTAAATGAAATGTAAAAGCTTATCATATACGGAAAAGTTCTATTTTCACAACATTCTATTTTCAAAATCGTGTTTCCAGACACATATTGTGTATTAATTTCTATTATTTTTCCGAATGTCATGTAATGTGATTAGAGTTTAGGTTGATTAGGGCACTACGATCTGTCCATGGGTTATCGCGATCAGTCTATCAGTCTGCCAAGCTCATGAAATTGCTGTAAAAGTTTCGTCACGCGATTGTTGAACACTTCAACAAAACACAAACAAGTAAGAGTGCCTAGAGGTGGGGGTGATCGACTAGGAGATACTCTGGACCCAAGCAATCAAATTTATAAACAAAATAAATTTATTCTAGTTTCAATCTCTAGATATTATGGTATTCAAGCTACAAATCAAATTATCGAATAGCAAATTCAGATAAATTATATAGTAATAAACAAATAAATAACTATCTAAAGGTTCCCAGCTCTGGAGCTTTACGACATCTCTGAACCTCCAGCCCGATGAAGAGGCAGACATAGCATAGAATAAGTATACCTTATGAGGTCTACCAGTTCCCTAACTGCCTGTTACATACATTAAAAAAAAAAAACTACTATACTCCTATTTCCCATTTTTAATGGGTGTTCAGGTTATAAAAACACGATCTACAAAACGTTTTGTTCTTTTACATATGTTCTACAATTTTAATACTTAATTTGCCAAAGCTTGGAACGTTAAATTAATTAAACTGAAACCGGCTATGCTAAGTCTATATATATATATTTTTTATATATATCAACAGATCAGAACGACTTCTTCGCAAGCCAAAAAAGTTTTAACTTAAGACGCAGAACGTTGCAACCAGTTTGAAAACTAAATCGAAATGAGAAACATGTAAAGATATTTAAAGTGCGACTAGAAGATACACTAGCCAAAAATTAATATACTTTACAGCATAATCGAAATAAAATCAATTAATATTGATTTGAATGGAAGTCAAACCAGATTTAACAGTGTGAGAGGGAGTTTATCTAATGGAAATCTTTAGACAAATGCACACATTAAATTATAATCAATCGATTAAAATTCAATAAAGTCAAGGCTGAAAAAATAAACAGAAATCTACACTTGGCATTATCGTCAGTTACCAACTGTTAGCTGGAAAGCTCAACTGATTATATATACATATATATATATATACAAATCGAGTACTTCAGATAAAGGCCTATGTCAAGATCGTAGCACACGCCCATTTTTGTCGGCCAATCGAGAGCAACAACTATTGGTTAACTGGGTCAGAACACATAATTGGCAAGAAATTTTTATCAACAATTGACTGACGTGGGCGCCAGAGCTGATAAGCGCTCGTATCGCTCTACGCATTTGGGGGCATTAGCATTTCCAATCGTAAACGTTGAAGATGGTTTCTTAATGAACACACACGCGAACGAGCAAACAAACGTCACATTAAATTGATAACCCTATTGCCAGAAATTTGGTATTCTGAAATGACTTCATTTAGGTTTTTTTTTTTTTGGCTGCCGGACTACGAAGTATCAGCGGCAAGATCAAGGACAGTTCAATAGACCTGATATTCGAATATGTAGAGAAATGTGAGAGCGAAACATGTGCACAGCTGACACGGAGTTGAGTCAAACTGAGATGAGCTGAAAGAGAGAGAGAAGCTACTCGAAGTTAGAGTTTGAGCTGGGCTTGGGGAAGGCAGATCGGGAGCAGTGCCTTGACTTACGGAAGTCAGGTCAGGAGCACTGCCTTGGTTTAGAGAAAGAAAGTTCGGATAACTCCCTTAGCTTTTGCATAGAAAATTCCCAAAGACTCCCTTGGCCCTCGTTCTTGTTGCTCCTTCAACTTACAGCAAAGTTTGTGGCGTCGGCACTATGATATCGGTCTCTTGTTTTTGCGCTTTCTTCTCGCAGGGATTGCCCTCCTTGGTCTTGCTGACAGCAGCCTTGCTGTTGCAGCAATCGCGCGAACACATTCTGCCGAGTGTGAGCAAGAACAAGAGATACGGCCGGAAAACGAAACCCAGCGTAGAATTTTCTAATTAAATTTCGTGTATCTAAATAGGCAACAGGAAAATTTTGAAATAAAAATTAAGTAAATTTTTAGGCCGATAGTACGACATGCCGAAATCAAGGCCTACCCGAAAGGCATCGATTTCTATTGATTTTGGGTGGTTTTTGATGGCCGCTATATAATAATAGCTTGGTCAACAAATGATGTCAGCCCTGACAACGATACGATTCCGTACAGCTAGAGCTAACATTATTGATTGCACTTTTATGCGTATAAAATGTATGTAACTAGGTCTATGGGCCGTATGTCCGCCCGCCGACTTACGTGTTATTCCCTTGGGCCTCATATTCCTTGGACTTGCTGCCATTCTCTCCGGTGTGGTTGCTGCTGCCATTCTGATTGCCATTGCCAGTCATGTTTTGAGTATTTGTTTGATAGATAAGCAAATGTTATATAAAATGCACAGTTCTTAGATTGTATCTAGTATCTATTATCTTGTATCTTGTATCTCAGCTGAGTCCGCACTGATAACTAGTTAGCGCCGTTCGCAGATTTAAACAAATCAAAACTAATTTAAGTTCAACAAGTGGAATGTCTTTTGTTATCTCGTTTAGCTGTCGCGATTTCTAGCTTTATTTTATTTTTTATTTATTTTTTCTTATTTTTTTATTTTTTATTGTGTTTACGCGTTTCTGTTGTTATTTAATTTCCCAGTTTCGACTGGCTTGCTCGAGCGTTCTTTGATAATTGAGCCGCGTCGTTAAAAGCGCCTCACCTTTTAAACCGCAGTCGACACGCGCTGCCTGCGTCAACGGCGCTGCACGCGTCGCTGTGCCCGTCGCTGTCGACGTTTATTGTTTAATATTCAATTTAGGATCAACGATGCGACTGCGACGGCGGCAGCGACGGCGGCAGCGACGACGGCAGCGACTGCTCGTTGTTATATGAACGTCAGAGGCATAAACCGGAATCGAATCTCTTAAACATATTCAATTGAACAAAATTAAATAAATTTTCTAAATTTTGTAAACTAAAATAGAAATATATAAGGAAAATATATACAAGCAAACACTCGATAAGCGACTTTATAAAACCAATTAATCATTGGCAATTGCCACTAATATCACCAATTAGAACTTGAAAATAGATAAGATTAAACTTAATTTACTAAATACAAAATAATGTTCCATTTCATTGTGACACAAGTGCCACAAACAATGCGAAAATTGTTGAAAATTTCATTTAAGTTGGAATTTCATTTTGAATAAATTCAGCCTTTGTCACGAACTTCCCGCACAAATTTCGATTGCAAATTAAAAAATATTTATATTTAAACATTGTTTTAAACATGCCCCACGCTGCATTTATTATTTACATTACTCTGTTCCGCTCTTATCATAAACTGTGCTTGAAAACAAGGCGAATAAAAAGGTATTTTAAAACATTTTTTACTTAATGATGAAATCATGCGATCCATTGATAAGACTTGTGTGAAGAGTGAAAGCTCATATAAAATACATACATATATGCACACATATATATGTATATAATTGTCATTACCTGGCAACAAGTGTAAATCACATGCATTAAGGGTTCACTTAAGTAACTCGAATTATAAAATAAAGCATTAAAAAACACTAATCAGCTCTCTTCCTAAATGAAATCAAATTCACAGGGTTATCAATTACGATTCGAGGGGGGCATAAACATGTAGCATATATACTCATCTATATACACATACATACATCCATGCATATGTACGTCATCATGATGTTATATTTGTTCGCCTGATTTCGTTTTGCATTTGAAGTAAACAACTTTTATTTGCCTTTGTGCAATTATTAATAAAATTGCGATTCTGATGAAAAACTGCCACTGACTTACCACGCTTATCATACGCAGCATAGTCAACTTCTTAAGAATTTTCATATAGTTTACTGTTCCAGTCAAGTTCACAATTCTTGAAACTTAGATCTCGCATCTTGAATCTCGGATCTCTGAGCAGCAGCAGGTAGCTGCCGATCGGAGTGGCTCCGCGTGATGCATGGAAAATTCCCAACTGATAAGAAGAAATTCCAAAACCAGATTTTCATTCAGCTATCGCTTAACTGAATCTTTGAAAGAAAACGGAAAAAATCAAAGGAAAAAAAAAGATTGCACAATACCAATAATAACTCATTTAAGATACAAGTGAAGATGCATTCTGCAATACTTGTCCTTTTAGTGAAATGGAGTATATTGGTTTTGCGATTTGTTCTTTTAGTTTTTATCCAATTTCGGAGATTTTTTTTAATTTGGTTTGAAAATAATCATAGTGATCTTTATATTATAGAAATTTAAGTCAAATTTACAAAGTATAAAATACTAAAAATATAAATATTTTTTTTGTATTTTTAAAAGTATTTTTTAATGAATTTAGTTGCCTGTACAAAGAATTTCTTTAAGTGTAAAATATTTAGATTTTTAAGTTGTAAATTTGTAATAATCAACATATTGATGCTATATGTACTTTAAATGCCAATTTGAATATTTTATTATTACAAATAAAATTTTTCCAAATAAAACAATTTAATTAGTTAATAAAAAAGTTTTCCACTGTTTTTTCGAATGACTTCATAGACATAAAATTAATTGAATGTTCGCTGCCTAACTGATAAGAGTTTATAGATTTTTATAGAGGAAAAGGAAATATCGGAATATTAGAACAAATTTATTTTCGTGCCGAAATCAAATCCTAATAAATTGGTCATTCCATGCTTGCTTGAGCTCCTTTTCGAATGAACATACATTCGTTTTCAAAATTGCGAAATAAAATCGAAAATCTGCAGGGAGGGTAATAAAAATATTTGTTTAGTTATTTATTTTTATTTTTATTGATTCTTCAATTAATTTGAATATATTTATATAAAGTGATAAAGTAGCCAAGTTGATTGCATTGCTATTGTTTTCTTTATATTTTTTTGTGCTTTTACTGAGTTTCTTTTTTGCCTAAATAGAAATTGAAATTAGCTGAAAATTGAAGTTACAGGAAAAGCCAAGCTCAGTTTAATAAAATAGTCAGATCGAAATATGTATATGATAAAACAAATTATACTAAACTCAAACATGAGCAACTGCTAAGAAATTAAAAAAAATGTTTTTTTTTTTTTTCATTTAATAAACAAATTTTCAAACTGCCCTCGCCAATATCCATTCATTCATTCATTCATTCATAACAGCTGCGCTCTAATGAAAGCAAATTGTACAAAATTATAGTAAATTAAATTTGTGTAAAACTATTTTGTGAATAACCCGAAAGTTCAATTCATTTGAGTGCCAGACTCAAAGCCCGAAAAGCAAAAAAAAAAAAAATTCTTTGAGGACAAAGATACCTTTTAGAAACTGGGAAATCGGAGCTGAAATTTGTATTCGAATTTCTCTTTTTTAAGGCATATGTGGCGGTTCAAGTGCTCTTTAGTTATATTGCATGTATTCATATTCATAAATTGGGTACGAACAGTATTCGAACAGATATCTGCGGACAATATTCAATATTCTATGTGTACAAAACTGGGACGGTTTTCACAATGACAAAGGCACGATTGTGTTTGTGTGTGTGTGTTTGGTTTTCCACAGGGATACAAATATTGGTATCTCATTATAGGATGAATTCTGCTATATATTTAAAAATATATATATGCAATGATATACATTAATTTGTATTAATTTGATGTATTCAAACTGCGCAAAAAAAAAAAAAAATTTACAAGCTACCAAACATGTTTAATTTGTTGTTAAACTAAACTTAAGCCAATTGAATATTTATGAAAATTGAAATTTTAGTTTCAGAGAATTTTTATTAAAGACAAATTATGAAAATCGGGTTTGAGCCGGTACGGGTTTTATCGAGCCAAAGCTCGCTTGAATAAATTTATCAATTAATTAGTTCAATCAACAAACAAAACTTATATATAATAAACAATAAGACTTAAGCAAAAAAAAAAAAAAAAAAAAAAAAGAAAAGACAAAGTAAACACAAATTGGTATTATGTTAAACATATGTAAATGTATATATATATATATTTGTAATATATCGACAAAACATATTTATACAAAAGTAAATGTAATAATCAATATTAAAACATAAAGTTAGATGTAAAGCAAACGCACACATGTAATTCTATACTAAGTTAAGGTAAGAACTTTGCACTCAATATTTAAACTGTGCTTGATAATGACCTTACCAAGGCTCAATGAATCAATTACATATCTTATTGGCTGAGCTTATCGGATTTTAGTTTGAGTTTGTGACTTAAGTACTTAAGTGGCTGGTGAAACAGATCATTAAGCAAATACAAATACTTTAGCAAATACAATGCAATTATTGTTACACATTATCGAGATATACATACATATACATATACATATATATTGTAATGTAATTTTATGCTAGAAATTGCACAAGATAATTGCTATTGAAAACAAAGAACATGACAGACATTGTGTGTGTTGGGAGTGTATTCGTTTGCCTCTTTCAATTCACTTAAATATTAAACATTTTTTATGCATGTATGTATTTCGATTCATTTATAAGATAAGTTGTTAGTACATTTATGTGTTATGTCTTGTAAATTTAGTTAAAGCAGCTGCTCAAGCCGGCTTCAAGTCTGTTCAGAGAATTCCTTAAGTGTGCTAGTCGTACAATTTTTTCTCGTGTTTCATACTCAATTCAAGTGATTTCATTATTCATATTTTTTATTGTTTGTTTTGTTTTACTTATTTTCGCTTTTTCCTAAAAATAATTCATAAAAATCAGTCAGTCCAACGCATTCTCTTTTGTTTCTATGTTGGTGTTGGTGTGTGTGTGTGTGTGTGTGTGTGTGTGCTTATGTTTCTCTTTGATTTGGATAACTTAAGTTGTGTGTGTTTTAAACATTTTTTTTTTTTTTTTTTTTTGTATTTCAATGTCAGCTTGGGCATCCTTAACCCGCACCCAACCCTGGACCATGTCTGTGTTGTTTACTTTTTCTGTTTTCAAGTTTAATTATTATTATTATTATTATATTATAGAATAGTTCATAAATACGTCTAAGCTGTATTAATTTCAATAGTTTAAAATGTAGTACGTATTATAGATAGATCTCTAAGTGTTTTGTTTGTGTAGGTTGTACAAATAATTTATGGGGTTTTACTTATATTATATATATATATTTTGTTTATAAGTTTATGCACTAATATATACTTGTATATATGTGTTATATTCCTATATATATATATATTTATATATATATATTTAAACGCATCTGTTGTGGTATGCATAGAGATGTTTTTGACTGCTTAGTATGCATATATGGTTTGGTTTTTGGCTACTTTGTTGCTTAAGATCTAGAATTCAACTACTTATTTCTTTTTGGCCGCCTTCTTTTCGGCTTTGCGTATGGCTTTCTCGCGTTCGCGACGCTCTCGCTCCATGTCCTTGCGCTCCTTTTCGATGCTCGCCTTCAGGTCCTTCAAGCGCTTCTTCAACCTGTTCTTGTCATCGCCGCAAACGCCCAAGGTCTTGAAGTCCTTTGAGTCGAGCGTCAACAGAGCGCCGCCCTCCACGTTGTGCTCCTTGAAGACAGGTATATAGCGCTCCAGCTCAATGCCCATCAGCCAGTGGCCCACCTGCATGAATCAATAATTGTCACACATATAACAGACTGTTTTATTGGAGTTCCCTTTACCTGTTCCTTGGTCCATTCGTGCACCGGGCCGCCTTTATAGTTGTAGCAGGCAGCTGCAGCTTTTCTGTCCGAGAAACTCGAGCTAGAGCCGGACAGATCTAAGGTGCGGCTGGGTGAGTATCCGGGCGAGGAGCAGCCCGATGACATGCTCGTCGGTGAGGGCGGACCCGTGGCATGGGCCGACTGCTGCTGATGATGATGCTGTTGCTGCCAGGGCACTGTGCCAGGCGGGGAGAGCGATTGCGGAACAACTTGTTTAACTTTAGATGATTTACAAAGCGTTTTTTGGTTAGTACAAAGAGCAGGAGATCAATGGAGGGGAGAGACAGAGAGAGAGAGATAGAGAGAGAGAGAGTAAAAAAGAGATAATAGTTTTATGTTAATACTTATTCGATGCCTTGTTGTATGAACGGATAGATAGAGATATAGCATAAGATACGTAAATGGCTATAACTATTTGGCATATGCTGAAAGGGATACGTTAAATGATATGGCACACGTATTAACGTTCAATATAACAGTATTTAGTATAAGTAAGGGATACGTTCAATATAACAGTTGAGTATAACAGTATTAGGGATATGTTCAATGAAATGGCACACGTATTAACGTTCAATATAACAGTTAAGTATAACAGTTGAGTATAACAGTTAGGTATAACAGTATTTAACATTTCTTTTTTCTTTTTTAGCAATTTGATATGTATACAGCAAACAGAGAGAATGTCTTGAATGTGCACATGAATAATAGCTGGCTCTCAACAATATTTAAGTAATT
Organism: Drosophila stalkeri; assembly: GCA_035047405.1. Taxonomy (NCBI): domain Eukaryota; kingdom Metazoa; phylum Arthropoda; class Insecta; order Diptera; family Drosophilidae; genus Drosophila; species Drosophila stalkeri. The sequence continues at coordinate 16,054,923 of JAWNPR010000041.1, read as the reverse complement.
TTGTTTATCGGGATAGAGAATTTGCGTTAGTTTTAAGTAGTTTTAAGATAGATTAGTTCGAAGAACGGTTTGTGTTTTGGCAACCGAGCTCGAGCATCATTATTTGTTTGTTATTTCACCTTTTGGCTGTGCTTCATTGACCGCCTGGCGAATCTCATTGATGAGAGTTTTGCAATTGATCGCTGCGGCGCTTTGGTTCTTGTTGATCTCCGTGTAATCATCGCTGGAATGGCGCGAGGAGCCGTCCCCCAGACGCCTGCAAAATTCCGAACGGTATAGTATAGTGTAACAGTGTGAGTGTGTGTTGAATATGTATTCGTGTGTGTGTTTCTATTTTTTTTTTTTTTTCGTGATCACCCACCTCTCACGATCGGACAGTGCTTGATTGAGCTGGTCAGTGAAAGTGGAGCCCGGCAGCTTGGTGCCATTGGGGGCGACACGTCGTCGACTTGGATACATCCAGTTCTCGCCTTGGTCATTTGAATCGGCCAGCTTATCATTGGAGCCCACAATTGAATCGTATGAGCTGTTGAGATCACGATTGCTGGCCGTGCCAAAGGTTGTCATGCTGCCACGATGAAAGTCATTCAAGCCTCCGCCTCCAGCATCGGCGGGCGAACCCAGCGTGGTCTTAAACAACCCGGCGACCTGATGCTGTGCCTGCTGCTGCTGCTGCTGCTGTTGCTTGCTGGGATCCTTGTGCACCTGAGCGTACAGCTGATTGATTTGTGCCTCGCGCGCCGTCGACTGATTCGATGAGCTCGATGAGCCCGAGGTCGATGTCGAGTTCAGCAATATGGCCGTTGTGGTGCCCACATGACCATTCGAGACCGGAATAATGCCACTGCCTATGATGGCATTCGAGGCAGGCGGATGGCTCTGCAGCAAGTTGTTCATATTAGCCAACAGATGCGAATTGCCATTGGATAGACTGATGATGCTCTCGTGGCTCACGGGCGCATTCGCTGTCAGAATGTGGACAGGCTGTTGTTCCAGTTGTGCCACCATCTCCGCTCCCTCCTCCTCCTCATCGGTGTCGTCCAGTGTGCAATCGGAGCTGCGACTATTGCTTCTGCTGCGCTTCGATAGATTGCCATTGAGCAGCAGCTCGCTGGCGCCGTTGGTGCTGTTGCTGCAGCTGCTGCCATTGGTAACGCTCGAGGATGGCAGCTGGCGATTGGCTAGACCACCACGGGAGGCTTTTGTTTAGATTTTGTGTTTCGTTGCGAGTTTTTGTGTTGTATTTTTTTTTTTTTTTATATATATATATATTTTTTATATACATTTTTGTTATGTGTTTAGTGGTCAGGAGGCGCGCAGCAGTGCGATGATAATATCAAAATCAAACGAACAAACAAATATGGAACGCACACGAGATCACGCAGCAGATCAAAAAACACAAATCAAATTGAGCGACAGCGGTAATATATATATAAATATATATTATATTTACAAATTGTGTGTATGTGTGTGTGTGTGTGTGTGTGTGTGTGTGAGAGAGAGAGAACAAAAAGAAGAATAACAAAAACATTTAGCACAGAGACAAAAAGCGTTTGAACTGCATCAAAGAACAATACGAAACTTAATCGATATGATTTTCCACACACACAGCAAAAAACGAAAAACGAAAATCGAAATTGAAAATTGAATTGATGAAGTGCGAGCAGCTGAGAGCTATAGGTTAATAATGCAATAGAGAATCTTACTCACCCAACTCGATCTTGGTCTTGTTGACAGAGTTATCCAGTAGCTCGTGCTGCGGCACGGCCGCATCGAGTTCATCCTTAACGGGAACTTTACGCTCAACCGTTGCCGTTTTGACGCCATCGCCATCGGGCGATAGATCCGATATTTCCGTATCGGATAGCTCCGTTTCCAGCTTATGGAAGAGCGGCTTTGGCGGCGTCTTACGCATCATTTGTGGCGTTAATTTGAGTGTGGCACTGTCATAGGGCAAACCAACTGGAAAACCAGCCTTACGTTGCGTCTCCTGCAGCTCATGCTCCAGATTGATGACACGATCCTTGAGCTTCTTGACCAGCGCATTATACTCCGTATCCTTCTCCTGCAGCAACTGCTGATAGAACTCCTCACGATGGCACATGTCCAGCTCACGTTGCTGATACTCGCGCACCAGCCGCTTGGCCTTGTTATACTTCTTGTCCAAGGCCATGTACTGGGCCTGCGACTGCTGCAGCATATTCTGCAGATTGGCCGCCTCCTTCTTGATGTTGCCCAGCTCCCGTTCGCTCTGCCGCAAACGCTCGCTCAGCAGCTCATTCTCATTGCCCGTTGTTTCCAGCTTAACCAGCTATGGGTAGAGGAAGGGAAGACATATTAAAAAATTAGTATTGATTGTATAATTATAATGATAAAGAAATGATATGGAGCTTGATGAACAAATTATGCTTAAATTAAAATATTAAAATTTAAAAAAAATTAACAAACCTTTCGTTTCAGATTTTGTATAATTTCTTCCTTAACCAAGCAACACATTTCGCTCTGAATGAAATAAAAAATAAACAAAAAATTATATAAATAAAAATAATAAAATAAAAATGAAATTTATAAATTAAACTAGACAATTTTAGCAATAAATTATAATACAAAATTTTTAATATAAATCTATATCTATATGCAAAAACAAAACAAAATACTTGATGATGATATGAAGTCTGTCTTTAGTCTGTTTGTTTCTCTTAGAGACATTTTATTTATTTTTTATTTTTTAGTTCGTTTAACCAATTACCGCTTTATGCTGTGTTTCAATTTCCGCGTGGTACAAACCAATTTTGAAATTCAGCAAAAGGAGAGAAAGAGAACACGATTTTAGCACAACTTCAAATATAATTAAAAAATATATTTCTTAATTTGCTAACTGAACAAACCTCCTGGAGGAGTCGCTTAAGCGACTCAACCTCCTGTGAATGTGTGGCCTCCACCTCCATGGGATGTTCGACCTGTACGGGACTAGTGGGTCCCTCGCAGACACTTGAATTGGCAGACACAGGCTGTGTCGAATCCTCCGAGTAGTCGAGCGTGCGACGCAGGTATTCCTCTTGTTGACTACAAAAAATGGAATCAAAATTAAATTACTTAACGAAATTGATTCGATAGTTAATCAACTACCGTTTAATGCGTTCCTCTTTCTCACGATCCGCTTGCAGACTCAAACGTATGAGCTGAGCGACCTCGGAATTCTCAGGATCTCGTTCACGTCCGATTTGAAATTTGACTAGACCGGATGTATTACGCAGCACTGAAGCTGCATATGCTTGGGTAACGCCCACCAGACTCTTGCCGTCTACCTCGATTATCTGATCGTTGACCTGCAAAAAGAAAAAAAATTATTAGATAATTATGATGTAGATAATGCTGAAGATCATATATTCCTCACTTGTATACGTCCGTCACGTGCTGCGGCGCCGTTGTCCGTAATCGTCTTAACGAATATGCCCAGTTTCTCTAAGCCAGCGTCGGCACCAACGCCCATGCCAATAATGCTAAGACCCAAACCTTCAGGACCTTTCATTAATTCAACTGGGAAAACGTGCATCTTTTCGACACGTTTTTCCAGCTCATATTCGGCTGATGCGGCCACCGGATCGACATCTTCATTGCGGCGATCATAGTCTGTCACAGAGAACGTAGAATAGACGTGTATGGGACCGGAGCTGAAGCGCACCTTGGGATTCTTTCGTACTGTGATGGGCGGATATGAGCAGTCGTCGTCATCAAAGTCTAGCAGACCTTTATTTCAGATTTGAAATGAGAAAGGAATTAGTTAAATGCAAGTTAAAGTATCATCATTGAAATCATACCAGGCACTTCCATCCAAAAGTTGCCATCTTCAAAGTAGTGTACGCCCGCCTCTACCAGCACCTCCTTGCTGCGCACTGGCGGATATTCTGGTATATAGTATTGGCTATCGTCTAGCTCGGTTAGGCCAGTGCTCAATAGAGTCGAGCTGGTTGCCTGCTCAACATCGGCTAGCGAATATGTGGAGTTGTGTTTGCTGGAGATGATGCTATCATCGATGGTTGTTGTCTGATTGAAAGTTGCATCCGATTGAGTGGACTCGACGGAGACAATTGATTCGTGCAGCGACTCGCCACCGGTGATATAGGTCTGATTTAAATCGGAATGTTTGCCCTCGATAGCTTCGTAACCATTCTCGAGTTCTGCTCGATGTGTTGTCGTTGTGTTTATTAACAGATTTTCCAGGCTACGCTTTGGTGCCTCTAATACATCACGTAACCATTCAGGCTCGTCCTCATCGTGCCTCGTTGTCGATGCTGTTGCAGTTGACGGTGTTGTTGTGGTCGTTGTTGTTGCTGTATTCTCTGTCTCTGTACTGTCCGCCTTAACGAATGTTGCATTCAATGCAGCAGTTGCATGTCCAATGCCCACAATATTCACCGCCTCCACATCATCCGAATCAAAGTCTTCCTCAACTTGCTGTTCCTCTGCTACAGTTACAGTTACAGCTTCAGCTTCAGCTTTAGCTTCGGCTTCAGTTTCAGCTACGGCTACGACTTCGGCTGGTTCGTGCTCTATGGACACTGGGACAGCATCAATTTGTTTGTCTTTTGTTTGTGTGCTTGTGGACTGCTCCTCGATGAGATTCTTGATGCTGGTCGGCGATGTTGCTGTGGCAACAACGGCAGCAACAGCCACGCCCACATTGGGCGAGACGTTGAGTATCTGTTCAACTTCTTTGGCCTGCTCGTCAGACAGCAGCGACTGTTGCCTGTCAATTGAAAGTGATTTAGCAAGAGAGAGAGAGAGAGAGAGAGAGAACGAGATATTGGCATTACTAATATGATTAAAGAGGGAACAGCAGCAGCAACAGTAGGAGCAGCTGCAGCAGCATTGTCATGCTTTAAGTCAAGAAACAAACCTGATTTTGTTTTCCAAAATGCTACAAACACATACGTAAATTTTTTACATGGATGCAGGACATTCAACAGAAGCAACAATAACAGTCAAGTACGGCACAAATGCAAAATCAAAATACAAAAAGAAAATAATGATAAAAAGAATGCAAATTAACTATATGTTAAACTAATAAAGTACAAGTATTAAATATAAATTTAAAACTATATTAGACTAGGTAAAAAATAATGCAAATTAAATATAAGAAGTTAAAATACTTAATATAAATGTAAACTTGATTTTAAAACTAAGAGAAAACTTATTTAATAAGTAATTATTGAATAAAATATATACATTTTTAATTAAAAAATAAATAGAAATAAAATAAATAAATAAAATATAAGATATTTGTGAAAGATGCGAATTTAAATGAATTTAAACTAAATAAAACACAATATTCATGCTCTCTTAGCTAAACAAAATGTGGTCAGTTTAACTAAAATAATAAAAACTAATATAAATGCATATTAGAAGACTAGATACATGCAAATTAAAATTAATATTATATTACACTAAAATGCAAATAATATTCACGCTCTCTTAGACAAAGCAAATTATGTAGTTAGCTTAAATAAAATTTATAAATATAACAGCAAATTATTTTGAAAATTTAAATTAAATTGAAATAAAAAAAAAAAAACTGATTTTCATGCACTCTTAGGCTTTGTCTAAATTAAACCTTGTGTTTAGTTTAAATAAGTTAAAAATAAATATTTGATAGATGCGTGAATGCAACTCAATTAAAATTAAAATTAAATTATTATTAATGCACTCTTAGGCCAAGCTTAAATTAAATAAATATATATAATATATAGTTAATTAAATTAAAGTAAAACACGACAAATTTCCATGCTCTCTTAGGTAAAGTAAATTTTGTTGTCGGAATAAATAAAATAAAGTTGTCCTGGCTTAAGCCAGATAGACGACGATGACGACGACGACGACAACGTGTTATATATATGAATATAAAATTATTGCGTATACGCCACTTTGCACGCCTGACACCTGAGCGGCAGCGGCAGCGGCAGCAAGTGTGGCATGCACTGTACAAGTGGGGTGCATTTAACGTTTAAGTGTGTTTGTGTCACTCTCACTCAGGTGCGTGACGTCACGTGCTGGCAAGAACTAACTGTCATTATATGTATGCTGAATGCGTTGGGTATTCTTTGTCTCTGTTGCCTGGTAATTACTGCCAGCAAATGCCAAAGTTGCTGTCGTCTGCTCTTGTTGTTAATCAGCTAAAATACACACACACACACACACAGAGAGAGATGTACACCCCCAACATGCCCATTTAGCACTCAACTGTGCTGTTGTTGCATGTTATAAGAGCTTGATTATGTTGTTGATAATGAGGTAAGCTGCCACAGCAAACAACACACGCAACTGAACACGGCAAACAGCAGTTTTGCATACCTTGTTAGCTTTTCCCTCTATTACCTCTTTCTCTATCTCTATCCCTCTCTCTCTCTCTCTCTCTCTCTCTTTCATTTTTGGTCTATGAATTTATATTTAACTATGCTAATTCAACATCAAATCGTATCAAATCTTTAAATTACTCTTCAAAACATTCAATGAATTTCAATTAGTTTCTTCATCTAGCTAAAATCTAAATTTTTTGTGCAAGTTTAAAATTAGCATAAAATAAAAGTTAGCGTATATAAAATATAAATTAAGCGCTTTTAACTTTTATTTTATGCCAATTTGAAAAATTCTATTTTATGCAAATTAAAAAATTTTTGGGTGTAAAACTTTTATTTTAAGCTAGTTTTAAATTTTGACAAAAAAAAAGGCAAGTTTGAGCCAAAGAAACTAACTGAAATTTAGTTATTTTATTTTAAAGTAGTTTTAAGGATTTCAAAGTTGCACAAATTCAATTGGCTTAAATTAAAATTTTGTATTTTTTTTTTAAATTAGCATAAATAAATCAAAGATTCAACGTTTAACTTTTTATACCCTGAACCCATTGAAAATGGGAATTCAGGGTATAATGTTTTTGTGAAAATGTATGTAACAGGCAGAAGGAGACGACGCAGACCCCATAAAGTATATATATTCTTGATCAGCACAAAAAAATAAGTTGATATAGCCCTGTCCGTCTGTCCGTCCGTCCGTCCGTCCGTCCGTATGAACGTCGAGATTTCGGAAACTACAAAAGCTAGAGAGCTGAAATTTTACATGAACACTCGTATCTTAGTTACGCAGTACAAGTTTATTTTGTTTTTTCGATAACTCATCCCATTCCTTAATTATCGATAAAAAATCGAAAATTCGTTTACGTTTTTTAGGTTTTTCGAGCATAACTTCTACACCGTTTTAGCTAGAGACTTCAAATTTGTATATTTAGATAGATATTATGGATACGCAGATTATGTAATTTTCAGATTTTGGATGCCACGCCCCCTTCGCCCCCAATTTGAAAAAAACGTATTTCAACTACTAGAGACTTGAGATTTGGCAAACGGACAAATTTGAATGCTATTAATATATTCTGAAAGTTTCATAAAGATAGTCCATCTAGAAATGGAGTTATAAGCGTTCAAAGTACAGCCCATCCCACCCCCAAACGTCGGCAGCAATTGCGCGGTTAGCAGAGGGAAGAAGAAGAATATCTTTTTTTCGGCAGGGTTCAGGGTATCTCGTAGTCGAGCCGTCTCGACTAGAGCCTTCTTACTTGTTAAGCTACAAATTAAGTTTTTAAACTAAATTAAACTAAGCTTTCTTTTTTTATTATTGGCATATTTATGTTGCTTCTATTCTCTATCTTTTTCTTCTAGAATGAAAATATATTTATGATATGAAATAACATAAATTATAATTTAAGTATATTTATTTAGTTTTTATAATGCTAAACTTAACTTTAGATTGCCGTCAATATGCAGCACATCATACTAAGTGAATTCAAACACAATAGGAAAACGCCAAGAATATAAAAGTCAAATGTAATTATGGGCAGACTGAGTGTAAGAGAGACAGGGAAAGAGAGAGAGAGAGCGAGAGTGAGAGTGAATGTTAACCCACAGTTAACATCTGGGCGCAATTTTTATTATTGTAGTGCACGCGAGATGAGAGGCAAAGGCTTTTGTTGTTGTTCTTGTTCTTGTTGGCTTTTATACTGACTGGAATACAATTCATGGCATGCTGATGGAGCAGGGCAATGCTCATTAGGGAAAGCCACAAGAGACTGCTTTTTACATAAGGACACACCTTGTGTGCGTGTGTGTGTGTGTGTGTGTGTGTGTGTGTGTGTGTGTGTGTGTGTGAGTGTGTACTGAAAACAAGGTCAACTCTTATGGCATTGTCATATGATTTTTAATTAATTTAAAGAACAACAGCGCTAAAGCATGAACTCACATGGCCAACATAATCAAATTGTAACACAAATGAGCAGCCAAAATAGCGGGAAACAAAACATGACTCGCTCTCTCCTCACTCACTCCCCCGCACTCACTCACTCAAACTCTCTCGCTCTCTCTCTCTGATTTTGTCACCAGCATTGAGTGGCTTTATTTTTTGTTCTTCTTTCACTTCTTTCTTTTTGAGTGCATTTGCAAGGTTGATTCTACACACGATGACGTCATACGGTCGACACGCAGCCATTGTTGCTAATTATAATTGAATTAATGTTTAGCCATTTGTGAACTGTTCAGGTGTTCAGCTATTGGCCAATACCAGGAAAACCGTCAGTCTAGCTGCTCGCTGGCCCTTTATTAATGGGCGAGCCGGTAAATTAAACGATTTGTCTGCTCTTTTCAATGCCATTTTGACAAATGTGAACGTGAGTTCGTTTTGTGGCCTAATTTTTGGCACTCGGAACCAGTAGCCCCAAAAACTGAGTCAAGGTGAGCGATGACGCTGTTTGGACATAACACAAAAAGCAGACTATGCTAAATATTACTCTAAAGTATGCAACAAGAGAGTCGCAAATACCGGAAAGTATTTAAATGGTTTCAAAGGGTCAAGAAATGGCGAACTGAAAGTAAAGTAACTAAGTTAAGAAAGTTAATTTATTTAATAATTTTTTATATTTTTTTAAACTTTTTTTTTTTTATTACTAAATTATCTATTTTTATTTAAAAAATTATTTTTCTTATTTAATTATTTATTTATAATTAAATATTAATTAATCATGTTATATGATTTTATCTTTCAACTGAAAGCAAAAGCCTCGAAAATGACAAGCATGAAAAATAAATATTTTTGCTTTTCTCTCATTAACAAGATATAGAAAGTCATATTTAAATAGGGGAGAGCAGAAAAGGCAAACTGCAAAAGGCAAACAATTATTGCAGATTTATTTTTCTTTTGAGCAACACGTTTATAAGAAACTTTTAGATATGAAAACTTGACTTTATTAGGTTTCCTTTTACTATTAGTTGGGAATATTTGTAATGTATCAAAGATATGCAAAGATATACAAAAAATAATTACAATTTATCAATAGTCTTGTTAAGATAGTAGATCTGAATGATATATATGATATATTTAAACAAAATAAATACAAAATATTTATCATATTTAGCAAACAAAGTAACAATGCTCAAAGCAAGTATAGCATATACCATAAATAGACACAGCAAATACTTAAATCGTATATGAATATATCATAAGAACTAAAAGTTCTATATTGTCAAGCTACTTGACTTGATGTTTGCAACAAAATTTAGCAATATTCAATCAAAATAATACAAAAAGTCAACTTAGCACGCAATGTGGTCAAAAGGTTGCTCAAATAGAAATATTGGTTTTCTGGCTGACTCATGACTGCCAAAACAGCAAACAGATGTTAACAATTAATTATTAAACAACTAAAATGAACAGCAAAGACGACATTGAAATGTTTGACCGTCAAAAGAAGTAAAGAAAAATTTTATAAAAATAAAATTATATTCATTATAATTTTATTTTTTTTTTTTTATTCACATACCCAATGTATTTGCCTTAAACACTTTATTCTTGAAGTTTATAAACCGATTGCTACGCAAATTAAGGGGCCATGGAAATATTGTAATATGGGGCGTATGCGCAACGTTTTAATTAAACTTTCCTCCGAACCGATTAAGCTTAACTTTATTTGCTGCACTTTTTCTTTATTATTTTTCTTTTATTTTTTTTTTGGTATTTTTTGTTGGTAGCCTTTTTCGCTCATGCACAAAATGTTAATTAAAACGACGCTGAAACACGATACAAAATGCCAATTGCCACAACAGTTTTCAAGCAGCTGCAGGAGCCATGCAACAGCAATGCGACAGGCGAACGAATGGCGGCCATGTGATTGCTTTCACTGAACTACAACAAAAACAACAACAACAACAAGAGCAGCAGCAGCAGCAGAGACTGAAGCAGAACAGCAGCAGCAGAGTAGTAGTAGAAGCAGCAGTCGTTTACGCTGCACACTGCACGACCACTGCAAACCGAAAGCGAAATGAGTGAACGAAGATAGCCGAAGAAGTGAGAGACTGTGAGAGAGACAGTAAGAACAGTAATGCACTCAAAAGCCAAGCACATGTTAAACTGTACTCAATATGCGGCCTCTGTCTCTCCTGTGCTTGAGTGAACTCTGTTGAGTCCTTTTTTTTTTTGCCGAGTTATTTTACGAAATGAGACATACAACCTAGAGCAGAGCTAGACTGGCCACAAAAACACTCAACAGCTGGGAACAGAACAGAAATCAGAAACAGAACTCAATGTTCGTTGAGTCCAGCTCTTGAGTGCTTTTTCTTGTATTTTTATTTGCAATTTATTTTGCTTTGCCACACAAATTTAGGAATAGCAAGAAATAAATACATATATGACTGGAATGGCTGACTAATTGACATAGGAAGAGTAGCTGAACTATAAAAATTCTATATTTAGACTCTATACTAAATACCTTTATATAAAAATTCAGAATATTCTTTTGAATATACGTATATAGATATATAAAGGAATATCTTTTTCAAAATCAGCAACCCACTCATAAAGAAGTCAATGTACGTATTACCCAGCCAGGCCGGAAAGCCAAATAAATAAATGCGAAAATCCACCGAGGGCAGATTGTCAAGACTTTGGGTGTCCAGCAGCCACATTGTGGGTCACACCTGTCCATGATGACTAATGAATACGAGGCAAAAGCAGAGTGCACAAACAAATTGATGCATGGCCAGAGCATTAAAATTATGGATAACAAAAAGGGGTAAAGGTCACTGTGCTCGGTTGCCAGAAAGCTGTAAGCTAGACTTTTAGAGAATGCGGAAGATGCTCGGGTTAAAAGGTTGAAGGTGTTTGCGAGTAGTAAGAAGAGAAGTAAGACAAGCAAAGCTCTTAATATGTAAACAAAATGAGAATGAATGAATCAGGAAGTAGAGAGCTAAAAAATAAGAAAAAAAAAATAATAATAAAATGAGACTATCAGTAGAAAGGAAAATAATTAAAAGTGCCTTGTACTAACTGCTTAGACTCGAACTAAGAGTAAATGTTGAAAAATGTTTAGCTAAGAGAAAATAATATTAAAATTAAATATATTAAAGTAATTTAATTAGCATGCTTAGAAACTATGTTCATTCTTATATTTATTGATCTTAAAGTAGTTTTAGATGAACGAACAAACCGAGACTAGCTAATATGACTCTCATCACTAAGTAAACGAACAACATGCGATAGATATAGCGATAGTATCGAGCAGAGATAACTCACCTAGAACTCAACAGTCGCTCAGCCTCAGCGGCTGTCATGGCATCTGGCAAGCTATCATCGCGAGGCATTGCAGCTGTCGTGGCAGGAGTCGGGGCAGGAGCTGGAACGGTAACAGCTGCAGCTGCTGGTGCTGGAGCTGTTTCTGGTGCCGGTGTTATATGCACCTTAATCATTTCATCAATGGCAACATTACCACTATTCATGTGCTGTAGCATGTCCTCTTCATCCTCGCCAGCACTGGTGTCCGCATACTCTAGATCTTGTAGCTCAAGTGCTGGCGCACAGCGTTCGGGTAAAACTGGTGCCTGCTCCTCCTCCTCCTCCTCCAACTCCTCCTGCTCTTGCTCGTTTAGCATATCCACATATTCAACAGCCAATTGCTCATCCTCTTCATCCTCGAGATTGAGTTCCTCCTCATGTGGATCAATGGAGGCTATGGGCGCTATACCCTTGACTGGTGACATTTGGGGAGTGGTTTTAGTGCTGCATGTTTCATCATTTCCTCCACCATTTTGCTCACATTGTTGCTGGCCGCTACTCCGCCTGATGGGCGAGACCACGCCCACTGGTGGTGAATTAAATGCACCGCGATGCAACGGCGATCCATCCACACTCGTGGTGGGCGACTGCAATAGAACTCGCGCAGGTGTTGTCAGCGGCGGCTCCTGCTGCTCCGGCACAATAATCGCATAAACTGTGCTCGACTCCTGCACAAATCCGTTGGCGCCATGGAATTTGCGCTGCATATCGCTCACCTTAGCCGTCACATACAGATCCGCCTCGGAGCTAAATACCTCACGCGATTCACTGCCATCGGGATTGAGGCGATAGCCAACGTCCACATAGTTCAGACTATGTGGCTGCTCCTGGCTGCCATCGCCTGGTGACTGCAGCTTTGCCTTGTTGCCATCTTTGCCCTCATCTAGATCACCAACCTCATCCTGACTAGCAGTCGAAATAATGCTAGGCGGTCGCTGACCTAATCCTGCTGCTGGCATATTTACGGTAATGCTGCTACGCTTGTTGGCCACACGCTGTGGAGATCCGTTAACCGAATTGGAGCTGGAATATTGTTGATGTTGCGACTTCTGCTGAACTGTTGGTTCATCCACAGATTTTTGACCTGCAATGCGAAGGAATAGGTTTCAAAATTAATTCAAATTAAGCTGATGAATTTGAAATTTAAATAGTATTATTATACATATATGATGATTCTTAGACCCAAACGAAGTACTCTTTAGAAAGCAATGATGATCTAACTCTCTTAAGACAACTCTTCGCTCATCTGTCTTCCGGTTCTATATACATATGTTCATTTAACTAACAACCATTTTCGTTACTTTGTCATTATTATTATATATTATAGGTTCTCCTCCTTAGACCCAAAGGAAGTTATCTTTAAACTCTGATGACGCTTAAGACAGTTTAAGACAACTTTCTTCTCGTTTCTGTATATAGTAAAATATCAACATCAACATTTTTAGTTTAGTCATTATTATTATATAACTCCTCCTTAGGGGCTTTGGAAGAATACTTTATGAGGAAACATTGAGCTCTGTTTGCTGATCTATCCTTACATTTCTGTATATAGTAAACCGAACTTTGTGAATCTAATGAGCTGAACCGCTTAAGATAACTCTCTTCTCTCATCTATCCTCCCACATTTCCGTACAATACATTTCTCAATATGTCATTATTATTATATATTATAGAACTTCTTTAGATCCAAAGCAAAAATCTTTGATAAATTAATTCTCTCCTCTCCAAAGCAAAAATCTTTGATAAGGGAATTCTCTCCTCTCCTCTCATTCAATTCAATTCTCTTCTCTCATCTATTCTCCCACATTTGCGTATATAGTAAAAAATCCAATACATTTCTCAATTTATCATTATTTTTATATATTATAAAACTTCCTTAGACCTAAAGCTGACCCGCTTAAGACAACTCTCTGCTCTCATCTATCCACCCAAACATTTCCAACACATTTCATTTAACACACTAAGAAGTTTATTGTTCATCCAACACTAATAAACAAATTAAAAAACTTAAGACTTGAATTTTTCACTCGACAACAAATTGGCCAAATCATTTTGCATATTGAGCAGCATGAAGATTCGCTCCTTTTGTGGATCTGTTGCAGCTGGAGCAACCTTCAGATCGGCATCCGTTTGCCTATGGCGTGCATAGAAATCACGATATCGTGTTAGTTCCAGTTCTAGATAATCATCCGTCTCTTTCTTTTGCTGGCCATGCAATTCATTCTTGATCGCTTCCAACAGATATTTCATATCCGTGCGCGCCTGCTCATCGATGGGCCAGTGCTGCCGTTGACCAGTGTGACCAGTGTGACCAGTGTGACCCGTGTGACCAATGTGACCACTCGCCGTGGTATCGGCACAGGCCTGTTGAGTCTTCTCCTTCAGGACCTTCGATTTGGCCAAATGGCGTGGCACCAGTTTCGGTCTCAATTTGCAGGTGACTTTGTGTGCGGGCTTTAGCAGCAACTTTCGCAATGCGGTGCCGCCGACCGAGCGTGAGCAACACTGACCCGATTTGTTTCCTTGTCCGCAACAGTTGCCTCCTGGTGATGGTGGCCTTGCCATCATTGCCTGTTGTTGCATCATAGACGAGACATTCTGCCAAGCTGCCGGATTAGTCACTATTGCCGAACAGCATGCACCATTATCTTCCTTGGCGTCAAAGTCAACCCAACCCAATTTAGCACCGGGCACTTCACTAAACACACCTGTCAAACGCTTCTTATGCAAACATACGCTCAGGTGACTCATGTACACGTGCCGCAAGTGCAATTCCTCAATTGTTGTGTTATTCATGTTGATGATTTTCTTGTACCAATGCGAGGCCAGCTGATACTCTGTCGACTTGATACAAAACGATTCTTCAGGCTTGGGAGTTACGCTCAACATCAGATGAAAATCGTTTCTCAGCATTTCGTCCATTCCAAGTATATCGTCATCGCTATCCTGATCATAGAATCCTGTTTGATTAGGTTTCCTTATACTAGTTTCGCTAGGCCTCTCAGGTGTGACTTCAGATCGTCTTTGACGATCAGAGTTTTTCGATTTCTTCGATTTATCGTCACTCGCACCTCCTGCATGGAAATCTCCCATTTCGAAGAAGAGCTTCTCTCCTTAAGATCAGTTGTTCAATGGAACAAAATCACTTTGGGCACTGTGCGTAGCGTCTTTTATCTTTGTTGTTTAATTTTGAATGAAAAATTCCAAAAGTCCTGTCAATTATTTTTAAATGTGTTGATGACAATAAATTCTTAGAGTATTAAAAAGCGAATAACAAGGACTCATTAACTAGTTTCTAGAATTTATAATGTTTTTTTTTTTTTCTTCTTTTATATTTGTCATTCTAATCTAATTTATTACATTGATGCTCGCCGCCAATGGAAATAACCCTGCTCCACAAAGAATCCCAAAATGCTGAATAATATTCCAATAAGCCATAAGAAAAATGCTCCTTGCAGAATATCCAATGTGAGAACTACACGTTTTTTACGCCATTCCACAGTATCGGCGGCAGCTTCTTCTGCATCTAGATCCGTCTGTTCGTACAGTTCCTCGAAAAACTCTTCAGATTCAGAAGTTCGACTCCTTTGAAGTACATCCATACGCAGCCAATACTCATAGAAACCGTGCTCATGAAAAGCACTGATCAAATTCTGAAACTTATAGCGAAACGGTGAGCCCAACGGCAGTATGTAGGTGCCTGGCAAAGATCTTAGATACTGTTTCACAATATGATAGGTGGGACGTCCCACCTCGGAGTTGTAGGTGAGTGCCAGGAATTCTTTGGCCTTATCGAGACGCATGATGAAGGCTGCCTTCTTGTTTCGCCGGCTGACTGGAAGCTCAAAGAAGTGATCGGTATCTTTAAGGGGATGCGCACGATGACTTCTGGTCAGCAGATTGAAATGTTCTGTCGATAGGGATTGGCGCACAGCGTCAAACATTGTTATTACTCCGTGTACTCTCAGGCCAAGTGGCCTCAACTGGTCCAGCGTATCTACCTCCGTCTCGAAACTGGGCTGAACGAAGCTGCTCTCCAGTTTACCAAAGAATATCGTCGTCAGCACATAGCTGAATAGAATCCATCCCATGAGAAACATTCGTAGCGAACTAATTCTCGAAAAACGATCCACGGGTTGACCCAAAAGAGTCTTGAAGAGCACTTCACAAGCATCGTACCAATGACAAGCGGTCTTCCTAAAGATTTTCCGTAATAGGTGATGTAAGACGGTTAACAGCACAAGAGCAATCAGAAAGTTGGCCAACAACAAGTGCCAAACAGCTCTCCGAAAGGCAGTCACAAAAATTAGATACTCTGGCTGCATTCCTGCTGCGGGAACCGTTAAGCAGAGAACGATACGATTATACGGATATAAATGCTCAACGTACGGCGATATGCATTCTAGCACGAATCGCATGTTCATTCCGATGTGAGTCTTCTCATTCATTATATCCTGCACGGCACCAGTGAAACTTCCATTGGGCAGACAACGTCCATATGCTTCATTATCACTAGGCAAAATATATCGAGCTGTGGCATTCAGTTTCATGGCTAGAAGGCGTGCAGCACTCCCATCAATAGCCTCGTAACCATTGCTCTCGACTGGCTCCAAAGGCAGTGCCCGCAATGGATTACGAAACATCGAAAATCGGAGTTCAAATCCTCGTAAATTTCTCAACTTATCGACGTAGTAGATATTAGTGGAGGACATCAGTTTTGTTAGCTGCAAACCCTCTTCTCCAAATGGCTGGAAATCGTAGATAGTCTCTGTTCCAGTTATGGCTAGGGCAAAGAGA
The DNA here is from genome assembly GCA_035047405.1 of Drosophila stalkeri. Taxonomy (NCBI): domain Eukaryota; kingdom Metazoa; phylum Arthropoda; class Insecta; order Diptera; family Drosophilidae; genus Drosophila; species Drosophila stalkeri. The sequence goes on along the minus strand of JAWNPR010000041.1, from coordinate 16,038,477 downwards.
AACTGCTTACGCCAACAGCCTTTAAACAATTCCCTCAGCTGTTCCTCACTCGCTTCAGGCCAGACGAAGAGATATTTATGGAAATGTCGGCGTTGCTGTCGAGGATTCAACATGTCCAGGATACGACGTACCATGGGCTGACCTCCATCGCCAGCAGGAATCAAGAATATATTCATGCTGTTTGTCTCACGATTTGGTTCGCTTTCATGCACCTCCAAACTTCTCATGCAGCTAGGCAACTGAGTTCCAACACAAAGATGCAGATCCTGCTCCAACTCCAGATACGAGATAGAATTAACACCAATGCAGCTCACGCAGCGATAGATGTAGGTAATTTGAGCTTGTTCCCTTGTGGCAATGCGACAACTAATCTCTGTTAGATTCTGTGCAGCAATCGCTGTGCTGCCCAAAAAAATACCAAACAGAATCCACATTTTAGCTGTAGCGCTTGACCAACAGTTCCTGTGCAGCTCCAAAAGGATTCTGAACGCATAGCCACTAAATTTATGTTATTTAAACATGCGTGTTGTTTCAATTAAGAAACAATAAAAACAAGTCTACAGTAAGACTAATTGAAATGGAACTGACCCACGAGTAGCAGTGTTGCCAAATAAGCTTTTTTTTCTCGTCAAATTTGGCTTTTTTGAAAATCCAATTGCGGGAATTTTATTTTTTTAATATATTGTTTTTTTTTTCGTTTTTTTGTTTACTGCCCAATTTAACATTTTTTGTAAGTAAATGAAGCAAACAACTTCCGCTTTTTTACACAAAATTTCAGTTTTTTTTTTTAAGTATGTTCCACTAAAAATAGCTTTTTTTAGCTCAACAAAAATTCGTAACACTGGCGTGAAGTTATTCTGAAATCCTTATCCTACGCAAGATATTTCCCATGTATGTCCCGTTTTTAGTACAAATACAAACTAAATACATAAATATGTATAGCCTAGGGGAATACAACAACTATAATATGGTTTAACAAGGCCCTCTTAATCAACAATAGAACACAACTCCCAAGGGTCATAGAAGCAGAAATTTATATAAAATAAATAAAATACTTGGATTACTTAATTAGATAAGGTTTTCCTCTTACTAACCTCGACAGTTTTCAAATAATTTTCGTATGCTTAGACACATTTTAATTAACACTTATTTTTAGTTCACATTAGCTTGGACATTGTTCAGCACTAGAAGAAAGAATATTAAAGAATATTACTCTCAATATCAATCCCTGTTCTATGATGTAACCCAACAGCCTTAATCAACACACATCCTAGCGTATACTTAACGCCAATTAGGTATTAGCCATGTCTCAATTAAACAATCATGAATACTTAATGAGGGAGTGAGCAAAATGTGTATAGCAAGGGCGAATGCGTGCCAATGAGTAGATGGGAGAGGTCGCCTTTGAATGCACATAGGCAGCCAGAGTAAATGCATTTCCCCGTTCAAGTAAATAAACTTGATAAACAATTACGAAAAGATAAACAAATACATAAACACAAGAGCGAAGGTCAACTGAGAGCTGTGAACACAGTCGCTTCCATTTGAATTTAATGATGCAAAACTCGAAACGAAAAATGTGCTCAAAATCAACAAAACATAAATAAATAATTTTGCAGAAAGCATGATAAAAATATATACATATACATATCTATTTAAATATATATGTGTATATATAAAGAAAACAACATGTTTTCCATTGAAAAATTCAAAGTTGATCCATTAAAAATTGTGAATAAATTGTTTTAATCTTTGACTATAATACTCGCTTAAAAAATTAGCGGAGTATATGGGTTTTTTTTGGAACTTATATTGATTTTTTGAGAGTTACTAAAATTTACAGCATGAGCGAGTATTTGACAGTCGTTGTCGCTCGATTGCAACATTCCTACTTCTTTTTTTGTTTTCTGTCACCAGACAAATTTAGAATGAATTTCTAAAATTGTTAGCATCGAAAATCGCCTTCGTTGTTGTTGTTGTATGTTTTATTTTGAGAGCTTGTTGCCATGTTGCAATAATGCCAAAAAGCTACAAACAACTAAATGCGTTACACAAATATTTTTCAAAGAGCCCTTGCGACAATTTCTATAAAGACACTTAGAAAAGCCTAGCGAAATAATGAGAGAAAAAAAAAAAAAAATAAATAAATAAAAAAAATTTTTTAAAATAAATAAATAAAAAATCCAACTAAATTCAATTTAAAAAGTCAGCCAAAAATTCCATTTCAAATACTATAATTTTTAAGCAACCTTCATGTAATCAAAGTAATTAATCTTTGCTCATATCTTTTACACTTTCAACTAGAACACATAGAAACGAAATCAACGCATAATGTGAAACCTTCATACAATTAGAAAATCAAACAAATATCGAACATCTCAAGTAATATTCAATCACGCTTCAAACACATGTCCATGATAATGCTAGTGATTAATCGTAAATCTTTTATTATATTTTTGTTCATACTGCCAAATCATTTGAAAACGCACAACACAATTGATTTCATTTTTACACTATATTTTGTCTATGGATTTCAACGTTTTTCTTTTCACAAATTTATCTTTTACAATTTTTTTTTTTTTTTAACTAAATGTATTTGGTGTTTGGGCAATTGAAATGCGAACGTAGCATCAAATTATTTAGAATTCTTGATGCTTTATCAATGGAAACGCCACCGAAACGCGACATTAACTGAAATGATCAAGCGCAAAATTTTGTAAGATTGAAAGAATTTTTTTTTTTTTTTTTTTTTTTTTTGTTCTTTTGATCGGCTACAGTTGCAAATGAGCAACAAATGCGAACTCTCTCTCCCTCTCTAGCACACACTGCTGCTCGCTCTCTTTTTGTCTCTCTCTCTCTCTCTCTCTCTTTCTCTTTCTTGCTCTCTGTTCGCACTTTTTGGCAAGCTGCCCACTGCTGGGGGGATTCGCAGACAGCCAGCAGCCAGACAGCCCAAAAAGTTTCATATCACAGGGTGTGATCCATGGCATACAGGGTGTCGCAGGTGAGATTCTTTTCTTTTTTTTTGAGAATTGATTTTTGATCATTGGCAAAAGAGAGAGAGAGAGAGAGAGAGAGAGAGAGAGAGAGAGAGAGAGACAGACTTGCCAGGAATTAAATAATATATTTTCAATTTTTAACTATATATAAATGGAATTAACCACAGGAAATTACTGCTTGGGTGGGCTAGCAACTCAAAAGCAAAATATGTCCCAACAACGAAGCCAAGTGGCTGTCAAAAATCCACGCGATTTGAGGTCATTAACCTCAAGAGATATACATTAAATAATAACACAAAATGTGCTTAGCTGACTAGCAGATGCTTTATAATATAGTTGCAAAAGTCCTAAATCTAATATATATATATATATTTATATAAAATTGTGCCGGGTGTTCAGTGATAAAAATAAATTCATAAATTCAAATGCAAAAAATTAAAAAAAAAAAAGTTTTACTATAAGAGCAGCTAGCGCCATCTAGCGGCAATTCAGTGCACTAACAAAAGCTTTGCTTTGGTTGTTGTACCTGCTAATGTCACTCTTCATTTCATTGGTTTGTGTCCAAGCTAAAACAAACTTGATGCACCCTGTTTAGCAACTGCTGCTGCTGCTGCAGCATTCCAGCTTAATCTCTGTGGACAAATAGAGACAAAAACCAAGAGCCAGACAAACTCTCTCAAAAAATGTCAATAAAACATATATATGAATGGATTAACCAAAAAAAAACAAGGCACATCTGTCTTTGCATTTGACGTTGATGCTTTGTCTCTTTAATTATATATATATAAATATAAATATAAATATATGTGCATAGTGAACACATAAAAGTGAAGCAAAGCTGTCAAACGTTTTGGCACACACAATATAAATTTTCAAAGAGAAATATAGACGACTAGAGGATTTGCGTTGCTATCTCTGTTCCCTCTGCTCTCCCCGTAACCCATCCCATGCCATGCCTGACTGCTGCTCAAGTCAAGTCCCCTTCATTTTATTTTATTTTATTTATACACTCATGCCCCATTCTGTGTGGGGTTCCCCGCCTCTTGTTCACCTAGCGGAATTCAGTTCCCTTTCATGTGCGGCGCCTGCTGCTGCTTTCTATGCGAATTCTATGCCTAAACTGTCAAGGCATATGCAATTCTAATAAGTATATAATATAATTAAGAGCTAAAGCTGTTTGAAAATGTATTTTTTTTTTAGTTTATAAGTTCCTTTTTATACTAAAATCAAAATATTTAGCTATATGTGAACATTAAATGAAGATTAAGACAGGTTGGCTTGTCAGAAATCTAATAAGAATCTGATTTGAAATGAAAAACATTCAGCTTTCAATTGGAGAAGTTCTTGTAAGTAGATCAAAATTAAATATTATATACAGAAACATAATGGGAAAACAGGTTATAATATATATATGTAACAAGCAGCAAAAGGCGTGGCAGGTTATATAAAGTATATATAAGAGCTTGATCAGGGTGGGGAGCTAGGTCGATTTAGATCTGTCTTAAGATCTTTATATATGTCCGTATGCAGTTCATGTTTTTAATAATAAATAATATCCTCATTAAACTTAGAATGTGATTTAGCTCTTATTTAGATCTAAATATAATTTAGATCTTATTTAGTTATAAATGTGATTTAGCTCTTATTTAGTTCTAAATGTGGTTTAGCTTTTATTTAGTTCTAAATGGGATTTAGCTCTTATTTAGTTATAAATGTGATTTAGCTCTTATTTAGTTCTAAATGTGATTTAGCTTTTATTTAATTCTAAATGTGATTTAGCTCTTATTTAGTTCTATATAAAAGCTAAATCACATTCTAGGTTCAATTGAGGCAATATTTAGACATAGATAGCATATCTAGTTTAAATCTTGACTCAATTGAAGCTAGAATGTGATTTATAATAATTCTAATAAGAATCTGATTTGAAACGAAACTTATTAAGCCTGCATAAGTTCTCATAAATACTAAATACCAAAACATATCAAATTTGGCATGTTTCTTAAATCACATTCCAGGTTAAATCGAGTCTAGATTAAGACAGAGTATGTTGCCCTACGTCAATTGCAATTCTGATAATGTTGTGGCCTGACGTTGCTTTGTCTTCAACAACAACAACAATGTGATCAATAATCAAGGTAAAGCCACGCCCACCCAGCGTCGAGCACTTGAAGAATTATGAATTAAAATTTGTTGCAGGCCTGAGTGCACTTCATTTGATTTCGCTTTCCTATAAACAGCTGCGCAGATAGGCAACGCCTCGCATCCAGTGGGAATTATCAGAAACGACTCTAAGCAGTGCTGGCAATCTAGCCATTTTATAGACAGTTCTAGCTTCTTCTCTTCTTAACTCGTCAAACTCTAATGCAAGCAAAGCCCGTTACGCAGCTCTAAATGCTGTAATCTATCTAGAATTAATTCAATGGGAACGAAACGGGAGAGGCAAAAAAAAAAAAAAAAAAATTCTGCGTCTCAGTCGATTGCTGGACATATCAAGAGAATCCCAACAAAATCCGCCAACTCCACAAAGAGGAGGAAGAGAGAGAGAGAGAGATACAGATGGTCGACAGCAGATTGCTGCAGTGCATTGCAAACTGAAGACGAGGAAGAGATGAAGCTTGGAATGCTGCTGCTGCTGCTGCTGCTGCCTCGAGCCGTGGGGGCTGCATTTGATATGCCTGCTGTGTTTGACCCATATTGGAATGCGCCTCGGCCGCTGCCTCTACCTCTACCTCTGCAGTCAAACAGGGCAGAGCAGGGCAGATCAGGGAGCAGGCGCTGCACAAGGGGCAGCCGATTGCAGTCACGAATTGTGTGCAGTTTAAAAAGAATGTTACAATAAATGCTCGGCCGGCTCGGCTCGGTAAGGGCAGCAAATGGGCGACGACCAATGTGCGCAGCACAAAACTAACGTCGTCTCCTTCTCTATCCCTCTCTCTCTCTCTCTCTCTCTCTATAGTCTATACCTAGGCACAGGGGCTCACAGCACACACATCAATTGAGGTGCTTGAACTTAGGAGCTAGAACTAGGAAGCGACAGCATAATCGACTGCATAATGCTCGTTGAAGAGCCACAGGCAGCTTAGCTTTAGCAGACAAAATGTATTTCAATTTGTGGACATATCTTTAGACCAGTTCAACAATAAGTCTTAGCTCTAAAGATAAGGAATTTCCTATATGTATAATTTATGGGCATATGTATAGAGTAGTTCCTAAATTTCCTAAATTCCTAGAAATCGTACATACATTATTATATATATAATTTATAAACATGTGTGAGCAACGTGGAAAGCAAGGCTCCATAGATAAGACTTATCCAAACATATATCATTATATATTATATATATATATATATATATATAAATACATATATCATAACATATATGGGCACATATCTAGATCAACTCAATTATCAGTCACTTGCAAAGCTGTGTGGTTTTAGCTATATTGCTAGGATTTGCAATGTTCCATAGAACATCATTTTATATTGTACCATAGAGAAGACTTGCCAGAGGAAATCGGTGCAAGTAAGCCAAGTGTTAACTGTAAATGAATAACTATGAAAGATATAGCTTATATATACATATAAACAGCTTCGATAAATTTTTATAAATACTAAATAAAGAAACAGATCAAATTTATTTGTAATTTAAAACACATTCTAGTTTCAATCGAGTCAAGATTGTTCTGAAGTGTAAACTAGCCAGAAGAAATCAGGGCAAGTAAGACAATTGTAAATTGCAAATGAATAAGTATGATAGATATAATGTATTGTATATACATATATACCTATAGAACCTTGATATATCCAATGCGCATTTATATATGTCTATAAATCCTTGATATAAGCCCATAGACCCTTCATATATACTTATAGACTGATATATATCTATAAACCCTTTAATGTTTTACATATACACAATATATATATATATTCCAAATATTAAGTCTATGGAATCTAGCTTTGATCAGCTATAAATGAATGAATTCCTGAGCAATCTGGACAGACATTGCACAAAAATGATCATTAAAACTTCGTTTCCGTAAGTAATATTATAAAATAACTGTAAATAATTTCCAGCCTACCTTCGTTCTCGCTGCGTCGTCGTCGTCTTGGCACACTATTATATTTATTCAAATAATGCTGCTCGTTGTTATCCGACTTCTCTGTGGATTCATTTTCTTGCTTCTCGTCCTCTGTGTAAACGGGTGACGATGGACCCGACGATGCGCTGACCTGTTCGGACGAGGCCGATATTGCCGAATTGGTGCTGCCGCTGAGTCCATTGCTGTTGCCTGTATAAGGTGCTCCACTGACTGGTGCATCGATAGATCCTCGCTTGGCTGCCTGCAGATGAACGCTGTGCGCGCTCATTGAGCTGGTGGGCGAGGCGCAGGATGAGGGCGTGGAGCAAGTGATTGGCACTGCATCCTCAATAAGATCTATGGATTTTTTACGTGGCTTCTCAGGTGGCACAGGTGCACTTTGATGCTGCTGCTGCTGCTGCTGTTGCTGTTGCTGTTGCTGTTGCTGCTGCTGCTCCTGCTGCAACAGTGCCGAGCGTTGCATGGCCGCCGTGACAGCTGCCGATTTGGCTGGTGGTGGCGGAGGCGCTGCTTCGGCGGCGCATTTGGTAGTTGCTGCATTGTATTTAACGGGACTAACATTCTTTGGCTTTACAGCTGGAATGGGCGGCAAGGGGGGCGACTTAACGGGGCTACCAATTTTGCCGCTGCGCGGCTTAATCTCGGGTGGAATTGAGGACGGCGGCTGTGTGGCAACGGTTGTAGCTCCCGCAACCACAATCGCATGCTGCCGCAGCTCTGGACTCGCCTTTGGTGTCCGTTCCACATCCATAATTAAACCCGTGCCGGGCACCGTGCGTATTATATCGCAACGATTGAGATCGCTGTGCGTGCGCGTTGTCTTTGTCTTGGTGAAATGTGAGGTCCACTTCTTTTGCTTCTCGATGAGCTCTCTTGAATTGAATTTGCGCTCGGGCTTCTCTGGTTTATCAGCGCCTCCGCCGCCCACACCACTGGCAAAGAGGGCACTGACCGAGCCAGCCGATGGCGGCGTCACAGCCACTGAGTTCAACTCCTCCGACTTCAGTCGTCCGAGATTATGTTGCGGATATTTGGCAATTGGCGTCGGATCCACAATAAATTTACTATTACTCAAGCGATCCGCACAGTTTTGCGAAATATTGTTGCTCTGATTGAGACTGGCGCCAGATGGGAATGGAATGCGTCGCTTCGGTGGCGACTGTGAACGATCCGAGGAGCGTGAGGAGGAGCGATCAGAGCCTTCATATAGATTATCCTCACGTGAATTGCTGCGCATGAGGCGTGTGCTCACATTTGTATTGGACTCCACGCCCAGCTTTTCGAAGAGTGCACGAGCATTGTTGAATCTGGCCGAGTGGGATTCGGAGCGCACATTTGTTGTTGAATTAGCTGCTGCTGCTGCGGCGGCGGCTGCTGCGTGAGCCGCTGCAACGGCGCTCAGCTGTTCAACAGGCTGAATTTCAATTGGTTTCCGTTGGAATATGTTGGCAATCTGAGAGACTTTCCCAACGGGAGCGGGCGCATGCTGCATGGGCTTCTCCATAGTGGATCTAAAATGAGTAAAAAAAAAATTGAAAATTATATTACATTTCAATAAAGCTACGACTAATTATAGTAATTGAATTGAAATATTCTATATTGGATCTAAAATGTATAGTTCATACTTGGTCTAAAAGTAAAAAAATGAAAAATATATTTAAATTAAAAAGTTAAAAAAAAACGTGTCTCTATTGGATTTAAAAATATATATTTTTAAACAAAAATAATTATTATTGGTTTTAAAAAAATATACATATTCAAACAAAGTAATACTTATTGGATCTAAATGTGTACATATTGGAACTAAAAGAATCCCTATTGAATCTAAACAAAATTTTAAATGCTAAAGTAAACAAAAGTCAAACTTTTTGGATCTAAAAATGTGTATATTGAAACTAAAGTAATACATATAGGATATAAAAAAAAATACCTATTGGATATAAAAAAATTTAGATAGCAAAGACAATAAATAACTAGAAATATAGTTTTAGTTGTCATTATGACTAATTTCCAAAGTTCGTTAAAAAAATCGAATAAACAATAATATTGTCTATAGTGTATCTAAATTTAATAAATACTGAATTAAGATTACGTACAAATAGATCGAATAAATAATAAAATTGTCTATAGTGTATCTAAATTATCTATATTGAATCTAAAATTAATAAATAGTGAATTAAAATTCCATTACATATAGTTACTATTTATCTATAAAAAATTAAAAATAAATATTTACTTCATGTTTAAATTTCGGCTATGACTAATTGATTGATAACACAAAATAGTTTTGCCTCAAATGACAAAATTGTGAATTTTACCTGTGCCATTATTGCACCTTTACTTCAACTTTCGTTACACTTTTCACTTTCTGCTTTCAATATAATTTAATACTAAATTTATTGTTTTTCTTCTTCTTTTTTTTATTAACAAATGCAGTTTCTCTGGATGGGTCTGATCGACTGCTAAGCACTGCTTGTGAAAGTCTTTGGCAACGTTTACTAGCAAACTAAGTCCAAAATTGTTAAAGAGTGCTAAAAAGGCGTTGCCAGCCATAAAGGTCAGAGAGGAGAGAGAGTGAGAGAGGGAGAGCAAATTGAGAGTGACAGAGAGAGGTGAGTAAAGTGTGTGGCAGCAAAAGCAAATGTTTTTTTTTTTTTTTTGCATCGACATTGAAAGCTATTTGCTGTATTTTCTCTATTTATTTTTATTTTTTTTATTTTTGCCTCCACTGATAGGGTAAAGGTAATTGTTATCGGTACACCCGCTGTATGGGCATTAATTTATAGATGTGCCGAAGCGAGCCTTAGAGTACAGCGATTGCCGGAGTATGAGTAATCAGTCAAAATAAAAACAAAATGAGAAAATTGCAGACGGGCGTCGTCGACTGCCTAATACTTATTTGTATCGATATTGAGTTGGGTGGAGTTTAGTAGAAATCTCAAGAGCAAGTTTATCATAAATTCATACAAGCTTAAAGCTGTGGAGAATCTTAAGAATAAGTAACTCATGTACTTTGGCCGTTCTAGCTTGAAAATTGCTAAAGATATATACTCAATTTGCCACGCATCTTCGAGTTTAGAGTTTAGATATATATATATATATATAAATATATATTTGTCAAAAGTTCAAGTCTGTAGTAACTTAAATAAAATAGTATTAGTATATAGTGAGCGAGTCGAAAAAAAAAAAGAATTCTATATGATGAGTGTACAAAGAAATATATATCTTAAATAAAAAACTTCTCTAGCCATAAATAGCGACAACTGACAGACAGACATTCAAACAAACAACAATACTCTAATATACAAAGCCAATATATAATCTTTAAACTTTCTGAACGTGTACAAATATAAAAGTGCTCGATGAAAAGTGTGTTATCAAATTTGGATTTTCTATAAAATGCTGAATAATCGCATTATACAAGAGCATATAATTTAAACAAGCCTAGAGCACAATGTATAATGAATAATGAATAATGAATAATGAACAATGATGATTATATACACAACAAATTGAAGTCAGTTGTTTTTGACTTGTCTATTTGGTTTATGACAAAAATTATCAGAAAGTCAATAAGAGTGCAACAATAAGCGACAGAGAGAAGCAAACAAATGGCACAGATAGCGAACAGACAGACAGAGACAGACATAGACACACACACACAGACACACACACACACAATGCACAGCATTGTGCAGTAGTATATGAAAAGCAGACAAAAGTTGGGCCACATAACTTGTTACAATGCAAGAGAACAAAGAAATAAATATATAGACCAAAGAGACTGAGGCACGATTTTATCTAATCTGCAGCTAAAGTTGTTATGGCATTTGCGGCCATGAACAAGATAAAACTAAGCAGAGCTGAGATAAAAATAGTCAATGATCTGGCTAAACTAGTTAGTACAATGCAGGAGTGCGCGTGATAAGCGATATGCGCAAAGCTGACTGATAAATGTGCTGCGGTAGCTGCATTTCCAAATATCACGTATACGACGCGTATGCCACAAGGAAATGCAGTGAAACAAATAAAAATTAAACTAAATAATACCAAATATATATATATATATATAAATATGTATGTATATTAAATTACACATATATAATTTGTACTCAATCAATTGATATTGCAGCACAACAATTAACGAGCAAACACAACATTCAAACTATTAGGCAAACAAACAAACAAAATCAACTATTTGATCGTGTTTACATTTTGCGCCATAATAATTTGCATTCATATTAACACTAATAGCGCTGTCAAATATTTGCATAAATGTTAATTAGTGAGGAAAACGTTAAATTGCGCTCGTTAGATTCGACAATCTTGTTCAAGGATAGACTACAAAGAAAAACAGCAACAAAACTTCAAGGCAACACGTGCCGACGCCATCTCTCTGTCAGCAACAACAACAACAATAACAACAGCACACGATATGATATAATTGTGTCAAGAAAAAAAAAAAAAAGAAAACAGAAAAAAACAATGTCAACAATGAACAATAGCTGCCAGATTGACGATAGATTGCCACAGGTGTAGGAGCGAGCAGTTACCATAGAGATTGACTGCAATTAGTGAGCTAGCAAGAAGTTCAGCTCGAGTACTCTTGCCACAAATCAAAAGGCAAGAAGTTCGCACAAGTGAGGAAAACTCAACTCAAGTCAGATGATTGCGAGAGGAAAAACAAAACTGTCTAATGAAATTGCAAGTTTCCAGAGAGTCTATATAAATGAGTATATATCTAATTGGAATAAGTTCCAATAAATCATCAACTAGTCTATATCTATATCTAAATGTATATTTAACATAACATAATATATAAAGCTAAATATATATGTTTTTCTTTTATTATACATTTCACCTATAAGTATATAGTCTACTCTATACTCAATGTATATTTAATTAGAATTATATTCAATTGGATATCTTCGGCTAGTATACATAGCTATATACAAATCGTATCTTGTATAATTAAATAAGTACATATATAAGTTTTTATCACTCATATAAGCAAATATAAATTTGCATATACATATAAAAGTTATTATAACTTATATAATATATAAGTAAATATAAATTTCAGCTATCAATGTAGTCTGTACATAACCATTATTTTTTTTTTATTTATCTTTTATTATTTATTATCTTTTATTATAAATTGCAACTCTTAAAGTCGTCTGCTTTGGTATATATTTAATGTGATCCAATTGAAAATGCCCAACTAATATATCTACAATCAATTAAAATTCATAGTTTATTTATTTTTCTTATCTTTAATTATAAATTTGAACTTGCAAGCTATACTATATACTTTATATATATGTATATCTAATATTATCTATTTATTTCTTCTCTTTTATAATACATTTTTACTAACAAACTATACTTTGTATATATATCTGTCTTGTGATCCATATACAATTTATATTTATTTTCTTTTATTATAAATTTCAACTATCAAAGTAGTCTATATACTCATAGTATATATTTTAGATGATTTAATTGCAAGTCTCCAACTAACTCTAATCTGAATTCATATTTCACTTAAGAATTTAAATTTCTTTTCTTTTTTTTTTTTTTATTACATATTTCAACTATTCATAATTCCCAGGATTTCATCAGACTTCATTTGACTTTGGTCTATTGTTTTTTTTTTTTGTGTTTCTGATTGCATTCGAGTTACGAGATATCAGCACAAGACAATTATGTACACGCCGCTACCAACTCAAAAGAATTTTCGCGTAGGCAAGATACAACAGCAATAGCAACAGCAACAGCAACGGCAACAATAACAGCAAAACAATTCACAGAATTCACAATTCAAAAAGTGTTTTTTGATACACGACAAAGCCCCAGCAACAACAATTGCAATGGAATAAATATGTATGAGTATTCTAGAAGGGAGTATCCGACTAGCAATATACCCAAAGCCCTGAGCAGAGTCAGCTAAAGTTATTAAATTAACAATATTCCTAGATAATACTTTTAGATATAGTTAAAGTATTCATATACATAAGACAAAGTCTAGAGTCTAGACTGCACACAGTTACTTAGCCCTATTCAAAACTCTCTTAGTTCTAGGCACAATCAAGGCCAAGTCAAGTCAATTGCTTTAGCCCGATATGTACATTCTCTATATATCCCTTACACTCTTTTTACCAAACCATTCATCATACCCCAAAAATTCCCACATTCAATAGGTATAGCTAGTTACCTTTCGCGCTTGTCGACTGTTCTTGTTCGACAAATTATGCCAATTTAATGGTGGGAAAACGAGTTGGCAATTCTATGCAAGTGGGTTCTACTTTGTGGTTTTGGCCACAAGTTTGTCTGTTCGGCTCTAAAGTCAGGCCAGCCAGTGGATGAGGCCAACTTGCCAACTTGCCAATTGAAGTCATTAATCTCGAATGCCAGGCAGCTGCCAACGCAATATCATGAATATGACCGCAAATCACGAACGAATCAAAGGATGCGACACTTAATTGAAAGACTTGTTGCAATATAGAAGGCGTATAACAGAGATGCCACATGCTAGATAACGAAACTTATTTAACTGGAATTCTATCTATTAGCATAGTCAACTGTCAACTATTAACTGTCTACTACTGTGCCTGTCAACTGTCAAATGCATACAAATATGGCGTGTATGCAGTGTGAATTAGCTTTAATACAACAATTTTTTGCATTAATAATTTTATATAAAATAAAATTAGAGAAGCATCATCTCCCTATTACCTAAACAGTAGTAAACATTGAGACCCTTGCCGTCGCCAACAAAACTGATCTTATTGTTCAGTTTGTTGAATGCCACATCCCATAGATTCGTATTGCTGCCGCAATGAAAGGATAATGAGCTCTTTGTCGTCCGTATGTCCCACACCTTAATTGAGCCATCGAAGGCGCCACTAACGAAACGCATGCCATCGGACGAGGCGGCCACAGACATCACAAACGTATCGTGTGCCTCTAGACTCTCGAGTAGTCTGCCGCTGGGCAAATCAATTAACTTGATCGTTTTATCATCGCAGGCAGCCAATGCATATTGCATGCTATAATAGACTAATCTGCGCAGTGGCTTACTATAGTTACAACGCCGTAGCACTTGCCCCGTACAGCCATCGAGAAGCGTGAAATTACCGGCGTAGTCGGTGGCGCCTACCAAACGCTGATCCCCGCTGATGGCCAGACTCAACACATTCTCACAGCGCTCCGTATCATAGCTATACTGAAGTTTACCCAACGTAGTGTCGTACTTGTATATATGTCCGCTTCCCGAGCCCGCATACACACATTCCGGATTTGGACTAAAAGCCGTTGACCAGATATTACTAACGTGACAGTGACTGATCCGGGGTAAGCGTATTCCTCCCTTCACATTTACCAACATCAAATTACCATCCATAGATACCGCAGAGATACAATTATTATCCGAACTTAATGCTACATTGTGTATGCCCATTCCTGGCAATTGATGACTATACTCATACGGAAAGACATTGTCCTCATTGGTCGCAATGTGAACAATCTTGAGCTGTGGCTTATAGCCGCCCGTAATGACAAACTCCTTGGGTTTCGACCTGCTGTGCGTAAATCCCTTGTCATTCCTTGAACTATTGTCATTCTGTTGTTGTGGGTTGATCAAACCCCAGGCACAGCACCACACTTTGTTTTCTGGCTTCTTCTCAATGGTTGTTGTTTGTTCCATGTTTACTCTCCGTCCGTTTTACTTACTGTCTACTTTCTACGTGTATCCTAATTTTTGACTAATTTGTCTTTAAACTTAATTACGCTTACTTAGATATCGATATTTTTTTTCTATTGAGAAGTTATCGATATCTGTTTTTTATTCTACTAAAATGTCTATTGAAAATATATTTTATTTTTAAATCAGCTAATATTTCAATTCATAAGAAAAAGTCGAAGAGTAAATAATAATAAACTAAAAACAAAAAAAAAATTAATTAAAATAAAAATAAAATAAACCAAAAAAAAAAAAATTAATAATAAACTAAAAAAAAAAATTAATTAAAAAAATAAATTAACTAAAGAAAAAAACTAAAAAATAAAAAAAAAAACTACAAATTCAAAATTAAAACCATACAATACAAATAAAAATAAAATAAACAAAAAAAAAATAATAATAAACTAAAAAAAAAAAATAATTTAAAAAAAATAAATGAACTAAAAAAAAAAACTAAAAAATAAAAAAAAAACTACAAATTCAAAATTAAAACCATACAACTTAGGCTTAAAAATATAAATTGATTTCTGTTCTTGCCTTCGATAAGGCATAAACGCTGCCCATACTTGAGCCAAGGCTCAGACATATCTGTGCATCAACCATAAGTCTGGCACACCTTCAAGTCATTTTTCAGGATTATAAAACTCAATCAAAGAGCTATATTAATGAATTTGCATTTCGACTCGTCTGTGAGATATAATGCTCTGTATATAATTCATACTTAGCTGATCTCTATGATCAAATGTCTGTTGCTTACCTGTCTTAGTTTCCTTGTCCTGATGTTTGGTTTGCTTTAGTTTGTTGTAGCTTTGGAATTGACTTTAGTTTTTTTTTTTGGGGTATGCCCAATAGCTAAGCGCTAGAGACAGTTGAAAGTTTTTGCATTGCAATTGCTTGTTAATTTCCAGGTGCTGAACCAGGTGCTGATAGTTGTTGTTGCTACTGCTGCTGCTGTTGCTGTTGCTGTCCCACCCACTCCTCTTAACTGATGGCACTCAAGCGTGGAGAGCGTCGTTTTTCGTAGTTGTTTTCGTTTTCTTCCTCTTCTTCTTTTATTTATTTATTTTTTTTGTTGTTCTTTCGTATTTTTGCTGTTTACTAATCAAGCAACCGCCGTGCCAAGCATTTTGTTTGTTGTAAATGCAAATTTCTGCAAAAATAAAAAACAGCAGAAGAAAAAAAAATAAAATTAAATTTTTGCTTGCAGTGGAAGAAAACTTTGCGCGCGGTTCATTGAACCTCGCCTAGCAAAAACCAACTCTCAACAGAATTGCCACATTTTATTTGTGTGCGGTGCGCCTATCGAAGCAACACCAAAAAAAGGCAGTCAAAATGAGTAGGTTTTTTTTTTTATTTTTTCATTTATTTATTTTTTATTTTTTTCGTCTATTTCGTCTTGACTTGGCTCTTAAAGTATTTCAAACGGAAGCCATTAGTTCCATTTGTTCAAGTCGCGTAGCTTTGGCTCTATGAAGCAATGCGATCAGAGGTTGAATACCCCAAGGCATCGCCCACAGCGCACCACACAGAGACCCACAGCAGCGACCGAGAGAGAAAGTGCTGCAAATTTTTATATACAAAACGCGTTGACGCCTCAACTGAAAGCCTTCCAAAATGAAAACAAAATAATAGCAACAAATAAGTAAAAACGTAAAAATAATAATAGCAACAAATGGCCATAAATGGCCACAAATTTCAATAGCCATCAGAAATGAAAATAAAAGTAATCAATACACTAACAACGAGGGTGGTCACATGAATTGCGGCTCAATTATGTGCTATGTAAGAAAAGTAACTCTTCGCTGATTAGTTAGATTTCGTAGAGCTTCAAAAACCTGTCTTGGCATCATCTTCCGTATTTAGTTACCACTTGCTATCTAAAGCCAGCAGCACCATAAAAGGTCAGGAACAAGCTATTCGCTTGGGTCAACTGGCGATGCCATAAAAAGTCAACGTGACCATGTGGCAAACAACTAGAACAGAACCAGCGAGCCGAGCCGAGCCGAAGAAACCAAAGAAACACCACACACATGCACACATGCACACATGCACACACGCACACCTGAACATGAAATCTTCAATGTAATTTACAAGATTTATCAGTAGTTGTCTTCCGAGCCAACCTCAAGTTACATACTCTTTTTTTTTTGTTTTTATGGCCATTATAAACACACTGCGAGGAACTTCAACATGTTTGCGAAGTGGCTTAAATCAGACAACACAAAATAAATAAAAAAATAAAAAAAGTAGACATTTCCAAATCCCACACTCTATGAATTCGCCAGCGGCCTTCATTTCATATGAAACTCTTCAACAACAACAACAACAACAACACAACAGCAAATTGCCCAGAGTTAGTTTTATATCATCGAAACATCAGCAACAGCATTTCGATTGTAACCCATAATACAAAGCAATCAACACATTATGTTGCGTCGCAATGTCATTTAGCGTATCTCAGTGTTGCAATCAAACACTGAAGCGGGTCAGCTGAATAGAAAGGCGTTCTCTTTCTGCTATAGGCTTGGACATTAGCTTAAATGACAATAATTATGCTGCTGATGCTGAGAGATTAACAACATGATTTTAATTACAATCTATTAGAATTGATTATGATTTTATATAGTATTATTATTATTATCATATATCTAGCTCACAATCTACATTTGCTTAACTTGATCCACTTTTACCAATAAGTATCTTTTAAACTCAAACAGGAAGTTAAAATGCGGAACATATTTAATTAATTCATATCGTTCATCATACTCTCACTCTCTCTCTCTTTTGCTCACTCTACGCTCCCGTTCCCCCACTCTCTTGCTGGCTATCATATTTCGTTTTTCTTCTACCACAAGTGCTACACACCTGAACGAATTCACGATATTTCTCATTAATTACACCGTTTAGAGCTGGCCACATCTATCTATTTGAGGTTTTATTATAACATAAATTGGCTGCGCGACGTACCATGTAAATGTTTGACTAAATGTGGGCATGGCAACATTTTTTTCATTCCAATTAACTAGTTAAATAATGAACTACAAATTGTTTGTAAATTAGACAAAGAAATACAAAAAAAACAAGTAAGAAGGCTCTAGTCGAGACGGCTCGACTACGAGATACCCTGAACCCTGCGAAATAATTAATATTCTTCTTCTTTACGCACGTATAAGCGCAGGCTCTGCTAACTGCGCGCTCTGCTAACCGCGCAGTTGCTGCCGACGGTTGGGGGTGGGATGGGCTGTACTTTGAACGCTTATAACTCCATTTCTAGATAGACTATCTTCATGAAACTTTCAGAATATATTAATAGCATTCAAATTTGTCCGTTTGCCAAATCTCAAGTCTCTAGTAGTTGAAATACGTTTTTTTCAAATTGGGGGCGAAGGGGGCGTGGCATCCAAAATCTGAAAATTACAAAATCTGCGTATCCATAATATCTATCTAAATATACAAATTTGAAGTCTCTATCTAAAACGGTGTAGAAGTTATGCTCAAAAAACCTAAAAAACGTAAACGAATTTTCGATTTTTTATCGATAATTAAGGAATGGGATGAGTTATCGAAAAAACAAAATAAACTTGTACTGCGTAACTAAGATACGAATGTTCATGTAAAATTTCAGCTCTCTAGCTTTTGTGGTTTCCGAAATCTCGACGTTCATACGGACGGACGGACAGACGGACGGACGGACGGACGGACGGACGGACGGACGGACGGACGGACGGACGGACGGACGGACAGACGGACAGGGCTAAATCAACTTATTTTTTTGTGCTGATCAAGAATATATATACTTTGTGGGGTCTGCGACGTCTCCTTCTGCCTGTTACATACATTTTCACAAAAACATTATACCCTGAATTCCCATTTTCAATGGGTTCAGGGTATAAAAATATATATATAAAATTATTGATTGGTTTAAAAAGCATAAATATTTTTGCTTTTTCTTGAAGAAATTAAAGAAAAATAATAAGAAATAAAATTTATTGAAATTTCTTTAACTTTTTTTTTTTTTTAGTTTACGAAAAAAAAACGACAATATAAAATAGATAAAAATGATTTTATAATATATATATTTTTTTTTAAATAGAAGAAAAAAAGCAGTCAAAATAAAATAAATTGAAAGTTCTTTATAATTTCATTGTTTTTTTTTTTTTGTTTTTCTTTTTAATTCAGGACACAAAAAATGTATTTTAATTCTTTTTTTTCGTACTTGAAATATTCGCCTAATTGCAAACGAGCCACACGACTAAATCTTACGACGAAATGTAAGCAACATTTAAAATATGTTTAGTTAAGTATCATTGCACGACTTACTTAAAATGCCAACTTAGTTGACTTGCGGCTTCAATCCGTTCAGTTGAGTTGAGTTGAGTTGAGTTGAATGGCTGGCAATGAACCTGACACTAATAGGACTTCTTCCACCGCTTTCTGTTGGCTCCCCTGAGAGCGCCGGCCACGAAAGCGGACACAAGAAAAAGAATAAGAAGAAGAAGAAGGAGCTTTTACACAACTCTGCCAGACAAGTCAATCGACTTGAAGTCTTTGTGAAAAATGCGGATATACGCTTTCCAACAAAAAACAGATCCGTCTCTGATAATCGATTACAGACAACGCTCTGTGATTTTTATGCTGATTTGCGAATAGAGAGCATGGGCGATTGGTTTTAGGCAATGCTTAACGTACTCTGTGTCTATCTGGAAGAACATTGTATCGCCAATAAAAAATATATAAATATCGATCTCTTCTACTGTACAATTTGCCCATATGCTCTCTCTCTCTCTCTCTCTCTCTCTCTATGATCAGCTGTATGAAATTAAATACGATCTAGTGTATATATTACTAAGCTGGATCATATTTGGTAACAATTTAAAATCGAAAGCGAAAAGTTGTCAAGTCAAGCCGTGTCGAGAGACAGCTGACGGCTGACGGCTGACGGCTGACAGTTGACAGAGTCGAGAGCGGAGAGTGGAGAGTGAAGAGTCGAGCCGTCGATTCCCATCTCTCTGTGCTATCCAAAGTGAGAGCGTGACAATGCCGAAAAGCAATTTTAAGCAAATTACATTAAAGCGTTTACATTCAATTGACACGATGCGAACAACAATCAATAATAAATAACGAATCACAAAAAAAAAAAAAAAATTAAAAATCAATATTTTCTCATCTTGATTCTTCATTAAATCTTCTTGTTTACTATGACAAATTGCAATTTGATTTGGGAAATGATTATAAGAACATAAATCAATCTTGTTAGTTTATAATAGCTTGAACTGGTCTAAAAATCATTTTTGCCAAAATTATTATCAAATAAATCACTATTGATGAAGTAAAAAGAGTATATTGGTTTTGTGCAATGTCAGTCAATATTTTTTCAACTTTCTCAAGCTATTGCAGATGGAATATTGTTATATATTCTCCTTGATGTCCTGCCTTATAATTTATTTATTAAGTGTGAATTCTATTAACAAATATGCCCCAAATAATTTTGTTTAGCGGACATACAAAAAAAAAAAAAAAAATCAAACAGTAGCCGCATGATAGCCACGATGTCTGGTAATCTCAATCAATATTAGATTCCATGACTCAGACAGCTGTCGTACGCTTCTACCTTATCAATAAAATATATTATATACATAAATATATATATTTGTGGTCCAAGCACATAGTAGACATTAATCTTCCTAGTTTTTGGTGCTTGTTAATTAGCCTGTCAACAAACAAAGAGCTATTTAGAATTTAATCAGCCTTTAAAAATCATTCTCTATGCAACAAAGCTATTCTAGTGTGAATCTTTGCTTGCAATCAAAATAATTATTCAATTAAATTAAGTCGTAATTGTTTTTCATACATATATACATATATACATAGAGATTCTGTTGAATGGAACACGTTTTTTTTTTTTGGTTAGTGTAAATATATAAATTGGCTGTAACTCGTCGTTGTGGATGCTGTGAACGTGCCAAATGCAAGTCGCAATGCAGTCGAAGGAGTTTACTCTATGAAGGGATGGAGCATGGAGCATGGAGCGAGTGCAAAGTTGAGTCAACCTTAAGCACACACACACACACACACACATACACACTTCACACTTGTGACGCCTTTCGTCCGCTGTGTTTTTTACTGTACTTTGCAGAAGCTGCACCAAACTTAAAAAACGGACGAAGTGCATGTAAAAAATGCAAACCAAGACGAAACAACCCTTAGAAATGCAAAAGTTAAGACATGATGCACACAAAGAAAGGAAAAGAAAAGAAAAGCAAGTGAATAGAAGAGCAAAGCATATTAAAAGCAAGTCGACAAATGTAGAAAAATCGAACAACGGAACAACTACAATTGTAGTAAGGTAGACAAAGTTTAACAGCAACAATACAATGCACGCCCACCTAGCACCCGCCCACCTTCGCAGCTACCCCCCCTGCGGGATTCTGAATCCACTCATGCCCAACCATGCGCAACGGAATGTCATGAGCAACGTTTTTGTCATTATGTAACCGGCGAAGCGCTCCAGGCAAGTCTACTTCAGCAACAAAACTTCTCTCCTGCACAGCCTCTCGCTCGCACGCTCGCTAACTCTCTCTCTCTCTCTTTTTGTCTATCGGGACTGTTTTTCGCTCTGCTCTCTCTTTGTTTGCTGCATTAAATTTTTGAAATTGAATAAAGCAAAAGCTCCGTCTGAACTTCCTGGACCATTGCACGCACTTTTCACCCTTTTCGACTGATAAATTTGCACACATCAATTCCTGCTCACTTGGCCAACTGCCAAATGGGGCTAATAAATGAAAGCAAGGCAATCGAATGCACACACCTCACAATTAACTGGTCAACCGAATCTAATATAGGCAATTTTCAACAACATTTGGTTTTTTTGGGGCAAGCAAAGACATAAAATATGAAAAAGGGTTCGTCCCCATAGACAGAACCTTTTCCTGTCCTAAATTAGCTTACGTAGTCTAATAAATTAAATGATTATCGATTGGCTAGATGAGTATATACATGTGTTGTTCTCCAATTGGCTAAGCCTATTTATAATTTAGGGGAAAACACAAATATTAGGTCAACTATGTTTAATAAATAATTCATTTGCTGTCATTTATTAATTTTTTCAATTTATTTATTTGTATTAAATCTAAACAAAAATTATTTATTTAATTTAATTTTAATATTCTGTTAAATAATATTTGTTTATTATTGTTTTTATGAATTTTTTTATTATTTAAAAAAAAAAAAACAATTTAAAAAAAAATTTTTTTTAATTATTTTTTTTATTATTTTTATATTTTATTTACAGCAAAAAACCTTTAACATTTATTAATTTTTCCAAATTATTTATTTGTATTAAAATTTAACAAATTTAGAATTTTGTTAAAATATTTTTATTTCTTTTTTTTTAATTGTTTTTTATGTATTTATTTATTGTTTTGTAAATTTTAAAAAAGTTTTCATGCAAAAATAAACTTTTTAACTATTAATATACTACAGTAGTTCTAATATCTTAATGATATCCCCAACACTTTAAAAGTATCAGCTCAGGTGCACACTCAGGAAACTATTTTCTCATAGAGTACATCACTTAGGGCCCGCATTATGCAATTGCATTGTTTGTTGTCTGGCCCCTCCACTCTGACGCCCCCTTCATTGTGTGGGCATGGCAGCATTTAAGAAATGCCACACAGCAAAAGAACACAACATAAGCAACTTATTCTCGTCAGTTGGCAATTGTTTCAACAGCTTCTGCAGCTGTTGCTGTTGCTATTGCTGATGCCACAGTTGCTTAATCTTGTCTCATTCAATTTCAATGGGCGACTGCAAAAAGTGGACATTGCATTGTCTAAGCACAGCATCAAGAAAGGTTGAAGCACTTGAAACAGCCGTTACATGCTATCAAGAGCTCAGACTCTACCTCAGCACCTAGACCCGTGGCTCATGCCTCCATGCCTGCATGTCGCTGCCCTTGTCATTGTCGTTAGCCCCGTTGGGCTAGCCAAGTTAGCAACTGCATGCCCTACCCACAACAACTTTTTTTTTTTTGCACAGCTGCAAAACAAATTTATTAACCCGATCTATAGACTTTGCACATAACTGTAATTTTGGATTAAGTCAATATTTGTCGGCTTTTGAGACAATGGAAAAACAATGTGCTCGCAATTGTCTAGCTTATATGGGCAACGATTTCCTGCAGGCATTAAAACTAATTGTATTTTATTTGATAATACGCCATTTGAGGTTGGCTCAGCGATACAAATGGTAAAAATATATAATGATATATGTATATATGTATGTGTAAGTAGATACACTATAATATAATATATATCCCTCTCTCTATCTCTTCTTACTTTCTAGCTTAGTAGTTTCATTTCTATCTTCCACCATCTATCATTTTAATCCTCTATCTTCATCTATCCCATATTTCATTTAAGAATCTGTGCTAAATTCACTAAATTTGTAGAGTATTAATTTTATTTATTTATGCATAAGCTCAGTTTTTATTTGCATTTTTCAGCTTTTTTTGGTCACGCGTTAATTAAGAGTAATTTGCAATTAGTCGTGAATCGCATTTGACTAATTAATGGGCGCAAGCGTAGGCGATTAACAAACTTAAAAGCTGACGACAAATTAAGAGAAGAAGAGGAAAAAGAGATATTACAAGCGAACTGCAAGCCAACGATAATCTATAAATAAATAATATTTATATTATACAAGAAGCAGCACCCCCAATTCGATGTGCTCAGCGGACAGACCCTAACCCAGTATTAGCCTCAGTCCCACTTTTTGGGGGAGAGCGAAAGAGAGAGAGGCGGAGAAAGCAATAAAAACAATGCTACTGCTGCTACTGACATCGACGTCGCAACTGTTTCTGCTTCGGCAAGACAAAGGCAAAAGACAAAACAAAAAACTCAAAAACAATAATAGCAAAAGCAGCAACAAAAACAACAACAGAGAGACAGAACGACTTTGAAATGGAGGCAATGAAATTAATATGTTTTGTAACCAGAATTCTACACTAAAAATAAACAAAGAAGAAGAGCGCTAAATAAGTGGACACGATGGAAGCAAGGGAATGCATATGTGAGCAGCTATACAGGCAAACACATATACAGATGTTCATAACTGAACTTCTATACATACAAACATATATGCATACATAAATTTGTGCATGCAATAACATACACATACATATGTCTGTATGTGCGTGCAGAATGTATGTACGCGCACATACATACCAATGTATATGCACACATACATACCAATGTATATATACCAATATTTTGTCAAGTATAAAAGTATAAAAACTAACAACATGTGGCCTCCACACACAAACACAGACACACACACACACAATAATACTGGCTGAATTCTTGTTGCGGAACTATAAATGTAATTGGAGTCTTTTGCACATTTGCATAAATCGTAGACAGCCCAAGCAGAGCAGCGCGAAGATCCAATGAAACAACAGCACGATAACAAAGTATAATCAAAAGAAAGAACGGACAAGAGAGCCTAAGACAACAACAGCAAGAACAGAAGCAAAAGCGAAAGCTGTAGATTATCACACTTATGTTATTGTTCATTTTTTTTTGCAATGTTGGCGACTGTTACTCCCTCTCTCTCGCTTCCTCACTCTTTTTCTTTGTCATTCTCTCAACTATGTTGATCAACGGCTTCCCTCTCTGGTAAGCCTTTGAGAGATTTTTTTTATTCGTTTGTTGACCAAATACTGCGCAAGTCGAACTTAAAACCAGTTATTAAACGACTGCAAAAACCGCAACGACACACAGGGAAAGGAGCAATGTTTTATGTTCGAGCAACTGTAAATGCAATGTGTCAGCTTTTGGCCAGGTGTCCCAAGGTAGCAAGCCAGCTGTTCGATCAGTTGCCATAAATATCTTACAATTATGCTTGTATTTTGCATTTCGTTGCCTTTGCCTTCTTATTCAACTTCTGCGCAGTGTGACCAGGCGGCAGAGCGAGAAGAGAATCATACAAAAAATGCCGCTCTAAGATAATTGTCATATTTTCTACATTTTTGTTATTTAATCTAATTCGCATTACGCACCTATCACACTGTTTGTGTTTCTATTTGCTCTACAGAAATTTGCCGACACTTACACTCACTCTCACACACATACACACACCCCTATGCTTGTTGGTATGTATGCATATGCGAAGTTCAACTCCGGCGCAGCAGCTCTCGCTCAATCTCTATCCACGCACAGACGACGACGACGACGACGACGCCGCCTTTTTACATTTAATATTTTTTTCTCTTTTCGCGCAAAAGGAGTGGCGTCCACGTTCACAACTTTACGTTTGCAGCTTGTTTTGCATTCACTTTAGCACACACATATGCATGTACATGTATACATATGTGAATATGGACAATACATGATTATTTAGCAACACTTTTCCTTTTTGTCATGTTCTTTCGCATATATTGAACTCGGTTTTGCGTACTCCTTTTAATTTCAGATCTGTAAATCTGCCAATTAACAGTTATGTATACACATTCTCATGCATATACATATGTATACGTATTATTTAAATTGCAATTTTGGCTTTCAAAAGGGGTCCATCCAACGGACAGTTGTTTGTTTTTATAGTTAAAAATCGTTTCGGTTTAATTCATTATTTATTTCTTTTCTCTTTATTTTGTATGCGTACAAGCGCGTTGTCTGAGCAAATATTTTGTTCAACTGTGCTGCGCAGCTCCCTGGACAAATTTGGTCAGGAGGCAGGTCTGCTTAACCTTCATGAACACTGAAAAAATACTTGTAACTGCGTACAATTTACAATTTAAATTATTCAGCTTGTCGTTCACTTAATACACGTCCGTCGCGGATATTAAAATATTTTAGTATGAACAAAGAAAAATCTCAATGCCGCCCAACACGACCGATAACACCATGCGCCGACGACTCGTACACAACTAACTGTATCTATGCAAACTCATGCAGCATAATCGAGTGTAAAAATTAAGGAGAACCAGATGATGAGAGAGAGAAAAGTGAATAACAGAAGTAAGCATTACGAAGAGCGAAGAGCAGAGAAAAGTTAAGCTGTAACACTCAAATGGCACTGTTATCAATTTTATATTAGAGTGACCATAAACCAACTAGTTCGTTAGTGAACAATCAACTGTAGAGCAACAAACATTCGTCTGACGATGCGGTCTCTATTTTTATTAATCCTTATCCTCTGTGTAACGAGGCCAATTTTGTGCAAAAACTGTGATCAGTTATTACGCGAATTGGCTAACTCCCAAGAGCACTTCATTTACTGTAATACGAGGTTCGCGCTGCCCGTGAAAGACCAGCGTCTGTGCACAGCCTGCAAAGTGTCATTTGACGAAATGTCTACATCTTACATCGATCTGATGCATTTTGAGAATTGCTCAAAGATGTACACAGATGCGGATAGATTGAATATCGTGACTAACACACAAAGCATGCTGAAGGGACTCTGGGATCGTGCCTATTGCTCGGGTAAACTAGACTAATTCACGTATGATTCATACGATGTACATGATTAATCCATCTACTCTTTATACTATGATTAGAGTGTTTCAAGAACAACAACTCGGAAAACTTTACAATTTTGTATGAGAGTTTCTCGAGCTGTTTGTCAAATAACTCCAATAGCAAGTGTACCAGCTGCCTGATTAAATACGTAATCATGAACGACTTTTACAAGGATTTGGACAAGAAAAACGATGGCAAAATCTGCTTTGACATGCAGGATATAGTGAGTGTTAAATACTGCTATTATTTTATTCTTTTACACATTTACCATTCTATCTCTGTTAGATGAATAAAACGCGTATCTTATGGTCCAAGGATCTAAAGTGCTGCAAGCGCGAGGTGAAAATGTCCACGTTCCTAATAACCGTTGTCGTTGTCGCCGTGCTGCCCATTCTCCTGCTCTACAGTGGCGCCATTGTGCTAACCATGCGGCGCGAGGCCTATCACGGACTGCTCAACGAGCAGGAGCCGGAACTGGATGCGCCGTCCACAACTCGGCTTATTACAGCGGCTGTGTTGTCAACGCCGACGGAGCCGCCAGTTGTTGTGGACGCAAAGATTGAAAAAATATCGAAAGTGTTAAATAATCACGATAGCGATTCATCGTGCGATGATGAACCAATTCTAAAGTCACAAACTAAGTAAGCGACTGTTAGGGGATTCACCGTTATAAACACACACATATATTGTATGTATGTTGTGTTATTTTTATACGAAATCTAATAATAATAATAAATTAGTGTAAACTGTAGAAACTTGTGGGCTGTTAGTATCTATATTTTATTATTGATCGATAATCTCCTTGTAGTTCTTAAGATATAATACAAAAAGTTTGGAAAATTTCAAATTTTTTCCTAATATATCAATACATACAAGTTTAACTCCATAACATTGAAGTGATTTATTATGTAAAAAAAAATGTATATAAATTAAACCAGTGTACCAATATTTTCTATATCAATGTCAGCCTCGATATAGCCCAAAAGTCGATTACTTTCGTTATATCTTGTCATGGGCTCTTTTTCTTCTTGATCCAAAGTTCCAGAATTATCGACTGAAAAAAATAACTGCTTCTTTAACATTTTGGCATCCGTCTGATCGCGTCCATTGGCATCGTTTTTGATTAGGTTCTTGACATAATTCTGCCTTACTTCTTTCTCCTGCAGATTCTGTATCAAATGCTCTGCTATCGATTTCTGATGAGCGATTCGATCTGCATTTAGTTTCACAGTTAGAGCTGTTGTTGTCTCAACAGACATTTCTGGATCGACAGCTGGCATCACTTCCAGCTCATTGCCCAAACTCTCGAGTACGCCCAATTTGGCTTTCAGCTGCTCGTTGGCCATTAACAGTTGACGCTCTATCCTATAGATGTCGTTCACCTGATTGGCCAAGCTCGTATCCAATCTATCAATTTGCTGCAATACCTCGTCCTTCGTGTGGTAGGCGTGGCGCATCTGATGCTTACGCACCTTGGCATGCAGCCGGAGCAGCTCCTCCTCCTCCCGTTGCAGTCGCACATTTAAGTTGTAAACCTTTTCCAGCCAATAGATATGTGAATCGATCGGAATATTTGAAACTGGATCTGCGGGTTGTTTGGCATCAACTAGAAACACATAAGATTTATTTTATTTATAATAAATGTAAAAGTTACGAAATATGTACATAAAATAAACTATATATCTACCAAAAAAATATATTTAGTTTTTACTATACATGTACTAAAATACTTGGTTTATACTAGACTAGTAAAAAAGTGATCTAGAAAAGTTTGAATCTGTACTAAAAATTTACAATTGATACTAAAAATAATATAATGATATTTTAGAACATGTACTTAAATGCTTGCAATTACATCGAGATTGCTCTGAAATTATACTAAGAAGTATGCAAATTTAATTTTTAGAACTATAAGACTATACTTAAAAATGCGTTTATTAAATTTAATTCATAAAAACAAAAGTATGTACAAATTTTATAAAGTGCTAAAATTTTTCTGAAATACTAACTTTTTATGTTCTAAATAGTAGTAGTACTAAGAATGTACTAAAAATTATTGTAATAAAGAACTAAAAAATAATCATACTATCCTAAATAGTGCAACTCAAATTGTTAAGCAATTCTACAAATAAACAATTTCATTTTTTTTTTATAATTACATTTCAATATTACATAAAATGTTCTAAAATGTTCTAAAATGTACATGCCCAAAAAACAGTTCATACCTTCATGAATACACGCTGGATGTGGCTTATTCAATTTATTGGAGCTCGTTGCGCATTCCCATTGATCATCCAAATCAGCTCTATCTAGCTCTTTATCTGGCACCTTACCTAGCGCATTCAAGTATGTATCGATCAAATAGTTCTTACCCAACTTAAGTGCTCTTGCTCGATGTTTTTCATCCTCAATCTTCAAGATCTGTTGTTCCTTTTGACTAAAAAGTGCAGTGAAATGACATTGAGACATATTCGCAGATACAGAGAGAGGGAGAGAAATAGAGAACTTACTTTAGCAGGTAGATTTGTCTCTTTATGGTTTCATCTTGAGCCAGTATTATGTTCATCAGATGTTCATTTGGATTTAGATTGCAAGGTTTGGTTTGCTTTGGTAATGCTGGCCCTTCCGTAATGCCCATTCTATGAGCCTTACCTCGCCGTCTACGATATCGTTCACTTCGCGCACTGCCAACGGGACTGCCCATGCCGCTATCCTTATCTGTGGACATGGATAGCATCGAGAACATTTGGTTTTCCATCTGATTAGAGATGCGAGCGGAAGTGTCGACAGCAAGATTTCTAAGCTGAAGCTCACACTTGAAATATCAGATATATTAATAATATAATGGGTAAATCTCTCTATATGTATATTACCTGATTTTTGGTCAGTTTATCTGCAATTGGTATGACATCCATTAGTCGAGTGCTACCATCTAAATATTCCTCGAAGCGACTATCCCGCAATTGTTTAACAATTACGTACTGATGTAGGTTAGTATTGAGACCCTTGCTATAAGAAGTTTGTTCGTTTTCTTTGGTATTTGTTATTGTTGTTGCTTTGTGCATTGTGTTTTGGCTAGATGTATAAACAACCGATCTACCCGATTTGTTGGATAACGTGCTATAAATTGGCAAATGCTCATTGCTCTGCCCTTCGAGATCTTTGTAATTGAGTAGGGCACATATCAGATCGGTACACGTCGTATTTGCATCCACACCAGAAACCCAATGTATCTCCCCATCCATTGTGACTGAAACCAGATCTATCACGCTATCTCTAGCATTACGCACATCGGAACTAATATCAATGTCGGCATTACAAGAAATTCTCTCGTTCTGTTTGCAGTTGGAATTTGGAGCAACGACTGTGACCGACGCTTTCTTCAAAAATCCTGATTCCTGCTTCAGCATTATCGTTGGCACTGCGATGAGTCAGAAAGAGAAACGAAATATAATGCATTAGTCGTAAAAGGTAAATTTTAAGTAGCTTTATGAGTTTGCTGCATTTGTAAGGCAGAAGGAGAGGTGGGAGCGGTAGAGCATAAAAGGTTTCAAAGACTTTATTCCTTTGGCTTCTCTCAGCTGAGTCACAAATCAAAGCGAACAAAAAAGTAAAGCACTTCCGTAAGCGAACTGCTTCTGCTTTGTTTGATTTCCTAAATGTAAGTGATATTTACAAAGCTCAGCAGAGAGCAAGAAACAAACAAGTATTTAAAAGGTTCGACTAGCAAATACCCTGAGTTTAGAGCACTATACTAAATCCAAATATTTATTGAGATGAATATTATCTAAATGCTATTTGTCAAGCTTTAGTTTTTATTCAAGTTAAATATGTATAAAAAATAAAATATATATCAAAAGCTTTAGAAATAAACATTCCAATTGGAAAGTACATTATCAACCATTCCAATTAGAATGTTAGACGAACCTAAATTGTAAATCTGAATTCTGCGCTAAGAACTCTAAATTAGTTTAGCTTCAAAATTAAATGCGAAAAATCTAATAATCTTCTAGTCTGTAGAGATTGTTCAAGAACATATAAATATAAATATATAAATATAAAATATATAAAAATGTATATAAATATTTAAATAAATGTAGTCTATTTTGCTGGGTAGTGGAAGAGCGGCATATACAAAATCTATACAAAAATCATATTTATATATTCCCCATTCTTTCATTTTGTTTTATATAAATGATATGTTTTTATTTATCCTTTCTTTAGTCTCACTATATTTCTCATTTTGCTTTAGCAACTTTCATTAATAATTTCCTTTCTCTCTTTAATTTTTACTCTTTAAATTATTTCCTTAATTTTATAATGATTATACTTAAGATTCTTCATTATTATGATTTACACTTTCTAACACATTATAGAATATGAATGTGAAACGAGAATCTTTTGAAGTCTCTAGATATACAGATGTAGATGGATAGATGGGCTTGGCGAGATTGATAGAGTTTGTGATTAAGATGTGGCATATGTGGGCTATATAATGTATGTATGAGGTGTAGTATATATAATATGCTATTTAGTATATATATATATATATATATACTTTATTGGTACTGCCCAATATAACTATTCCCTGAATAAGCACTTTAAAAGGGAACTCAATTTTAGACCTGCTGCGCATTAGACTTTTCGTAATATCTGTAATTCAATTGAACTTTATTACCTTAATCAACATAGATCTAAACGACAGAGCGACTTTATGCATGTTAAGAGAGGAGTAAAGAGGCTTTTAGACTTTACAAATTAAATTTCAATTAAGTGAGCGCTGGGAAGAAATCTATATATAGATACAGATATAGAGATATACACAGACTTATATGTGTATATATAGCTAGCAATGGGTGTATGTTGTGACTTGAGCAGAATTACAATTACAAATCGCCGACACCATGGCATTTTGGCCATGCTACGGCTCGTTAGTGGCCAACAGACAACAGCAGCAGGTTTACCACACCCAAAACTGAAGTTTGTTTGGCATTTAAAATGGAAGCACTAAAATGACCAAAGTAATTTATCGCATTCATAATACGAATTGATCATTGGCCAGCCAGCACAGCCATCAAGTGTAGACAAAATGAAAATCTTTTTAGCCTCCACTTGTAATGGCCAAATCATGTTGAGAGCGTGGAATTTAGTTTGGGTTTAGAAAGTTACATCGAAGCGTTGTAAAGTGACTAACACAAACATTGTTAAGGGAATTTAATATTTGGTAATGACAGTAAGTAAAACATGAAGAAGCGATTGGAACTGACTGTGCAATACTCGCTCAAAACAGTTATACTGATGACTAAAATTACATTGTGACAAAAAGCGACTTCATAAGTCTAAGTATTTTATATTTTTTTTTTTATGTTGTAGATCTATTAGTCGATATTTATATTCATTTGATTTTTTCATAAATCATAGGGATTCCCCTATACATATATAACATAATATAGAATAATCTTTATTATGTGTCTATAATATTTAGTGTTCAGTTTCTTTTTTCGCTTTTGCTAGGCCTTCAAGAGGTTTATATTCATATAACATTACAGAACAATCTCCAAGATTCTAAACTCCATATATTCCTTTCATTTCGTAACTTTTAAGCAGACTCTTACAGAATTTATAGTTTCTTCTTTCACTTTTGTCAGGCTCACAAAAGGGCGTATGGAACAATTTCCATGATTCTAAAATCCATATATTCCTTTCATTTCGTAAACAATTAACGCCATAACTCTTTAAACGATCTACAGTTACAGTTTCTTTTTCCAACTTCTGACACGCCCCCTAGAGGCATATATATAGCAAACGAACAATCTCCAAAAAAAAAAGAGACCAATAAACATTAACATTACACAACATCCATCTACTCCTTTCATTTCATTGGAACGAGCGAGCATAACAACTCTTTTGATTTACATAAAAGTGGCAATTATAACGGTTCTTATTTCTTAAGCTAACACACACAAAAAAGTAAATAAATAAAGCCAAAAACTACACGCTTCAAAGCGCTTGTTATTGTTGCTCATGTTGCTGTTGGACTTGTTCTTTCGGCACTGTTTATTGTTGTTTTTGACTTCCGATTTGATGTTTTCACCAATTATTTCACTGACAGTCATTAAAAACTTGTTAACGATTTAATGTTGCGCACTGTTTCTTTTCGATATTATCTTTTTATTTATATTTTTATTATATATTTATAGATAAACATACATCGTCTTATGTTTTTTCCCCGTATTTACACCTGCTACAACTGCTTGCTTGCCCGCCGCCAAGCCCAACCAACTCTTTTGGCGTCGTCTCTATAACTGAAGAAACATTTCCAAAAAAAAAAGAAGAAAGAAAAAACCAACATAATGAAAAAGCTTTCAACTCTCAGGTGCAGCTTGAAGAGAAACTCACGCTTCACGCTGAAGAGCTTCAAAACAAACCGCGCTCTACTTACATACAAACAAACATACACACATTCATACATTCATTGGCAGTGGGCCAACTTAGCTAATACTATGTCGACACACACATATAAAAGTCATTTAATACACTGCTAAACACAAATTCGTGTGCAGCTGCTCTCTTTGCTCTTATTGCAATACTGCCTCTATACAAAAAGTAGTTCTTTCAATTCTGCGCTCTTCACTCTTAATATAACGTCGTAGCTTAACGTAACGGAGCTAGGCTCAACCACTTCAGCTGATACATTCACTCACACACACACACAGACAGTCATTCTATCCAGTGATAAACAACAGTTGGTGTGTTGCTGCACTCTTCGCTCTTCTTGCAGTATGTCGCTAACACACACACACACACACCTCGTTCAATACAAATAAAATTCTTATGCTTCTGTTCTCTTCGCAGCTTACTTAACGTAACGGACGCGAAGTCAAGCACACCAGCTGGCACGCTCACATACACACAAAGTCCCAAAAATTTGTGTGCTTCTGTAAACTCGCTCTCATTACAGTGTGTCACACACATTCACATAAACACACTCACTCACAACTCAAAAGTTCTTGTTCTTCTGCTCTCTTTGCTCTTAATGTAATGTCAAAGCTTAACTGATCTAGACTCGATGGCGCATAAATTTTATACTGTTCCAGCAGTTGATTGCTTGTTTGTTTGTCAATGGCTGCAAAGTGTTATGAAACTACAGATTCAGGTGCATAAATAGTGAATAAAAAAAGACAATTACAAAAAGCTTTTATGTGTAGCATAGCCGTTTTACGCCTAACAAGTTTACCACTATGCAACACATTTCTAAAGTTATTCAACTGCTGTCGCTAAGTCTGGTTTTGACTTGGTTTAGTCCATTTAAAACGTGACGTCGTCGTCCTCCTTCTTCAGCTGCTCAACCCCTCCTCATTGCTTGCACTTGCAAAAAGTTGTTATTTTATCATGTCTACGAGTTTTTGTTTGTCGTTACGGATTTTTAACCTTTCACTTTCTGTTTAGTGTTTGCAACTACTACAAAAGTTGTCTAAAATTGTAATAACTTGTAAAATTGACTTAAAAAGCTTACAATTGCGTTGTAAACTTTAAATCAAGCGTACTTTAATAATTGCTAATTTATGATGATTTTTAGTATCATTAAATATTTTTAAAATTTCAAATTTATATTATTTTTATTTATTTACTTATTTTTTAAAAATAACATGTATTTTATAATATTTAATTATTGTTATAATTACATTGTTCCAAAAATAAACATTGCATTCAAAATATTAAGCTTTTGCATACATTTGATCATAGAGTCTCATAATTTGAATCTTGTCTTATACCCACCTCCAACTTCACCATGCTGACTGCAACTAACTTACGCTGTTAGAGTCAAGCGTAGTTCACCTCTGCGCTCTGCTCTCTGCTCTCTGCTCTCTCGCACGTTCTCTGAGCAATTCAAACCTGTATTTTGACTCAGCGTCAAAGCAGCAGCATTTGTAAGCCCAAATGTGTGTAGTTAGAAAAAAGAGCTTAAATAGAGATGTGCAAATGAAAAATATTTAGGCTCTGACAAATCCAGATGCAAATTTCATGCATTTTAGATATAAACACATATTGAGCTATAGAAATTTCTTTAGCTCTAAATATATTTATATAAAATATACATATATATAAATAAATTTAATATGGAAAATATTGTTAAATAAATAAATATTGTTATTTTTATTTTATTATTATTATTTTTATATAAAATTGTTTAAGTATTCATAGGTCATTTTTTGTGTTTAACTTACATAGATTTATTTACCATCGCTTTTAGGTAGACGTCATCCAACCGACGTCATTAGCTTCCTCTGCACGCTTCAGTAAGCACGCACCACTGTCATCTCTAGAATTGAAGCCGAGCCGACTAAGCTAGCTGAAAATCGTAGCAGCTTTAGTTGTTAAACAATCGTCAGTGTGCGCGCTGTTAACTTGTTGGAGCGGCCCCAAAGCGCTTGCGCAGCTGAGATAGTTTAAAAATTAAAAAAAAAAAGAAGAAGAAGCAGCAGCAGCCACAAAAAATATATATAAAAGAGCCAGAAAAAATACATAAAGCAATAAATAGCGCAACGAACGAGGCTAGGTACGGAGAGGTATTCAAACAAAACGTCAATGAGTATATAAGAGTGTATTCGCCTGTTGAACGAGTATATATACAAGCATTTTGACGTTGCACCCACGTTTATAAAGTCACAAACGGATTGTTCAAACGAAAATATGTATATATGTATATTAGTGTATATCGCGTGTGGGTAAAGATATATATGTATAGATCGTTCGTTTGTGTGTGTATAATGAAGCTCAATTTGCAGCGACATTTAAAAAGGGAAAAGCTTTGATTGCTTTGATTTTTTGCATCATTTAATGGCAATTATAAAACTAATTGGAAATTTCTCTCCAACACAATTAGTTCATTGGACACAAATATATTTGAATAGAGAAACATTTAAGCTTTTACTAAACAATGCTAATTGTTAATGTTTGTTTTTTTTTTTCTCTTTACCTACCTACATACAACAGGTATTTCAAGGTCATAAACGTATCTCTGAACTCTTGGTAGCAGCCGAAATATGCCTCGAAAATTACTCAAATTTCTGATTATATTCGATAATACGTCGCTGCTGTACTTTCCGGGCCAGTTCCTGTCGGGACGTGTGCTGATCGAGCTGCAAGATGAGACTCCAGCGCTGGGGCTGCACTTCCATGTGGTGGGCGAGGGCGTGGTGCGTGCTGGTGGGCGACAGGAGCGCACCTACGACAAGGAGAACTATATAGATTTTCGCATGCGTTTGCTTGGCGATGTGGATCAGGGTCCAGCGATATTATCACCGGGCATACACAGTTTTCCCTTCAAACTGGGGCTGCCCATTGGCTTGCCCTCCACATTTCTGGGCAGTTTCGGTTGGATACAATATTACTGCACCGCAGCATTGCGTGAGCCCAAAGGCCTAACGCACAAGAACCATCAAGTGTTTATCGTAATGAATCCCATTGATTTGAATCTGGAGAAACCAATACTATCGGTAAATATATCGAATGCGTTATGATATTTTAAGACTAATCTTTGCTTAAAATTCCCAACAGCAACCCTTCACCTGCGAGGTGGAGCACAAACTGGGCGTGGTTGCCTGTGTGGGCGGGGGTCAGATCAAATGCCGTGTTGTCTTGGATCGTGGTGGCTATGTGCCCGGCGAGAATATACTCGTCACAGCCTTCATCTCCAATGCCAGCAATGTAACCATAAAACGCACCAAGGCATCGCTAACAGAGGTAGGCTGACGACTATATCTAAGTGTTATATATAAACTTATGTCATCTTGATTTGTTTTATAGACCATTGAGTATTTGGCACGTGGCAAAACGGTGCAGACGGAGAAGCGTGCTCTGGCCGTACTGGTGCGTGGCAAGATACGTCCTGGTGGCAAGGACGAGTGGCACAACGATAGCCTCTATGTGCCACCGTTGCCGCCAACAAATCTCCATGGCTGCCATCTGATCAAAATCACATACGATGTCTTCTTTGTCATTGAGCCGAAATCTTTGGAAAAGGAAATCAAACTACAGCTGCCAATTGTATTGGCCACATATCCGTTCCGCAATAATGCCAACGATGTGTCCAATACATGGCCAGAATCTGTGCTAAAGCCAGATACACATTATCCATCAACATTGCCCATATTCCGTCCCTGGCTGCACGAGAAGCCAAATGCATAACAAACAAAACACGATTAACTCTCAATGCGATGCAAGACAAAACAAAACCTAAACAATTGTTGGATTAATATTTTTTGCCATACATTAATTTATAACTTATTTAACTCACTTAATAACTTGTAAAACTTCAAGGATGACAAAACTAAAGAAAAAACTTATAAGTGGGCTCTGGTCGGGCGCATCCGACTTGGAGATACCCGAAAAAAAAAAACTCACAATGTGCTGACATTTCAATTATTGTTTTCCAATATATATATATATATATGTATACAACTATATACATACAACATGTTCCACATATATACAGGTATGTATGCTTCTTCTTGACTTGAACTCTTTTAAGCACAAGGCGCACGTTAAAGTTTAAGTTTTCTCTACTTTATACATTCATATCATTTGTGTTCTTGTAATATAAATTTCAATATCTCTTATATTCCACATCATAAACCATTATTTAGTGCTCAACTCAAGTTAGTTGTATCTGTTTTTATTTACAAATATAATACAATCGCCTTAAGCGTTCACAAATGTAGGCAATATATTGATAGATCCTTTAAGTGGTAAATAATAGATGTATATATAAATATATATACTATGTACTACATAAATATTGTTCGATTTTGTACATACATATGTATCAAAACAAATGCATGGGTGTGTGTATGTGTGTGTGTGGTTGTGTATGTATTTCTTATTTATTTACATCTCATTTTTTTTGGCTGTACATTAGGCAAAACTACTTGGATTGTTTCTCTTATTCTTCACATCAAATTCAACTCTTAAAACTATTTGAAACTAATTACGAAATTCATATTAAGTTTATCGATAAAAAGAATACAGCTACTTATACATTAGCTTCAGTTATTTTATGCTTATATAATGTATGTATATATATTTCTATATATCTTTAAAAATACAGTAATTTGTATATTAGCGCAAGCTAATCTCTACGTATATTTAAATTTAATTGTGGTAAAAGTATTTATTCTTAGAGTTTTACCTATATAAAATCATTAAATATTTCTTTTTTTTTTCTTTTTGCTTTTGCATTGTTTGTGATAAATCCAACTTAATCCATTTGTCAGCTATAGCAATTGTCTGAACAATCAAATGATTATTAATTGCCTTGACCAACAACATTTTCTCGAAAACTCTTGATTTTTTGTACAAAGAACGATTCAAGCGCCTCGGCGCACTTGTAGAATGAGGACTCCTTGGGATTATAATAGCGGCAGTTATCAAAGATTTTCGTCATATCGCCAATGAACTCGGCGAGCTTACTGTAAGTGTTTGATTCGAGTTTCGTTTCCATCTGCTTGAGATCTGTGCATAAAAGAAGAAAGGAAGTCTTTAGACTAACATTTATGATTTATTTAATGATGTATGTAGAGCATACCCATGGGCTCCTTAATCACTTTGTAATAGTCCGGTGCCTCTTCCGGATCAACCGGTTCCATAAATGGCCAGGCACTTTTGTGGGACTGGAAAAGAGAAATGATTTTTTTTTTTTTTTGTTTAAATACAAACTTGGCTTTTAGATAAATTAATGAATTACCTGTATTTGCTTGATTAGGCTTTTGAGTTCAATAACTTCACTCTGCGTTAGACTCTTTATATTAGCAATATTTGCGTCCGAATTGCGCTGGCATTCCGGACAGACATACTCATCAATATACTCCGCCTCGCTCTGGACGATGCCAACACAACGGCCATGGAACCAGTCCTGGCACTTATCACAGCAAATATAAAATTGTGATTCATCGTATGGCTGCCGACAGCTGCAATAGAGTTGTTGAGTTTCACGTGCCTTCTGGCAATCAGTGCAAATGAATTCGGTGAGATTTTTGGACGCCTCCTCAGTGATGTTAACGCAATCGCCATGGAACCAATTGCTGCACAAATCGCAACCGACATAGAATCTACAATAATATAAATATAAGTTTAATATATAAGATTTATGCATTGTTCACTGTTCATTACTTCGTATCATCATAGGGCTTGCGGCATATGCAATGTAGTTTCTCCTTCTTCCGTGCCATCTTCTTGGGCCTACCCACGCTGTGCCTGCTGTGTAGCGTCGTTGGCTCGGTGCCAAGACTGCGTGCGATTGAGGGCTTGGAGGGACTGCAATGTAAATTATATATACTATCAATATTTAAATTCTCATATTATTTATATATTTTACTAACCGCTTGTGCTCCGTATTCTGATCCATCAGACGTTCAGCGAACACTGATGTACGCTCATTGTCGCTTGGTTTCTCTGGCGTTGATGTGCTCATTGCACGGACATGTCGACTGGACTTCGCCGCGACTTCTTCACGGATCTCATTTTGCAGATTGCGCTCCAGCAGCGAACGTTTGCGCAAGATGCTCTTCTTGAGCAGATCTTTATGACGTTCCAGTTGCGTTTGCTTCGGCTCACTCAAGTTGGCAGCATCCTCCAAGGGTTGTGCCTTACGATTGCTCTTAACGCCGCTATTGTTGTTCTGGCTAACCGTGGGCAAGCCATGATGACGTTTCGATGGCGTACGTACTTTCCACTCATCATCATCGTTATTGTTGTGACGCGATGCAGTGCGTCGCCGAGTTGAAGTGCTTGCGCTTTCATTGATTGAATTTGATCTATTTGCTGATGGCGCC
Source organism: Drosophila stalkeri (assembly GCA_035047405.1). Taxonomy (NCBI): domain Eukaryota; kingdom Metazoa; phylum Arthropoda; class Insecta; order Diptera; family Drosophilidae; genus Drosophila; species Drosophila stalkeri. The sequence goes on along the minus strand of JAWNPR010000041.1, from coordinate 15,999,281 downwards.
CATTCACCCAAGTTCTGAGAGTTTTGCTGCTCCTGCTTCATGCGCATATTAACCAATTTCTCTTTAAGCTCAGGACTCAGATTGCCTTGACTGAGTACATTCGTAATAGCTGGTGAGAGATTAAGTTTGATAGATTATTATATATAGTTAAAAACGTTATTCAATTCGTTTGCTTACTTTCTTGTATATAGCCACTGGTCACGACAAAATCTTCGGTTCGCTCCTGCTCGACGCCTTGTACCATGGAAGTGGCACTGAGATCTCCTGATGATGCCACTATGGCATAGTCTACATTCTCCTGCGTAGCAGTTGTTCCAGCTGAGTTGTTGTAGTTGCCGTTGTTGTTGTTATTGTTGTTGTTGCTGCTACTGCTGGTTGTTGTTGTTGTGATGATGCTATTATGCTTATCAGCTTGGGCAAGGCAAGTGGAGGAGTTGAGGTCGATGCCGATGCCATTGCCAGCGGCATTTGTGCTGTCATTAGGGGTTGGGGCAATTGCCTCATTAGTAGCTGAAGGCGCGGCAGCGGCGTTGTCGTTGTTGTTGTTGTTGTTGCTGCTGCTGCTGTTGGTGTTATCGTTGGTCTGCAATATATATCGATTGACGGCTTTAGCACTATCAAATTCATTTAATTTCTGCATATGATCATGATTAGATTTCTCATTAATTAGAGTTAACTCTTCACATTTCATCTCTGACTTAAAACTAGTTTCATTATTATTGTTATTGTTGTTGTTATTACAGGTGTTGTTCTTGATGTTGTTGCATGCATTATCATTAAGGCTAACCGCTTGATCACTTGACTTAGCCAACATCGCTGCCGTTTCGCTTGAGGCCTCATTTTTCATATGTGCTGAAGCTGTTTCCTTCTTACGCGGCGGACTGCATACAACAATAATCTCATCGTCATCATCATTACAATCAGGCTTAGCTTGATCGCCGCCTGGCGCAACATAATTCGAGCTTACAACGTACACAATTGAGATGCCACCAACCTAATCGTATATCGTATATAACAACAATATTATTTACACCAAAAACAATATATATATATATATATATATATATATATATATATATATATATATATATATTCAAGCTAACTACAATTATAGATTTTGATATATATGGATATAGATATATTGTTGATTAGACTTAAGGCATGTTATAATGGTAGATATGAGAAGGCACCTACCTGGCTTTAATCAGAGATCAGTTGTAGTATTTATTCCAGGCAACCTTTTTACGATTTTTGTTATGGTTTTGTAGTAGAGTTTGTGGTTGAGAAGATGTTGTTGTAGTTGGTTGGTTTGTTTTGACGAAGAGATTAACACGTGATATTTTTGTTTGTTCATATATTTTTTTTTTTTTTTTTTTTTGGGAGTTGTAGTTGTTGACACACAGATTTTTTTTTAGGCAATGCGTTTTGGAGTTTGTTTTGATTTTTTTTTTTTAGATTGTTTTATTAATACAGTTTTTTTTGAGTAGTGGCAGCATGGATTTATATATTTTAAAGGTATTCGAAATTGAATTTTTAATGGTACAAAGTTAGTTCTTTAAAAAAAGCTTGCTTTTAAAATATTTAGAATGAAAATTGCGGCAAAAATGTTTTTCTTTTTTTTTTTTTAAACGTCTTTTCGTGTAGTTTTGTGTATGAGCTGTGATTGATTGATTGATTGATTGATTGATTGACTGACTGCATGTCTGTGTTAGTGTGTGTGTGTGTGTGTGTGAAACTCTGGTATTTCGCTTCTTTTTTTTTTAAGTGTAAAAATTTATTTCGATTTAGATGAGATGATTACAAATATGGTTAAGCCTTTGTGTTATTAATTCGTATATATATATATATAGATATATATATATATATTCTTTTTAGCTTTTTTACATGCGCTTACGCGGGACGTAGGGGTAGAAATTCGTCGTTTTTTTGCCATTTGATATTAAAATAGCAGCACTGCCTCCGATTTAAATATATATATATAATGCATATATATATATATATATATATTATAAGTCAGCCAACTAAAACTCTGTGTGTGGGTTAATCTCTTCAGCAATATTTATATATATATATATATATATAAAATAATATATGTATATATATAAATGTTTATTTGTTTTTATTAGATTTTTTTAAAGCAAATTTAAATTTGGCCATGGTAACAATCAAATTTAGTTCGGTCTCTGGTTTTTTGTTAACTAATTCAACTGATATCTGATTAAAGTCTTGGTTCTTTTCTTTTTTTACATATGTAAATCGAGTTTTGTTTTTGTTTTTTTTATATATATATTTCGTTTACACTTGGAAATTACATACATTTTGAGTAACTGCATATGAACATGTATATTTATGTATGCATGCACATACATACATACATATATACATACATTATATATATATATATATATATATATATATATAGAAAGCGAGCGCTTTTTGTCAACACAAAGGCCAATTTGCAAATAATCATCCAACTAACTCAGAAACAAAAATTTACGCACCACAGTTTCAATAAAATTATTTGTGCTTAGTTTGTTTAGGTCTTACTTTTTAGATATATAGAGAAAATCAAGAGGGGCTTTGAGAGTATGGAGAAAATATATGCGTATCAAAGCCTTAAAAGAGTTATTAGTTCTAAAATGAAATTGAATTACGCGTTTATCGTTGCTTTTCATTTTAGACGTCCAGTTTTGAGCGTGTGTGACAGGTGTTTACAGATAGTGTGGGGTTATTTCTTTTTTAGCTAACCCCTTTGAGTTTACAGTTAGGTGGCACAGTTTCTGCTGCAATTTTTTTTGTTTTGTTTTGTTTTGTTTTGACTTATGTAAGAAATATTTACAATGTATAACATATTTAAGTTTTAATTACAAAAGTTATAAAATTAAAAAATTAACTTAATAAATTTGTAATTTATTTTTAGAATTGAAAATAATAATTTCAATTAAATTTATGCCCATTTTAAGTTCGTTTTTTTTTAAGTATTTTTATTTTGATTTTTCTTTTATAAATTAGTTTTTCTATTTTTTATCTTGTGTCTCAGTAGAATCTATCAATATAAAAAGTTAGAATTAATAAATGTACAGCTATATAAATATTATTTATTAATTTTTATTTTTTTTTTAGTTCTGCTCTTGATTATATATTGTATGAAAAGAAACAGGATTGGTCATCGTTATTTTGTATATTTAAATACATTTCGTTTATTGCAAAAAGCGCTTTACATACATTACAAGTAACATAGACAATAGTGATAGAGATAGAGCTATTAAAACATAAAGTTGATGAAAATCTAGGCAAGAAAATTCTTTTGTCTAATACTTTTGCCCTGGTCGCTAATAAATACGGTCACAGTCTGTTAAATTGCTCTCTAGAATAGGTCAACGAAATAGACTCATTTGAAATGCTCAGGTGTGTGAACTGAACGAACCAATGTGCTGAGCTGAATGTTATTGAATCAACTATCTGATATTTGATATTGTTTTGTTTTTGTTTTTGTTTCTCTCTTAAGCTTAACGATAAGTATTTAAATGGCATTAAATTAAAATTACATGACTAATTATAAACATAATAAAAAAGGTACTAAATTAAACAAATTAAATAAATACGTATATATATGTATATAAATATATATTAAGTGATTATAAAAAAAAGATGTTGAAGAAAATGCACGTTTCTAGAATATATATATTCGCCAACTGCATAATTATAATTTATTATGGTATTCTATATATCTCTATATGTATATAGGTGTGTGCTATTGTATATGTGTGTGTGTATTTATGTGTGTGTGTAGTATTTATGTGCGTTTTCTGTGTGTTGGAGAATTAGTTGACAAATAATTATATTGCAAAATTAAGCCTTTTTGTTGTGCAATTTTTGTTTTAACCAAACAAACCCCTTTTTCTGGGCAAATTGCTTAAATCACGCTTTTCTCACACTCCACAGTGGAATGTGCAAATGTGGTTTTTCGAGGATATTTCAGAAATGTTTAACAAATAATTTATCGATACCAAAAAAACAGAAATAAAATTTAAAAATTTCAATTGAAAGACAAAAAGAGATAAATGAAAATTAACTCAATAATTATAGCAACATGCGTTTTGTTCTCACGTAAATATATATATAACTTAAAATTACAATTTAAATTATTAATTGATATAACAATGTGTCTTGAATAATTTGTCGATTGGTTTTTGTTGGTTGGTTGGGTTGGGTTGAGTTGGTTTAAGCGCTGCCTACGGTTTTATTTAAGTGCTTAAGAGTTCCGCGTGTTTGCTCTCT